>CM021109.1:445471122-445602750 GCA_007115665.2 Sequoiadendron giganteum | reverse complement strand
CTCCTCCCTCTCCCTTCCCCTCTCCCTCTCTCTTTCTCTCTCTCCTCTCTCCTTCCCTTTCTCTCTCTCCCTCCAGTTTATATATATATATATATACAAATACAGTATATATAATAATTTATATTTTATCATATAATTTACCTGAAATTATAATATATACTAAAAATATATGAATACAAATACAAATACACATACATACATGCATACATACAAGGAAGGTAGATCAAAGCATAACCATAACTAATCATTTTCAAAAGAGCAAAGTAGATAATTTTAGCTTAAGGTTATCATCATGTGGTTACATAATATTAGCTTTGTTCTTATCATTAAAAGTGTCCAATATTCCATCACCAAATGACATCACGTTGAAACTTGGGAGTGTTTGGTGCTAGGTTCATATGACGAAATGACTCAAACATGTTTTGAGAGAATCTAATCAAGTTTTTAATTATCTCTCAAATCAGACAATAGAGAAAACAAAGGGCAGTAAAATATCTGAGAAGAGAGAGGATTGGAATGAACTAGGAAAAATATTAAGGATAGATTGTATACGGACATCGAACAGATAGACATAGGATTGGAGCAAAGCTGTGGGGAATGATGAGTTTCATAGTATAAGCCAAGCTTCCAGTCTAAGATTTTGTTGGATGCCATTCGTTAACTGTGAGGACAGATAGACATAGGATCTTCAGGAGTTACACAAATAGAGTTCATAGATCCCTTGAAAGCATTGAACAATTCAAGCAGAAATGGCAGAGTGCTCTGAAATGAAATAGTTCATAAGATACAGTGCTTGACAAGATTTTGCAATTAGGATAGCAAGTAAATGAAATCTGATTTATGGGAAAACTGGGAGTTAAGTGTGCAACCAAAAGAGTACAAGAATAATACTTAAGAATCAAGCAAATCATTTTTATGGTTATTTTATAGATTTATTTCACGGACTACTGTAATCTACAATCACCAAATCAAGCAAATCATTTTCATGGTTATTTTATAGATTTATTTCACGGACTACTGTAATCTACAATCACCAATAGCGGCTTTGTAAATGATTACATCAACATGATGTGCAGCCAAGGTTACAACACTATCAAAGGAGAATAACAGAGCATTGAAAGACATCTCCAGAGAATTAAGAAAACCTGATCGAAGTGCCAAAAAGATTATAAAAGCCTGATCCAGATCCATGCCACCATACACAGAATGGTGGCAATCCTGAATGTACATTGTGACTGGAAGAAAGAAAACCTGAAGGAGCAGATGAAGGAAATATTCTATATAAAAATCAGAAGTGGAAGAAGAGGCCATCAATGTTGTCATTGGTGAAAAACATCTATAGAGGGTGAAATCTATAATGCAGAGATTCTGGATAAGATTTTGTATAATTTAGTGAGGGGTCTGGTTTTTGAAGGAGGTAATAAGTTGGAGGACCTTTCTGACGCTGTTTCCAACTCCTGTATCTGCCTTCAAGAGAACAATATTCCCTATAACGTACTAATAGCAGATTGTGGCAAACGAGTTTTTTATGTTTCCTCAGGTATTATGCAGACCGGTGAAATGGCTGGTAGTGGTTAATTAGGCATATCCTCAAGCGTGTTGTAACACATGGTTTATCTAGTTTGTTTGATTTTTGTACTTCAAAGTTTTATGGAATGGGTGTGATATTTGTTCTGTTTATGTTTGCAGTACTGTGCAGAAAAACAGGCATTAACAGGAGATATTGGATACTCAAGTCAATCCCGCTATGTGGGAAATCAGCGGACACATGGTTTTGAAGAGGGAGGAATATTTTGAAAGGGCTTGCGAAGACTATTCACGGAGACTACTCGCCGAAGTCTCTCTGTCAGAAGAAAGATTTGAAGAAGTCAAAGCTTATATCTTGGAAGCAACAGGCAGTGAAAGGGTACCACAAGAAGAAGAAGAAAACTCAGTTCACAAAGCAGCACATATGGTGGAAGATGAGGTTACTGTGTTCCAGTCATTGGAGAATAATCATAATGATCCCATGCGGGTGACTGAAGGATGCCTTGTGCTTCAGTAATTTAACTATGATATGGTATTGAAGTAGCTTAGTTAGCTACCATATATTCCAAATAAATCTATTCCGATATTTACTACATAGGATGATATTTCTGGCAGAACTATGTTACGATTTCAAAGTAGTTACTGACCTGGCGAGTATTGCAAATAACTACTCCTTTACGGTATTTGTTGCATATTATATGCATTTTTATGGACAAATTGGCATTTGGACCACAAGTCTAAATGGCAAAAGCAATTACAACAGGAAAAGAGACCTATTAAAAGGAATATTATCATCATAATCTCAATAGTCTTTGTTAAATGAAATTGGAGACCAGAGATAGCAAGGGATTTTAAGGTGGTGCCATAAACACTCTCTTCATATTGAGCAAAGACCCTAAGACCGGCCTAGCTGGTGTGGCATTTAACACACAGCTACTTCATCCTTAGTAAACAGTGGTTATAAGATGGTTTAATTTTATAGAAGCTATACAGTAGAGGCAGGGATTCTGTATTTTGTTATCTATTCCATTCTAAAAGAGAAATACATGAATACATATGTGAGTAGAGGTTGTATTTACTTCACTTCTATCTTCACATTGAATTGTTAATTCATGCCGGGATCTATAGCAAAGCCTTCAATCGTTAAACAGTGATTAAAACATATTGCATCGGCCTATCAGAATGCAGATTTTCTCAAGTTTTATAAAACAGTGATTATTTGGGAAAGCAAATGTACTCACTAGTTAACTGTGCTGAGATTTGGTGGCCTGTGATTGGCGTGTAAAACGGGTCTGCATATTGTCAGAGACTCTGCAGTAGTTAACAAGCAAAATATCGTTCTCCGGTGCTCACATCCGATGCTGAAGCCTGCAGTTTCTGCATGTTTCCAGATCAGATTTTAATGCCTGGAGCATGCCCCAGATGCCTCCACATTTTCCCGTTAACAGCAAACTTGATGAGATGGAAACTCTCATCCATAAACTTGAAAAAAACTTGGAGGTTAGACACAATGATCAGTTCAGAAAGATCAGAAAGGTCCTAGCTTGTGAGTGTAACTGTAGACCAGTCATGAGCTTAGGTTGTATTGGGAAGTTCTAAAATTTTACCAATTATTGAGGAAACAGTCCAAGATAGACTTGAAGAACAGAATCAAGGAGAAGTCAAGTTTTAAAATTAGAGTTAGAGGTCATACAGAGGAAGAAGTCCCATTGACAGCAGCTAAGAGCTGAGAATCTATCATCAGAGATGGCATGCTATTTAAAATTAATTATTTGACTACTCGTTTCCAAAACCTACATTACAAACTAATTGCTTAAAACAATTTCCTTAATTTTTGATATATAGCTATACCTCAACGAGATATGACCAAAGAACAACTTGGGAATTCCTATGAGGAATGACGAAGCTCAAATATTTGATAATCTATTTTCTCGATGTAACAAACTATGGCCTACAAAAACACTATGATGCTGCAAGGTGACTAGTGCTACTTACCTCGGGATTAAGTTCAGTAGCCTCTGTCTGAGCGACTGCCATGAATACTTCACACAGCACTGCAGCAGTTTGTATGCTTTTGCCAGCTGCGCACTGAAGCAGATTCAAAACAAACACTACAATGTAAAATCATAAAATGTTCTTCAAAATGTCAATGCATGTAACAAAATAAAAGTTTCTAAGAATAAAATCCATCATCATTGTGTAAATCGCTGCACAAATTGAAGAACTTTTTCAGTCTCTTATTTCTGGAAATGGACTTACTGCTCTCATTCAATCCATCTGCTTGTCTTCCTCTCGTCAACTAAATCTACTAGTCTTTTTCAATTAGTAAGTATTATGAGATTACGGAGTAGTAAAAATAATAATATTAACTTACAAGGCATGTTTAGTATTAAACCTAAACAATCAAATATGTAAAACTATAAACAACATTCCATCCTTATTAAGCATAAGTTAAAACCATTTCATTTAAGACCTTGAAGAGTTGACAAGTCTGAGTTTGGTGTCAAGATGTTCTATATTTTTTATGAGGGAAGCACTTCAGTCTTCCTCTTCTTCCCAAGCCATTACTATCTGATACCGTCTGACTATTAGGACTGTATTGGAGTTATTGATAGGAAATCTATTAGGAAATTCATTTTAAGAATATCTTTACTCGTAAATTCCCACATTGAAAATCACTCACAGGAACCAGCATGTTGGTCTGCTCAGTCACTTTTGTTTCTCTTAGGCCACAGATAGGTTCAAGTTGAGATTTCTTTCATGCCCTTGACATTTTCACAAAGGTTCATGTCCTACTTTTAGATCAATTCCAATAGCGATTTAGTTTTTCTGAATGATAGCAAAATCGATATTGCAAAACAAGGATGACTTCCAAGACACATTATATTAAGACTGCAAAACAGGGTTGCCTTCCAGGATCAAATTTCTCTGTGCTTTTGGGTTTTATTTCATGTCTCATAATAAAAATTGAACTCCCAAAACTATACCCCAACTGTAAATATAGAATCGAAAAGCAAGTTAGGATGGATTCGCGCTCAGAATCATGGTTTTGCATGGTTAACTTGGAAAGATATTTCTATATGTTAATATCCCCTTATAATTGTTGTTTAAATCAGTTCATCCTTTCTGAGTTATATTGATAATGTTTATCATCTTACACAAAGGACAATATGACTTCTCCTCACTTCGTGGTTTATAGAAGATACTGAAGACAAAAGTTAATAATTTCTACATTGACTTTGAGGTTGTCAATTAGGGATGCTTCTGTCACTACTCATCATACTTGGTCTAGGATTACAAAGATTTATTTTGCAAGTGGTAAACATATTTGTTGTTTGACAGTTTCTCTATTATTTAGGGGCTGATACATTTTCCCGTTAACAACAAACTTGATGAGATGGAAACTCTCATCCATAAACTTGAACAAAACTTGGAGGTTAGACACAATGATCAGTTCAGAAAGATCAGAAAGGTCCTAGCTTGTGAGTGTAACTGTAGACCAGTCATGAGCTTAGGTTGTATTGGGAAGTTCTAAAATTTTACCAATTATTGAGGCAACAGTCCAAGGTAGACTTGAAGAACAGAATCAAGGAGAAGTCAAGTTTTAAAATTAGAGTTAGAGGTCATACAGAGGAAGAAGTCCCATTGACAGTAGCTAAGAGCTGAGAATTTCTCATCAGAGAAGACATGTTATTTAAAATTAATTATTTGACTATTCGTTTCCAAAACCTACATTATAAACTAATTGCTTAAAAATATTTCCTTAATTTTTGTTACATAGTTGTACCTCAACGAGATATGACCAAAGAACAACTTAGGAATTCCTATGAGGAATAACGAAGCTTAAATATTTGATAATCTATTTTCTCAATGTAACAAACTATGGCCTACAAAAACACTATGATGCTGCAAGGTGGATCATTGCCCTTATTTCAAAACTAGTGCTACTTACCTCGGGATTAAGTTCAGCAGCCTCTGTCTGAGTGACTCCCTTGAATACTTCAAACAGCACTGCAGCAGTTTGATATGCTTTTGCCAGCTGCGCGCTGAAGCAGATCCAAAACAAAGACTACGATGTAAAATCATAAAATGTTCTTCAAAATGTCAATGCATGTAACAAAATAAAAATTTTCTTAGAATAAAATCCATCATCATTGTGTAAATCGCTGCAAGGCCCAGGGCCTTGTACAAATTGAAGAACTTTTCATTCTCTTGTTTCTAGAAATGGACTTCTCTTATTCAGTCCATCTGCTTGTCTTCCTCTCATCAACTAAATCTACTAGTCTTTTTCAATTAGTAAGTATTATGAGATTACAGAGTAGTAAAAATAATAATAATAACTTGCAAGGCATGTTTAGTATTAAACCTAAACAATCAAATATGTAAAATTATAAACAACATTCCATCCTTACGAAGCATAAGTTAAAACCATTTCATTTAAGACCTTGAAGAGTTGGCAAGTCTGAGTTTGGTGTCAAGATGTTCTAAATTTTTTATGAGGGAAGCACTTCAGTTTTCCTCTTCTTCCCAAGCCATTACTATCTGATACCATCTGACTATTAGGACTGTATTGGAGTTATTCGATAGGCAATCTATTAGGAAATTCATTTTAAGGATATCTTTACTCGTAAATTCCCACATTGAAAATCACTCACAGGAACCAGCAGGTTGGTCTGCTCAGTCACTTTTGTTTCTCTTAGGCCACAGATACCACAAATAGGTTCAAGTTGAGATTTAATTTATAGGCTTTCTTTCATGCCCTTAACACTTTCACAAAGGTTCATGTCCTACTTTTAGCTCAATTCCAATAGCGATTTAGTTTTTCTGAAAACTTGATAGCAAAATTGATGTTGCAAAACAAGGATGACTTCCAAGACACGTTATATTAAGACTGCAAAACAGGGTTGCCTTCCAGGATCAAATTTCTCTGTGCTTCTGGGTTTTATTTCGTGTCTCATAATAAAAATTAACTCCCAAAACTATACTCCAACTGTAAATATAGAATCGAAAAGCAAGTTAGGGTTGATTCGTGCTCAGAATCATGGTTTTCCATGGTTAACTTGGAAAGATATTTCTTTATGTTAATATCCCCTTATAATTGCTGTTTAAATTAGTTCATCCTTTCCGTGTTATATTGATAACGTTCATCATCTTACACAAAGGACAACATGACTTCTCCTCACTTCGTGGTTTACAGAAGATACTAAAGACAAAAGATAATAATTTCTACATTGACTTTGAGATTGTCAATCAGGGATGCTTCTGTCACTACTCACCATACCTGGTCTAGGATTACATAGATTTATTTTGCAAGTGGTAAACATGTTTGTTGTTTGACAGTTTCTCTATTCTTTAGGGGCTGAGACACCACATTTTCCCGTTAACAACAAACTTAATGAGATGGAAACTCTCATCCATAAACTTGAACAAAACTTGGAGGTTAGACACAATGATCAGTTCAGAAAGATCAGAAAGGTCCTAGCTTGTGAGTGTAACTGTAGACCAGTCATGAGCTTAGGTTGTATTGGGAAGTTCTAAAATTTTACCAATTATTGAGGCAACAGTCCAAGATAGACTTGAAGAACAGAATCAAGGAGAAGTCAAGTTTTAAAATTAGAGTTAGAGGTCATACAGAGGAAAAGGTCCCATTGACAGCAGCTAAGAGCTGAGAATCTATCATCAGAGAGGGCATATGTGAGTAGAGGTTGTATTTACTTCACTTCTATCTTAACATTGAATTGTTATTTTATGAACTACCCATAAGCTACAATTCAAGTAGATTTATAGATCAATGTCATTCACATGGAACTTTATACCATCTATCGTATTCTTTTATTTGCACAGTACTATTGCTATTTCATGCACTAGATACGCATTCTCATAGAGTAATGATAAGCTGGTTTTTTTGTTAACTGACCTTGACATATAAAATCAAACCAATAATTTTGTTATTAAAAACTAATAATAATAAAGTAAATTTCTATATTGGCTCTACACACTCTTTAATCCTGCTTTTCAATTATTTGTTTCCTTCAGCAAAAATGGGCACACAATTTGGATGGCATAATAATTTTATAATTTTTTGACGTACAGATTCTTTAAATATTTTATAGTTTTACCATTTAAGTACATAATATGAATCACTTATGTAGATGGAAAATCCTTTTGTTGCTCTGTATATCTTGTTTAGCACCTCTATAATTTCCAATTTTTAGTCTGTACAGTGAATTTGTCCAATTTTAAACTATTTAGAAAGTTTTCTAATGGGGTGTCGAATTTTAATAATGTTCATATTTTAATAAGAACATTTTTCACTGGTTTTGAGCAGTCTAGAAGGATCCACTATGTTAACAGAAGCACCCAACTCAACTAGGCCTGCCAAGATCCAAAAGGTGGTGGACATGGTAGTCCTAATCAATCGTCGAAGGACTTGAGGTTGGATCTTGAGCTTAACCTCCCTCTTAAATCACAAGAGAATGATGGGAAGAGCTTTGAGCCTTCACACTCAAGCTTACAAAATACTGCTTATCTTGAGGAGGAAAACAACACAAATGACACGGCAGAGATGATTGCCACAGTCTGTGCTCTAAGGTTTCAAGGCAATGTCCTAATTGCAAGTATGTGCACCATCAATGCACCAGGAAGAGAAAGATGATAACAGTGCTGCTCCTGCTAAACAAACACTTTCTCTCATTGACTGTGGACTAGCCTCCAAGATTAAAACCAGCGGAGATGATGAGTAATGGATGATCATAATGAGTAGATGAAAAAACTTTTTGATGATATGGAGTATAACTAGTTTAGAAGCATGCCAAAATCTAATACCATGATCCGTGTTTCAAGCATACAACATGAATGGAAGGGAGATAACAGGAATGAATTTATTATTGTGGGAACTATTTGCAGCATGGATTAGCTAATGTCCATAATGAGATTACTTTATTGCAGGATCAAATTAACAAAAAAATATTGCAGATCCTTAAGATTTGATAGAATTAAAGCAAAAATAATAGCAGAATAAAGCAGACCCACAAATAACAGAACAAAATAAAAAATAAATGCAATGCTTTCTCACTAAGAATGTGCATAGAAACAACAATCTTCTGTTCGCTCGTTTTTCCCTTGCAGTTTAACACTGAAAAGGAGAGGAAGATGAAATGAGAGTAAGATGAAATGAGAGTCCATTTAAGAGGCTATTCAGTTATAAGAACGCCAATTGGCTAATTATGCTTTGAAGGCATAATCATCAGCAGAGGACTGATAAAACCTTTATGCTGAACATATTGCCAGGAAACAATGTAAATCCCACTTTGACTGCACACCAAATGGATAAATCTCAATGAATGAAAAGTAGCTTCAGAACAGGGTAAATGTAAATTTTTAAAATCGATCTCTGACACTCCCACTCAGTTTCAAAGTAATTAAAAACTCCCTATAATGAGTGTGCCTTTAGGCATCGGTTTGTTTGAGGATGTTGTGCAATGTAGTTTTGTTTAAGCCACAGAGTAAGTTATCTTGTTATCAAAAGCAAATGCATTCAACAAGAAATACACTGATCTGCATTCAGATGTTGAAGACATACCTCAAGACTTGTATATATTCAAGAACAGACATCAGGGCAGCAAGGTTTCCAGGAAAACAAATCAGACATATCGATTCTACTCTGTCACCCAGCTCTTTCTTTATTTCTATTTAGGTGTTCTGCCTCCCACTCCTCCTGAAGTTGCGCCTCTTAAACCAATCCTAAAAAGACCAAGTCAAGTATGCCAGTTTGTGTAAAAACAAAGAAAAGTCAGTGCTGTATTTGTCTACAATGAGTATTACTAGCCACAAAAGAATCAGTCAAAGTGTATGTGCAAAGAGCGTGAAATATTATTCATATTATTCTAAGAGATTCTGGAGTTTCAATGTTAGGGCTTGTGGACTCTTAGATTCGCAAGACAAAATAGCTCAGACACCCAAGGGAAAATACCTATCATATTTTGGGTTCTTGACTCTTTCTTTTCGGCATCAGGATTTTGTAGTTTTTAAGGGCAAATTCCATGCAAAGTAAGTCTTACGCAAAATGTGCTATAAATTATTTTGCTATTAAAGCATTAATCACCCTACATGCAATGATCTTACCAATTAACTAGTTGCAAGAAATTAACTCGCAAGACCATAGGGCGAGGCCTGAGATAGATGTCAAGGCAATGGGAAGACAGAATTGAGAGCACCATCTGAGAGAGCCCAATTTAACTTTCACACTCTTAGCAGGCTGAGGTCCTTCATTCTCAACCGTTGAATGCATCTGCTCAGAGCCCTCAAATCAGTCTTGTCCCTCTGCAACATCTTCACAACATTCCCTTGAAGAATTAGCTTGTGCAGAATAGTACAAGAACCAAAGAGGTCACAAAGGATAGAATAGCTTTGCTCCACCATATCGTACAGTTGTCAGCATTTTCTTGAATGGCAGCAGTAAAAAGAAGAGTTCAGAGAAGCAAGAAAGCTGGAAGATCCTCCTCCCTCTGCCATGGTTTGAGCATAAGCACGTGGCTCCTATCTGTGATTTCTTCCGGTGGATGTTGTCGAAAAGAAGAAGAATTGATCGTTTTTGCTCCTCGTCCACAGGGATCTTCACAATATGATGACCATCACCTAAACTTGCTTCACATACACCAACAAATGATGGAATAAAGAAATGCAGAGCTTTGAAAGCTTAATTTGTATTTGAAGAGCCTTCACGGTGCAACGGTTAGTTAGTTTTTTGTTTTTTGAGGTGACCATTATTGTTCCCTTATTTAAATTGTTGCTTGGGAAAATTGCATACCCATCTCCATTTCTCTTACGATTTATTTATAGTAAATTGTAAATTGTTGGACATATTTTGTTTGCAATATCTTTTTATTATTCTTACTATTATATATTTTTAGAAATTGGTTTCAATTTTTAGAATTTTTATTTATCATTGTAGATCAAATTTATGATTGTAAAATTGATTCATGGTAGTTTTATAATTATAAACTTAAATCATAATTTTTTAAACTTTTAATTTTGATTACTGTCTTCAACCATTATTCTTGTTATAATCACTTCATCTAGGATTTTGACTTAGGAGAACATGACCCTCATGATTAAGTAGGTTCCCCAAATGTGTGTAAACCTACCTATTCCTTATTAATATTTACACATGAAAAGATCAAGGTGAACTTGAAGTGTTTCCAATCAGCCACATTTATGTCAATTCATTCTTGTTGATATAGGTTTAAATCTACATGCCAATTCACTTTTGTAGGCATGGATCTAAACTAGAGCAACATATAATCAATTTATAAACATTAAAATATAATTTTAATCAATACCTTAAAATTCTAACATTTAATGGTTAATGAGTTCCTAACATCTTTAATATCGCTTTTCCATCTTCAAAATTTAACTATGTTGTATTTTGTTCATTTAAATTTCATATTTATAATTCTATTTTAATAGCCCTTAAATCCTTTATTTCATTATTTTATCTAGGTAAATTTAGTGGAAGAACACTTATTTTTCATTGCATTTTTTGAGGACATTAATTTCTTACACAAAAAGGTATTTTTTCTACTTGATGGCTTTCATCTACTTTAAGTGCAAGTTTGGGTTGTCGTGAAAAAGAATATTGTTCCTTAGGAGAACAATAAATGGTACCATAGTCATCCTTCACAACATAGTTAGGCGATCCTTTAGTGCAATAAGCTCTTCATCAATCATGTCTTCATCATCTGCATTCCATCAGTGATAGTTAGTTAAAATCTAAGGTATGAAAATGTCTCCTAACATATTTCACCTACACGATACTAGTGATATTCAATAAAAATCCTTTTGTATCATAACACACATAGCTCCTAGAATATTGCATCTCTAGAATCACTAGTGAAAGTTAGTCCCACTTTGTATGAGGTAGATCTTGCCATCTATCACCTACATGGTACTAGTGAAAACTAGTTAAGCAATATCATACCATGGGTGAATCTTGGCATTCATCATCTGCATTCCATCAGTGATAGTTATTTAAACTCTAAGGTATGAAAATTACTCCTAACATATTTCACCTACACGATACTAGTGATATTCAATAAAAACCCTTGTGTATCATAACACACATAGCTCCTAGAATATTGCATCTCTAGAATATTGGTGAATGAAATCAGATCCATAATATATAATGAATAAATATATAGGATCCATTGCCTACATAGTATTGGGGATAGCCAACTACCCATGTAACTATATTAGACTCGACTCTAACATGTGGGTCCATCTTATAGTCAAGCATGCATAATCAAGATATCACAAAGATCCACAAGAACTTGGTAGGTTTTTTTTTACATACAAACATAAAGTGATTGATAAACCTATACACAATCTCATAGGTTTTTGAAAGATAAATAATATACCATATTCAACAATTCTCACTATTACTTTCCCACTACTTGTAATAGAGATTATAAGGAGATATATCTTTAACTCAACATATATCCATGCTAATTAATATTTATAGTAGCTATATCATCCACACATAATAAGGGTTGTTCAAACCATTAGATGAGAATGGCTTAATTCAACATAATCAATAAACACGAATTTTGTATGTTTCTATAACTCATTCATAGCAATGCCATATCTAAGTTTATCATGCTCTTATTTCTTGGAAGAATAGAACTCACTAAGTCTTGAGCCTAACATATACCTTACTATACTCCTCATTGAGCCAAGACACATTGTCATAGTGTTCAACACATAAACTCTTATTATTTTAGTTATAACAAGTCTAGAGGAATTCTCATGCATTCACATTAGAGATAGACCATTGTGATGGTGACTCTAAAACTCCATCTAGGAATAGAGGATATGTTTGAAAGGAAAGCACTAAAATCCTCAAAGTAGATAAACTAGATGAGGATGGGTGCCTTTTTTTGGCTCATACCTATATAGTGGGGACATATTATTTGGGAAGATGAATTCATGACAATTCAAGGAAAATTTCAGCCTCAAGCTAGAAAGAATACTAGGATCTAGAGGAATTATTTATTTAAGTAACAACCCCAAACCTTGGATTTATTCCCTAAAACTTTTACTAACAATTTGGGTTCATGACATCCTTCACCCAAGGATTGTAATTTACATACCTACTTCCAAATTATATATAAGTCACATATAGTTCTCCTCACTTTGATCTCTCAAGGATCAAGCACATAAAATTCCTGAACCTTAGCTTTGATAACCACTCAAGAAAATCTTCACAAAGAAGTGAGATAGTATATGAGGAAGACCATAGAAGGAATTAAAACCATCTAGTACAACAAATCACCATTTATTAACATGGTCAATCTGAAATATTCATTGTTCCTAAAGGTTTATTAATTAATAACAAAACTCAAAATTCCTAAATTATTATTTCATATCTCAACAAGGTTTCTTTAAATGATTCCCAACAAATAAATAATTCTTACTAGTATTAAAAAATCCAAGCATGTTCCTAGTTTAGCAAGCATATCCTAAAGCATTTTCATCCAAGGGCATCAAGATCTCAAATTAAAACTCACCTTGTTATAATTCATAACTCAACATGAACCTCCTAGAGTCCCTTACAAAATCATCTCATTGACACATAGGCTAGGTTGTCTATTCATAAATAATAAACAACCAAATTGCGACCCTTTCATAAAACTCATAATGCTCAAAATTCCAAAAATCACCAATTCAAGTCTCTACACATACCCATTAGGATAAATAGCTTATTTCATACTAGATCTCCTCAAACCCTTTCAAATTTCTCACTTGGTATGGAATTTTTCATTTATTTATGTTACAATTTATGATAATTATTATATTATCCCATTATATGTATAAGATTGTATACATATATAAAGTTCAACTAACACTAATACCCACTTTATATGAAAGTCTTATTATTATAAAAATAAATAGGTTTCATTGTCCCACCCAATTTTATACGTACAATCATTAACCTTATAACAATCAAATTCATACACAAAAATTATGCATATTAATCAATATAATATAGGCATGGTCGTATCAAAGCACATGGAAAAATGAAATAGTCAATATATTGTCGCAATAGAAAATTTGCATACTTTTATGTATCTAAGTAGAGTCCTAACATAATATGATTTAATGATATCGAGTATCATAATCCTATTATATTATGTATCTTTCTTGACAAAGCACATCATGCATTGAGAAGGGCACATAAGAATCATCTAAGGTTCAAGGGACATACAATACTACTTGTAAAATTTCTTTAGACATTATTGATACTTAACTCATACTGAAGAGAGGCTTGTTTTTTTCCTGGTGGCGCGACTTTTCCCAGGGTCTTTGCCTTGTCTGCGGAGGCTTCTTTGACTCCTCTTTTGGGGTCTTATTTTGCTTGGTCCCTATTTTCTAGGTCCTGGCGCACTGAGGACATGATTTGGTACCTTGGTGGTTTTGTTGGGTCGGTTCTTGTTTTGATTTCAGAAGATCTTTTGGAGCCGTTTTGGAAGATTTTGTCTTGGGCTAGTGGTGGGGTTTCTCCTTCTTTTTATGGTTTTCTTCCTCTGCGGCTCTCTTGGCACTATGCCTTGAGCTTGGTGTGCCTCGAGAGGGTTGTGCTTCAAGGACTATCTACTTGGGAGGCTATTGGAGATGTGGTCCTCCTTGATGTTGTTGTGGTTGTTCTCTGGATTTGTGTTGGGGAGTCCCCTGCCTTGATGTGGTCCCTGTTGAGTTTCTTCTAATGGGAGGTGGTTTCCTCCTTGTTCTCTCTGGCCTGTGGGAAGGCATTACTACCTTTTGTTTTGTGGCTCTTTTGGTTGAGTTGTGTTTTGTTAAGTTTGTTGCTTATGGTTAGGGCTCAACTCTCGGCTCTCCCCGGGTTTTTATTTGGAGATTATTTGGTGGGGGATTCTCAGTTTGTTTTGTAGATGGGTTTTTTTCTCTTGTTGGCCAGTCTTCCTGAGTTGCCAATGGTTGTCATTTTCTTCCTTATTGAAGGCTGGGTGGCTTATTTCCCGTTTCTCCAGTCCATGTCTTCTTTTGAAGCAAAGACTTCTTCTACTATGGTGGATTCCTCTCTTTTAGAGGTAGAGAGGGGGTCTATGAATTTGTAGAGGTGCTTCCCAAGCTATCGACTTCTATTTTTTTAGTTCCTATTGAGGTGGTTTGTGTCCCTATGGAGGTGGAGTTGTTTGGTGTTACAGTGGGGCTGCAACAGTGGTAAGGTTTTTAATGGCATATGCTCTTATAGAGGGGAGCCTATTCCTATTGAGGTGGAATATGATTTGGATTTTCATGTTTGGTGGTGCTACAAGAGGTTCTACTCTAGTTTTTTTCTAGGTGGCGTATGGCTTGACTATGGATTCAATGGGTTTCAGGTCCCTGTTAAAACCTAGTTTGTTGGGTTTAAGGTCCCTGCCAAAACCTTGTTGTAGTGGGTTGTTGGTCTCGTCAAAACCAAGGGGTTCAAGATCCATGTAGTTTGTTGGTACTTTGTTGGGTAGTTTGTTGGTCGATGGCTGGCTGAATTTTTGTGTCGTTGCTAGGTGTTATTGACTCTATTCTTTGAGCAACTTGTTCATCTTAGTTTGGGTTTTGGGTCCCTTCAAAACCTGTTGTAAATGGTTTTGGGTCCATTCAAAACTTGTTGTAAATGGTTTCGGGTCCATTCAAAACCTGTTTTCCCCCTAATAAAAAACACTATATCCATTAGATCATATGAGGATATATACCCAATAAATTTACTAATAATAATATTCTTAACTTTTTAATCTTTTTCCCCTACAGTGAAACCAAATTATTATATAGGTATGATTCAACATCTAGATTATGTTTCCACTTGGTAATTATAACAATTGTGACCTTAATGGTATAGTAAGTAGTGATTCCATATAACAATGATATATTTATAAATCAAAAAATACAATCATATTATTACAATTGAACCCAACTCTTCGTGTGCATGGTCATAATAGAATACTATATAGGGATAAATTTAGTGAAGTCTAGTACAAAGCGAATCGCAAGTTAGTTATGTACCCTAAATACATATAATTGGTCAATTTCACCAAAATCAACCTTGGCCAAGGCTTAGTGAATAAGACATAATGATTGCATATTTAATACAATAAATTTTTAGAATGACATAATATTAATTTATATGTTTAACTCCTATTTTGAAACAACTCACCTACACATGTAACTACATTACAATTATACAATATAATACAAGCACAACTCACCAAAAACCTAGAGTTCTTCAAAAATATTATCCCTTAATATCAACTTCTAAACTCTCTATGCATATATCAAGGATAATAGTAAGGCTATCAAGTTATAGTTCAATGTAATGATCTTGATATAATGTATGAATTTAAATGTTATACTAGTTAGTCAACCAATATTCATAAATTTGATGCTCAAATTCACATTTAATGTTCTAGAAAATATACACATTCATTTTATTTCATTTTAAAAATTAGCACTGTAGTAATAGAACACCTAGAATAAACATAAGTATTAATTCTAATTTACAAACATAGTATAATACATCTCTCCAATAATTTTTATCATCAAGATCAAAAAATAGTATACTAACATCTCCCCATTTTAAATAATAAATGTAACATATTCAAATACAATCATGACAAAGATCTACTCATAATTCTAGTAAAATTTATACAAATATTGCATGTTGATACAACCGAATTCATTGAGTGTTAACTCAATAATACCATCCATAATAGCCACAACCTTAAATATTGGTCACATAAAATATAGAGACACCAAGAATATGTAAGACAATGAAAGGAGATATAGCCTAAATGAATTAAACTAGATCAATTCTCTTTCACCATAAACATTAGGGAGCTAAAAGCAACTAAGTAGTACTATTTGGTTGTTGTCGTCAAAGAGGAGCCAAATAGGCTGGTTAGGATTTTGGTCCCCTTTTTGTGTGTGTGTGTGTTGTGACCGATATGATGATTTATATTAAACTAGGTGAATTAGGATCAAATGAACTAAGTGTAATAGAATTTAGAAATTATATAAAAAAAAGAAAAATAAATAGAAAGTGGATATGGAGAAGAGATATAGAGAGGAACCTAACATTGAAATCTGGAGAAGAATTGACAAGACAAAGGAATTTGGTGCCCTAGTCTAGAAGTACTGAAATCTACGGTTTTAGGGCTTGCACAGGTGTACTAATTTCTAAAGGTCTTTGAAAACAAAAATTCAAATTCAAATCTTGATAGAGCATGGGTAATAAATGTTCCCTAATTTGTTGATGATGAGTCCTTGAAACATGTATTAGGGTTTAGGAGCCTTGAGATGTTAAATCCACTTCCATTAGTAGAAAACATGTAAGCCTAAAAAATAGACAAAGGGAGATAGGTTGTGTTGTATAGGGGTTTGCCTTGGTCAAACCCCGCGTTAGTGTTCTCACCTCCACAATGACTATGATGATAGATGATAAAGAGAGTGTTCTCTCGAGGGATTAGAGGCAAGATAAATTACAAATGATAATGAAAACATAAAAAGGGGCATGTTACCACTCATATTTGAATCCCTTGTTGGATTGATGTAGTTGTATCAATCTCATACAAGGAGGATGCATGAGTATACTTAATATCCTACAACTATTAGTGCATATTATAATGATAATAAATTAGAAGCATCTCACAATACATGAATATGAAATTTTATTTAGGTTGTAAACTATAATTTACTATAATTATGTTGCTTATCTTATACTTTTCTTGCTTTTGATGTTGCGTTAATTACTTTAGAGTTGCTAAAGAGAGATTAAGATTGATTAGAGGTTAAGAATTAGGGGAGAACTTATATATATCTTGTGAGATGGATAAGTGTTATCTTCATCATCACTTGAATAAGGGATACCAAAGGTTATAAAGAAATATCTATCAATTATTTAAGAAAAGAAGAGAATATTTTTTTAGAAGAAGGTGATGAAAAGATGGATATGTTGATGTAATGTTAGAAGAATATAAGGTGTTTTAGGTTTTATGTTTTGGCAATAACATAAGAGAACAATACTTACAATACTTTACTAAAATACAATGCGTGCAATAGTAAATAATATATTCAAAAAATAAAATACTCTAATCAAGTAAATTAGATATGATAATATATGTAATATTGTGAAAGGAGATATAACCTAAATGACTTAAACTAGATCAATTCTCTTTCATCATAAATATTAGGGAGCCAAAATTAACCAAGAGCTACTATTTGGCTGTTTTCCCAAAGGAGATCCAAAGAGGTTCATTAGGGTTTTGGTCCCTTTTTTTTCTGTGTTGTGATTGATATGATGAGTTGTATTGAACTAGGTGAACTAGGATCAAATGGACTAAGTGTAACAAAATCTATAAATTAAAAATAAAAATGAAAGAAACAAAAAGTGGATCTAAAGAGGAGATATAGAGAGGAACCTGATATTGAAATCTGGAGTAGAACTAGTAGGACAAGGGTGTTGGGCATCCTAGTCAAGAAGTGTTGAAATCTAGGGTTTTAGGGCCTACATAGGTGTACCATTGTTTGAAGGTATTTGAAAATAGAGATTAGGATATGAATTCCAACAAATCTCGGGTAATCCATGTGCCCTACTTTATTGTTGATAAGTCTTTGAAAAATGTATTAGGGTTTAGGAGTATTGAGATGTTAAATCCACTTCAATCAATAGAAAACTTGTAAACTTGAAAAATATATAAAGGGAGAAAGGTTGCTGGTACATTCCCACCTCCAAAATGGTTATATGATGAAATATGATAAAGAGTGCATGCTCTTGGGGGACCAAAGGAAATATAAATGACAAACGACAATGAAAACATAAAAGGGATGTTTTACCACTCAAATGTGAAGCTCTTGTTAAATTGTTGTAGTTGTACCAATATCACACAAGGAGGATGAAGGAGTATCCTTAAGATCTTGCAAGTTTTAGTGCCTATAATAATGATAATAAATAAGAAACATCTTACAATACATGAAAATGCATTTTTTGTTAGGTTGTAGACTATAATTGACTGTAATTATGTTGATTATCTTTTTCTTTAATTTTTTTGATGTTGCATTAATTTATTTAGTGTTGCTCGAGAGAGATTAAGATTCAATAAAATTGATTAGGGCTTTAAAAAGAGGGAATAATTGTTGTCATTAAGGTGTCTCAACCTTAATAATTCTTATGATTAATTAATTAATTATTTGTATGTTGCTGATTTTATTTATTAAATGCAAAAATAACATATGTTTCCAAATTTTTGTCACTTTGTGGGACCCAATGGAGAGTTTGCATCCTACATGCAAGGTGTGAACCGAAATATTGTGACACTTGTCACATGGGTGCTCAATTGGGAATTAACAAATATTAAAACCTCCAAAAGGTGCACCATGCTGACAAGTGGAAATCTATTTTGGAAGAAAGCATTGGTGATGTCCACTTGTGTGCAAGTTTACCTCTTCAAATAAGTGGAAGCAAGGAAAAGGTGACACTTGTCACCTAGGCACTCATTTGAGCATTGTGAATTATGAAAATGTCAAGGAGGAGCACCATGATGCCATGTGACATGTGTTTGACTTGTTGAATGAAGCTTGGAAGGGAAAGTTGCTAAACAAAAACTAAGTTATCATTAGGAGTGACTAGGAGTCATGGTTGAGTTCTAAATTGGCAGTTGAATTGATTTTCTCTATGAAATTCCTAGAATATGAGGATTTCTTTTTTGGAGCTACAAGCCTTGCATGTTGTTACATGTTTGGAAGGTTTCTAATTGGGTCACTTGGGACTCATGCATGTTGTCAGTTTTAGTTTGCATGCATGCAAAGACTGAGGAATTGGAACATGGAATGTTATATGCCCTTGCATGAGAAGTATATATTAATTCCTTAGTGCATTTTTTGTATATTTTTGAGAGATTATAATATATGTATGTTGTTATAGTGTTGGATTCACCATAGAATCTTGTATCACAGTGAAACAACACCTGTAAGAGCGTAGATTGAGACTTGTATTGTAAAAATTTACTACAGTAATACAATTGATCTGTGCTTTTGTGTGTGGGTTTTCTCTCGAAAGGGTTTTCCCATGTAATTTTTTTGTCATGTGATTTAAGTGTTTAAATCTAAAAATAACTAATTGTATGTACATTTTTAAATAAAACTATAAAAGTTAAAAGATTTGAGATAAAGTTTTGCAACCTTCTCTTGATTGATATGCATTAAGGAAGTGTTTATGCAATCATCTTTCCTTTTAGTTGGTATTAGAGCATGAACAAATTTTTTATCCTTGTTGGGTTTGAAGGGTTTTTTGCTCTTATCTAGATTCAATGGGAGTTTTATAGAAGAAAACTTTTATAATCTTATTGCAGGTTTAATATGGCAAGCACATCTGGAAGAATGGAGATAGAGAAATTCAATGGCAACAATTTTGAGTTGTAGAAACTCAAAATGGAGGATATGCTCATAGATAGAGATTTATGGGTTGCAATATCCACTACTAAGCTAGTAGCAACCTCACAAGAGGATGGGAACCTAACAGATCAGAACACTAAGGGTCTGATAAGACTCTATTTCACTAATTCTATGCTCCTAAATGTCCATGAGGAGAATATTGCAGCTATAAATGGAATAAGCTTCGTGATATTTATCAAGGTAAATCCTTATTAAATAAGTTATTCTTGAGAAATAATTCATAATCTCTGAGGATGGAAAAAGGAGACTCATTTTCGATCACTTGAATGCATTTAATATTATTATTGCTCAAATGGGTTTTGTTGGTGTGAATATTAATGACAAGGGCCATTGCATGCTTCTGTTGTGTTCTTTTTTGGACTTGTGGGACCACTTGGCGATGACTATTTTAAGTAAAATAGCCACTTCCAAGATGGAATATGTGGATTCTTTGCTATTGTTTGAACAAATGTAGAGGAAATATTCTAAGATGGCTAAGGAGGCCATGTTTGCTCATGGTAGATTGAAGGAGAAAGACAAGAAGTCTAAGTCCATTTCTTTGGGGAGATCTAAGTCTCCTGGTAAAAATTCCAAGGCTAAATGATGGAACTATGGTAAGTCTTGTCATTTCCAAAAAATTGTAAAGATGAGGAAAAGAAAAATAAATCCTTTGATTTTGAATCCTCGTATGAAGATGTAGATGCATTTGTTGAAGCCTTGGTAGCACATGCATTGAAATATGTGTGGATGATTGTCTCAAGTGCCTCTTTCCACATGACCTCTCATAGAGGTTGGATCTCAAAATATGAATAGTATGATAGTGGGAAGGTGTATCTGGGTGATGACTCTCACCTAAAGATTGTTGGTCATGGAAGAGTTAAGATACAATTCACTAATGGTAGAGTGAGGGAGATTGATGGTGTACTACATATCCCTAGTTTACCATGAAACCTAATGTCATTGAGCAAGTTGAGTGATGTGGAGTGCAGGTTGTTTTCTTAAGTGGTGGATACAAGATGACCAAAGGTTCTATAGTGCCTTTGAAGAGTGTTCAGATTGTCACCTTGTATAAGTTAGATGCATGCACAGTTCAATACAATAGTAATTATGTGAATTACAAGAAAAGGGCTTTGGATTATTCACCCTCAACATCAAATTGAGTAGAGAAGAAGATTGTGGTGTCTACATTTGATGGTCATGTTTTATGGGTACCTAAGGCTGCCAATTCTCTGGATATGAAGCTTCCAATGGAGAAAACAATGTTGATCCACCAAAGACTAGGTCATGTTGGTGAGAAGGGTATTAAAGCCCTAAAAATTAAGAGCCTTGTTGAAAGTCTTGATGATTGTAATCTCGAGTTCAATTTTTGTGAACATTGTATAAATGAAAAAAATGTTGTGTTTCTTTTTATTCTAGTTCTCATAAATATTTTGGGGTTTTGGATTATGTGCATTTTGATTTCTTTGATGCAATTAATATTCCTTCATTCTCTATATCTATTTATTTTGTCTCATTCATATATGACTATTATAGAAGGATATTTGTGTATTTTATCGATAGTAAATCTGATTTTCTTAGTCAATTTAAGGAATTCAAATCCTTGTTTGAAAACTCTAGACTAGTAAGAAAATTAAGTGTTTGAGGATGAATAACTATGGTGAGTTTTGTTCCATATATTTTGATAGGTTCTGTAAGGACCATGGGAAGAAGGTGGAGTAGGGCTTACCCTACGTGTTGATTTTTTGGTTCATTTGATGGATGGGAATTAGCAGAGGCATGTGAAAAAGAAGAACCACTTTCCTAAGATGGAGATGAAGGAAAATTTATAACCTCTTCTTTTGTTACTTATTTCTCCTTTCCTTTCTATGCTTTTCTTTGAGGAGTTCCTTCATAGGTCTTCTCAAGAATTCCTTTCTTTGGAGGATCTTCATTGCTATCCCCTTGTCCCATTGAAGTCATCTTTTGAGAAGAAGAATATGGTAGTGAAGAAGAAGATGATTATTCTTGGCTCATTTTCACTTGTCTTTGAGTATCTTGAGACCTTGGCTAGGCACTGTGATAGATTTTTTCATAGTCTTTTTGGCAACCCAATCCCGAGTTCTTTTAATTACCACTACAATTTTGGCATCAATAATTTCAACCTATTTTACACTCCAATTAATTGACACAATTTTTAGTTTTTGCATATGATTAATAAAAGTTGGATTCACCAAATCTAATTCATCATTTTCAATATTTGAGACATCCCAATTTAATTTGAATGTTACAAGGGGGTTGAAGCCAACAATGTAATTAGAAAATTAACATCTAATATTATATATTTTAATTAAAAAATAATAATTTCAAGATTAGAATCTCTTCAAGGAAGTCAAATTTTCTTCCCTTTGTATATAATAGGCCCCAACAATGTTATTTAGTAGCAAAATTTTCTCAAATTCAAGAATACACAATAGCAAACCATTTTTAAAGATCAACAAGAATTGAAATTATAATCACACACGAGATGAAATCATTCCAATTGGAGAAAATTAGGGGAACAATATTGTCCCAACATCTGTAAAAATTAAAATTTATTTGTTACGAGCCTCTAATCATTAATCTAATAGTGGTTTCTAGTTTATAGCTCTTTGTCACCTCTTAGCCAGTCAATTTCAATGGTAAAAGGGTGGTGTTAGAGTAAAAGGTATTTCCTATTTAATTATTTATTTAATTATTAGATCCCTTTTCACTCTAGTTATTAGGTCATGTTATTTTTGTGTCTCATGTCATAGGATGAGGACACATGTCAAGATCTTGCTTTATCCTCACCTAGGGTTTCTAGGTTTATTATCCTTTTATAAGGATTCTTTATTGTATAATCATTAAGATGCACATACATAATGACTCATTCTTTTTTAGATCAATAGTTGTTGGCATCCATAGCTTTACTATTATCTCTTTTTGTGACAAGTGTTTGATTACAGGTGATCTTTGAGAGCTATAGGGTTGAGAAATCAAGTTCGACAAGAATTAATACCTCTATAAACGAACCTTCTAGAAAGTTATATAAAAATAGAAAGGATCAAATAGATCTTCCAGATAATCATCTCAAATTAGCTACATACACAATATAGCAATAACTAAAATAACATATTCGATAGTTGACTACTAGAAAATTTATATGTCAAGAGGGGTCTGATTGTCTAAATATGAGAGTATGAGATTATGCTCATACTCACACTAAAGTAGAAAAAATGTGTCAAGAGGGTCTAATTGTCAAAATGTTGAAGAGAGAAGATGACTAAGGATCTAGGGGGAGTGCACAAGCCCCCAGGATCCAAGATCCCATGGAAAACCAACGTAAGCACAAATGAACACACACATGTATGATATGCAACAAGACAAGATACACAAACATACATGATAAATATACAAAGAATACATGATAAATATATGAAGCATACATGATTAAAACATGTGAACATAAGCATAACATATGGGTGATTATGAAACAAAAACAAACATGATGTAAACACAATGCAAACACAAAGAAGACATGTGAGAACACATAACAAAAACACAAAAAACAATGTTAGTACTAAAAGGCTTTGAGTCAATAAGGTAAAGAGACCTTAGTTAATTTAGGATGGCTCAAAGGTAATTGAACCCACCAAAGATAAGGAAAAAAATCTAGATGATTGAACATACAAAAGCACTTGATTGTCTTAGGAGTCTAGTTTCCCTTGATATTATCTTTCACATTGAAGAATATGCAAATTCAAATGATGCATGAAAAAACTAAAAACTCTATATGGTACACCTGATGTAGGGGTTATTAAATTGATAATGATTTAATGAATCTTGATCCTAAGTCTTTTGAAAACATCTTGGACTATATAACAAAGGACAATAACCTTATAGCACAATGTAAATCATGTGGCCTTGATATAAAGGACATTTATCTTATCTTTAATACTCTCCATCAACTTGGACTTGAATATGCAACTTTTGTTTACAATTTTCACACTCATAGGCTGATAATGGGATTTTCATGTGCTACACATTATATTACTTCCTTTTTTGAAATATTTATGTAAGAACAAGGGAATATTATTTCCATGGGTTTTCTTAAGCCTTCACAGTCTAGACTTTGTTGGCTAGTCAATTGAAAAGTCAAAAAGAGCCAAGGAAACTTGACAAGAAACAAAACAAGTTCATATGAGTTTTCCACAGTTCATGCAGTTTGTAAGTGAGCTTTTAGGTTCAATTGTGTATGTTTTTTGATTGAAATTTTGGATCACACTAAATGATAAATCATTAGGAAGAGGATCATTGAGTGTGGTCTAAAATGTTGATAAAAAAACATACACAATTGAATCCAAAAGCTGATTCTACAAAAAATAAGTTCAATAATAAGTCATAAAAATATTAGGCACAATTATCATCTACAATAAAAATAGATTCCAAATCCTCCTCTTCAAAGGGGAATTATCAAAATAAGGAAAGACCAACTTTTAGCTACTACAAGAAAATTGGTCATGAGGAACATTCTTTTCACAAGAAGAAGATTTATGAGTTGAAGCATATTCTCAAAAAGAATAACATTAATCTACCTTCTTTTTTTGCTCAACAATGTTTTAATCCTTCCAAATCAAGTAAAGGGAAATAAATGACACTTATTCCTATTGTAGATTATAAATAGCAATGGATTCTTGACTCAGTTGCATCACATCACATGGGTTCTATCAGAGAATAGCTTTCCTTGTTTGAGACTTATTCTATACCCCATATTCTCATCAGTGATGATTCTCCAATTAATTTCATTGGGAAGGGTTCGACTAATACTAGAATTGGTACATTTAAGGATGTAATTTATGTTCTTGATCTGTCATCAACCTTCTCTCTATCTACTAAATCACCCAAAAAGTTAGAAAATTTGAATTCACTCCAAATTTAGTGAGTATCAAGAATCTTGAAGATAATTCACTCCTTGCAGTTGGTAAGGTTGATCATAATTATTTCATCTATTCTTTCTCACTTTGTACCTAATACACATTATACCACATTTATCGCCCACTTAGATAGTGTAGGTAAACTCTAACATGAGAATTTTTCTCATATCAATAACATTAACTTCAACGCCTTAGTAAGAAAGATATGGTCGCATGTCTTCATTGATAAATATTCTAGATATGCACAGGTATACTTTCTTTGGCACAAAGACAAATCATTTGATATATTTCAAGAGTTTAAGTCTTGTACGTAGAATTAATTTGAAAAATGTGTCAAAATTCTCTACATTGATAATAATCAAGAATATGTGAAACATTACTTTGAAAAAAAATTACTCTTGAAGGGATTAATCTTAAACATACTATCATCTACACACCATACTAGAATGGTGTAGCAAAGAGGAAAAATAGATCTTGAAAGAGATGGTGGTTACATGATCCATGCACACTCCCTTGCACTTGCATATTGGGAATAAGTTATCAATTATTTTTCTCACATATAGAATACAACTGTGCATATGGCATTGAAGAGAATTAGTCCCTTTGAAGCTTGGTGTGGCAGAAAACCTTTTGTGTGATACTTTAGACATTTTGTCTCCCCAACGTGGGCACACATTTCATCTAATAATTGTAAGTCCTTGGAACCTCAAAGTTGGCCTTGTACCTTTTTTTGGTTACCTTGATGGTTTCAAAGGATTTCGACTAAAGGATCTTGAGACACATGATATCTTCATTGAGTGTGGTTTCCATTTTGAGGAAATATCTCCTAGCTCATCCTCAAATATTATTTCCTCTACTATATATTTAGATGATAATTATCTAGAGGATCTTCCTCAAACTTCCTCTATTCATAGTGTTGATCATGAGGTTTCATATTCCTCTTCACAAAGTTAATATTAAGTTGCACTAACATCTAGCTGTAGACAAAGAATTTCGAAGAATTGAAAAGATAATAAAATTAAATGGCTTGTTGGACCTTAGTCATTATCCACTAACAAGTCACAATACATTTTTCTCACTTTTTTATCAAAACTTATAAATATGTTGACGCTTGTTTGCATTTCAAAGACTTTAAGTAGGAATTTAGGTGTGTAGAAAATTTGTCTTGGAATAGAATGATATATGGCATATGATATTTCGCCACCCACATTGATTTTTATTCACATACCAGTTTAACTCACCACAAAAATATTTCATTACTTTGAATACAATTTTAATTTTCCAACAAAAAAATTTCATTGGTTTGAATACAAGTTTAATTCACCAACAAAAAAATCATTGGTTTGAATACAAGTTTAATTCGCCAACGAAAATATTTTATTGGTTTTTATACAGGTATAATTTACCAACGAAAATAATTTACTGGTTTGAAAACATGTTTAATTCGTCAATAAAAATATTTTATTGGTTTGAAAATAGGTCTAATTCGCCAGTGAAAATAATTTATTAGTTCCAATAAAAGTATTATTCACTAAGATTTTCTACAATCTTCTAGAGATTACAAAAGATTCGCTAATTGAATTTATATTTTTCCCCAAAAAAGAAAAAATTCGCCAATAATTTTTTTTTTTTGGGAATTATATAAGATTCACTAGGTTTTTACACCTTTTCTCGAGGGGTGAGAGGGGGGTTTCTTACAGTTATCCCTGATATCAAGAATCTTTTGGGGAAAAAATCGGCAAACCAAAAGTATAAGAATTTTTAAAAAAGAGAAAAAAAATTATATTTGAAAAATATAAAAAAGTGTAAAAAAAGTGACAAAACTACTTGCTTTCGAAATTTAAAGACATTTCCATAGCATATAGATATAGAGAGCAAATAAAATAGAGTTTAACCCATGAATTGCAAAAAATATTATTTTGTTTATATTCATATCATTGATTAAATTACATTGCAAAAAGCATACTTCAAAGTGCATAAATAATAACTAAATTTGACAATTAACAAATTTTCATTTACAATATAGTTTTTACAAATTCAACCTATAAACCGAGTACGAAGTTCTAAAAAATCAAATGTAGCCAATGACTCTTTCTATTACAAATAGATCTTTGCTGGAGGGTTGTACATCCTGATGATGAAGCTCCTTGGATCAAAGTCTCTCCTAAGTCATTCAATCTCATGATTATCCAAGTTGGACTTAGTTAGGATATCAAAATCCTTAAGCTCAAGAATGTCATCATCATCAAGAATCCACTCAAACCTTGGATCAATCTCATCAATGTCGAATAGCTCCTCATCCTCAATAATACCTAATTTTGTCCATGTAGAAATTGGTTTTGGCCTTACAAGTGAAAAAATAACGAATACAATTATAACTATGATTGCAAGTATATTAAAAGTCTAACCTTGAGTTTTCTTTAGCTTCAAGTGAAGGTTGTGGTGAACAAACACCAAGTCATTCATTTGTTGTGTTAGAAAACTATTTTTTTGGAAAATGTGTTAAAAAAACTCCAAGTATGCTCACAAGCAGATGAACTACATGGTTGGATCAAAATGTGTCTTGCCATCCATTTAAGATTTTTGGTTTTGTGAAAAAAAATCTCACCATTGATCTAAAAA
Organism: Sequoiadendron giganteum; assembly: GCA_007115665.2. Classification (NCBI taxonomy): domain Eukaryota; kingdom Viridiplantae; phylum Streptophyta; class Pinopsida; order Cupressales; family Cupressaceae; genus Sequoiadendron; species Sequoiadendron giganteum. Next base: position 445,575,190 of record CM021109.1, on the reverse strand, counting down.
CACATTATTTGGAGATGATATCATGTAAGAATATCCTAAAATCTTAACCCATTTAATGTACATGTTGATGGAAAATATTAAAATCAAACACTAATAACAAGTGCGGGAAAATGGTGAACCTTACAAAAGATGGTCATAAACTACTAACTATAGAGTAGTTTAGAGAATACAATACTCAGTACTAACTTTGATTTGCAAATTCACTTCGTTTCATTCAACCAATAAAATTAAATAAGGACATCCGATTCGACCTTTCTCTTCATAGTTGCACAATAAAAACAAATCATAGAGAGAAATTAAGAACATAGACTACTCTTTTTGCAAAGAAAATATAGAGCTTACCTAGGTTCACACCATTTCTCCATTAATCATAGTGAAGTTCACATAGCAAGGCTACGCAGACAATAACAACACAAAGAAAAGACAATAATACTCTTTCAATGCAATTCAAAGAGAACACATTGCAACTTATAATTGTGCAAGGAATTTTTTTTATGTTCTATTATATATTCATTGTTGAAGGCCTCCAGGAAGGTCCTACACTCTACAAACTGTAATCTCCATCGCCTGTGACTACCTTTTTTTCTCCTTCACACCATCGATCCCCTCTTTCTCTCTTCCCACAATGCTCTTTTTTCTCCTTTCTTTGTTTACACTTCCAACTGAAAATTGTAACTACCTTTTCCCCTCCCTCATCCACGAGTATGTTCACTATGTTAAGGTTTTATTTTATTTGCATATACAATATGCCCTCCCACATGGTGTGTTCCAAAACTAGAGTTTTGACACTTTATAGTTTGAAATAGATCAACACCACATACAAGAAAACTACCCAAACTACAAATTGAAAATCAAAACTTGGGTACAAGGAATCGCAACCAAACTCCCAAAACAAAAACAACTGAAAAACCAAAATTTGAATTTCCAATCTCAACTCAAAAATTGAAAGTCAATGCTCCTGCATAAGGCTCCCTTGAAACAAAACAAAATCATGAGCTCCTTCTCATGAGGTCATCAATACTATGACCATATTTGGAGATCTCAACAACTGATAGCCAAGTGGCATCCTCCAAAGGATTGTCCTTCCATCTAACCAATTACTAAAAATATTCCTCTCCTCAAGTCTTCTTCAACAACTGCTTCTCCAAGATACATTCAATGTCAATCGAAGTTGGCTTGGTCACTTGTTGTTCCCATCTTAGAATCAACTTTGTTTCTATTGTTCCATCCATTTCGTCACCTTTGTAGGGATAGAGATCAACCACATTGAATATGGATGAGATACCCATATTGGAAGGAAGAGTTATCTTGTAAGCATTGGCAAAAATCTTTCTGAGAGTCTTGCAAGGACCGATCTTCATTTTTAGTTTGTTGTATTCACCTTTTGGAAATATCTCCTTTCTGAGATGAGCCAAAATGAGATCACCAACCTAAAAGTGTACTTCTATTTTCTTCTTATCAACATACTTCTTGTACTACTGGTTTCTTCCTTCTATATGTAGTTTGTCCTCTTCATGAAGGTCATGAATACCTTTGGCAAAGTCCTCACCATCTGCACTTCTTTTAAAATTTCTAGGATCCCTGAGTTCAAATACACCCCTTGGATGCATACCATAAATAATATAGAATGGGCTCAAACCTATACTCTTGTTTGGAGAGTCATTATATGTAAACTTAGCCTGTGCTAAAGCCATATCCCAATTACCAAGTGTATTTCCAAAAAGGAACCTCAACATATTACCCAAACTTTTGTTGACTACTTACGTTTGACCATATGTTTGGGGATGGTAAGCTGAACTAAAAATGAGATGGGTGTCCAACTTCTTCCAAAGAATTCTCCAAAAGTGACCCACAAAATTAGTGTTTTATCAGATATTATACTCCTAGGTATACCATGCAATCTCACCACTTCTTTGAAAAACAAGTTAGCTATATTGGTTGCATCACTAGTCTTCTTGTAAGAAATGAAATGAATCATTTTTTAGAATCTGTCCACAATTAAAAAACTAGAATCATGGCCTCTTTGAGTTGTATAATACTAGAGATACTAGAAAATCTTGGATTGTTACAAATTTTGATGAAGTGAATACAAGAGAAGACATTGTTATTTGGTATCCTTTATTGTGTTATTCATCTGTGCATGGTTCTTGTGTATCTTGTGTTTCAGATTTTGAAAGTTTGCTATAAGTAAGTTACTCTTTAGATAATCTTAGAACCTCAGGGAATAGAGCGAGAGTTCTAGAATCCGGAGGAGTAAATCATAAAGATTTTATGGACAAAATGATGAGCTCTCAGCCAAAGGATGACAACGCGAAACACTGGAGTCCTTGAGGCGCGCTGACGTCTCATACAAACCAAATAATGAGAATATAACAAAAAATAGCAAAGTGACCTCTAACAATTTGATTACTAAGAACTTTCAGAATGTGGGAAAATAACAAAATATGATAAAACTGAAATAAAGTAGAAACGATAAAGCAAGAGAAGGAAAGATAGAAATTTCTCACAAAAACCCAAGTAATGAAGCCTCCATCATGTGAATATCTTCAATACCTACATGCGTAAGATATGGAGAAAATGTTGGGGTTGTATAGGGGTTTGCCTAAGCTAAACCCCCATTTTGGTGTTCCCACCTCCACAGACAACCAAATAGATAAAGAAAGTGAACAAAGTAAGTGAATATGATGATAAAATAAATCCTCGCTCAAGGAGGAGAACCCGTATCATGAATTAAAGATGTAATAGATAGGGGATGTGTGAGATCCTAGGATGCTCACAAGCACAAGATAAGGGAGTATAGAGAAGGGGGATTCACTACTCATGATTTCTCTTCACTCAAAGAGCCTCTTGAGGCGAGCTACCTTAAAATACCTCAAAGAATAGCATCGAGAGTTCTAGAACCAGAAAGAGTAGGTCACATAGATTCTCTAGACAAACCAACAAGCTCTCGACCAAAGGACGTCAGCGCAGAATACTGACGAAAATGCGACATGCTGGCATCCTAGAGGTGCACTAGCGTCTCGTACAGACCAGATAATGAGTTTATCACAAAGAATGTCTAAGTTACTACTAGCAATCTGATTACTGAGAACTACTAGAGTGCGATGAGGGTGAAATAGACTGAAATAGAAATGATAAAGAGAAGGAGAAGAAGGGAAAGGAAACGCTTACGACCGTGCGAGTGATGAAGCTTCTAGCGCGTGAGTGTCTTCAATACCTGCACACAAGAGAGAATGAAAGTGTTGGGGCTGTATAGGGGTTTGCCTTAGTCAAACCCCCATTTTGGTGTTCCCACCTCCATGGACAACCAAATAGGTAGAGAGAAAAGTAGAGATGAAGTAAAGTACACAAAAGCACTACAAAGTAGTGTTATACTACTCAACCAAATAATAGAGGAGAGGAGTGAAAGCTTACCACTTTTTCCCAAAGCGCTCAAGACTAGTGGGGGAGAAAATGAGAGGAACTCAAGCCTCTGCTACAATGGTGTTTGTTCCAAACTTGGTCTACTAAAGTGACGGAGTGTTGATGTTGCTGTTGTGAAGTGTAAAGTGTTGAGTGATGAAGGTGCTTGGAGCTTGTGAAGAGATGGTAGGGATGCTCAGATCGATCTTACAAAACTCCTTCCAAAGATCCCTAATGGATCAAGGAATGAAGAATATGAAGGAAGAAGATGAAAACAACCATATTCAGGTCGGCCAACCAAAGAGGGGCATTACACTTCAACTTTCAATGGGAAGAGTAATGTCTCTGCAAAATCTAGCCTCAAGAATCTAGCATGGATGTAAGTGTACCACATAGAATTTTGCACGTTGCACGAGCATCCTCGACAAAAACACCCCCACCGACACACAAAGAAGGCGCCAAGTGTGATGTGAGCAATGGGCTTATGTGGAATTGAGCCTCCGAGTTTGATTTTCTAAAGTGTAAGGGGGTAAAGGGGAAATTGCATTAGGGGTGCAAATTCACGCCTATACATTTTTCCCCCACTTTGGCGAGCATGAGTATTGATGAGTGCTTCGGTAAAGTAGAGTAGTAAGGTTAGAGATGTATACCTGAACCAATGAGGAAGCAGAGCACGGTCTGGAAAACTCGGAAGTGCAGGAAATGACTTTATAGTTCCACAAAACTATAAAGCTGGAGAAAGAGCATATACTCAAGATGAAGAAGATGTTGATCTTCAATCCGATATATATAATTAAGAAGAGAAAGATATAAATGAATGCAAGAGTGATAAAAGCAATCCTTGCTCGAGGAGGAAAACCCGTATCATTGAGTAAAAGTGATAAAAGCAATCCCCGCTCGAGGAGGAAGACCTGTATCACCAAGTAAAAGTGATAAAAGCAATCCTCGCTCGAGGAGGAAAACCCTTATCACCGAGTAAAAGTGATTAAAGCAATCCCCGCTCAAGGAGGAAAATATGTATCACCGAGTAAAAGTGATAAAATCAATCCCCACTCAAGGAGGAAAACCCGTATCACAGAGTGAAAGAGCTCTACAGGTTCTCGGTTCTGCAAAGTAGAAATTCATGCAGATCATCGTCAAGTTGGAAGGCTTTCAAAGGGGTCGCTCAAGAACCCTTCAAAAGGAAGAGGGGTCCACTCAAGGGACGTGTTGTTTGAAAAAAGTCTAGTTAGGTTGCCCCCAAACTAGATGTCATGGAATTCATTCAAGAGAAACACTTTCAAAGAGGTCCCTTGAGAACCCTTCAAAATTAAAAAGGGGGGTCCACTTCAAGGGACGCTTCATTCAAAAGACATAGAGAGAGATGGGGTCCTTAAGAAGGATGCACATCTCCAAAACAAGTTATCACTACCCCCAACATACAAGGGAGGAGAATTACACAAGATACTTGGAACAGGATAGAGGTAAACCTCAATATCATTGGTTATGTGAAGAAAATGCAGGTGCATCAATAGGCGCCTGAATCGTGAGGTTATATTTTGTCCTTCAAAGCCTTACATTAACTAGTGGAATGGCCAAGCACTTGATGGTATGCACAAAAATAATGTTTTTCATGTTTATGAGTTTTCTTGCATGTGAGAGGAGGAAGAGTAATTAAGCGGGCTTTGAGAAGCCACAACAGAATACACTCTTTGTCAGACAAAGGATGAGGAGCAAGAAGCAACCCTTTCTCTTGCAGAGAAAATTTTGATGGCTTGCAAGAAGAAGATGCGAAGATAGAAGACAAAGGAGGAGGATCTTCACAAAGAGAATTGTTCCAACAATGTGGATGACACTCTTCTACAAGATTGCCATCATCCTTCTTAACAAGTCTACCAAAACTAACCTTCTTAACATAAGTGTGATCACCTTCCTCAGAAGGAGGATCAACACCAAGAACATTACAATTTGCATCCACATTATCCCATGATACAGAAGAGTAATTGTCTTTGATAGTAGGTGTGGGTGATGTTATTGAAAGGTCTAAGTGGATTGGGTTGACTTAATATTCTTGAATGAAGGAATTTGTAAATTCTAAAGGACCCCAATCATCACCAAGAAATAGATTCCTTCGAAAAGAGGTAGAAGGAACAAACTTAAGATTTCCTGCTTCAAAAGGATCTTCTTTAGGGACATTTATCTCATGAGTATCCTTTGTAGTAGGTATTGCTGGAGTAAACATCGACACATTGGAAGATACGGAAGGAATAAGAGTATGCACAATCGAAGCCTAACCAGTAGTTGCCATCTCACATAAGTGCATAGCCTCAGGGTCAGCCTTGATTGTGACTACTTGATTATTAGCAATAAAATTAATAGATTTATGCAAGGTAGACGAGACTGCACCCATAGCATGAATCCATGGTCTACCAAGAAGGAGGTTACAAGGTAATTCTCTAACATAACATATACAAGAGTGGGTATAGTAACAGGTCCAAGCTGCAAAGGTAATACTATTGTACCTAGAGCTTGTCTCCTAACATTATCGAACCCACATATGAAAATAGAAGAAGCATTAAGAGAAGATGAATCAATATTAATCTTAGGTGATAGATCAATACTGCATACATTAAGCGCCGAACCAACGTCAATGAGAGTATGTCTAATGCCAATCTTATTAATGTTAGTTATAATCATTAGAGGGTCCACTTGCTTCTGTACTTTCAGAGGTGAGAGTTCCTGAGGATAGAATGTGATATTCAGTGAATCCACGCGAATATATGCCATCAATGCATCAACATCTACTAGCCTAGCGAAAGAAGGCAAGAGGATCTTTTGCAAGGATTCTTGAAACATACCTTGATAAAATGGAGTTGACTGAAGCAAGTCCCATAGGGAGATCTTAGCTAGAGTAACACAAAGTTTCTCAACCAAATCGTAATCACCCAGTGCTTTAGTCGTAGGTTCTGGTGCTTGAGGAAGGCTTAGTTGTTTATTCATTCTAGTATCATAGGTATGGGCTACCACTTTATGAGAGGGAGCCTTATAAAGATCAAGGGAATCACTATCAAATGGAACACGATCAATAGAACAAACCCTTCTAGGAGAAGGACTAGCTGGATTCACGTAAATGATCAGTCTCTTAGGCCTTTGAGGGGTAGTCATAGATTACATTTACAGAATCATCACAACTAGTGGAATAATTATTTGAAGACATATTCTCAACATCGATCCAAACAAGATCAAATGTGGAAAGGAGATTCATCATGCACTAATGCATCATCTCTAGAGGAGAGTGCATTAGGATAGATAAGAAATTCATCATTCAAAAATGCAACGTCCCTAGAAGAGAGTGCATTGGAATGAGTAGGAGATTCATCATTTCTAGAGGAGAGTGCATTGGAATGAATAGAAGGTAGAGTGACATTAAGGAAGGTATCAATGATTTCATCTTCTTGCAACAAGATATCCTCCAAAGTAGGAGGAATCTCATGAGAAGGATCAAAGATATCAAGTAACATGGGCAAAGCCAAGTCACCATCACATGCATGAAATGGAACATCATTAACATTTTGAACAAAATTAGACACATAACTAATAAAAGAACATATTAAATTCTTTATAACTTTTTTCGGTTTTCTATGTTATAGTAATTTGCATTTTTGGAGGTCTTCAAAGAAGAATTTGAGGTCGGAACTTGCATCGGTCCCTAAAATTTTATTGTTGAAGGCACTGGTATTTTAGGGATTGAACTAGTTCTCTAAGAGACCTTTCCAATGGTACAAAAAAATCTCTAGGAGACCTTTCCAACAGTGCAAACGGTTCTGAATTTTGAGCACTGAGTCAAAAGTTATGATCCCAACAAGTAGGGGTAAATAAATTCCTAGTTTTCGAAAAATACGTTCTTTACATCAGGTTCACCCAAATGTAGAGAAGGGGGATTCACTACTGATGGGTTCTCTTCACTTAGAGAGCCTCACGAGGCGAACTTCCCTAAACTACCTCAAAGAATAGCGGCGAGAGTTCTAGAACCAGAAAGAGTAGGTCATAGAGATTCTCTAGACAAATTGACAAGCTCTCGACCAAAGGAAATCAACGCAGAATACTGATGACATCACGACACACTGGCATCCTAGACGCACACTGTCATCTCGTATGAACCAGAGAACAAGTTTATCACAAAGAACAACTAAGTGACTACTAGCAATCCGATTACTGAGAACTACTAGAGTGCAATGAGGGTGAAATAGATTGAAATAGAAATGATAAAGACAAGGAGAAGGGAAAGGAAATGTTTATGATCGTGAAAGTGATGAAGCTTCTAGCGCGTGAGTGTCTTCAATACCTGCACACAAGAGAGAGGGAAAGTGTTGGGGCTGTATAGGGCTGTAAAGTTAGGGTAAATAAATTCCTAGCTTTTTGAAAAATACTATGGTTCACGTCAGGTTCACCAAAAATGTAGAGAAGGGGGATTCACTACTCATGAGTCTCTTTATTCTCAAGAGATTCCCAAGGGGTGAACTGTCATTAAATACCTCAAGGAATAGAGTGAGAGTTCTAGAATCTGAAGGAGTAAATCACAAAGGTTTTCTGGACAAACTAATGAGCTCTCGACCAAAGGACGAAAACATGGAGTAGGGATGACATCGCGACAAGTTGGCATCTCGTACAAACCAAAGAATGAGAATATCACATAAAACAACAAAGCGACCTCTAACAATCTAATTACTAAGAACTTTCAGAATGTGGGAAAAATAACAAAATATGATAAAAATGAAATAAAGTAGAAATGATAAAGCAAGAGAAGGAAAGATAGAAACTGCTCACAACAACCCAAGTAATGAAGCCTCCATCATGTGAATATCTTCAATACCTACATGCGTTAGAGAAAATGTTGGGGCTGTATAGGGGTATGCCTTAGTCAAACCCCCATTTTGGTGTTCCCACCTCCACAGACAACCAAATAGATAGAGAAAGTGAACAAAGTAAGTGAATATGGAGTGATAAATAAATCCCCGCTCAAGGAGGAGAACCCGTATCATGAAGTAGAGATGCAATAGATAGGGAATGTGTGAGATCCCAGGATTCTTGCAAGCACAAGATAAGGGAGATGTCAGCTGCAAGGCTTAAGGAAGCCAAAGAGAGAGAGCAATAGCTGTGAGATCCAAGAGGGTTGCAAGGATTATTGTGAGAGCTTGAAAGTGTTGTTGTAGCAAGCAAGGAGAGCTATGCAAATAAGATAGTAAGGAGAATGTCCAAGATGGAAGCCAACAAGGAGAAGAAGGTAAAATGAGTTGAAAAGACAACTTTCAAAGAGGGAAAAGAAGCTTCTCGAGCCGCTACAAGGCATCCCAAGCCATTACCATCGAAAAACTTACTGACAAGTGGCAAACATGCTCAAAAATGATTGTTTTAATGTTGAAATATCACAGGATGCTAGTGCAGTGCACGACACGCTAGTGTCTAAACATATCACACTACAAAATGATGAGAATGAGAAAAACACAAGGTTTGACGCAAAGCTAATGTGTGATGGTGGTTGCTGAAAAGGGGTTCTGAGCATCTTGAGAGGGAAAAATTGTTGGAGGGGCTAAAATGAGCCTACACAAATGCTAAGGGAGTGGACACTAAAGTGAATACAAAAATGCATGTGAAATTGCAAGAGGTGTAATTTTACAACATTACAATAGGAAACCCTACAACAAAATCCATACCTATAGAATCACATGGTCTATGTGGCACAGGTAGTGGTTTGTACAAACCAATGTTTTGACTATTGCCTTTTGCATTCTAGCATACTCTACATCTCTCCACATGCCTCTTCACATTCGCTTGCATTCATGACCAATGATAATGTGTACTCAGTCCTAGATAAGTTTTATCTTGTCCAAAATATCCTACTAGGCTGCCACAATGCTTCTCCTTAAAGAGATTCTCTCTCATTGACCCCCTAGGAATGCACAACTGATTACATTTGATAAAAACACTCTTGCAACATAAAATCAGTCCAAGGTCCTCTATCTCTACTAATAGGATTGTTGCAAGCTTCAAATGCATCTTTGAAATCTAAATCAGTTTCATACAACTCCTTCAAGCTCTCAAATCCAACACTAGTTGCCTATATCTCCTATAACAACAAACTTCTATTTAACACATCAACAACTTTGTTTACTTTCGCACTCTTATATTTCAACACAAAATAAAAATTATGAAGGTACTCTACCCACTTTGCATGCCTTTGATTCAACTTGTATTGTTTGTTAATAAACTTGAGTGCATGGTTATTTGTGTAAAAAAAAATCTCTTTGGGAAGCAAGTAAAACCTCCACTTCTTCAAAGATTGTACCAATGCATAAAATTCAAGGTCATAAGTTGAACATTTCTTCTTAGCATCATTTAATTTTTCATTGAAATAAGCAACTGCTTTACCTTCCTAACTTAAGACAACCCCTATTGCTAAGCCACCAACATTGCATTCCACTAGAAAGACTTTGTTAAAGTCAGGTAACACAATTATAGATTGTTTAGTCACTTTCTTTTTGAGAAATCAAAAACATTTTTCAGCCTCTTAAGTCCATTCGAACTTCTTTTTGTGGCCTTTTATAGTGTCAATTATAGGAGCAACTATACTACTGAAATTTTTGATAAATTTTCTATAAAAACTAGCAAGTCCATGAAAACTTCTTACCTCATAAATGCTCCTAGGTGTTGGCCAATCAACAATGGCCTTAACCTTTTTCCTATCCATCTTCAATCCCTCTCTAGATACCACAAAACACAAGTAGACTAATTCAATCTTCATAAAGGTACACTTCTTGAGGTTGATCAACAACTTCTCCTCATGCAACCATGTCATAACTAGCCTTAAGTGCTCTAGGTGTTCTTCCTTAGACCTACTAAAAACCAGTATATCATCCAAATAAACTATCACAAATTTCCTCGGGAATGTTTTCAAGACTTCATTCATAAGCCTCATAAAAGTACTAGGTGCATTTGTAAGCCCAAAGGGCATAACCAAAAATTCATAGAGGCCATCATTAGTCTTAAACATTATCTTCCATTCATCCCTAGGTCTGATCCTAATTTGATGGTAGCCACTTTTCAAATCTATCTTTGAGAAATACATAGAACCACTCAAACAATCCATTAAATCATCCATTCTTGGAATAAGAAACTCGTATCTAATGATAATATTATTGATTGATCTAGAGTCTGTACACATTCTCCAATCACCTTCTTTTTTGAGCACTAGGACTATTGGTACAACACAAGGACTAAGACTCTCCCTTATCAAACCTTTTTCCAATAACTCTTCAACCTAATTTTTAATCTCCTCATTTTCCTTGGGAGTCAATCTATATGAAACCTTGTTTGGTAGACTAGCCCCTAGAACCAAATCCTCATGGTGGCTAATTCTCCTCATTTGAGGCAACTCATTAGGAAAATCAGCTACCACGATATCCATATGATCTTTCAATGTGTCTTATATCTCATTTGATAAGTCATCCAACTTAGTAGAGGTAAGTGCAACCTTAGGCTTGAGTACCAATGCATATCCCACTTCTTTCTTCATATCACGTAGAAATTCTTTGCCACTCACCAACATAACCTTGCTGCTACTACTGCTCTTATTATCCACTTGTTCTCCTTTCAAAGGTAACCATGTATGTTTTTGACCATCCTTCTGAAAATTATAAGTATCATTTCTTCCATCATGTATGGCTCTCCTATCAAATTGCCAAGGCCTACCAAGAAGCACATGGCAAACATCCATGGGCATAATGTCACACATAACAATGTCCTTATAACTACCTATTTGAAACTCTACCAAGGCCTTCTCATCTACGATAACTTGTGCCTTTTTTGTAACCAAGAAACTTGATATGGATTAGGATGTTTGATTCTCGTAAGACCTAACTTGTCAACCATTTAAATTGACACAATTATTTGTACTACCATTATCAATAATAAGTTTGCTACAATTACCTTTAGCCTTGCAATTGGTTTTGAATAAAGCTCTCCTTTGTATAGGTTCTTGAATCTCCTTTGGTGGCTTCAACAATTCTCTCTTGAACAACAAAAACTCTCATGTGTCAAGTTCTTCTAAGTGATGAGAAGGTGACCCCACACTCTCTTGCTCTACTTGTACAATCTGATTACTTCTCTCGAGCCTTGTGTCGCCTTGTGTAAATTCAAAACACTCCCAACTTTTGCAACCATACTTGTTACACTTAAAACACTTGCTTTGAAAGCCTCTTCCTCTTCCTTGGTAACCTCCTCTTCCAAATGGTCTTCCTCCTTTATTTTGAAAACCACCTCTCTAAATTGGATTTTCCACCAGAAGTGCCTACTTCTTCATCTTGATGGTGTTGTCCTCTATTAGAATGCTGCCCTCTTCCTCTTTCTCCTCTTCCTCTACCTCTTCCTTGCTGATTTTTCTTTCTCGAAAGTTTCTCCTTTGCTTTAATGGAAAATTGATAGGCTTCCTCAAGAGTCCTAGGTGACAAGACTCAATTCATCTCACAAATTGTATCTCAATGCATTAAGGTAGCTAGCTACCTTCTCCATATCTTCGTCACTATGCCCTGATTAAATCACAAGCTTGTAGAACTCCTTTGTATATTCTTTCAACTCATCTCTTTTTGCTTAAGATTTTGTAACCTTTTGAATAAGTTAGTTTGGTAGTCTCTAGAAAGGAATTTTGCTTTCAGTTTACCAACCATTTTGTCCCAAGAGGAGGTTATCTTCTCCTTGTTTTTCTTCTTTCTGATTGAACATAATTCCACCACATAGCAATGTGGCCTTTGAGTCTTGTATAGGAAAACTTGACTCGTTTCTCCTCTGCCACTTCTTCATATTCAAAATATTTATAAGCTCATTGATCCAATCAATGAGTTCCTTTCCATTGAGGCTTCTTGAGTAGGTGGGAACCTCTATCTTGGGCTTGGCTCCAATCCCCATGATTACTCAGTAATTTTACTTCAACCCCATCATGTTCTTCTTCTTCATGAACCACCTCTTCTCTAGCTTGTTGCTCCTCATATTTATCATCACTTATATCTCCAATAAGTAATCCTCTCCTTTGTGCCTGCTCCATGGCATCCATTCTTGTCGTAAGGTTCTGCAACAACTCAAGAATCCCTTCATCTATGCCCCTTCTAGAACCTCCTCTTGGCATTCTTCTTAGTGACATCTTGCCCAATCGTACCTTGCCCAATCTCCTGCTGCTCTGATACCAAAAATTGATGGAAAAGATAAATATCAAACACTAATAATAGGTGCAAGAAAATGGTGAACCTTTCAAAACATGCTCCTAAGCTACCAACTATGGAGTAGTTCAAAAAATACAATACTCAATACTAACTTTGATCTACAACTTCACTTAATTTCATTCAACCAATAAAATTAAACGAGTAAGGACAACCAATTCGACACTTCCCTTCATAATTGCACACTAAAAACAAATCATAGAGATGAATTAGGAATAGAGACTTCTTTTTGCAAAGCAATTCTAGAGCTTCCCTAAGCTCACACCATTTCTCCATTAATCATAGTGAAGTTCACATAGCAAGGCTGTGTTAACAATAACAACACAAAGAAAAGATAATAATACTTTTTCAACGCAATTCAAAGAGAATACATTGCAACTTATAATTGCACGTGTTGGAATTTTTATGTTTTGTCATATATTCATTGCTGATGGTTGTCAGGGAGGTCCTACACCCTGCAAACCATAATCTCCATTGCTTGTAACTACCTCTTTTTCTCCTTCACACCATTGACCCCCTCTTTCTCTTTGCCCATGATGCTCTTTTTCTCTCCTCTTTGTTTACACTTCCAAATGAAAACTGTAACTACATTTTCCCCTCCCTCTCATCCACAGGTATGTTCACTATGCTAAGGTTTATTTATTTGCATATATGATATGCCCTCCCATGTGGTGTGTTCCAAAAATAGAGTTTTGACATTTTAGAATGTGAAATAGATCAACACCACATACACGAAAAACTACCCAAACTACAAATTGCAAATCAAAACTTGGGTACAAGGACTTGCGACCAAACTCCCAAAACAAAAATAATTGAACAACTAAAATTTGAATTTCCAATCTCAAGCCAAAAATTGAAAGTCAATGCTCCTACATCAGATGTCCAAAAAATTGAGACATTTCCAAAAGTTTATGGACTCTACCTGGTTTGAAGGTCTATGCCTTCCACAATAGCATTAGATGAAAGAAAACTCCTTGCTTAATTGTACATTGACAACTTTGCAACAGTTGTCTACAGTGTTTGTAAGGAAACATTTTCTCCATGCATATGAACAAGCCTTATGTGACCTCAACATCATCTTCGAATGAAGAGTTATAGAACATTGGATTGAGATAGTATTTTGTAGCACAGAAAGGAGAGTGCATTTGTCAATCCCATCTTCTATTAGTTATATCACATAATAACATATACATGTCCTTGTTATTTTCCATCCTACTCCTCATTAGCTCCATGGCCCTATCCATGACCTTATACAAATATCCCATGGGGGATTTATCCCCATCTACTAGTCTCAAGACTTTTACTAGAGGCCTTGAAAATTTGACGTATTCAATTGTATCCCAAAAATTAGTAGAATATATGTACTTTGCCACTACTATGACATTTGCTTGACTTGTGAAGTGAGACTACATCCACTCATTTGAAACATTTGTTTCAAATTCATTTGTTGTTGACAAAGAATATGTAGTGCAAAGAAGTGAGTTGTAAATCTTGTCACCCCTGGTTGAACTAGCTCTTTGCCCTCTATGAAAGAGTTCATCATACACAAAACCTTCATGTGATTATAGATGAATTTGGTCTTTGTGAGCGTTTTGCAATACATCCTTAACCCATTCAATTTTTTCAATGTCCTCTAGGATTAGATCAAAGCAATGTGTTGTACATGGGGTAGAAAATATAGAGGGGTATTTGTCTGTCAGAAGTCTCCTAACAACACAAGTAGTAACATTGACTATAATAAATAAAACCAAATTTTCTAACCTTACATCTTTGACCACCAAGTCAAACATCTCAAACAATGTAGCTACAAATTTAATTGTCTTTGATGCATCAACATATTTAAAAAATATCGTACCAATATCACAAAAGATGAACTTGATTAGGGTTCAATTCCTTCTATATGTCCATCTATCTTACATTATGGTGCAACCAATCTTTACCCTCTCTAGTCAATGTTCATTAACAACATTCTTAACATCCCATATTTCATCATTGAGCATACCAATTCCCAATGTCTCATAAGATGGGGCTTTGAACCCTAGACCTGCAACCGCAATAACATCAACCATAAATTGTCAGTATGGAGAGTTGACAAGATGGAATGACAAACTAAAGTAGTACCAAACGTTTGCAATTGTCTTCATTGCTTGTTCATAAACATTCTTCCTCCATCTTGTACTCTCCAAAGTGTTATGCTATCCTCATATAGTATGAGGTGCAAATGAAGAATTAATGTTTCATCCACTATGTTTGGGCCATATGATGTAGAAAAAGGTGTTGACCCAAATTCCCTAAAAAGCCCATATGCACTATCTTCCTCATCCAAGTGATTCCTCTTATCATTTGTAGAACTAGAAGCTATTTCAATCTCGATTCTTGCATTTTTTTGTCTTCCCCTAAAAAATTGCTTAAAAAATTTGTTTTGTCTGATATGTGACATATGCAAGGCATTTTGGACAAGGAATGGTGGTATATCCCACTTCCTTTGCCAAATGTCATTTGAAGCAATAAATGTCACCATTGATATCATTCAACCACCAGTTGCATTTAACCTTAGTTGTACCCAAGGATAATGTGCAATGTGTCCATGCAGAGTCTTTTTGACATAGCATTATGATCTAATTTACAAAAGCATTTTAATCCAATCTAGTTTGACATCAAAAGCCACAAAAAAAGTTTGAAGGCATTGTGTTTGTTTGGAGAATTTACAAATTTCAATTTAATTCTCTTCCATGTGGTGTTTTGTTGTGAAATAACCTTTGTAGTTCAATTGTAACAAATCTAAACAGATGATAATCATATTAGACACACATTAATGTACTTATACTTTTTTTAAAAAGTACAATACACATTCAACCTTGAATTAACACCTTTTATAACATTGTGAGTTTTTGATATGTAACTAAAAAAATCTTTGATTAATTTGACTCTTTGAGATCAAAAATATTTTCATCAAGATTGTTTAGGTTAGTTTTTCAATTTCTAAATGACTATACATTAATAAGAAAAATATAACATTATTTTAGCCTTAAACATACCTCTTCTGTACCTTTACATCTTTCATGTTGTGGTTGATATTAATAAAAAAAATCTAATACAAATGCTATGCATATATCAACAAAGATTGGTATAATCTTGTAAAAAAGTCTTTGAATTCTTTTATATTGCAGCAAACCATATATTATTTCAGCATTTATAATGTTATTCATGGTCTTAGAAATATTGTTTTTACTTTTATACTTCTGACTTGGACAAAGTAATCTTCCTTCAGCACCAACGAATGATTTACTCCAAATTTGAATTGGGACAAGAAGGGCCAGTATCTTCCTCAAATCATCACGAAAGGACCAACACGAGGAGAGTAACCTGCACTCAGAAATCAAATGATGCGAATGGTGAAATAAAATATCTTCTAACCATTTACTGTGCTACAATATTCATTCATGGAATGTTCAGTATGACTTATCTATGTACAACATTCTAAATACTTATGTTTTGTGCCCATTTTGATAGGAAAATGATCAAAAGTCATAGTTCAATAAATATGTTTTACTACTCACTAAATAGTGGGAACAATTTTAGAAATGGAAGAACAAGTTGCACACACCACATGATAGAGAAAATCCTAAGAAACCGAATCAGTCATTATGATACATCATAACTTAGTCTTCATCAAATAATAACATTCTTATCCACAAAATGGCATATCATTGTGCTTGCAAGAAGATTTCAAATAGAGTACAATTTTATTAATGAAGGCTTTTCCAACTTGGTGTGTTTCTACAGATGACTTGAATCTGAACCATATCCAACCACGCAGAGTCTTTCTCTAGTAAAATATTCGATCAATCTGTTGGCACTTGTCAAGGATCTAGCCAAAATATGATAGAACCACATAGGAAAAAAATTATTCTTGGAAGCATAGCAAGATGAGTACAAAGAATAGCCAAGTGGTTAGGAAATGGGTAAGAATAGCCAAGAAAGGGGAACAAAAACCCCGAACAGCAGAGAGGAAGATTGAAGATCATCAAGTATCACTGTCTGGACTAGAATTGGCAGTCACCAATGCCATTGTCAATCACTGTGAAGGGACTGAAACAAGATCTAATAATGCTCATCAAAGAGTGCTGATTGGGAGAGGTACCCCTATTAGGATCACCCTTAACATCCAAGGTTGAAGTAGCACCTGTAATAGTCACAAAGCTCATAATATGCATGTACCCTTGGGTCTGGAGAAGTGGCCAGAGAGGAGAAGACCTAAACTGATGAGAGGAATTTGGGCTGTACTGTCAGGAAGAAATAGGACCGTGATGTTGAGGGAGAACCTATTGAGGCAGAAGTTGTGAGAGACGTTCCACCAGCCTATTTGTGTCTGTGAGAGGTAATGCTATCCAAATATTGTTTAGGTATATTGGTCTCTTGGATGTGTTAAAAGAAGGTGACCAACTTGGGGGCTCTAGAATCTCAAGAAGCCACATGTAAGGATTTGTGTTGAAGGGTGATGGCCTCCTAGAGATAAAGAGCCAAACACTATTGGTCTGAATATCTCAATAAAGTAGAGAGATTATTGTCTTAAGTCCCTATATAGGCAATAGCCTCCCATAGTTCTCATAATAAATGGGGCATCTGAAGATGAAATGCTCCTTGATCTCAACCTCCTAGAGGGAGCAAAGATGGCAGATCCAATTAGAGCAACAAATATGATGATTTGTTTCAACTTGCAGTTGATGGGAGCATACCCTCATTTGACCAAGGGGGAAGAAACCTCAAGCCATATGATCATGGCATTGAACATAGTTAAGGTGAGAAAGTCTATCACTTCGACCTGTAGGAAATGCTCAGCATAAAAAGCAAGCTTCGGACCAAGTGACATAGGGGAGGAAGTCCAAGTGACTTGGATGTATTGTTTGTGAATGCCCCTTCTAGTAGTTCTGATGATGGTCCCCATCGAAGGAAGGAGTTGGGGTGGAGTGTCCAAGGAATACAGAAAGGTGGTAATCTGTTAATAGAGAAATCAATGAAAAGGAGCAAACTAGCCTCTAAGTACCAACATTCCTGGCATCGAGTTGGACCTAGTGAGACAATCCTCTCAAAAGAGTGAAGAGCCAAATGCAGATATCTTGCACAACCAAAATCAGAGTCACCCATGGATCTAACAAAGGATAAGGAAATAGGTTCTAGTACCATTATGCCAAGAGCTCATAATTCAAAGAGTTGGTTTGTATCATGTAGTGCTTCTAGTTTCCACCATCACTGAAAAACATGGGTCGGAACAAGAACAAATACTTGGCAGAAAGAAGTGCACTTGGTGACATTTGGTATTTTTGCAACATTCCCTTGAATTCAACAAGGCAACATTTTGATTTTTTCTATCTCATCTTTGTTGTATATTCTAATTTTTTACTGTGACAAATTCATTTTTTATTTGATTTCTTCAATTTGACTTTTTCTTTTAATTCTATATTTGTTTCTGTGTTTTAGATCCCCTTATTGGCACGAATTGATTGACACAATTGTTGTGATTGATTGGGGGTTCCAACCCACTTCTATTCATGATCTATGGGAACTAATTTTGATGGAGAAGGTAGCTGATGTACAGTCAATCCTTCATGAACAACAAGCTATTTGGAGGAATAAGGGTTGCACTATCTCTGATAGATGAACTAATAGAAAAAAGAGGGCACTGTTGAACATTTAGTTTTCTTGAGGTGACCCAATCTTCTTGAAGCCAGTTGATTATTTATAGAAGAGAAAAAATGCAGATTATTTGTCATTTTGGAAGAAACTTTTGTGGAAGTCGAGGAAAAATATGCACAAGTAATCATTGAGAATGCAGCCAATTATGCTGTTGTGGATGGATTACTAATGGAGAGATATCTTAGCAGTTTTTGGACTCCTTGCTCAACACATTGCATTGATCTAATGCTGAAGGGCATTGGCAAACTAGAGTGGATTTGATGCAGTCGAGATCAGAGGTTTCTATTGAAAAGCCCAATCACAGCCAAATATATTTATTCACTACAAATTAATGTTTATAGAGCTTATTGAATTCAAATCCTAATGTCTGGTAGCAAGATTCTAATACAGTACATTCAAATCGTTTCTCAATCTCTACCACCCTTCTACAACTTCCTCCAGACCCCCCCAAAATGAATGCATTAATCTCCATTCTATTTGTTGATGGCTTGAAAGTTGAATTGGATCTGATCTTGGTCGTTACAGCAACTGAATCTACTATAGCATGCCAAAGTGTAATAACAGGTTGGGAGTCTGCAAAGTGCATCAGCAAGCTGGAAACCTGTAAAAGAAGTTGCGAGTGAAAATCCTGCAATTGACTAGTTCAAACACGAAATCCCACTTTAGGTGCAGTTGGGTAGTAAAACTTCACAACTCAAACATGGTGACATCATCTTCCAACAAAAATTGACTAATGTCATCAACAGAACTATTCATCTGCACCAGTTTGTTAACTTGTAAAGGTTCAGTTCACTTGATTGTGTCCACAAGAGTTTAGATGACCAAAGGTAATCTGCAAACTTTCCATTGGACAAGGAATTGCTACATGAAGTTAGATGACCTCTAAGTTCCCCAAGTGCAAATGGAACCATTAATATTGGTTTGTGTGAGGAAAGGTATCATAAGCAACTAAAAAAATTAGGTTGATACAAAGAGTCTGGTTTACTTAGAAATCTTTGCAAATGCGGACAAACCTTCCGCTATTGGTTGTATGGGCAAACACATCGGAACCGGTTTGAAACATTATAACCTATTGAAATGCTAATGGTTTGGTAACAAATTCTCACAAAAGCCTGAAGCAGACCAAACATCTGCAAGGTAGGTTCCGTAGCAACTAAAAAGAATGCAACTAGTAACACACCAAAAACTCACAAAGCTGTAACTTAGGCGAATTTTGTCTTCTCTTCCTCAAATTTGACCTGCAAACACCCATTTCACTCCTCTTCAAAGTGACATCATTAGATTTCCTAGATCCTCTTGAAGAAACTAACCAAAACCAAATTACCAAAAATGTAATGTCCACTTATCTATGATCTATTTAATTCCCGTAGGCTAAAGACGAGATAAGGGAATTCATTTATTTAATTATTTAATATTACCTAGCGGGAAAAGCAAAAATTAAAAAAGTAATGTTAAGTGATTAATTAAATATGTTATAAAGTGACTTTAAGCAAAATATTAAAAGGTAACTTAATAAAGTCACTTTATTATGTTTGAGTGGGAAATTAAAGTGAGAAATATAAAAGGTGATTTGGAGGGCTCATTTTCGTTCATGCTTGGTTTATTTTCTCAATTCACTTTTGGAGAGCTCCCAAAGTTCTTGGTCTTGGGGATAGGGAAGCCTTAGGGCATCCGGTTTCGGTGGTGGAACGATTCCACCCTAGCTGGTCTGTGGAGGAGATCATTCAGGTCTTCTACTTGGGCGACATTGGCAATTTTGTGAGTCTTTTTCAGAGACAAAATTGGAGCAAATCAATATATATTTTTGTGGCCATGATTGGAGTTCAATTTGAGTTGGTTTGGGCTCAACATCTTGGCGACCAGTTGCATATTCGGTGGTTATTATTCATGGCTACCTGCTGAAGCATTGATATTGTGTCCTTGGAACTTCAGTAACCCTAGGCATTTGGTTGAGTACTCAGTCATGGGTTTTGGAAAGGTGGTTGAGGGCCTGGAAATGCAAGATGTGGGACTCTCTGGGTGGTTGCAGCCTGAAGACAGCTACATATCCTTCCATTTTGCTGCCGTGGAGACTTGGTAAGGTGGCATGTGAGCTGGTAGAAGGTTGACGCCTAAGCTTCGGACCTGTATGCAACTTAATATCTCAGGTGTCACCTTATTTGGGCCTCACGTGGAGATTCTGGAGTGGTCTAATGCTGATTGGCAAGTTGCAGCAGTCTGAAAGTGGGCTGTAGGTGATTAGAAGAGGTTCACATGGGTTTCTGAGGAGTTCTCCAGCTTCCTGGAAGGGTTGATTGACTACAGCAGCTTAGAGGTGTATTCACAGTCCTCAGATATCTTCTTGACTTTGCTGGGATACTTTAAGGAAGGTGTTACCAGGTCTGTTATACATTTCTGTGCAAAGTGATACCTGCTGCTAACCGCTAATGTAATAGTTTGTGAGTCTGTGTAACTATTATTCATGCCTGGGTCATATACGTGCTTGTAATGAGTCTCAGTCTGAGCTATCTAAATCTGAAACTTGCTATTGATTATATGTTGTCCTGCTGAGACAGAAATATATGGTATATCACTCATTGTTTAAAGCTCACATTGTATGAATCTGGAAGATTTGCTGTTGTAATGATTTCTGGGATTTACATTGCCAAATTAGCATCCATTAACACTCAGATTTCCATTATTGGGCTCTGTATATGTTAGCAGCAAATAGATGTTATTGTAAGACAGTCCAAAGTCAAGTTTGTCTTATGTGATTTGCATACCATTAGTTTATTGTCCTAACACATGCAATGGAATAAACTGAATTTGATAAATGGGACGTCTGTCAAATCGACCAATATCAAAAAAACTATATCCATTTGGGAAGGGTACTTTACAAAAAAGCAAAAGCAATAAAACAAAATGAAATATTTTTGGTTGATGCAAGATTGCTTGTGGATTTAAATACTTCTGCATACAGACACAATTTGAAACTCATGAACATTTGAAAGTGCATGGAATGGTAATCCTATATTTGTTCTTAATCCAATTATACTCTTTGTGTCCTCAGATTTTGGTACTTCTTCCCTTCTGCACTTCTCCATCCTAACACACAAGTCATCACTATTTGTCCTGTCTTGTAGGTCTGAGTCCTGGCCTTCATGAGAAAATCGACAACTTCCAAATTGTACCTTGGGATATTTCTCTAAGCCTCCACTCCCTTGGTAATCACTTGCATCCTTTTTGTTGTTCCCCTTGTCTTATGTTGCTGCTGCATAAAACCAATATTCTGTCCACTCTTTCTATCTGTAATCTGCTCCTTAGGTACCTTCATGGAGTTGTTCTCAACTCCTCTAACCTCCTTCATAACCTAATTTTCTGCACTAGAGAAAACTATGGGACTGGTTTCTTTTACCTGCTTCTCCTTCTCCTTCAGACAACTTAAGACATACTTCTACCCATCCTTCATGTTGGTGTATAAATTCCTTCTATCATCATAGATGGCTTTCCTATCAAACTGCCATGGTCTTCCAAGCAACAAATGACAAGCATTCATTGACATTATATCACACAACACTTCATCCCTATAGGACACAATCTGAAAACTAACAAGGCATTGCTCATTAACTACAAACTCATGTTTCGTCTACAACCAGGAAACCTTATATGGGCTTGGGTGTTTACACCTCTTCAAGCCCGGCTTTTCTACCATTTCCTTAGAAACTAGGTTATCCATACTACCACTATCTACTATGACCTTACAACACTTATTTCCAAACTTGTGCACAATTTGAAAGAGACGTCTTCTCCAAGATGGTTCATCTTCTTCTACATCTGGCTTCACCACACTCTCCTCAACATGAGAGATTTACCTTCCTCTGGCTACTCATCTTTCAATGATGCTACACTCTCTTCGCATTCTTGTACGAAGTGGTTTCTTGGTGTACTCTTCTTGCTGACCTCTTGTATTTGTGGACACTCATAGGTCCAATGACCAGCTTCTCCACAATGGAAACACTTACCAAAGAAACCCTTGATGCTGCGAACACGTTCTCCCACAAAATACTCCTTCCCTTTTGTACCTTTCTTGATTTCTCTACTCCATTTTGGTTTGGTTTCTTCCTCACTAAATTGTTTTCCTTTCTTGCTGCTCCCTTGTTCCTTATCTGCTGCAAATCTCCCTCTACTTATGGAATTATTCTACTGCCTCCTCAATATCTTCTCCTTTGGCTTCAATGCATATTAGTATGTCTCTTCAACTGTGGAGATCTTCAACATGCTCATCTCATCTTGAATGGCAAATCTCAACCCGTTCATATACCTGGCTACCTTCTCCCTATCCATCTAGTGTTGTCCTAATCTAATCACCATCTTATGGAATTTCTCTATATACTCCTTCACATTTATGTCGTGCTGTAGATTTTGCAGCTTCCTAAATAACTCCAATTCATAATCTCCTAAGATGGATTTTTCCTTCAATCTAGCCACCATTTGACTCCACCTTGTTATTCTCAGATCACCATTTGCAACACTCTCTCTTTACAATCCCCTCCACCACAATGCAGTGTGTCCCTTGAGTTTTGTTTGCACTAATTTCAACCTCTGTGGATCTTTGCTCTCCAAATCAAAGTATTCCTCCAACTCACCTATCCAATCAATCAATTCATCAAGATTTAATGTACTAGAAAAATTAGCGACATCCATCCGGTTACCTTTACTAATTTGTGCAAGGGCTCTCAAGAATCATTCTTCCCCAGCATCCACCGACTATTCTTTGTCTCTATCTCGCTCATCTACTTCACTTTCCTCTTTACTAACATGGTCTTCAACATTGTCTATATTTCTCCTTAAGCTAGCAACTAAGTTTCTCATCTTGTTCCTCATTTCAACATGTAGTTGAGAAAACATCTCGATTTTGAGATTTCTTCTCTGTTAGGGCATCTTTTCAATGTTTTTAACAAAACAAAACACTTAGGTTTTACTACTCACCTTCATAGATCTCATGTTCCACTTTTCTCTTTTGCACCTACAAGACTCCTCTTCACACTTGTAGCAGACCTCATGAGCCTTAGGAACACCCGTTACTTCATCTTCAACAAGTTAGCAGCAATCAATGCCTTCCCAGCAAGACCAACTTTGCTTTGATACAATTTGATATAGTTGAGATTGAAGGTTTCTATCGAAAAGCCCAATCACGCAGCCAAATACATTTATTTACTACAAATTAAAGTTTAGAGAGCTTATTGAATTCAAACCCTACTATCTAGCAATAGGATCAATCTCTATCACCCTTCTACAACTTCCTCTAGAGCCCCCAAAATGCATGCATTAATCTTTGTTTTATCTGTCAGTGACTTGGAAGTCGAATCACATCTAATCTTGGCCGTTATAGCAATCAAGTCTGTTGCAGAACGCCAAAGTGCAGTAACAAGTCGAGAGTCCACAAAGTGCAGTAGGAAGCTAAAATCCTGCAAAAGCAGTTGCGAGTGAAAATCCCGGAATCAGCTAGCTCAAACATGAAATCCCACTTCAAGTGCACTTGGGAAGTAAAACTCTGCAACTCAAACATGGTGACATCATCTTCTAGCAGAAATTGGTTGATGTCAAGCTAATGTCATTGACGAAACTATTCATCTGAATTGGTTTGTTAATTCATAAATGTTCGGTTCACTTGATTCTGCCCACAATAGTTTAGATGACCAAAAGTAATTCACAAACTTCCCGTTGGATGAGGAATTGTTGCATGAAGTTAGTTGACCTCAAAGTTCCTGCAAGTGTAGATGGAACCATCAGTACTAGTTTGTGCAGAGAAAGGTATTGAAACCGGCTAAAAGCATAAGGTTGATATAAAGAGTTCGGTTTACATAAAAATCTCGCAAATGTGGACAAACCTTTCACTATTAGCCATGCACGCAAACACATTGGAATCGGTTCAAAACATTATAACCTATTGAAAAGTTGTCGGTTCAATAACAACTTCCGGAAAAAAGCCTAAGCTAGACCAAACATCCATGAGGCAAGTTCCATAGCAACTGAAAAGTCCACAACTAGTAACACAAAAAACCCTGCAAAGCCATATCTTAGGCAAATTTTGCCTTCTCTTCCTCAAATTTGACCCAAAGATACCCATTTAGCTCCTTCCCAAGGTGACATCATTAGATTTCCCAGATTATTTCTAAAAATCTTCCTAAAGCAACTAACCAAAACCAAACAACCAAAAAGCAATAGAACAAAAGGAAATAGTTTTGAACTTTTGATTGATGCAAGATTACTTGTGGACCTAGATGCTCCTGCATCAGGATTAGGCTAGTTGTGGAGTATGACCAAAACTTCATATACATTTATTATCATGCTTGGGTACTCTCTTTAATGAGAAAGTTTGCATTAAACAAGGAGTTGGTCTTACCTACTGTCACTCTTTTTGTAACCTCAATAAACAACTTGTAAAATTTGCTATAAGAAAAGGCTTCTTTCAAACAAATGTTTGTTAGCAAGAAATGAAGCAAATCTTCCTACACAAAGATGAATTTGGTATCGATGTGGTATTTGATGAGACCCATTTATGAACTCTTGCAAGGGAGATAGTAGATGTTCTTAATTTACTTTTTAATGTTCAGATATTTCATTCTTTTTTCATTTACAAATTAAGGCTTAAAGTCTATAGTAACTAGAGTTCTTTTAAAACTATTTGATTTTTTATTGGTAATTTGAGTTGTTAGATGCTCTCCTTCGTATAGTTGATGGGGAAAAAGAAAGCAATGGGATATATTTACAAGTGAATGGACTAAGCCAAGGAGCATATTAGAATTTTCCATGATAGTGTGGTGGACAAGTATGGGCCCATTTGGAGTATTAGAGGCCAACATTGGATAAGAGAACTTCATAAGCCACTTCATACTTGTGCATACTTCATCAACCCAGCCTTCAAATTTCTTGAGCTTCGAAGTTAAAGGAGGTTATGAGATGCCTCTATGTAGTCTTAGAGGCTATGGAGCCAAGTCCACAATTGAGAGAAAAGATTATGTCCAAGATAAGATATGAAAAAAAGTACTAGGGATCTATTCTCTTGAGATATGCAGTCAACCACCTCAACTTTCAAGCTAAATAAAATATGCATGCCTTGTACAATTGATTTAGACATTTGTTATTGAATGTTGATATTTTAGTATTTGTAAATATTAAAATGTCTTAATTTACTGGTTTTTGTCTCTAAAATGCCCACGTTTCAAAGGACTACCATCTGAGGATTGAACCAACAATACAACACTTTGGGTTGTGAGAGCTATTAGAGTATGTTTGAGCACATGCACTCGAAAAAGTGTAATTGGTTGTCAACGCAAACTTGCAAGCATTGAAAGCCCTTGTATTTGTACATTCAAACTTGAGCCTCTATCACAAGAAGATTACAACAATAAATGAAGAATTAGTCCATGCTGAATTGGAGTATTATCTTGTATTTGAGTGGGACATCATCCTTGTTTACAAAAGAGGAAATGCGTGGATTGATTAGGCTGGTCATGAGGTAGGGCTTGTAGTGATGGTAAAGGCAGTGCAAACTTGTACAACTAGAGACAAAATTTGTATAGGATGATGTTGCTACCTCTTATGCAAATAGAATGGTTGTAGTTGTTTGTTTCATGTACATGACACAAGGTCCAATAATCTTTATCTAATGTTTCAAGGAATGGCCCTTCTCAACCTTGGGTTGACTTTTCTACATATTTTTTTGCAACTACCATTTTGTGTATAAGAAAACAATTTTAAGCATATCAAAACAAATTTTCTTTTGTATTATCTTTAAAGTTTGAAATTCACAATTAAATATGGCATTTTAAACTTATTTCTTTGAGTATGCATGCATAGTAGATCTAATTGACTTGTTTTTGTGTATATTTTAAGTTAAATTTGATAGAAATGTTGTATAATAAGTATTTAAATTCATTTTTCTCAATGATTTTTTCAATTTTCCAAGTTTTGTTGAGTTCTCCCATCGGACTTGATCCCGTTGAGTCAACTATTAGCTGGTCAAGTCAAGTCTCAACGCCATCAAATATTGTTGATTCTTTAACTAGTGATAGCCCATACTTTGGAGCAGATCTGAAAGCTTAAATGTTGATCTACAAAATCAATCTATCTTTTTGTCATGTCCCCGATTTGGAGACAGAGTAATTTAATTAATTAAGTTGTCCAAATATTGATATTTCATAAGGATGACTAATTGATTATTTTAATTAAATTAAAGTGGAGATATTAAATTAATTATTTATAAAGTTATTTCAATAAATTAATATCTGAAGGATGAATTTATATTTAATTAGTTTAATAAAGTGACTAAATAAAATATATCATAAAGTCACTTAAGTTGAATTATAACTTTTATTCCACATTGACAAGAAAAGTGTGTGGGCTCTCCTATGAAAAGTATAAGAAGAAGTTTGGGCTAGGCATTTGGACATCTTCAGTTGAGCACCGCTTTTCTACTACATTGTTGAAGCTGAATGCTTAGCTTGTTGATTTCCAATCTTTGTTTGTGAAAGATCAAACCTAGCTGGTTACTTCCAATTTCGGTTGTGAAATATCAACTCGAGTTTGGAATTGTGGAGGAGTTGCTTCAGACTTCTCATTTGGGCAAAATTAGTGGTCTTTGGGCAAGAATCGATTTGAAGATAATAAACAGATTTGAAGACATCATTTTTGGTGATATTGGAAGAGTTTATTCTTGCATTTGCAGAGGTTCAATTTGGAGCATCATACTTGCAGATTTGTAGAGATATCTCAGTCCTTTAGGAAGGACGATTTTGCATACAAGAAGGATGACTTTAGAGGAGATGTGATTTCACATTGCTGGCTTGTAAAATTCTGTGACACTTCCTCTAGCTGGGCGCACATGGTAGATAAGAGATTTTGAGAAAGGGAGCATATAAAATTCTGAGAATATTCCTAGAGGGTTGTGGAACACCAAGGAAGCATAACACTGCATTTTGGAGGGCAAATACAGCTACCTCAAAGAGAATCAAATGGATTAGTGCTGGCAGCCATTTTGTATCATTTTGGTCTATCCCTCTCCTTTAGGTGAAAAACCTTAAAGTGTTAGAAGGACATGGCAACCAAGATCTTTGTTTCGCATTTTGGTAATCTTGACGATATTCCTTGAAGGAAAAATTAGATCAGAACTAGCAAGGGACATCTCACTTTTATTGCATATAAAGTTACTAAAATATGAGAGCAAAGGTTTGAAAGAAAATTGTGATGAACACAAATTTCTCAAGGGGCATTTCTTTCCACAAATGATCCTCCGTCATCAATTGTTTATAGGTTTGGTGTGTCATGTCCCCAAAATAGCAACACAAACCTAAATAAATTAACAAATGACCTCAAACATTAAAATGCAATTTGCATAAGAAAATGCAAATAAATAACAAAATATATAAAAAGAAAGAAATTATTAATTATAATTATCACAAGATACTATTACAATTGTAATCATCAAATATAATATTGAAATACAAACATTAGCAATTTAAATATTATTATTAGAATATATAAAATGAATAACAATATTAATATTATATATAAAATAAATGTGTAATATATCAATATGAAAATATATAAATATGAAATAACAAATATAATAATAATACATAGGCAAATTATTGTTATTACATTCTAGTATTAAATAACTTAATCTCAAAAATAATAATAATAAATAAATATTATGATCATTACACATCAAAGATTTTTAATATATTAGAATAAAATAATAATAAGATATTAGCAAATTATTTTTATTATTATACTTTAATATGTTCGATAAAACATCAAAATAATATAATAAAATAAGTATATAATCTGAAATATCATAATTAATAATAATAATAATATATTTTCAAAGATAGATATTATTGTGATAATAAGCCTTTAAAGACAGCAATTAAATCTAACAAAGAGATATATTTTATGAAAAGTCACCTCTTTCACCAAACAATACATTCCCCCCATGAGTCACCTACCTTGAATGGTATAAATAGAAGGAAAGAAAATAAGGAGGAGAGAGAAAAACATTGAGAAATACAATCTGCAATTCAGAACTGCAGCAACAATGATTGGTATGCATTAGAATATAGAGCCATTAAAAATGTATATATTATTTAATGAGCATATAGGTATATGTGCATGAATGTGGATAAATTTTATAATGAATAATATGAAATGAATAAAGAATATATAAATACTAATATAAGGAGAGAATAATAATTGAATTAGTAATAATATATGAATAATCAATAATCAATATTAATATAATTGAACAATGAATAATATATGAATAAAAATATATATGAATACTAATTGATATGAATAAGAAATATATATATATATATATATACATGATTATGCAATAACGATACTTATAATTAATGATGACTCTTTAATATAAACATAAGTAGATTATGTATTCTTATGAATTGTCCTCATCCTATGATTAAATGTAAGGTTGAAGGAAGACGATTAAGGAATAAGGAGACATGGGAAGACACAATTGATTAGGTGATGTACTCACTTAGCAATAATATTTAGCATATTTTGAATATAAAAAATTGATATTGCTAATTTGATTATTGATATAATGCTTTCTTTAATCTTATCATAATGAGAATTATTCTAGGAAATGATGAACTTAAAGAACCATTGATGAATGAAGATATATTTGATTATAGGCGTGAAATAAATCTTGGATGAATGCAAATATAGCTGATCGTGTAAAGATTGTCTTCTTTGTGCTTGTAACCCTATCAGGAAGGGTCAACCATGGTTTAAGTAGATTGTCTAAAAACCCCACTTTCAGCCCCTTAGGCCCTAAACAAGGGATTGGGCCCTGCAGCCCCTTAGGCCCTTGACTAGGGATTGGGTTATAGAAGGTTGGGGGTCCCACCTAGGCTTGTGCCCCTTAGGCCCTAGACAAGGGATTGGGCCTTGCAGCCCCTTAGGCCCTTGACTAGGGATTGGGCGAATAGGAGGTGTTAGACCTTAGGCTACTTAAGGATTCCATGATTCCTCTCCCCCTGATAGGATGAGTGTCTTCGAGGTGTTACCATGAATGGAGTATGTAGGTACTAAGCCACTAGGCAAGAAGGATTGGGATGGACAACCTCTTGAGATTTATTTGAAGGTTTCAGGGCAGATCCACCCATGGCACTCCTCTTGCTTGTTAAATTGCATTTATGATTATGCTTATATTTTGGATATCTAGATATTAATGCTAATAGATATATGTGTTTGTGGAAATTTGGTTAATATGGTGAATGCAGGTTTCAGACCAAGATTAATTCATTAAAAAGAACATTCATTTGGAAGGAAGAAACCCTAAACCTAATCAACAAAGGGATTTTAGGGCAAGTCCGGGTAAGGGACATTACATGGTGACACTATTCATACATCATTACAGGGTCACCTTACCATACAAATCTTTTTTTGTTAGTGCCTCTCTCATAAATGTGTAGCTTACATATATGTACACGGGTCAACCTACCTTGTCATGTGGGGCACTAGATATCTAGTTTGCGCTAGAAGAGTGACTCATAGTGATTCTCAAAAGATTCCTCATTTCACAAAGGTGGTATAGATGCCCCCATAGGGCCATCTTCTCATAAACAATGTAGCCCCCATATCTATCAAATTTGATTGAGTACATTGCGCTTTCAATTTATTATTGTTGCATGTAAGCTTCGGGTAAGAAGATGAATCCATTGATATGTCCCCCTAAGGATGATGTACAAATTATTTGAACCTATATATATATATATATTATTGGAGGATTGAAACATCCAACAATGCTATTTTGGCAACTACAAAATTGGGTGCATGAATTATCACCTCGTTTGGCTTGGAGCTAAGGTTTAAGGGTTATCCATTTTGTCAAGTTCACTTGGGGTACGATCCCAACCTCATCCCTTAAGAGTGTTAGACCTTTGCACTCAACAAGATTTGATCTCTAGTGGGCTCTTTGTGGGCCGTTCAACTTCACCAATATACCAAGGGCCACTTGACAATTAAGTTAATTTTAGGTTGGAAGAAGCCACTAGTTCAAACTAAACTACTTAGTTATCTATTGCCATTGATTCAAGAGGAATAAAACCCAATTCAAATGCAACTACAGAGGGAGAACAAGAGGAGGGTGGATGCAAGGATGTCACCATGGAGCCAACAATAGTGGGAACTCTCCAACTATTCCTTTGATATTAGAAGTGATCATTAGGTTAGGATTTAGGTTTTTGTGCTTAACAATCCTCTCTATAAAATGATAATTTTTGTTGAGCATTAAAGTTAGCTTTTAATATTTCTTTTGTCTTCCCATTCTAGACTTCATTTAATATGACTTTTGAAATTTACTTCTTGTGAGGACAACCCCTTGTTGAAATCAAAATTATATGCAAATTTCACATGTAACTTGAAAAGCATTAAAGATTACTTTACTTAAAAAATGTGCTTTCAATTGTTTGAAAACTGCATTTTACAAATATTTTTAGCATTCATATTTGTGATATTGAAATTTTTTACAACCATGCCAATAGTATTCAAAATAAGCATACAAATCATGTATAATATTTACACAAGTAAATTTCTACCTTCGTAATTAGCATGAAAAAAGGCATCGAAATGAATGCAGAAAAATAACACACCTGCAATGAATCCAGGATAGGTATGTGAAAGAAAGTCAACATAAACATCTGAACTTGCTCTAACATGGATGCATTCAATCTGTATTTGGCTTGTAAACTGTACCAAACAGCTCTTCGATGATGAAAATGAACCATCTCCTCCAATAGAACTATTTTGATACAAGAGAAGCCCTGCAGCCATTAATAACAAGATAATATTATATATTCACAAACTACAATAGTTATTTTTATAACCTAACTTGCAATATACATACTAGGTATCCTAATATAGTTCCATAATGGATACATATGGTTTAGAAAATAGCTGCTTACCAAACTCGGTGGCACCGCACAGCTTCTTTGCGAATGGCTCTTTTCCTATCATCCAAGGCATTTGAGACTGCTTTCAAGACCTACAAATTTGCATGGGGTCCTTCACATCTTCAAGATATTGCAAATTTGATGGAAACATGTTAAAATAGAAATGACAGTTCTTTAGATATGTAGGTATAATGGAGATCACCTGTGTTCTCATTGGGAAAATCCGGGCATAAGGCAATGCTACCATGGCTCCAAGGCACTGTAGTGTTGTTTCTCGAACCATCTGGGGAAAATACAATCCATTCTCTTAGGGAGAAAAAATATCAAAAAAATTTGGAATCATCTTATATTTACTACCGATAAATTTATTGCATCCTAATAATTTAGCACCTTAATATTGTAACTGTGCATTTAAAATTGAAGCTTACTTAAGAATATTATTAAATTTCATGATCTTTAGTTTAATTTGATTTTAGTATCAGTGTCAACTCAACCAAACATGGGCAAAGGTTATGCAAAATGTACTATGTGTTAATTTTCAGATCAGAAATGCACAATAAGCAAAAGAACACAATACAAAATAGAAGACACAACAATTTATCCTAGGAAAACCCTTCTACTCAAGGGAAAAACCCAACAGCAAATTGTTCACTTATAAATTAGAAACAATAGTGCAAACGTAGCACTCAAAATCAGGCCTAGAAAGGCCGAATATAATACAATAGTCCAACACTTAAAGATAGTGCGAAATTCTTAGTCACAAAGAATATCAACTCTTCTTCTTGAATGCGAATCTGCTCCTTGAGTGTGAATCTTCCCCTGAAGTGATAGGAAATCGAATTGAGATGGAATGAATGAATTGAATAATGTGGAAACTCTCTCTCCATTATATACAAGACTAGGCGAGCTCTCCTCTTGAGCCGACCTAGGAAAATATAATATTTGTTTATAATGTTTAGGCCGACTAGCCTTAAGACTTTATTTTTTGGGAAATACCTCCCTCGGCTACACAAAAACACTAACACTCCCTCTCAGCTAGGGAGGTATTCTCAAATATCTGGTCATGGATTCTTTCAACATGATGCCCACGATGGCTACATCCAATTGTGGAAAACACAGCTCAGTCTCAGAGATGTGATCTGTACAAGGGCTTTCACCTCATATTTCTTAGTCTCAAAGAAATATACACTACAAGGGCCTTCACCTGATATTTCTCTGTCTCAAAGAAATATAGACTACAAGGGCTTTCACCTCATATTTCTCCGTCTCAGAGAAATATACACTACAACAGATTTTAATGATGCTGTGACTCCCTCTCAGTGAGGGTGTCATTTTCCACATCCTTTGAAGCCTCTGTTGGTATGTCAAACTCCCTCTGAATGTCATTTCCACCTCCATGAAGTATCCTTTAGATCTCTTGAAGGTTTCCTCTTCGAAGTAACTGGTCATAATGACAATTTGTATAGGTTCTACTGATGAATGCCAATCAAATGAGCTGAATTTATGTTGGAGTTATTCGGCCATGCAAGAACCTTTCCTTCAGAGAAGGCAACCTTATACCCTTTGTCCTCCAAGGCTGAAATGGAGACAAGGTTCCTTTTGATTCCAGGTACGAACAATACATCACTTAGTTGAAGAGGGATACCCAAGTCTAGCTGGAAGGAAGTGGCCCCAACTCCCTTTACGACATAACTAGCATCATCTCTAATTATAACCTGTAAATTAGATTCTTTCTCTACTAAGTTTGTAAGATGCTCTTTGTAGCCTGTAATGTGACATGAAGCACCACTATCTATCAACCAAGTATCACTGTCAGATTGTACATTACCTGAAAGAGCGGAGATGGATAGGAATCCTTTTGAATCGACTTTAGAATGACTTGACTCCTTCTAAGATGTCTCTATGTCAATTTTTGCAGTAGAAACATGCTACTTTAACTTTAATTTACAATCTCGAGCATAGTGTCCATACTTGTCACGCCTGTAACACTGGATGTGGGAGAGATCCTTCTTTTTCAATTCTATGAACAGAATCTAATTTTTTGTCTCTATTCCTCTTTAAGGTGCCTCTTTTTCCATTTCTTCCTTTGCCTCTTTCTCTAGTAGCATGTGCAGAAAGAACTTGATTTTCTTCATTATGGGATTTTTTCCCATTTCCTCTTGCTGCAAATTTGGTTTCCTCTTGAATATAGTCAGCCCGAAGGCTATCAAACTTGGGCAACTTGGATCTCCCACTGATGCTCTGAATAAAAGGCTCCCAAGATTGGGGAAGACCATTTAGTGCCAACATAACAAGATCTCTATTTGCAACTATATCCCAAATAGTGCTCAACTAATCTCTCAAATCAGAAATCTTCATAAAGAATGAAATGACTGAATCTTCTTTAGCCATTTTTACATGATGAAGTTGTTGTCTCAGAGCAAGGGCTCTGCTGGTATTGTTGATCTCATATTGTCCTTTTAAAGTATCAAACATTTCTTTAGCTGTCTTCATCTTGGAGATGATCGGTACTAGATGATCCATCACAGAGTCTATCATGATCTTTCTAGCCTTCGTGCCATTTTTCTTCCACTGGATTTTCTCTATGTCTTCAGATGGCTTAGGCATATCATTTTCTACGAATTCTAGAAGATCATTCTCATCTAAGGCAATGCGTACCCTAGGTTTCCAAGAGTTGAAGTTTGAAGCTCCATCAATCCTATCTTCTACCTTGACACCAGTCACCATCTTCTTTTTTTGAGTAACTGCCCTAAAGAATTGTCTTCTACTCAAAATCCAAAGCAACTGTAATTATGTATAAAATACGGATGTTGGATCTGCCCTAGATTCCTTCAAGATCTTCAACAAAATTTGCTTACTACACAAATATGCTTTGAATTTCTACTCACATAACCTACACTCAGATCTGCAATTTGATATTCAATAAATACTTTCAAATCTAAACTTTATCTTCAATAGAAATCTGCGCTAAGTCTGATCAAGCTATATGACTGATTTCTACTTATAAGTCTACTCTTCTCTATTGTAGATTTGCTCCTCCAAATATCTAAGTTTTACTCATAAGTCTGCTACGAATTCCGCTCTATATCTGCTCTTAGATCTGCACAAATTCACCTTCAAAGTTTGCTCATAGTCTACAATAATTTATCTTCAAGCTCTGTGCTTAGGTCTGCAATAATTCTACTACGAATCACCTTTGGATCTGCTATCTTTGCTTCAAACAATCTCCTTAAATGCTGCACTTAAATCCTCTTCAGGTCTGCTCTTATCTCTCCTTTAGATCTGCTCCTATGTATGCATTAATCCTCCTTCAATTTGCTCAAACATTCACTTTAGATCTGCATCTAAAGTCTGTTTCAGATCTACTAGGAATGGGAATGATATTCAATGAAAAAAAATGCTTAGTCAAATCTGATCGGATATTCCTGAACCTTGCTCTGATACCATGTTAATTTTCAGATTAGAAATGCACAATAAGTAGAAGAAAACAACACATAATAGAAGAAAAAACAATTTATCCTGGGAAAACCCTTCTACTCAAGGGAAAAACCCAACAACAAATTATTCACTTATAAATCAAAAACAATAGTGCAGAAGTAGCACTCAGAATCAGGCCTAGAAAGGCCGAATATAATACAATAGTCCAACACTTGAAGATAGTGTAAAATTCTTAGTCACAAAGAATATCAACTCTTCTTCTTGAATTCGAATCTACTCCTTAAGTGTGAATCTGCTCCTGAAGTGATAGGATATTGAATTGAGATGGAATGAATGAATTGAATAATGTGGAGACTCTCTCCATTATATACAAGACTACGCGAGCTCTCCTCTTCAGCCGGCCTAGGAAAATATAATATTTGTCTCTAATGTTTAGGCCGACTAGCCTTAAGACTTTATTCTTTGGGAAATACCTTCCGCAGCTACACAAAAACACTAACACCATGAGCGGGACATACAATAGGATTGCCTAGTGCATCTCCCCCAAGATAGACCTATGAAAGTACACATGATAGGGTAACCTAAGAAATAAAATGTAGGCCATAAAATGCAAACAAGAAGACAAGGATCAAAAAGTGGTACCAAGAAGGAAACCTGGGGTAATAGATGTCAAGACAGTCTTGACGACACTCTCCTAGAATTTAAGACAAATAAAACATTAGTAAGTGAGAGCTATGCTGACATCACCAAGACCTGTAAGAGTACCTATTGGATCAATCTTATTGATGTAAATCAACCACGAGATATTACAATATGACCCATCTAAAGCGGAAAGGGGAAGTGATTTAGATCTGGTAACTCTGTGTGAGTTTTCACTAGGAATTTTCTGTAGAATATCAAAATATTTCTTGAATCAATACAGTTAGTCATCTCTAGTCCTCATCATGTATAACCCTTCAAGGAACTATAGAAATTTTTAAATAGACAATTGCATTGTTGGCCAGCCCCATAATAAAGAATCCATCTGCGGAAGAAATGATCTTCATACCTGGATATTTATGGCAAAACTTGCAAGTATGCTAACAGCATGGATCAAATTTCCATAAAATGTGGATGAGAGAGATAACATTCACTCATTCTAGAGTGCTTTTTTACGGCTATGAAGTACAACATAGCAATATCTCAGCAGAATTGAATTGCAGAATATAACAGCAATAAACACAACTAGTAGTCTCTTGATATATTCTAGAGTGAGAAGGTTTTCTATAACAATCTAGCTAATGAAGATTGGAGAGCTAGACACGGTACAAATATAGTGGCCTAACTAAGAATTGGCCATCCCGCGAATATGCAGCACATAAGAAGTTAAATTATGTAGGTAAAGCATTGGAGAGGCATTAAATTCAGCCATAGTGAAAAGTGTAGGATGAGCATTAAATTCAGACACAATGTTTGGGTGCATAACCATTTTTATTGCTTGCAAATTTGCATTGGTAACTCATTCATGCAGTTCCAAACATGTCTGCCTTAATTATCAGTCATATTTATAAAGGCATCCACCCCCCTTTTGGAAAATGTTGTCCTCAATGCTTGAACAGTGGAAACTACTGTTGACACTGGTTTAGAGGTTCTCAAATTGTGTCTTCCAATTGCAAGACTCTGTAATGTCCCCTTTTTGGGATAGCCCTAAATCTTATCCTAGAATCACATGCTTGAAGTAGTTAGGGCTGTAACTTACCACTTAATGCTTTAAACAAGATAAATCTTGGCTTTAGGTCCTGCAATCATGTTAGATAATATTGAAAATATAATTCATGTGATCCAAACATAATAAATGTCTTATCAATTTAAGATACATACTATTCCAAGAGTATCTAGACTAACAATATCCATAATACATAGTGGAAGTTTTATTCACAACGAGGCCTGGATGAGAAGTAGGATAAGGCCGCCCAAAGCTATCCATCTAAGCCCAAGAGCACGAGCATCTGACCAAGACTACCCACCTCTTGGCCCCAAGCGGCAAGAACGTCCGACCAAGACTATTCCACCCTCGGAGTGGCATGCCTAGTGGATACACTTGTATCTGCTTTTCCTATCCATGTTGTCTTAACTCTTATCCATCCTCTTTATGATTGAGGCTCCTTGAATCCATCATATGGTATCAATCATAGTTTGGCTT
Source organism: Sequoiadendron giganteum (assembly GCA_007115665.2). NCBI lineage: Eukaryota > Viridiplantae > Streptophyta > Pinopsida > Cupressales > Cupressaceae > Sequoiadendron > Sequoiadendron giganteum. The sequence goes on along the minus strand of CM021109.1, from coordinate 445,538,267 downwards.
GATAGGAAAGTCTTGAAAGGGTTGCCTATAAACTACTCAACCCATCTAAGCCCAAGAGCACAAGCGTCCGACCAAGACTACCCACCTCTTGGCCCAAAGTGGCAGGAACGTTCGACCAAGACTATTCCACCCTCAGAGTGGCGTACTTAGCATGGGAGGCCTGTAAACAGCATACTTCTAACTCACTTCCTTCAACCTTACATTTGATTGATCATAGGATAATGACATATATATATATATATATATATACAATCTATTCATGTTTATAGTAAAGAGTCATTTTTACTTATAAGGTTCAATAATTACTTCAAGCATAATTATTGGGTAATCGTGTTTGAGAATGATGTAACTTTCTTCATCCAAATACCAATTGAACATTAACATGTTGACCAAGGACCTTCATACAAAACACATGGAAAATAGGATGTATCTTGGAAGATAGAGGCAGGTCCAATTTGTAAGTAACTTTGCCAACCCACATAGAATTTTAGGGTTAACTTTGAATTTGAGCTTCAAGGATGCCTTCTTATACTATTGTAGGTGCAATAAATCCATGTCCACTTTAGTGAATGTGCACTAGGAATGATGTTGATTTGCTTATTGTTTCATACAATTTTGAGCCAGGGTCAAAATATCCTTGAGAGTTTGGAGTAGATCTCTTGGTGATTGAGAGTTGAATTGATTGCTAGTACCTTCCAGTTGCTTGGAAAGTTGGATGTGAGAGATGGAGATGATTGACCTTTAACAACTTCATATGGTGTCATCTTAGTGGATGAATAGTAAGAAATGTTGTATCACCATTTGGCAAGAGGTAGCCACTTAGCCCAATGAGTGTATTACTCCAATGGAAAGAAACACGAAAAGGTCTCCAAGCATTTATTGACTATTTTAATTTGACAATTAGTTTGCAAATAATATGCAAGGCTCATTTTCAGTTGTGTTCCCTAAAGCTTAAACAGTTCTTAGCAGTTATGAGTGAGGGTGGGTTCATGGTCTTCGGAAATGGAAGTGAGCATTTGATGGAGGTGGAAGATTTGGCCAATGAAGGCTTGTGCAAGAGGCTTTATAAAGATGGGCCAATGAATAGAAATAAACATACCTAGATAGATGATCAACCAAAACAAAAATGGTTGTTTTTCCATGTGATTTAGGAAACCTCTCAATAAAATCCACAGCAATGTTCATCCATACTACAATTGGAATAATAATTGATCTTGACATTTCTCCTTGTGGCACTAACAAGTATTACAGCCAACAGTTTTTTTGATATCTTGTTTTACACTAGCCCCAAAACAGATTATTTTTTCTTCATACACTTTTAAGAAGTTGGAACACTCAATAAATGGCGATGCATGCAATTCCTGTAACATTTTGTCCCAACTAGCAGAGTTTGCAAAAAGCACAATATGCCCTTTATAATGCAAGTATTGACCATCCCAAGAGTACCCTAGCTTAGTCATGGGATCAATTGTTAGTTAATGAATGAGTTGTTGAATTTGCACATTTTGTTGCCATTGTTGTTTGGCCTCTTGTAACTAGTTTAGAGTTGGTAAGAACAAAGCACATAATGTTCAATGGTTTTCAAGTTTGTGAAGTATGGCATCTACCACAACATTCTCCTGTCCCTTTTTGTAAATAATTAATAATCATAAGACAATAATTTAGTATCCCATTGTTTTGTTCAACTCGTCATTCAAAGAAATATTTGAAACTATGATGATATGTCTTGATATAGAAATGTTACCCCAAAAGGTATGGTCACCAATGAGTTACAATATAAAGAATGGTTAGCATTTCCTTCTCATAGGTAGAGTTTACTAGGCTTTTGCCTACTAGTGCCTCGCTAGTGAATACCAAGGGTTTTCATGCATCAATACTGCACCCATTCCTACCCCCAAAGCATCACTTTCAACAACAAATAGCCTAGATAAATTCATCATAGCAAGTATTGATGTATTACACAACATGTTTGAGAAGGTCAAAGAGACTCTATTGGTTCACTCCACATGAACACATTTCTTTCTTAACCTTGTTGTCAAAGGAGCTACAATTTTACCGGTCATTGACAAATTTGTGATTATAACTAGCGAGACCTACAAAATTCTATAGACTTATGAGTTTTTTATGCTGGCCAATTTCGCATGTCGTAAAAATCCTTGGGAGCCACCTTCACATCTACGAAGATGATGGGTGAGATATTTCACCTTGCCAATATTTTAGACATCTCGCGAAGTGAATATATCTTTATTTAGTCAAATGTCCTCATGAAGTCCTCATATTCACTTGGGCCAAATAGGGTGAGTAGGTATTTGCAAAATTGATCCCAAGCAAGTGCAACATATTTGTTCTCTTACGATTAATATCATTGGATAGCTTTATGTTTTTATTATAGGTAAGATAGGTTTTGAAAGGACCCAAAACCCTTTACAAAATGTTGTCTAATAGGATAAGCATAGCCAAACAACAAAAAACTATAAGCCTATAGAAAGACAACAACAAAACAACAAAAGACAAAAACAAGAAGCCAATAGCAAACTATAGCTTCTTTAGAGTTTTCAACCGCTTCCAATTCTTGCTGATAGAAGATCTCATGGAGTTTGACAGAGTCCATTAAATCTTTTTTCTCCTCATCAAAGTGTTTCTTCTTACTTCCACAAGTACAAGTGCTCGATCGACTTGATCAATTTTCTTCTCTTTTTTTCTCTCCTGGATCAGACACTCTTTGCAAAGGTCCATCAGCTTCTCAGATAGAATTTTAATCCACTAAACATTGTTTTAGATAGTGCACTGACTCACCTTAACCACCCACTCAAGGTTACCTTTTATGTCTTTGATATCCTTTTCTAGCACAACAATTTTACTATCCATTTCCTATTTCCAATTTGAGATCATTCTTCATGGCATTCATCTCTTTTTCCATTTTTTCTACATTAGTGATGGTTTCCTATCCTTTTATGATTTTGATCTCATACCACCTCCAAATCTCAATTTGGCCTCCCATCTTTTCTTGCATGACTTCCAACTTCATAGTTATGCAAGTTTTAAACGCATTTTTTGGAATTTTGCACTTGAAATGGGAAAAAATCGTTGACCAAGGTCAAAGATATTTTCAAAAAATTGGGGAAACAAATGTCCAGCTTGCAGATTTTTTTAAAAATCGGGATTAATTGGGTTTTTTTCCAGATTTATGTTACTATGATTCAACCAATAACAGGGTCTAGGATTTGTAACTTGTGAAAGAACGAGCTTAGTGGAGGCATCAATCACTTCAAATCGCACCTTGCAAACATCTTAATCACGATGCCAAGCCATGTGAAGCAAACCCAAAAGAGGTGAAACGAGAGATGTTGGCCCTTCTTGAAACACTAAATGAAAAGAAATTGGAGAGGGCCAAAGCTCAAGCAGCCATACAAAAATCCATTGCTCCTAATTTCCCATGAGAATCTGATGTAGATATGCAAGGTATTGTGGGCGCCAGTCACAGTCCACACATGCATGGCCCATCCTCCTCATCTAGTTTGAGTAGAGCTCAGTCATAACGGTTTTTTGTGCCTAGAAATGTACTAGGAGCACAATCTTTATTGGAAGCTACATGGTGGAACAAGGAGGTGCACAAAGAAGCAAACAAATCTTGTGTAAAGTTTTGGTATTACAACAGCCTTCCTTTCAATATGGCAAGGAGTCCATATTGGGAGTGTTTGGTAACAACACTGGTAGTTGCAAGGAAAGGATACAAGGAACCCTCTCTAAGAAATTTAAATGGTAGGTTGCTCCAAGATGCTATTGGAGATGTACAACAAATTGTGGAAGATTAAAAGAAGTGATGGTGAAAGTTTGGATGCACAAGTCTTTCAAATGGGTGGATAGATGGAAGGAACCACACCCTCATTTTTTTAGTGACTTGAAATGGTGAGTTAGTTTATGAAGTCAATTGATGCCTCCAAAATAAAGAATGCAAAATTTTTGAGCTTGATGTTGGAGGAGGTTCTTTTAGAGGTGGGCATACAAAATGTTGTCCATGTTATTAACAATGCATGGAAGATATGGCAGTTGGAAGATTGCTTCAAGAGAGGCATCCAACACTCTTTTCAACCCCTTGTGCAGCTCGGCAATTGCCTTGACCTTCTTTTGGAAAACATAGGCAAATAAATTGGGTGAGACTGATTGTAGAAGAAGCAAGCGATATAAATAAATATATTTATTATCACCCATGAGTTGTTAACTTGATGAGATCACACCAAGGGGAAAGAGCTTGTGTGATTAGGTGCTATAAGGTTTGCAACTAATTTTCTAACATTGCAAAGTATTTCTAGTTTATTGACTCCCTTGAAGCAAATGTTTGTGAGTCAAGCATGGCTAGACTAAACTTATTTAAAGAATATTGATGGAGAAAGGACCGCAAAAATAGTTTTTAATGATGTTTTTTGTGAATAGAGCTATAGAGATTGTCAAGGTAACTTCAAACTTGATTTAATTTCAGAATTCAATTATTTGTTTTTGAACTTTGAATTTTAAAAGTATTTCATTTCATTGTAAGTTGTAAATTAAATTTGCTTGAACTTTGTACATTGTAGGTAACAAAGCCACTAGTGATGATTTGTGCTTGGTGTGTGGGGAGAAAAATTCAATTGAATATGTTTATGAGCCCATGGATGGGGCCAAATAGGCCGTCCAAAACTAATATAGGGGGGATGCAAATAGATTTGCCCCTATTTGGGAGATCATTGATCAGAGGCGGAACAATCAACTCTACCAACCCAGTCATGCAGTTGCGTACTATCTCAACCCCAAGTTTCTCTTCTCTGATAGCTTCACATATGTTAATGTGGAGGTTATGGAAGACCCATCCACATGAATTAAGAGGATGGTAACCTAAGATGAGGTGAGAGACATCATCATTTCTGAGTTGCAAAATTATAAGCAAACTAGGGGGAGGCTCTTTTCTTCACCATCAATTATGAGGAAGAACCACCCAAACACAAAGTAAGAAAAAGTGGTCTTATATCTTGCAAGTTATAAATTACAATTATTAATAGAATATTGTTTATTTACAAAATCTTGGATATCTTATTTGCAAGTTCTTGGTGGGAAGATTGAGGTAGAAATACCCCAAATCTACAAAGAATAGCCCTTAGAATTTATTGAAATGAGAGAGAGAAAACAAGATTGCTCTCGAATCAAAATATTGTCAATCACATTCAACTACAAACTATTACAAAGTATTGGCATTATAAAGCCATGATTCCCATATAAAACTATTTACGGGAATATAACTAGCCAAACTAAATTTTATTTATTAAATTAACAATAGCTTGTTAATTTATTTATTATTACTAATTTATTAACTAATCTATGTTTTTGATATGATAAGCAGCATTTACAGGGTGTTGTACCCTTTACACAACGAGCCACTAGGGCCAAAAAAGATCAAGTCCAAAAAACTATACCTCCTATACTTGCCCTTCCTGGGTTGCCTTTGGCAGCTCCATCAAAATTGAGCTTATGCCAACCATGGTCAGGAGGTTTCTAGATAGTGTCTTGTCAAGCCTGGGATCTAGAGTTGTCAAAGGAATTGGCCTCCAGATTTTGATGCCAAGCTTTAGCAAAAAAAATTCCCACTCTGTCGAGGCCTTGTCCGAGATTTTCCCTTTGAGGAGCGAAATGTTTTCCGCAATAAGCCTTGCCCCCATACCAAAAACCTCCTTTGGGCTCATCTCAATGTTTCTGAATATCTTGTTGTTCCTTTCTTTCCATAAACACCAACAGATAATGGGGGGGACCTGGTTCCAGATCTCATGAGGAACGAGGTGAAGGAAAGGCCCAAACCAGCCCAAAATAAAGGAATTAATGTCCTTGTTCATAGCCCACTGAGTACCCAACCTCTCGAAAGCCATTTCCCACACACAAACAACAAACAGACAGTGCAAAAACAAGTGGTCCACAAATTCTTCTTTACACTTGCATAACAAACATCTATTGAGGATCCGAAATCCCCTTTTCTTCAAATTATCCTAAGTAAGCATCCTGTTATGGCAAGTAGTCCACCAAAACAAGTTTATCTTTGGGATCATGTGTCTATTCCAAACCTGTTTCCAGGGTTCGAGGGCGACACTCTGGTCTAACAACAAATTATAAGCCGTTTTAAAAGAAAGCTTCCCCTGCTTATCAAGAGTCCCGAAAAATTCGTCCTCCATGTTGTTCAACGGTAATCTTGTAAGGGAAAGCAAGTCTTGCAAGGACTTGACCAAGAGACACAACCCAGGAGATAGAGGGCAGCAAAGGGCCAAGTTGTTCCACCTTCAGGCCCTTTGCAGGCCAAGGAGATAATCTCTAATGTAAAAGCCAAAGAAAAGTTGTGTGGGTCTCATCAGGTTTCTAAATTCAGAATGGGCCATGGGGTTTCAAGTAACTAGGAATTTGATACTGCAACCATTTCCAATTTTCTATTTCATCCCTGTCCTAAGCAATCCCTACACACTGCAAATGTTCTTCCAAGCCAAGGACCCCGAAGGGTGATCTTCAAAGAGGCAATTAATCAAAGATTTATTTTGAAGATACTTAGCATTCATAATTTTGCACCAATCTTTTTTGTTTCTCAACTGATCCCAACCCACCTTGATAATCAAAGCCTTGTTGATGCAAGGGATATTCATTATCCCAAGCCCACCACAAGGTTTAGGTTTACAAAATTTATCCCATTTGACCAGAGCAAACTTTTCTTTTCCTCGGTCCCCGACCAAAAGAAATTCCTCTTAATTTTTTTGAATTTTTCAGCTATATATCTAGGGATCTTGAAAATGGAGAGGAAGTAAACAAAGATCCCTTGAAGAGCACCAGACAAGAGCTGCAGTTTGCCAACATGACTGAGGATGGAACCTTTCCAATCGGCCAACTTCCTTTGTATCCTTTCAAGGACAGAATTCCAAAAGTCGAGGGAAACTTCCTTAACAGTAAGAGGTAAACCAAGATACACCGAAGGGAGAGAACCACTCAAACAACCAAGAACAACAGTCACACGAGCTTGCAGAGTAGGAGTGTTGTTGAAGAAATAGATCATACTTTTATTATAGTTAATAAATTTCCCAAAGCAAACAACATAGTTGTTGAGACAATTTTTCCATTTCCTTGCTTCAATCACATAGGCTTTCCCAAAGAGAAAGGTGTCATCCACAAATTGGTGAATAACTGTAGACTCTAAAGAAGAGGCAGCCTTAACACCTTTAATGGCCCCCTCCGACAACAGATTTGAAATGTTCCTGCTCAAGACATCTGTGACCATGATAAAAAGATAGGGTGAGAGGGGATCCCCCTACCTGATGCCTCTCCCAGCATTAAAGAAGCCCCAAGGAGTCCCATTTACCAACACTCGGTACTTTACTGTGGATATGCATTCCATTAAGAGGCTGACCACATGTTGACCAAAACCAAACTTAGCTAGAAATTTAGGAATGAAGTCCCATAACACCTTGTCATAAGCTTTTGAAATATCTAGTTTGAGGGCCATGGTAGCATTGTTTTTTTTATCCATTGAGTGGAGCAATTCATGTGTAGTTATAGTAGCATCTAGAATATGCCAACCAGGAACAAAGCCTTTATGAGTGGGGTTGATAATTTTGTCCAGGAGGGGTTTAAGACGATTCACCAAGATTTTAGAGAGGATTTTATAAAAAGTATTGCAAAGATTGATGGGCCTAAAATCGGTCATAGATTGGGGATCAACAATTTTGGGAATTACGGCAATAAAAGTATGGTTCAGTTGTTTGAGAATCTTACCAGCTTTGAAGAAATCCCTAACAGCCAAAAATAAGGTCCCCACCCACAATCTCCCAGAAAACCTGAAAAAAAAAGCCAAAGGGAAACCATCCGAGCTAGGTGCCTTGTAAGCCCCCATGCTGAAAGTGGCCAACTTGACTTCCTCAGGAGTGATAGCACTGAGGATGTTGAGGTTATCATCCGAAGTAATGGTGGTCGAGAGAGGTTCAAACTTCAAACAATAGATTGTGCAAAGCCAAATTGGGAGCCTCAGTAGGGGCCTGATAAGCCCTCTGAAAATAGTCCGCCACTAGCAGACCGATCTGGGTGGGCATCTTGATCATAGCTCCCTGCTCATCATGTAACTTAGTTATTTGATTTATTTTCTTGTGTTTTAGGGAAGAAACATGAAAGGAGGTATTTCTACCCCCTTCTTGCAGCCATTGAACTCTAGATTTCTGTTTCTAGAAAATTTCCTCTTCCGTTAAAATTTGCTCCCACTCCTTTCGACTCTCTCTTTCCTAATTGTAGGTTGGTAAGCTGACATCCCCATCTTCCATCTTTTTTTGGATACTCTTCAACATATCCCCTAAAGCTCTTTTCTTCTGAAAGACATCTCCAAAAACTCTTTTGTTCCAACCTTTCACCATTCATTTGATATGCTTAAGTTTATAAAAGATCCTAAACATGGGTGAACCACAAATAGGAATATTCCACCATTCAACAATTTTATTCTTAAAATTAGGATGAGAGTTCCACATAATCTCAAACCTAAAAGGGAAGGGTCTGACAACAGGAAGATCATTCATGAACCAGCAATAGAGGGTTTTGGGCAGAGCAAATAGGTTAGCACTAAGCAAGGATGGCCAATTGCAAAAGCAGAGGAACCTATCCAGTCTGACTTGAACCAAACCTTCCCCAAGGCGCTTGTTGGTCCAAATAAACAATTGACCCGATAAGTCAATTTCAATCAAGCTAAAAGAACTTAGGAAATTTGCCAAATCAGCCATGTTGTCAGAATAATCCACCAGACAACCACTTTTCTCTGAAGGAAATAATGGGGAGTTGAAGTCCCTCACCACCAACCAGCAAGACCCCCTATTATTTTTTAACCTATCAGAAAGATCTTGCCACAAGGCATTTCTAGCATTCCTCTAGTTAGGAGCATATACATTTATAAGCGACCAAGAGCCACCCGGGTAAGAAAATAAGACTCCCACGCTACTCCGGCAGCAAAATAGTTCAATACCATTGATCCTAGATGGGTTCCATAACACAAGCAGCCTAACAAATGCCCCCTTAGCATCACTGCAAGAGTAAAGAGCACTCGGCCATATATACTTAACAATACTATAAAAATTTTCCTTTTTCATTTTAGTTTCTTGTAGCAATAAAACTTCTATCTTAAGTTGTAAAACATAGTTTTATAGTGCAAGTTGTTTATGAGAACTATTCAGTCCTCGCACATTCTAGGACAAAAACCTTCATTTTTGACCTTCTTTTAGGACACTTCCAATGTCCTCTGTTTACTAATTGCTATCTCATTTGATGTCTCCCTCTGCTTGGTTTGTCACTGGCTGGGTCTACCTGGTTTAGATTCACTACCCACATCTGCCTTCTTCTTTTTACCTTTTTTCTTTGGGGTTGACTAGGACTCCTCTTCCAAAACCTTCTTTTGGTTTAAATCTACTAAATCCATAACACCTTTCTCAATTTTTACTTTGGCAACCACCTCCCCAATATTTCACCTTCTTCTCCTTTGGTCATACTGGGTCCAGCAGAAAGGTCAGACCCAACATTCTTCAAGGAGGCACCAAAATGCATAGCCCCCCAAAAAGTCAGGTTTGGGGAGACAAACCCAACCACCAGGTCCTCCTTAATAGACAAACTCGCAGCCAACATAGAAGCAGCAGTACTGACCACTAGGTACGCTCCGACAACCACACTCACAGTCGAAACAGGGGCAGCAAGGACCAAAGCTAGGCTAAAACAAGAAACATCCTCCTCAAAGGAATGGCCCCCAAGAACCGAGGGGTCATCCAAGGCAAGAGAGCCAGACTTAACCGAAGAGTCCACTATCTTCAAGGTGTCATTTTCGAAGGGATAGTGCTCGTCAACAGCAACAGAATCACCAATGTTGGGCACACGATTAAAAGAGGATTTGCAATCAGAAATAAGGTGGCCAGGTTTAGCACACTTCTGACAGTAGACCACCACATTCTCATAACAGACTGGTTGGACCCAAGAACCAAACTTAGAGCATAGCTTCACAAAGGTAGGAAGCCTCTTGTGCACACCAATATTGGCACAAAAGCAGGCAAAAACTAACCTAGATTTGGAATGGGTAATGAACTCCGACGTAATAAACTGTCCCAATGAATCCCCAATGCTTCTGAAGATGGATTCATCCTAATACTCTAGAGATAGACAAGGAAGGCAAACCCAAACCGGCGCCGCCTTATTAAGATCCACTGCAGGGTCGAACCTCAACTTCCAATGGCACAAGGCTAAACTATGCTTCCCATACACCCAAGGCCCAGAAGAAAGGACCACAACCAAATAATCTGAAGCTGTGAACTTGAACAAAAACAACCCTCCCGTCATAGCACATATGTCCACACTTCCCTTGAGGCACCATTTAGCAGCAACCCATCTCCGGATCATATCCACAGAAGGTCAAAAGGAGAGAAAACGACCCACCACCGCATTTTCCATTGAGGAAAGAATCCTATCGTTGACTGAATTAGAGATAGCAAAATCCGTGCTTGTGACATTGACCTCCTCTTCTAGGCGAGGAGCGGTAACCTTAGTACTTTGACTACCATTAGTCACTACATCCTTCCAACCTTAAACCTCCAGAAGAACCGCGATCACCGACACTTCCACACCAAATAGGACCGGAATCACGGGTGACCCGGGCTGACCCAGGATCACGGGGACCTTAGACTCGGACAAGCCAGGAGTAGCTCCCGAGGGACACGAGTCCACATGCAACAAGGCGAGGCTCGGGTCAAGATGGGACAGAGGGGGACCGTGGGGTACCCCCAAAGCAGAATCTACCATGCGTGCAGGTTGTTCAAACGCAGATAGAGGAGGGAGAAGCGGGAAAAAACTAATCTATGTTAAGCACTATATTCCAATAGAATTGTGTCAACCTTGTAGCGCTTTTCATTGTGAGTGCAACTGGAGTTTTCTTGATGTCATTCAAATGAAGAAACATAATAAGTTTACTCAACAATATCTCAATGATCTAGTTTTTGTGCAATAAGACCTTTAGCTTCGCACAAGAAAGGTGGAGGACTAACTAGAGCGACTTAACAATTTGAATGAGATTGATCCCTATAGTGATTGGACTATGCAAGAGGATGAGCTCTCTTTGTTTACAGAGGATGGAATTGTTGATTTTGAGAGGCAAGTTATGGAGGATGTGGCTACAACAGAAATGAGGGAGATTGGATTGTCATTTGATGACACTGATATGAGAGAGGAGTCATTTCCATCTAGCAGTAGGGTGAAGCCACAGGCATATTCTTCTAGGCCAAGTAGGGAGTCACAATTAAGTGAGGACCATACCCTCCACCCCCCAATTTTTCACTAGGATGGGGAAGAGGAAATTCTAAAAACTTGTAATATTTTACTTGCCTAGATATGCAATATATGATGATGATATTTAAAGACAATCGTCATAAATTCATAATAGTTATTAGCAGCTAGCTATTGTAATTTGTATCCACTATCTAGCTTTGCATGATGATGCAATTTTGTAATCCATATGTATTCAAGAATCAAGTCTAATAGTAAACAGTTCCTCGTGGGTTTTTAGACTCATTTGATACATTTTTTAATTGAATTTTGCAAAAAAATGTGTTTTTTAAGAGATTTAAGAATTTTTTAAGTTATCGTGTACTCTCCAAGTCCAAGTTTGCAAACTATGAGCTTAACCAAATCAATATGTTGGGAGGTTTCTTTGGACAATTTTACTGGTGTGTTAAGGGAGGGAGGAGGTGTAGTTATTTACTAATCACCTTTTCATTGTCTCCTCCTATGGGTTCTTCTTCAGAGGATGATTCATCTTGTGCTCTTTTTCATTTTCTCAAAGTATGACCAATCTTGACTTCTCCCCTTTCCTCCACTATCTAAATACCCAAAGATGTCCATTTGAATATAGAGGGCCAAGTACAATCATAGTCTGTATTGGGTACCTATCTATATACTGCAATAAGAAAAGTGCGATAGCATGTTGTATCATATAAAATCCCTTATGTTTCAAGGAGAGGAATCTTAGATTTTGATCGAGTACTTCTAAGTTCTATATATATAGCTATAAATCTCCTCCTAGCTGATCCCGATCATATATTCTATCATCCATACTGCATTATTTGAAGCTTGTGTGTCTCCTATCAACCTACTTTTAATAAAATCTAAGATACATTGCTATTTATCATTGGCTAAGTAATCCTTCTTAGAATCCTATTTCATTTGCTCCATATATTTGCCTATTCTATGCTTGTTAACTTATCTCTGCATAACACTTGAACAACCGTTTCTTTTTGTGACTGACTAACTTGCTGGTGGAACCCCAAACACTCTAGAAAAGTTAGTGGGAGTATATATAATGATGATTGCTATATCTATGTATTGTACAAATATCTTCTATTTTTCTTTATCATAATTGGACACCATGCTCAACAAGTAAATTTCAAAATTATCTAAACTTAAAATAGGAAACTTGAATCATCTTATCTACTTATTCATAAGCCAATGCGGCTTTTTACCAGATGATCTTTCGAATTTCTTGCCCACCACAATCAACAATTTATAGCTGTAAGACTCTCCCACGTGAGAGCTTCTATGGTGTCGGTGCCCTTGGTTTGTGAATCTCACTGCTTCCTTTTACCCTTCATTTGTTTTGTAGGTGATCATCCCTGTGTACTATCAATCTCTTTTTCAAAGGTTGTCTACTACTATTTTAAAAAAATTTGGTCTAATATGAAATGGGATTTTCTATTGCACTTATTTCATGATCTGAAATTATTTTTTTCCCTTTCTCAATCATGAGTAATGTTACTTGGGAAAAACCTGAATTACCACCAATAGAATTAGAAAATCTTTTACCCAAGTTAGCCATTGTACTTTCTTCCAGTCCTTGTATCTTTTGTGATTCTTGAAATAATATCTCGAGGCAGCTCATATGGAATGAATATGTTGTGAACTCCTTATAATAGTGAATAAATTTAAATTCCTAGTAGTTATTCAAACTAGCTTCAGAATCTTCTTGCCCATACAGTACTATTGAAGCTGCTCACAAAAGACACATACCAGAAAATTGTTGTCATCAAAGAGTTGTATGGTGAGTAGAGACTAGTAATCCTTCAATCATATGGTGGGTAAAGAATGGACTCCTATTAGCTGTACAATGGAAGATGGGATAGGTTGTATGATCACAACCAACTAGGACATCGTACAGTGCAATAATTAATGTAGCCAAGCCAGGTTGTACAATGATAACAGTAGTAGATTGCCATATGGCAGAGATAACAAATAATGTTTGCACAAAGGATCGCCTAGCTACAGACTGTACAACATGAGTATGTGATCATACAATAATGTCAATAGCAACAAGTTGTATGAAATCCAAACCATTAGCTCATACAATAGCTGCAAGTTATACAGAAATTGAATCAATGGATCATATGGGAAGAACAACAAAAGCAAAGGCATACTATAGGTACAGCTTGTTGTAGCTTATAGTTGGATGCATCCAATTCTAAATAAACCCTCACACTATTCCTTTTTGCCTACTATATGGTGGAAAATGAAGTTTTGATTTTTTTAATATTCCCTCAACTTGCTATATGGTAGGATAATGAGATTTCTTCAATTTTCTAATATTTCTCTATTTTTCCTCTTGAGCATTCATTTTCCTTTTTTTATTCTTCTCTTCTTTTTCATATGAGGCCCACTTATTTTCATTATTTCCTTGTCTAGTCTGTTCTAGTTTTACTTCAATGTTATGTTAACATATGCAACATGAATAAGCTCCTTTATAGCACTCATTAGTACAAGGACTTCTAGATTCCAATTTGAAATTTTTATCAACTTAATTTATTCGGGTTGTAACTTTATAATTTTTGAGATCTTCACATATTTGTTGTAAATCTATTAATTGTGAGACTTCTATCTTTTGATAACATGATTGGTAGCTATGTACTTCATCCCACATAGATGAACTTGTCAAAGTGTACTAACCACCCCAAGTTTTTTGAAAATATTCAACTGAAATTAAGTTGCAATGCAATGTCCTTAACACTTTTGATCACCCAATTCCCAAGTTGGGCAAGGTGAGAGCATACAACGTATATGGCCACCCTAACTACCTAAAAAAAACCAATACCATAAGAAACACACTAGGTGGCATGTAATGTCCCTTCCCAAGTTTATAATATCAACTGTAATTTGCTTGCTGTTGCAGTGGTGTTTTACCAATAATAAAGTGCCAATTGAGAATATGGACTCTTTAAGGTTTAATGATTGCATACAGAAAATGTGCTTCAGACCAGAGCAAAGCAGATTATCCCAATGCTTCCAATATGTAGAACAGAACTTAAAGATAATTCACCATTTACAGAACAATAATTTCCAGTGGGTTACAATAGATACCAATAAACACTGAACTCAGAACAGTAATAAAGGCAATAGACATTTGACAGTATGTGTGCTCAGGATTCAATCGCTGTAAGTTATGATACTTTCAGGACATGCCTGCGTGTATAGAAGAAGCACCCACAACCATCAATAATAGTCATATTGATCAATCCCGTCTCTTGAATTGATTTAGTACTCGATAGTAGATGTGTAGATGTGGTCTGCACTTAATGGTTCACTTGGTTGTGATCTTTATGATGTTTTGTCCCGATTCAATGCCTTCAGTTCTTTGTTTCATTCCCTCTATATACCTCATTGTTTGGGAGTGAAAGGATGCGCCCCTTTGGAGAGAGTCGTCTTTTGGTTGAGTGATTCGTTAATTTGTAAATTGCACCCTTTCATGAAGTCCGCTACTCTTATCTTTGTTTCTCTTTTAAATGTTTTAATATTGTTCCTTTATGCCTGATCAAATGGGTCTTTGGACAGTGACCATGTCTTTTATGTCAATTTCATTTATTTGAGGATGGGTTTATGACAAAAGATTAGCACATTTCTCTAATTGTTAGTATATTAGAACAAATTAATAATGTGATAGCGTAACTCTTATTATACTCACTTATAATAGTTTCTTATAACTGTTGTCATCGAAGTCGTAATTTTTGTCATTATATCTTTTGTAACTATGGTCTATTCTTAGACATTTTTCAATAGTATGAGGATGTGACATTGTGATGTCTCTTTATTATAATTTATATTAAAATATTATAATGGTCATAATCATAATTCTTTCAATATTTATAATCTTATATTCGATAATTATAATATTATTTTATTATATGTTTGTGTTTTATACTAATTGTATATATTTTAATATCTATTATAACATAATGGTTATAATATTAAAATTGTTAGTGATGATGTTTTAATATTTATAACGTTATATATAAGTATTATATTTATAATATTATTGCTGATAATTATAATTTTAATGATAGTGAATGGTTAATATTTTTAAATATGTATTTTGTTATCTTAGTATTACGATTTTGGGGACATGATAGTCCTCCCCTCCCAGATTTTCTTGTCCTTGAGCAACTTAAAATCTGGCCGACCAAAACATCTTAGCCCGCGCCCCCGTCCCCCAATTATAGAATACAAGTTCTCCATTATCGGACACTAGATCCTCCATTATAGAACACAAGGTTCTCCATCATAGGACACATGGTTCTCCATTATAGGACACGAGCTCCTCCATTAAAGAACACAAAGGTCCTCCATTATAGAACACAAGGTCCTCCCTTAGAGGACACTAGGTCCTCCATTATAGAACACAAAGGTTCTCCATTATAGGACACAAGGTCCTCCATTATAGGACACATGGTGATGCAGATCATGATTCCCTTATGCTTGATTTAGTAGTCGTTGCTTAGTGGTTACTCCCTTTCATATTGGGTCCCTTGGAAAGTTCCATTCTTTCAGGCTCATTTCTTAAAAGACATTCCTTACTTCCTTCTTTGTATATTATTCTTTTATTTGGGCCTTGTTTATCTTCATCGCTTGTCACTTGATTAGAGGTTGCTTCCATGTTGTGTGCTTGGCATCCATTTTTTCTGCATCTGTGTCCCAATTCCCAAATTTCCTTGCACTTGTGACACAAGTTTTCCCTTGTAAAGTCTTTTTGAATGTTGTTTTTCCTAGGGTGTCTTCTTCGGTAAGTTTGCATTAATTGTTCTTTCACAGGATGGTAGGATTATGTTCTAATACCACTTGTAATGTCCCTTCCCAAGTTTATAATATCAATTTCAATTTGCTTGTTGTTGTAGTGGTCTTTTACTGATAATAAAGTGCCAATTGGAAATATGTACTCATTAAGGTTGAATGATTCATACAAAAAATGTGCTTTAGACCAGAGCAAGGCAAATTATCCCAATGCTTCCAATACATAGAATAGAACTTAAAGATAATTCACCATTTACAAAACAATGATTTCTAGTGGGTTACAATAGATGCCATTAAACACCCAACTCAAAACAGTAATAGAGGCAATAGACATTCGATCATAGGTGTGCTTAGGATTCAATCGTTGTCAACAAAAGTTATGATACTTTCAAGACTTGCCCGCATGTATAGAAGAAGTGCCCACAACCATCAATAATAGTCATATTGACCAATCCCGTCTCTTGAATTGATTTAGTAACCGGTAGTGGATGTGGTCTGCACTTAATGGTTTGCTTGGTTGTGATCTTTGTGATGTTATGTCTTGATTCGATGCCTTCAAATCTTTGTTTCATTCCCTCTATATACCTCATTGTTTGGGAGTGAAAGGATGCGCCCTTTGGAGAGAGTTGTCTTTTGGTTGAGTGATTTGTTAATTTTTAAATTGCACCCTTTCATGAAGTCGGCTACTCTTATCTTTGTTTATCTTTTTAAAAGTTTTTATATTGTTCCTTTATGCATGATCGAATGGGTCTTTGGACAGCGACCATGTCTTTTATACGTGAATTTCATTTATTTGAGGACAGGTTTATGACAATATGTTATGCAATCTATTCTTATCATCGAACGGAATTATGACAAAAGTTTAGCGTGTTTTCTAATTGTTCATAGATTAGAACAAATTAATAATGTGATACTATAACTCCTATTATACTCACCTATAATAGTTTCCTATAATTTTCATCATTGAAGTTGTAATTTTTGTCATTTTATCTTTTGTAACTATGGTCTATTCTTAGACATTTTTCAATAGTATGAAGATGTGACATTGTGATGTCCCTTTATTATAATTTATATTAAAATATTATAATGGTCATAATCATAATTCTTTTAATATTTATAATCTTATATTTGATAATTATAATATTATTTTATGTTTGTATTTTATACTAATTGTATATATTTTAATATCTATTATAACATAATGATTATTAAATTTAAATTGTTAGTGTTTATGTTTTAATATTTATAACGTTATATATAAGTATGATAATTATAATATTATCATTGATAATTATAATTATAATGATATTGAATGGTTAATATTTTTAGATATGTAATTTGTTATCTTAGTGTTACAATTTTGGGGACATGACACAGTAGAGCCGGACAAACTTCAATTCTTCAGTAGAGTGCTATGCAAGAACTGGAAGGAAAACAATTCAACATTTATTTAGCAGATTATACAATTACAGTGAGCACAGGCACTTCACACTTATTCAGTGGAGTGCAATTACAAAGTATTGGCACTTCTTTCTTATTTAGCGCAGTACAATTACAAAGCACATGCACCTCTTGCTTTTTCCACAAAGAACAATTGCAGAGCACAAGCACTTCATGCTTGTTCAACAGAGTATAATCATAAAACACAATCACTTCCACTTGTTCAGTGGTGAGTGTGATTACAACAAGATGCAATGTTGAGACCACCAGCATTACTACCATCCAAGGTGTTACAAGATTAGATCAAATGCATTACAATCATCCTATAAAAAAATTAAATAATAATATGTTGGCATAATGTGCTGATCACAAATAAAGTTTGCTGCAACTATCACATAGTGAACCAAATAACATAAACAAATTAGCTTAACTATGAAACAACTACAAAATATCTCATATGAATGTTATGGAATGTTGGTGCAGGTCTGATAGTACTTGCTTCTACTAAGAAATTGTCAAATCAAAACTGAACACACATTGAAAACTGTTGATTACTGAAATTTGACTAAGAATGAAACTTTACAAGATCCTCCAAAAACTAGAATTTGCATTATAACTCCTAAAAATCTGAAACCCATCTCAAATATCCTAAAACTATATACATGATATATAACTAGAAGTATAAGTAAATGTTCGTATGTAAATGCCACTTATACTTAAATGTTTAGTTCATGCCTCAAAATGCATGTTACCATACTAATAAACTCTATGCAAGGCTGATAGGCTTTTGTATAAGCAGGTATGGCACCTCTTTGAAGTCATAAAATCACAAAAATCCTTGTGCCCTTCAAAAATTTAAAAATCTCAACATCAAATATCATTGTTTACATTTTCCTAGACTAGATGCCACCAAAGAACCCAAAATATTAATGAAAATGGCAGCTCTTCATTTCAACTCTTTCACACACCCCTTCTAGGCAAGTCCGACTGGTATTGATGAGGTAAGGCCCTTTAATGATCTCCTTCAATATCTATATGGACAGTAAGCAATAGCATAAAAGGGTAATACACAACAGATTTTATTGTATCAAATCCACACCAAACAAGAACTTCAAGTAGTATGACTTATAGGAGAGGTACAACCAACAAGCTCGTATAGTATGGGCCACTCATGAGACCTTCAAATACTTCCCAAAGGCAGAGTAACTCACACAATCAACACCAGAAACACTTTGCGAACCAAATTCATCAAAAACATCAAATACCTCTATCTTAAACAACACCTAGAAATAAGACTTCACTTGCAAGCGCAACTTTGACCTCTGTATGAAGCCACCAAACCAACTAGGGTGGTTTTCATCTTCGAAACCAATATTTTCAAGAGGGTTCTCATCCTCAAGAAAATTGGAGGTGAACACAATAGAAACCATAGATTGCAAACTCACCGAGTACTCCGCAAAACTCGCCAAACTCGCTAGTTTTTTGGGCAGTCGAGACAAGTGGACCGAACTCATGAGTCGAGTCTCTGTGAGTCTTGTCAAGTACTTGACCGAGTCTCATTAAAAAAATGAGCAACTCTCAAGCTCAAACTCCTAAATCTCAAGATCCAACTTTCCAATGACAAGAAAAAGCACCTAGGCAGAGTTGTAAGTCAAAAAACATCATTTTTTTTCATATTTAGCTCTTATTCACCCATTTCACTATAATGTGCCCCTTAATTTTTTCCTTAATGATTTCACAATTCCAACCAGCAATACGCCAAATGTTAGCGTTAGCTTCCCAAAGATAATCAAACTAAATGTAACCTTCACCAAGAATGTTCACCAATATCCTTTGAAAGGCGAGGTGATAGCATATGGCGATGGGATCGTTAACAAAAATTTGAACTGAAATACAAAGTTGGAATTGAAATGTAGGCGGTAGTCCAACCATGAGCAATCCACGCTACCACTTGTTTTGTGGGGGGAAAGATAATTACAATAAAATACAATTCATCTGCTTCAGTAGGCATCCACATAATAGTGGGGATTCTCCACTTCAATAGTGGGTGAAATATAAGAAATGCAACTTATTCTTTCCTCCACACTGGCGATAAACCGACCAAGGGTTACAATGTTTGAATTAAACACAAAGTAAATGCAAAAATGAAGATGACTGGAACAGTACTACTATTTACAGTCTTACAATGTACAAAATCTACAAATTATAAAGCATTAATGCTAGATAATCAATGCCAAAAGATGAAGGATAATCTCTCACACCTCTAATTTTCTCAATTGCAAGAATACAAGTCAAAATCTGAACTATTGTCAATCTGATATGAATTACCAGCAAACTGAAATATAACCAGCAACTTAGGCACACCATTAAATGCTCATAACAACAAACTAAACACACCAAAATGCTCACCAATTCCTCAAATCTCCTCCAAATGATCTGAAATTGTTTGCAACAACTTCTAAGGAGTAAGGCACCCAATATTCATATCTGAAATGGCAGCAAAACCTTGAATATTAATTGTGCATGCATTCCAAAGCAAGCCTAGCAATGGTACGACCTCCAAGATGAGCGAACTTCATTTAAAAAATTGGAAGCTTCAAATTAAAATCTACAACTTGGCAAATAGAGTCGCCCTTAGCCTAGAAATGGATGGCATCAATACCCAGAATGAAAATAAAATCCCTCAAAGAGCTGCAAATGAAAATCTACTTCAGCTTTATGAAAACCAACAAGCTCAAATCTGGAAATTATCATAAAATTCACCAACATTGAAGCTCAATATGAACTTTTGAATGAAGCACACTCCCAATTGACCATCTAGGAAACCATAGTTTCAGGCCCGAAGAATGGTGTAAAATAGCTAAGCTTCCCCTTAGCCAGGTTCTGAAATCAATTCAGCAGCATAACTTTACAATATTTTCCAAAGATGAGAATGAATGAACAATGCATCAATAAATAGATTCTTCAGTTGGAAAATGAATCAACTTGAAACTCCCACAAGAAACTCTTCAACTTCCTCCAAGGGATGCCACATCTCATGTTGCACTTTATTTAAATTATTAAAACATTAATCGTTTCCCTCTAGGCATCCATTTACAAATTGCACAATAAAACATTTAATATAAATATTAAATGCTCAAATCAACCCTTTTATGTACCCTATTTTAAAAACAACTTGAAATCATCAAGCCTAGGTGTGGGGTACAACTTCAAAACATAAAATTGACTAAGTATAGAACTCAGTCCAAAAAGGTAGCCAAGAGCAATGCCCAAGCTACAACTGACAAACTGCTAAAATTAGAAAACTAACATTTGCCAAGCTGAACCAAGTTGATGATGATGCCTCTACCATAAATGGACTTACTAAAAATAGTGAATGCCAAAAATAGTAAGTTAACTTCAAATTTATCAGAAAGCCAAACTGATCAGCCAAATTGAATTGCAAATGATTGAGTTGCTGCTAGAATGAAATTGCTAAAAGATAGGCTTACCAAAAATAGCAAACTGCTATAAATAGTAAGTTTGCAAAACTTCCTCTGAACACCAACTGAGCAGTATCTTGACTTACTATAAATAGTAAGTTCTTCCAAATATCAACCAAGCACAAACCGGATAGCCATCTTAACTTACTATATATAGTAAGTGCTCGGAAAGGTTGTCAGATTTAGATGCATGTTACACCATTCTGAAGCTCTCCAAAAACCCAGATAACTCCACAAGACATGCATCAAAAACTCTTACAAGCATACCTTTAAAAATGCTTTAGAACCCCTAAAAAATAGGAAACCCTAATTTTACCTCTGACAAGCCTACGGGCTTCCAGAAATAGTCTATCAATCGCCAAAGAGCGAATTGCTAAAATGGGGACATTACATTCACCTAGCTAAACATCCACCTAGCAAGGAAACGAGTTGAGAAGAGAAGCTTTCAGGATCGAAAGTTGATCGAGCCATCAAACAATTAATTATTACTTTTTTTCTTTTTTTTTTTATTTGAAAATATTAAAAACTTGAAAATTAGCAGAAATGTTGTCAAAATTTCTTTCATTTCCCCTAATCCTTTATTTCCTAACACTTTTAGCTTCTATTTGGATTCTATTTTTTTTTAATATATGTTTATCATTTTTTTGTTGGTGATGTTTTGCAAAACCCTACTGATTTTTTTTCATGTTAAAACAACAATGTCAACTTCAAGTTCAACACAAATGAGTGGAAAAAAAGATCTTGCATGGAAGTATGGGACACCAATAGCTATCAAGGGCCAAGTCACTTGTAATGAATGCAAGCAAACTATGACATGCAAAATCAATACATTAAAATACCTCCTTGCTAAAATACCTAAGAAAAAATGGAGAGGCATGCACTAAGGTGTTTGAAGAGGTTACTAGAGAGATGAATGGCTTACTTTCCCAATACGAAATAAAAAAGTGGAAAAGAAAAAGGCAAAGGAAGCAATAGTAGAAATGATGAATCGGAATATATCTAGTTCCATGCCTATGGATTCCTTTGCCGCCCCAACTGCAAGCTTTTGTCATCCACATTCATCTATTGGTGAGAGTCCTAAGGATTCTTTTTCTACTTCTATCTAGATTCTTTCATCATCACCAAATTTCTTTGTTCCACGCAATGTTCTAGGAGCACAACCCTCACTTGAAGGTACTACTTAGAATAAAGTAAAACACCATGATGCTAGGATGGCAGCAACAAACTATTGGTACTATAATAATTTAACCTTCAATGTGGCGAACAACCCATATTGGGAAGGGTTGGTGAATGCATTAACAGTTGCGGGTAAGGGGTTTAAGACTACAACATCAAGAGAATTGAGTGGGCCACTGCTAGAGGAAGCCGTACAAAATACCCGGCTTGTGGTTAATGATCAAAATAAATTATACGAAAGAAAGGTTGCAGCATTTTATCAAATGGATGGGCAGATGGACGAAATAGGACTCTTCTTAATTTTTAGTGCATTCTAATGGCACATTGGTGTTCTTGATGTCTACAAATGTCTTGCATGAAGTCAAAAATGTTGAGACTTTGTGCAATCTATTGGGTGGAGTTGTCCAGGAGGTTGGGGTTGAGAATGTTGTCCAACTTATCATGGAAAATGCAGCAGCATATGTAGCTTCAGGGAGACTTATTATGGAGAGGCATCCTACTATTTCATGGACTCCATGTGTTGCACATTGCTTCAATTTGTTGTTAGTGGACATTGGGAAGACTGGACGGGTCAAAAACTATGGTTGAAGATGTTAAACAGGTTACCAAATTAATCTAAAACCATACTTGGGTCATTTCTTTGATGAGAAAACACACAAATTGCAAGGAGCTTGTGCAACCAAGAGTGACACGATTTTCTAGCCACTTCCTCATTTCACAAAGCATTGTTGCTGCAATTCCTCATCTCAAGCAAATGTTTGTGTTTGATGCTTGTTTGGAAACTCCATTTTCCAAAAAAGTTGAAGGGGAGAGAATTGCAAGAACAATTTTGATGACTTACTCATCAAAAATGGAGAGGAGTTAATCAGGGTAAGTAACAAATTCGAACATAAACTTTATAAAAAATAATCTATTTTCTATTTTTTTAGGGGTTAATCTTGTGATATTTCCAAGTTTGTTTTCAATTTTTTAGGTGACAAAACCTTTGGTAACGTTCTTCATATGGTGGATGGAGATGGCATGCCAATGGGTTTCATTTATGAGGCCATGGATAAGGCCAAGGAGGCTATTTTGCATTACTATGGTAGAAACAAAAAAAAAATGAAATCATTTAGCACGTCATTGATCGTAGATGGACAAACCAACTCCACTAGCTGATACATGCCTTGACCTACTACCTGAACTCAAAATTCTACTTCTCTAATTTATTTATGGCTGATGAGGAGGTCATGGTAGGTGTCACTTAATGCATCAATAAGATGGTGCCAAATGCTGAGATGACAGATAAAGTCCTTGATGAATTGGAGGTAAGATTTATTAAATCTGGTTTATATTATCTTATTTATGAATTTGGCAATGTCAACTCTCTAGAAACATCCATTTTACATACATAATACTCAACTTGCTATATTTCATCCATCTATTCAAGGTGTACAAGGGTGCAGAGGGGAGACTCTTTTCTTAAACTCAAGCAACTCAAAGGAGAAAAAACCAACTAGGTAAAAATTTTAGTTCAATGCTACAAGTCGAAATTAGAAACTTGATTCTTATATTTTTTACTTAATTCTTATATTTTTTAAACGTTTTTTTGTAGATTTATGGTGGAAGAATTATGGTTTTGGCACGCTAAACCTTCAAAGGCTAGCCATCTATATTTTGTCCCAGCCCTAAAGTGCTTTTAGATGTGAACACAATTGGAGCTTATTTGAGAGCATTCACACAAAGAAGAGAAACAGGTTAACCTAGGAGCGCCTGAATGATCTTGTCTTTGTTTGGTACAATCTTCACCTTTGAACTAGAAAGGTGGATGGCATTTCACACGATTCCATCGACTTGGATGAGATTGAACTTTATGGTGAATGGGTTGTTGATGAACAAGATGATGTCCTCCTTATTGATGAAAATCTTGCAGAATTGGAGAGAGGAGCAGCAGAAGTAGCAAAATCGGATTTAAGAGAGGAAAATGAACAATTTTGAAAAAACAATCTATCACTGTTTTGATATTATAGAACCTTCTAGTATTTGGTTGTGTTTTCATTTTGACATATCATCATATGTAAATGATTATAAATTTATAACGCTGTTATACATTTGAAACTATGAAATTTCAAATTTTGAGAGTTTGAGGATCATATGACTTGTGTAATGTTTGAATTATAACAAATTGATAGTCAAATCAGGCTTTTATAATGTTTAAATGCATTAATTTCTTTTTATTGTGTAATCATTTGGTTATTTTTGCCAAGTCTGTGTCAAGTTTTTTGCTAAGTCTCGAGTACAAGTCAAAATTTTGGACTGCCAAGTGGAGTCGAAGTCCAAGTCCTAAAACTATGGTAGAAACAAATATCATAATATGGCTAGTGTCAACAATGAGCTTGCAACCTCCTTTTATAACATTCTAGAGGGAAAATAATGATCTCCCTTTTTCCTCCACAAACTCTTTTTCCAAATTATATAATCCATTATGTGCAAAAGACCCCCTTGTGCATAGGTGTTCCCCAGTAGGCACAACTTTAAAAACTTTTAAATAAATAATTATACCTTAGTTGCCTTTTTCGGATTAACTCCTTAGGACAACTTAAGTTATAAACATTAACTAATTAAATAAATCACCCAAGTTGCAAAAAGCATCAAATTGAGACAAATATGAAATTTTGACTAAGTTACCGGTTTGGGTTTAGGTTCGAGAATCCGGTTCTCCGGTTCGGGCAAAAAAAAAATTTGGAGTTGGATTTGTTTTGGGTTCAGTAATACAAAAACATATAAAAAACTGAAATATATATATATTTGCAGTAGTAATTAAGTTCAGAATAGACCACCATATTAATAGTCAAATAACATAGCAAAAATACACCACCACTTTCATAGTCAAATATTAAAATATTAGTGATACTTGAACATCATGATATAAAATTATAAATTCAAATTCAAACATAAAAATGTCAAGTGTTTACAATCAGCCATTTTTGATCATTGATCAATCTGAATCATATGGGTCATCAAAAAAAGCAGCATCATCAACATCATTAGATGCTAAATTTTGTGTAGAACCACAAATAGCATTAGTGGCACTCGCACAAGCACTGTCACTAGCACTAACACTACCACTCTCATGCTCAGTAGCTGCTTCAGGCTCATACTCATCATCAATATCAAGTGCAGCTAAGTAACTTGTGGAAGCATCCAAGTCAAGTTGCTCTGGCTCAATATCCCACCTCCTGGTGTCTCCTTCTTGGTAGGAACTTTGCTTGTGTGTAACGAGGTGCAAGTTTGAATGCACATACACCAAGTCCTTTCCCTTTTTTGAATGTAGCCTATTGCGTTTTATTGAGTGGATGGACTATGTGCTCCAATTCAACAAATATTAGGGTTAGCGGGAATAAAATAGTCTTTAAAAGTCAAAAAATTAATTAAAATTTTCAAAAACACGTTGAAAAAGTCCATCTGGGCACAAATTCTACTCGATTTTGAATCAGGTTCAAAAAAAATGAACCCTGGCCGGACCCACAGTCAAGGTTTCGAACCCTGGTCGAACCCACAATGAGAAATTTGAACCCATGGCATATTTGCATCGAACCGAACCCGTTTTTTGAATCCGAACCAGACCAAACCGAACCCGAGCTTCATACTGGGCGAACCGGTAACATAGCAAATTACATACCAATATGTCACTAAAGACTTAATAGGATGAACCGAAGCAACTTGGTGACTATCTAAAATAGCATGCTTCTCCAAGAAGTTTGGAGATCTCCCAAAATAACAAAATTGCTAAAAGCACCATCGAAATTAATAAGATCTGAACTCACTGCAATGAACAACAACACTACTTGACTAATCTTGTGATCTCCAAGAACTTTGGAGTTCTCCCTTGCTCACCAAGCAGCCTACAAGAAAACTCGGAAACTAGACTAATTGTTCACAAACCAATTATGTTTGAAAAGGGGAC
Organism: Sequoiadendron giganteum; assembly: GCA_007115665.2. Taxonomy (NCBI): domain Eukaryota; kingdom Viridiplantae; phylum Streptophyta; class Pinopsida; order Cupressales; family Cupressaceae; genus Sequoiadendron; species Sequoiadendron giganteum. Next base: position 445,512,107 of record CM021109.1, on the reverse strand, counting down.
ATTACACAAAGAATTGCTCTTTTCAATACAAGGTATTGTTTGCCAAACTCAAACATTTTCATGCATAGGAACTGTTGACGGGTGTTTTATGACCGCACCAACACAGAATAAAGTTTCCCAACGGATACTCTATCCTCTCTTGATCAAAGTATTCCGCATGCCAAGATTGCTAGAAAGATCATACGTTCAACTCCAAGGTTCCTTATGCAAGGGGATAGTCTCAGTTGGCTTGACGTGATTTGCTAGTTATTTCAAGGGGACTTACGTGAGTTCCTCATTCAAAAGAAAGGATTCTCAAATTTCGAGAGATTTGTCAATGATGCTCGAGTTGTTAAACTAGCTGGATAATGCTGAATATAAAAGGATGTAAGGATTAGAGATGCTACCATCTACTCCTAAAGGCGGGACACGAAGATCAATTTCAGCAAGCTTCAAACATTTTGCTTTGCCTCCCTTCGGATAGCTTCTACAAAACCGGTGCAATCTTCAAAGGATGGAAAGGATATTCAAACCGTAACTCGACATGCACATACCATCACAAAGATGCATATGGACATATGAGTCACAATCGAAGTTAAGTGCAAAATAATCCAGTTGACCACGCAGAGCGAACTCACGGTCAGTGAGCCCGCTAGTGTTATGGATGAGTGAAACTTGCTCAAACTAAACGACACATTCCACAGCTAACATCTACTTGCATGAAATAAAATCTACTTTACTCTATCTACTTGAATTGGAAACACGAACAAGCCTTGCTAGCTACTCACAATAAAAGATAGAAACACCAAGCAATGATAAACCTTTGTATTATGAGAGTTTTCCACAACAACTTCTTACAAAACTTTCAAAGGGAAAGTTTTCTTTCCTTTTCAAACTAAGCTATCAATCTATGCTAACTCTCTATCTATTCTAACTTCTATCTTCTATACTCTTTGATCTCTTGATCTAATCTAATAGATTGCAAATAAGGGGGGATGCCCCTTTTATAGTTGGCCCAGTCCAGCGGACGGCTTAGATTCAATTACAAAGGGCTCAAATCGAGCCACATATGCCCTAATTAGGGTTTTTGCCCTAGAAACCGCCACAGAGAGGAGTGGGGCAATGAATGCACAGAAGATTCTCCACTCCTCTACATGAACCACTACGAGCAATTAATGCCCACTATCCTCTAGTAGATTCTCGTCCAGAAACGTGTTCCCACTGCTTTGCCTGCCAATTCTGTTGCGCTAGGAGGAGGGTAAAAGAGTCTCCAAGATTGTCTCCAGAGTTCGACCGCTCAGTCGTTCACGTTCATCCCACCTGTCGTTTTAATTCCTGGACGCATTTGTAACTTTCATATTTCTCCAGCCCACTACCTTGGGTGCATATGCCCCTTCCACATCACGTTCTTGATGCCTTAGCCTCAGTGTTCCTCCTGTAAAACAAAAGAAGGGCATCAAAACATTTATAATATAAACTCACCTCACTTATCAAGTTTCCGTGTTCTGACTTTCAAGGTCTTCTTGATCTCTAGATCTTGATAGAGTTCATCATTTCCAGCAAACTTTCATAACTTTTCAACATCTGGGTGCATGGTGTTCATTTCAAAACGTCTTCTTCAAGGGCGCATCCACCACCTTGTGCCTAGAGTTTGTGCCTTAGAAATTATTTCACCTTGAGGACGCACTTGAATGCTTGATGTTTGAGCTTCATTTCATCTTCAAATTCTTCATAGCTTAGACAAATTTCACCTCTTCCTCGTGAGTGTATTTGACCCCTTGTTGTTTTATTTTCCCTCTCCTTAGACAATTTTATCTGCTTTATAAATTCTATCCACTGTAATCTAGGCGATCATTTTGACATCACTAGCCAAGGCATTTTTTGTAAAAACATTTCTTTTATTTGCCTTAAAAAATTTATTTTTGCCTACGAAATTCATCAACAGGTGCCAGGCTAAAATCTCTACCGAAAAATCTTGAGCAAGGTGTGGAAAATTTTAAAATCATCTCCCAGTGGGAAATGTCCAATACCCAGAAGAAATTTCCCTTCAAAACTCATCGTTTTCATGTGTATCCAGACGAAGGGGTTAAGTTTGATTTTTATTATTTTGAGAAAAATAATAAAATTAGCTAAGGTTTATTCCATTTTTATTTTGGGCACACTTCACACCTGTAGCCTTCACCTGCCATGCTTTGGCATTTTCCTATTTCCCTGAAGAAATTATTTCCTGTCTCTGGGCGCATTTCATCTTGCCTTAAGAAAATTTTATCATTGCCTCTTCTAGGTGTATTTCTCTCCTTTGCTCTAGAAAATGCCTTAGAAAATAATTAAATTTTAATTTACCCATGAAGGGTGTACTTCACCAATCATGCTTTCACTTTAATCCCCTTAAACATTTCCACACCTAGACTTTTTTTCCTTCCCTCACAAACAAGGGCGCATATAGGGGGGTGAGGAGGAAGTATCTTATACTTAGGAACTTTTTCAAAATCACGCCTTCCTCGTCTTTACCTTAGGCGATATAGCATGTGGAGGAGGAATTTCCCACGCCAAGTTTTACCTTGCCTTCATTCCTTGTGGGCGCATATGAGGTAGGGTGGAGGAACATTCTTGCCTTAGAAGAATTTCAATATCCTTGCAGCCTTGGGCAGATTTCACATGTGCTAAAGGAACTTTCACCTAGCCCGGGCGCATATAGCATGTGGTGAGGGAACTTTCTCTTGCTAGATGCATTTGGATGTGTGTGAGGGAAATTCCATGCCTTAGACAATTTTTTATCACCCCATTTCATCCATTCTTGCAAGTTGGGCACATTTCACCTAGTGTGAAAGAATTTTATAACAGTTAGAACTTTTAAAGTTCTACTCTACTTCTTTGGGTACATTTGAGGGTGTGTGGAGGAATTCTTCCATGCCTTGGATTTTTTATCAGCAAACTCCCTTGGTGGGTGCATTTGATAGGGCAAGCCTCCATTTGCCATAATTAAAAATTTTTCCAGTTGCTCTTTTATTATAGGCGCATTTCATAGGGTCCTCTTCAAGTTTCTACGCCTTAAGAGTATTTTTCTAACAACCTTTTCTCTTACTTATCTTGGCGCATTTGAGAGGGTCTACTTTCATTTCACTTGCCTTAGAATATTTCTTAACACTTCCAATGAAATATTCCCTCTCAATTTTTTTGATTTTTAAACCAAACATTTACAATAGAATCAATCACCCGTTAAGGTTAGAATAACCAAAACGTACATAAAAGAACTCTAACCAAGAATGCGCCCTAAAACCACTTAAGGAGGAGGGGCAAGGATATGGTCAGAGGATCCCTAGGATCTAATGAATCAACAAGTACGAGATTATACTGAAAGAGAAATATTAAACTCGACACCAAGGATGTGCACTCAAGATCTTTTTGCAGGCGAGGTTCTAACATATGGTGGAGTACTACTGCTGAATTGAAATAACAACAAGACGGATAACCAACCAATGAACTTTCCACGCTACCACCAAACAGTGGGGGGGAAATATTACAACATTAAAGACTTCTTCTGCTACGGCAGGCATCCACTGAAACGTGGGAATTCTCCACTTGAAATGGGTATGAAAGAGGTTACAAAACAGATTGTCCTCACTGGCGGTAAACCATCCAGCGGTGCTTAGTGTGAAATTAATTAAATAGAGCAGCAATAATAAAACTGAAACAGTACTACTATTAGCAGCTTGTACAAAAGAGAAGGCTGCAATTTACAATGTCAATTTCACCAATATTCAATAACCTTGTTATACATTATCTCCTTGTCAGAATATAACGAGAAAAGAAGAAGAGAGATGGAAAACGACAATTGATTCTAATTCTGATCAGTGAACTGTAATTCTGGAAATGTATATCAGCAACTACAAAAATTCATAAATTGCTCACAACTCAATCAAAATACCTCTGAAATGCATGATTCCGAGTGCAATGATCAACTAGAAGATAGGCGCCCTTGCTGAGATGAAGAAAAAACCTCAAAACACTTATTTATTTATGGCACAAATCCCCATGCAAGCTGAAATGTGCAACCCTCCTTGAGGGGCGATTTTGACATATAAAATCAAAGACTCCAAACTAACATCTGCAAATTGGTGTGTACATGCTAAATCTCAATTTGAATATCTTATCCATCCTTTGAAGATTGCATCAGCTTTGTCAGAGTTGTCCAAAGAGGAGACGAAACAAGTTTGGTTTGGAGATTATTGAAGCTAGTCTTTGCCTTCCACCCTTAGAGTTAGATAGTGTAATCCCTACCCCTACCTCCTTTAAATTCAGTATTTCCCGGTCCGTTCAAACACCAGAGCATCATAGCCAAAACCTTTCATTTGCTTGAGTAATAAAATCGAACAATTACGTAAGTCCCCTTGGAATACCCAGCATATTCACATCAACCAACTGAGTCTATTCGCATTAAAGGAACCTTGGAGTTAAATGCATGAACTTTCACGCAATCTTAGCATGCGGAATACTTTGATCAAGAGAGAATAGAGTGACCGTTGGACATTTTATTCTGTGTTGGCGATGTCATAAAAAACATGTCAACAGGTATGAAAGAGGTTACAAAACAGATTGTCCTCACTGGCGGTAAACCATCCAACGGTGCTTAGTGTGAAATTAATTAAATAGAGCAGCAATAATAAAACTGAAATAGTACTACTGTTAGCAGCTTGTACAAAAGAGAAGGCTGCAATTTACAATGTCAATTTCACCAATATTCAAGCACCTTGTTATACATTATCTCCCTATTAGAATATAACGAGAAAAGAAGAAGAGAGATGGAAAACAACAATTGATTCTAATTCTGATCAGCGAACTGTAATTCTCAAAATGTATATCAGCAATTACAGAAATTCATAAATTGCTCACAACTCAATCAAAATACCTCTGAAATGCATGATTCCAAGTGCAATGATCAACTAGAAGATAGGCGCCCCTGCTGAGATGAAGAAACGGCCTCCAAACACCCTTATTTATTTATGGCACAAATCCCCATGCAAGCTGAAATGTACAACCCTCCTTGAGGGGCGATTTTGACATATAAAATCAAAGACTCCAAACTAAAATTTGCAAATTGGTAGGAAGGCTCGCCCCAAGCATAGGATTATGATGAACAAATACCCATAACCAAATTAGAATTACCTTTAAAGCTATTAATGATTTTCACCTACAGCCATGACTGAATCAACAACAAGAAAATCTAGAAATAACATCTGAATCTTCAACATTGAGGCTCAATGTGCACTTCTGAATGAAGCACACTCTCGATCCATCATCTAGGGAACCATAGTTTCAGGCCCGAAGAGTGGAATAGAATTGCTAAGCTCTCCCTTAGCCGGATTCTGGATCTCAAACCAGCAGCATAACTTTGCTTTCCAAAACATAACATAATCAGCTCTCCACAATGCAGCAATATATAAGTTTCAATGGGCAAATGAAACACTTTGAATTCCAAGAAGTCGAATCACTTCAACTTCCCAAGAGACGCACCTTTAACCATTCACTTTATTGTGAAATAATAGAACATTATCCCCTTCCCTTTAGGCGTCCATTTTACTTTGCAACAATAAAACATTTAATAAATCATTAAATGTTCAACATGACCCCTTAATGACCCCTCTTTAAAACAATATGAAGTTATTACTCCTAGGCGTGGGGGTACAACTTAAAATCATGAAATTAACTAAGTATAACACTTAGTCCAAGGAGATAACCAAAACCAAAGCCAATACTGAAACTGAAGGGTTGCCACAAATAGCATGATGACCTGAGCTGAACTTTAGATGATGATACTGCCAAGATTAGACTTACTAAAAATAGCCACTGCCAAAAATAGTAAGTTCACTTCAACTCAACAGAAAGCCAAACTGAACTGCAAAAGATTGAGTTGCTGCTAGAGTGATACTGCTATAAATATACTTACCAAAAATAGCATATTGCTATAAATAATAAGTTTGCCGAAACCACATCTGTATGCCAACTGAGCAGTATCGTGACTTACTATAAATAGTAAGTGTTCCCATTCTGCTTAGCCTACGAGTTTCTGGAAATAGGCTAAATCCAATTGTAGAGCCTAGGGCTAAATCGGGGACATTACATCCACCACCTTGGGCGCATTTCAAGGCATGAGCTCCCATTTTAAATGTCTTAGGCGCCTTTCACCATCATTCACCTTGAGGGTGCATTTTATCCTGTGAGCTCTCATGTGAGGGTGCATTTTCCCCTCTTAGCTTTTATTTCCCAATGCCTTGGGCGTTTTTCTTCCTTGGGCACATTTCACCCCATGGACTTCCATCTTGCCACACTTAAGAAAGGTTTCATGCCTCCTCGCCAAGGGCGCATTTAGCTAGGGGAGCTTTGTTTTGATGCCTTAGACTATTTTCAAACCAACATCTCATTCAAGGAGGGCGCATTTTATGGGTCATGCTCCCATTTTCAAACACTTAGAAAAATTTCTCCTCTACTCCTTGCTTGGGTGCATTTGAGGGTATGTGCTGCAATTTTTCATGATTTAGAATATTTTATTCTATCTTCTCAACCTTGGGCGCATTTGAGGGTATGAGGAGGAATTTCTCATACACTTAGAATTTTTAAAGCCTCCTCCATGCTTGGGTGCATTTCACCTTTCCTATTGCCAATTTCCATTCGTGGACTTAGAAATTTCAATGCCCTCAGCTACCTCATGCCACTCCATTTTTAGTAATTTTTTGGAGAAGTGAGACTTTTTGTGGCCTTTTATCTGTTTTGAACCTAGAGCTGGCATGTTGTGCTTCTTGTAACCTTGCCACCTTGTTTATACCTATTGCCCAAGCTCATTTGCTATTTTTAGCCCTCCTGCTATTTTTAGCAAACTCTAAAATTGATCGACTTCTGCAGCTTTGTTTGACCTATAATTCGTTCCACATGATCTTGATGATTTAAGTGTCCTGTTCACACCTACCTCTGGCACACACCTGCTATTTTTAGCCATGAAATGACTTACTAAAAATAGTAAGTGCTCAGATTGCGCTCAAATTTTGCCAGTAGGCTGCTTGAAGGATGTTGATCACGATGGGATATTTTGTTTTGACAACTTTTGTGTTTCACCCCCTATTTTTAGGCACTAGAGTAGGAAACCCTAATTCGACTTGCATGTGGCTCGAATGATCTCCGTTTGACTTGATTTCTGTTGCATGTTGCACTGTTTGTTGAACTGAAGTGTCGGGTGGCTGCCGGAGTGAACCTGCTAAAAATAGTAACTGTTTGAAAAGTGATCAATCCATCGCCCGGTGAGTTTGCATGTCACATTGCCCGAGGGATCTCAAAAAACCCAAAAAAACCTAAAAAACTGGTCTGCATGCGGGCACTGGCTAAAAATAGCAAGTCCCCGAAAAATGATCAATCTTGTTTGCATGTCATATCGTTGCGAAGCTCTCAAAAAACCCATAAGAAATATCCAGACATGCAATGAAAAATTCTACATGCAAACCCTAAAAATAGCCTCTGAAGACCGGACTGCTAAAAATAGCAAGTTGTCCAATTCTGCTCAAATTTTGTGTGCGAGCATCTAAATGTGATGGAGTAGTCAGAATTCAAAAATCCTGATAAAAAGGTCCCAGATTGAGTATTTACCAAAAATAGTAAGTTGTCAGAACTCAGCGAAAATTCAATGGGACTTTGCCTGAAGCATTGTGATCACAGTATTAAGCTCAGATGTCAATTTGACAACTCAATTTGACCTCAAACCAACCTAAAGAATAAAAACCCTAATTTTGCAGACTTAGCCAAAATTTCAACTTAGGTCAAACGATAGGTACATCCCCAAAAGGACAGAAAGATCATAGAGAGAGATGCAAAAACAAAGCCAAAAGACCAGAAAGGAGCAAAAATTAGGGGGTCCCCATTTGAATGGGGCGATGTGTGAAAAGGTCACAACAGGAACCTTCTCAATGAAATTATTTCCTTGCATCTTGGGCAGCTTGATCACACCTCGTTCATTTGACCACTAGGGATTGTTTTGTGACAAAGGAGGGGGAGAGATCCAAAGTAGTTGCTTCTTTTGGAAGTAAGAAAGGTTATTTATCAAAAACAACTTTGGTATACACTAGAATCTTCCACAAAGCTTGCATATTCAAAATGTAGACCAAAGTATGATGAATACATGTGCACTTTGTCATACAATTTAATTAATTTTGTGGGCAGATTGAACAAACAACTAGTGCAATTGAGATTTGTACTCGACTTTGAAAATGCCTCTTTAGGATGGTTGGTATATCCAATTGGTACTACACTTGCTTCACCAACCTTAATACCATTGTCTATGGTTATTTGACTCAAATCTTCATTTTCAACATCCTCCTACTCTATTATATTTACTGTTTCTTGTGCTTCTTGCCTTACTTGAAATTTTTTTAGTTTCGAACCATTTATACATCTTCTATTATGTTCCATATAAATTTTCTAGCTTTATAGATCCATTTGCCAATATTTCTATTATCTTAAATGGTCCTAACTACATTATTTTGAACTTACCAAGTTTTATCTCATTGCAACCATTATACTTAAATACTAGTGTGCCAAGCTTCAAGTTCATTCTCCATAACTGCTTGTCATGCCAAAGTTTTCTTATTTTCTGCATTACTATGGTAGCCCATTGTCCCATGATCCTTCATTCATCCAACTTATTCAATAGGAGAAGTCTTTCCTTGAGACTCTCATTGTCACCTAGTCGATTTTCTACAAAAATTTTTTGCCCTATACTCCATAGGGACCATCGCTTCTTGACCATACATCAATTGGAAGGGTCTGTGCCTAGTAGTTACTTTGATTGTCATTTTGTAGGCCCATAGTATCGTAAGTAGATGTTCTTCTGAATTTTTTCCTTCTATCCCACATGATTTCTAAATGACAAATGCAAGTACCTTATGCATAGATTTTGCTTGACTATTCGCTCTCAAGTAGTATGGATTGAAAAAAGTGGAAAATAATAAATTCCCTTTTCACTATCCAAATTACATGATTGACAAAGTGTCCTCTATCACTTGTTATCTATTTTGGAAGCCCAAAGAAAGTAACTATGTATTGTGACTTTGCAAAGCACATCCTAGTGTTGCATGGTGAAGTGGTAAAACATAGAAGAATTTGGTTCATGAAAGATTTGTGCTCCAAAAGAGGCTTCACCTATGTATGGTATGACAGCGGTTGTCTAAGAATCGAAAAGAGAAGTTTTAATAAGATGGATGTCGTGGTGAACCTGCTACCGTAGTAAAACAAAATGGAGTACATGCAGATGCCAATACTAACAGCCATGATTCATGAGTACTGTAGTCTACTTTAGGATATTCCGCTGGATAGGTTGAGGAAAGGAGAGAATGGAGAGATGTTAGACTACCCAACTTTAGAAGATCTTCAGCCAATCCTATTCCTAGGGTTTCGAATGATGGTCAAGCTAAGGAAATCAAAGGGATCACTCTTTCACTAAACAATACAGCTTTGGAAGATCAATTGTGCAATTTCACAAAGTTTCAGGGAACCTGGCCAGCTAAGGATAAAATAGAAAAATGGGTTGGGGTTTCTTGGGGTTTATTGAACTGCATATTAGGATATTCCACCGGATAGGTTGGTGGAAAGGAGAGAATGAAGAGATGTTAGACTACCCAACTTTAGAAGATCTTCAGCCAATCCTATTCCTAGGGTTTCAAATAATGGTCAAGCTAAGGAATCAAAGAGATCACTCTTTCACTAAACAATACAGCTTTGGAAGATCAATTGTGCAATTTAAGGAAAAAATCTTTGATCACAAAGTTTCAGGGAACCTGGCCAGCTAAGGATAAAATAAAAAAATGGGTTGGGGTTTATTGGGGTTTATTGAACTGCATAATCTGCCTGAAGGGTTCTTAATTGTAAAATGTTCAAATAGGGAGACAAGGGAGAAGATTTTGTCTGGAGGCCCCTAGTAAATAGATGGTTTCAATTTCTTTGTCAAAAAATGGTTACAAAATTTTGACCCCATAAGCTTTTAGATCCCAACAATCCCAACATGGATCTGCCTATTTAATCTGCCAAAGGAATATGAGGAGGTTTAATTTTGAAATACATTGGGCCAAACCTTTATAAATTTCAATGCTGCGATAAATAAATCCTGAAAGGAGACTCAAGAATCTAGCCAAAATTTATGTTCTCAAAGCTCCATCACAATGACTTCCCAAGTACATTTTTCAGAATCATCTATGAGAAAATGGAGGCAGCCTGCAGAAATCAAAATTTTCACCTCATTCTGCAAATCTACAAATCAAAATCTCATTTCTCATCTAGTTGTAAGCTTAACTCTTAAAGGAGGACAAAAATGTAGAAAATGAAGTAGAAAACTAAGCTCTTGACGCTACTATTAGAAGTAATATCACAGCTCCCCCAAACACTGGGGAGTATTCCACATTTGACTCTTTAGCTAACAAAGGACTCGATGGCTCAAGAAACAAGGCTACACAACCATCTCAAATTTCAGCCAGGAACCCTCTCTTCATTGCTCCAAAGGATGTAATGGACCTCAAATCTCTAGATAGTGGTGTTGACCCACCTCGAGAGAGTTTGATTGGGATTTTGAATGATCTAGCTGATGTTGACGCAGAGACTTTCAACCAGGATAGAGTTATCAATAAGTTGGTCTCCTTGGAGATTTGTTCCATCTCTCAAACAGAAACTAATAAGGCCAAACTCAATTGTGGCCCTATGATTAGGAGAGGAAATAAAAAAGCATACAAAGTCATTTTCAAGGATACTAAGGCAAGTTATCAAGCCACTCTGAACTTTGATAAGCAAAAGGAAAACCAAGGTGGGGAAGGAGCCCTCACAAGCCCAATGAAAGTTCTTTCAAGGAATATCAGGGGCCTAAATGCCCTTGACAAAAGACAGATAATCAAGCATCAGTTAGATATCCAAAAGTTGGACATTATTCCTTTGCAAGAAACCTAGCTGAGTGTTGAAGGAGTTGCAAAATTTATTCAGAAATGGTTCAAATGGGAAGGTATTTTTGCCTCAACTAATGGAGCCTATAGGGGTCTTGGAATTCTCTGGAATGATAAGACAACGAACATTTCCTGTTAAATCAAGGAATAAGTTGGCAGCTATCTCAGGTAACCTCTATTCCTTCCAATCTCAGCTTCTTTCTCTTCACTATTTATGGTCCAAATATCTCTCCTTAGAAAAAGATCCTTTGGATTCTATCTCTGCAATCATGACCGCTATTCAAGAAGATTTGATAATCTTGGGGGGGGAATTTCAATGCCATTATGAACATTAATGAAAAACAAGGAGCAGTATCCATGGTAACTCAATTCCGATTTGACTTCACCAATTTTGTACAGCAGAACTCCCTAGAGGACATGTTGCCAAAAAATGGAACATTCACATAGAATAACAATACAGAGGACTCATTTAACATCTCAGAAAGGCAGGATAGATTATTACTTTTCACCAAGTGGCTGAATCTAAATCAGATTATTTTCCCATTACATCATCATGGCATGAAGGCCTAGTTCATCCCAAATGTCTATTTTAATTTGTGAAGACACGGTTTGGGATGAATCCTTTATTGATCAAGTAAAAGACTTGTGGGATAATATGCTTAAATTCAAAGGTACAAAAATGCTTTTTCAAGTTCATAAATTAGCTGCTTTTAAGTTGAAAAACAACAATGGGAATAAAAACTATTTTAAGAACATTTTTACTAAAAAAGAGTAGAAAGAGAACCTTTTTAACACAGTGAGGAAATAATCATGGGAGGATTGTTTGAGGAATGTTTCAAAACAACTTCAGGAAGAAGGCACTTCTAGCTAAGTTAGCAAACCTGCAAGTCAGAGGAAATTTTTTGGAGACAAAAGTCAAGAGACCTATGGTTAAAAGGAGATTGAAACACCAATTTTTTTCACAGTTCTACAAGGGCTAGAAAATGTAGATCCAAAATCACTTCAATCACCTCATCTGATAGTGGTAAACTAAATACTAAGGAAGAGATAAATAAGAAGGTAGCTTATTTCTTCACTACACTTCTGAGTCCAGTGTTACAAGACTTGCCTAAACTCGGCGAGTACTCGCGAGTCCCGAGGCAGGTGAGGCTGGGCGAATCAAAATGACTCGGATGCCGAGTACTTGCCAAGACTCACCGGACTCGCCGGACTCGGCAGACTCGCCGGACTCGCCAAGTCTCGTGCCTCAAACTCGGGCATTTTAATTAATTTTTTTAAAATCTTTTATTTACAATTTTTTTAATTAAATGGTGTGCGCCATGGAGGTTTGTGTGGTTTTGAAGGTCTTCATTTGGGCTTGGTGGCAGGGGCTCCGCCCCTCGACCCCGCCCTGTATCGCGACAGGGAGTGCGCCCAGGGCGCTGCTCCGGGACTTTGCGAGGGGCGTTGCCCCTCGACCCTGCTGGGGGCGCTGCCCCCAGACCCCTGCAAGGGGCGTTGCCCCTTGACCCTGCTGGGGGCGCTGCCCCTTGACCCCGCTGGGGGCGCTGCCCCTCGACCCCGTTGGGGTGTTTCCCCCAAACCCTCATCAAACTATAGGTCTAAGCATGTTATAGGCCAATGATGAATCATGATCATAAAACCTACAAAATACATATCCCCTGTTGCAAATCTTTGCATCTTTCACAGTCAAAGCCATAATCAAGGATTATCTTGTTCCATACATTAGACAACAAAACATGCAATCTTGAAGGCTACAATAAAATTTTAATAATAAATTCCTCACTTGAATATACATACCAATCATTGAGACGCAAGCAAATATCATGGCTACATCATCATCTAGGACCTATCTTAGACACTAGCGCATGACTTGTCGTGATGTTGGGATGAGTAATCCAAGCTCTTTTGAGCCATAGACTTATATTTTTAGTTTTGATATTTGTTTTGATGCCACAGATTTCATATTCCATGTGTTTTGTATACATTTGACAATATTTATATATCTGAATGTGTTATTTCCTTCAGCTAAAATTTGCGTTTATACTTATGTGATCGATAGATGTTTGTGTATAGGATCATAGTAGTTTCTATTTCATGATGTTATTGTGTATTTGAGGTTTATTTACTAAAGGGTGCATGAAACAAGCTTTAAATCCTTAAAAATCTCTAAATTTCTTGGGTTTTTCTATTTGCCGAGTCTTGGGCGAGTCTGGGCTCCGAGTCCGAGTCCGAGTCAAAAATCGGCTTGCCGAGTCCGAGGCGAGTCCGAGTCTTGTAACACTGCTTCTGACTAGTGATGACCCTTCTCATCTTTTATAGTAGCTAAACTATTTGAGGATAATCTCCAGAATTGTTTTGGATGCAAACAATCAAATGTTAATGGATCCTTTTTCTAAAGAAGAGGTCAAATTAGCCCTTAACTAAACGCAACTGGATAAGGCTCCAGAACTTGATGGTTACCTTGTAACCTTCTTCCAAAAATGTTGGCATATTGTAGGAAAGGAGTTAGTGGTGGCTTGCAATGAGTCAAGGAAGTATAGAAAATTTCTAAAATCCCTCTATTGCACCTTCATCACTCTCATTCCAAGGAAGCCTCTCTAAAATATCTTTTTAATTTTCAGCCAATATCCCTATGTAACACTCTTTACAAGATATTGGTGAAAATGTTAGCAAACAGATTAAAAGTTGTTCATTCAAGCTTAATTTCAGATACACTACTTTGTCACAAGGAGTGTTATCTAAAAAGGAATAATCACCACCCATGAAATCATTCACTCAATCTCCAATTCCAATAACAGGAGCATGATCATTGAGCTAGATATAAGCAAAGCATATGATAAAATAAACTAGAGATTCCTTATTAAGGGATTGAAAAAATTTGGATTCTCAATATAGTGGTGGGAGCTAATTTTTTAATGCATCTCTTCTCCTAATTATTTCATTTTTTATCAATGGTGGTCTAGTGGGTTTTTTTGCTCCTTCAAGAGGCATCCATCAAGGTGATCCCCTTTTGCCTTTTTAATTTATTCTAATGGCCAAGGCTCTGGGAAATCACTTAGTCTAACAAAGACAACAGATGGACTAGTATTAAAGCCATAGAAGATGTTGAAGCCTTCATCCATTTACAATTCACAAATGATACATTTTTGTTTGGGGAAGCATACACAATCAAAAGTATTTTGGACTCCCACATGGCTGCTTCAGGTCAACAAATTAATGAACATAAATAAAATATCTTCTTCTTCGATGTATCCCCAAGATCTTAGCATAGAATTTTAGAGTCTTAAGCTTTAGGTGAGGCACTCATCCTCTTTTCTTGAGGCTTTCAAAACTCGACTAGCCACATGGAGAGGAAAAGAGTCTAGCTTTGCGAGCAAAATTACAATAATAGAATCTGTGTTATCAGCTTTACCAATTTATCTATTTTCAATGTTAAAAGCTCCAAGTGGGATCTTATCAACAATCAACAAGATTATGAAAGATTTCATTTGGCAAGGTATCAAAGATAAAAGGAGATTCCCACTAATAGCTTGGAATGAAGTTTTTCTACAACCGGAAAATGGGGGTGTCAGCCTCAAGAACTTATATCTTCAAAACTTGGCTCTTGGTAAATGCACATGAAATATGTATGCCAATAGGTAGTCCATTTGGGGTGGGGGCCCTAGCTCGGTTGGCTAAATCTTTCCTGTTACAGGAGGTTGGTCACAAGGTCTAGTCTCCCCCACCCCTGTGGTACCGGAGGGCATGTCGCGCCAACGCCACCAGTCACGTTAAAAAGTTTACCACGCGCATTGCAGTTTATAGGGGGTCGTGCTACCTGATTCCTGTAGTCTAATAAATAAAAAAAGGCAATTCAAAATTTTAAAAAAAAACAAAACAAAACAAATAATAAAAAATAAAATTAGGTAGTCCATTTGAAGTAAATTCATGAGGAAGAAATACATGGATTCCATGGAAGCTACCAAAATTTTCACAAGGAATTAGCCATCTAGCTCCAATGTTTGGAACTTCATTTTAAAATGTAGACATACTATCACAAACCAGTTATCCTAGGAGATGAAATGTAATGTCCCCATTTTTGGTGTCTCTTAACATTGTAGTTGGGTTTGGCCTTCTCAATGAGTGCCAGCCTTATCAGAGGGATTATTTGATGCTGCCAACGAGCTCAGATAGTCCTAAAAACATTATGCCACTTTTCAAAGTGAATTTCAGCTTCTAGTGTGTCCTCCAAGATTCTTGGAGAGAGCATCTATTTATAGCAAGTATCTGACTAGGCCCAATTTTCATCATTCATCTTCAGTATCACTCCAGTGCAATTAGATTTCGATTTTGATGCTTTTCAACAATTTCCACAACTTGGGTGTAATTTAATTATTTTTACTAAGATTGTTAATTTTATTAAAAATAATTTAATGGGCACCTTAGTATAATAGCTAGTTGGAATGAGAATTGGAAGCTTTAAATGTTGGACACAGATAAAATGACTTGAAATACCGAGAATGTTTAAATAATAAAATAAATCACTTTTTGGAGTAATAACTTATTTAATTTATAAAATGATTTTATATTATATTTTCCAGAAAGCTTCGACAAATGTTATAAAAAAATGTTTTGGGGCTCATTTGCAATCCTATGTTGGAGAATTTGATAACAGGATATTGCTGGTTGAACTGTGTTCATCCAAGGGATTTGTGACAACGAAAACCATCATAAAGGACGTAAACTGCGGAGGTGAAAGATCCTTCCTGGTTGGTTTGCAGGTGGTTTCATTCAAGAACTACACACAAGTTTCGTTGTTGGGATTTTTTATTTTAAACATAAGGGTTTCTTTGCACTTTTGTAAAGTCTTGAGAGGTAAGACAAAATTGTTGAAGTCTTGATTTGAAGTAACGAAAATAAGTTGTTGCAAGTTTAAATACAACCCTAGCTGGCCATACATCTCATTTGGAGGCAAAAATTGGAAGCTAGACCCATAAAATTCGTTCACATCAAATCTGGAACTGATCTTTGGACATAGGCGACCAGATTTGAAGACATATTAACCTTGTTTGAGCAAAGGATCATCAACCAAGGCAGGTCTCACCATATCATAGGCTGCCTGTACAAGGGCACGTGAGTCTACAAGCTGAAGCACCTGAGTTTGGGAGCAGATTTCATTTCTAAAGGGGTGCCTAAAGGTGGTTAAACAACTGCAGATTAATTGGGGATGTTTACTATGCATTTGGAGTGATTGGGTTCTTCTCTACTAAGCCATCCCTGCCTCTAGATGTCCAGTTTTCCAGAACTGTGCATAACTGAAACAAATCTGTAGACTTTCCTTCAGTCTGGCAGAGGTGTTAAATGATGCTGGCATGATGGTTAAGCGGTATATAACTATGTCTACTACAGCCCAGCACACAGTAGCAAGCTTGGATGAAGAATCTGTGAAGTTTGATGACAGTCAAGGCCTGTAGGAGCAGCAGCAGCCTTGGAGACTTTGTAACAGACCTGTGACTATCTTTCTTATTCCCCATTTCGAGGTATTTTGGTGTTGGAACATTAATGGTGCTTGTTTTGATGATATATTTTCATTGCAAATGTTCATCCTTATAACAGCAGTGCTTGAAAATTAAAAATATTATATCAGACCTCTGTTTGCAAGCAAACTTCATTGCAAATGTTCATCCTTATAACAGCAGTGCTTGAAAATTGAAAATGCTATATCAGACCTCTGTTTGCAAGCAAACTTCATTGCAAATGTTCATCCTTATAACAGCAGTGCTTGAAAATTGAAAATATTATATCAGACCTCTGTTTGCAAGTAAACCTCATTGTAATGTTCATGTTATATTCCTCCATTGGTATTGAGTATTAGAAAGGAAAAATTAGGGGTGTACATTACATGGATAATGGGAGGAAAGCCCTCTTTTGGGATGACTCATGGAATGGTCACAAACCACTAAGTGACAAAGGAAACTTTTGCACAATTAGAAATCTCTTGGTTCAACAATGGGGCACTCATGTGTCAGAATATGTGATACCTTCCAAATCCAATGGTATAAACCAGTGTTACCCGGGGATGCGTCCCCGGGTCTAAATCCCCTCGTCCCTGTCCGGAAACGTCCCAGGGACAGGGGACAGCCAGGGGACAACTGTAGTGTACTGTGTTTGATATCACATAATGAATTCTGAGTTCTGAATGCATATTGAGTATTGACAATGAATTCTTAACACAAATGTTATATGCTAAGTTTCTATAATGTATATGTGCATGCTTTATCCATGTTTTCATATGAATATTTAAAGTTCCCCTATATATTTCAAACTTTTCTATATTTTATATAGCTGTCCACCCGCCGTCCCCAAATTTGGCTTGAAAAATCCAATGTTCCACAGAAACGCATTTCCCTCCCTTTTTGGCCGCGTTTTGGAGATTGGGACGTTTCCGGGACAAGGAAACAAGTGCATGACGTCTCCCGTCATCCCACCACCGCCACCGGTGCTCCGCCAGAGATGGGGAAACGTCTCTGTGTTTCCCAAGGAGACATGGAGACATCTCCACGCCTCCTTGGGGGATGCCTAGGCATTTCTAAGGAGACGGGGAGACATCTAGCCATCTCCCTTTGCCCCACGTCAATGGATCGACAAAAATTAAAATTTAAAAAACAAAGTTCAATTTTTGGGGGTTGGGGGGTAACCCTAATTTGACGTGGGCCCCACCCCTTCCCCCAAAATACTACAAAACCATCTTATTTGGTTACTTCAATCACATTTTGAAAGACAGATTTTTTTTGCAGCAAGCTGGAGAAGAGGAAAAACTTGTAGAAGTCTGATTGAACGAGTGAAAAAAGTGATTGCAAGTGTGATAGGAATGAGAAGGAACAAGAAGAAGACGAGGAAGAGGATTCTACTGCATTTTGGAGAGATTTTTCAAGCACAAGGTAGGGCTTTTTCAGATTTCTTGTTTTTTTTGTTGTATAATTTTATTTTCTGATTTTCATTTTTCAATTCTTTGTTTTAAACTTCTTCTTTTTTTTCTTATTCATCTCAAAATCAGATTTGATGAATCTTGACAGCAAAATGATGAACATGAATGAATCATTCATCATTTTGCCCTCAAGATTCAACATCAAATTTTATTATTTAATATTTTTATTTTTATTTTTAAATAAAATAATATAATAAATTGTAAATTGTAAATTTTGTTTTCAAAATTAAAATTTCAAATTTGTATTTCAATTTGTTAAACTAGGCTGATTTTATTTTTATTTTTATTTTGTCAAATGCAGTGTCACTTTCACAATGACCTCCGAAGACATGAGTGGGGATGAGATGGAAATCCATTCTCATAGTGAACATGATTCAAATTTTGAACCTGAGAATGAGGGGGGTGACCATGGGGCTGATCCTAGAGCCCAATCCAGTTCCATGGTGAGTGCACCAGCTACTACAAGTTGCCCTTAAGAGTTGTTGGCATAGTATGCTAGGGGTGCTTTTGATCCTAAGTCTCCTCTCAAACAGTTTGCTTCAAGAATACAAGGCACATCACATTCAGGTGGGAGAACAAGGAAGTGGAAGTGCAACATTTGTGGGACTGAATGGTATGGTAGCATCACTAGAGTGAATGCACACTTTCTTTTTCGGACAGGAAAAAGTGTGGAGCCTTGTAAGTTTTCAAAGGAAACTAAAAATATACAATATAGAATTGAGTTTAACAAGCTTTGGGGCGTTTCAGATGACACAAATATTTCAGTCCCTACTACTTTGTCTTCTAGGGCAGCCCTTCAGCACATCCATCATGCGCCACATACTTCTCATGCATTGTAGATGGGAGGAATGATGTTTGGATCTCCATCCACTTCCACTTCTAGTGCCACTAGGGAGACAGGGAAACGCAAGTTGCAGACATCGCAAAGTAACCTCGTAGCTGATATGTTTAATGTGCAACTGAGAGATGAGATAGATGAATCCATTGGCAAGTTCTTCTTTGCCAATGGCATTCCATTTCATGTTACACGGTCTCCTTATTATAGGGAGATGATGGCTATGGTGACGAAGGGAGGAACACCATACGTGCCACTAGGTGAGATGAAAATGAGGACCTCGATCTTGGATAAGTGCTATTCCAAGATCAATATTTTGATGGAGAAGATGAAGGCATGTTGGGTGGCATCTAGGTGCAGCATAGTTATGGATGGGTGGACGAACATTAGCCATCGTCCACTCATTAGCATCATGGTCACATGTGCAGAGAGCCCATACTTCCTTAGAGCAATTGATTGTACAGGGCATCGCAAAGATGTTGATTTTCAGTTTCAGGTCCTCAGGGAGGCTATTGAGGAGGTTGGGCCACAAAATGTGGTCCAAGTAGTCACAAATGTAGCCCGTGTGTGTAGAGCAGCAGGGAGACTCATTGAGGCAGCCTATAGACATATTTGGTGGACCCCATATTGTGTGCATGCCATGAACAATGCACTCAAGGACATCAGGAAGATTCGTTGGATTAGAGGAGTGGTCACTAATGCGAGAGATGTGCAGATGTTTATCTGCAACCACCACACTTCACATGCACTCTTCAAGAGCTTCGAGAAGGAGGAGTTCTTGAAACCAGTGGAGACCAGATATGCATCCTATTTCATTCTCTTGGAGAGAATGATTGAGTTGCAAGAGGCATTGCAACTCATCGTTATGACTAATGAGTGGAATAGGTGGGTCGAGGCCAAGACAACGCAAGGGTTAAAGGGTGAAGGAGATAGTGAACAGTGATACGTTTTGGACTTATGCAAAATCCATTGTCTCCATCATTTCTCCAATATTCCAGGTTATAAAATATGGGGATGGGGGTGCACCTAACCTTGGAGAGGTGTATGAGTGCATCGACTCTATGCTTGACCAGATGAGGGTTGTTGTGCGAGTGAAGGACCCCTCTCTAGCATTCTACAATTAGTACATCCGGCCAATCATTCAACGCAGATGGGACAAGTTGAACACTCCTTTGCATATGGATGCCTTTGCCTTGAATCCTAAGTGGTACAAGGCTAGACCGGGTAGAGTGACACTGATTCAGGATGATGAGGTGAAGGCGGGTTTCTTTAGGTGCATAGAGAAGATGTATGATTCTAGAGATGTTAGCATAATTCACACTGAGTGGGGAAGATTTGCCACTCTTAGAGGCTATTCAGATATGGCAAAGATGGATATAGAATCTATGGCACAGGAGGACCCACTTTTGTGGTGGAATTGTCATGGTCCGAAATCTTTGACCACCACTCTAGCTATCCATCTGTTATACCAGGTTTCCAATTCTTTAGGTGTTGAGAGGAACTGGTCTATATATAGCTTCATCCACTCTCTTAAGAGGAACAAACTAACCTCTAAAAGAGCAGAAAAGCTTGTGGTTATACACAGTGCTTTGCATCTCATGGACTGCAAGACACTTGGGTACAAGGAGAGTCCAGCGGCACGATGGGATGTGGAGCCTTCACAGATTGATGAGGATGATCCTACCACTTCAGATGCAAGGCTAGTTGGTGTGAGCTTGAGGGATCTTGACCTTGTGGAATCCAGCAGTTCTAGTGATGAGGAGTTTGCAAATGATTAGAGGCCTCCCTTCACAACATTTTGAGATTTGACATTTTGGCACTTTGTCTTTTGTAATGCTATTGCTATTAGTATCTGCATTTGCTACTCATTGTAATGATGAATCATGTAATCATCTTTATAGACTTTGTGATATCCAATATGACATCAGATGTTCATATTTTCGATATAATAGAAATCTCCAGTTTGACAATTTCATTTGTCAAATTTTATTTAGCAATTAGCATTCAAGAAATCTTCGTATTTAAATTTAGTATTTCAAATTTTTCTATGTTATAATTTTACTAATTTCCTATAGTTTCATTTGAAACGTAATTCTTATACTATTATACTGCTATACATCTTTTCAAAACTACTTTTTCAAGTACTATAAGTATATGTATAACTATATCAGGACCACCACCCCCCCGCAACCATCGCCCCCCCCCCACCCCCCCAACCTCCGCCCCCGCATCCCCCCGCCATCCCCAAACTTGGGCCCTTTGTCCTCCTATCCCGCACATCCCGCCGTGCCCAATGCCCGTGAAACACTAGAAAAATCAGAAACTTGGGGACTCGTCCCGCCATCCCCTGTCGTTCTCGTCCCGGAAACTTGGGGTAACACTGGTATAAATCATTATAAATGGATAACCTTTCCGAAAGAAGGATACCCAAGGGAACAAGTGGAAAATCTAATTAAAATTTTAAATCAAGCTATGATCCGTGTCTTAGAGAAGGAAGATGAGCTTGAATAGATATGTTCTAGCTTGAGATCCTATGCAATTAAGCTAGGCTACAAATGTCTAATAGCTGATCCCAAAGATCCATCTTGGCTACCCGTTAATTGTTGACCCAAAGTAGGAGCCTTCACTTGGGCAGCTATCAAAAGAAAAGTTCTCATTAGCGACAAGTTACAGAAGCTAGGTTTTTTAGGCCCCTTCAGGTGTGTTTTGTGCCTCCAACTGGAAGAAACTAATGAACACCTAGTCATTAATTGCTTGTAGACTGAAAACTGTTGTAATCAGTTATCTAATAAGTTGAAGACGTCCTTTTCTCCATCTAATTCTCTTCTACAACTATTTAAAATTTTGCTGAAAGGCAGGCCAAAATCAATTTTCTCAAGTCTTTGTAATACAAGTCTATCTCTTCTAATATGGACAGCTTGGAAGGAGAGAAATAGAAGAATCTTCCAAGACAAGGAGTGCAGGTGGGAGCCTCTAATATCAAAGTTAGAAATACAAATTTCAGAAGTTACTGTGAGCAGGGTGGAAACACAATCTCATAAAAAAGAGGCTATTCTTATCATAGGACAAAGAGATGCTAAATAACTAGTCAAATTTGAAACTCCCCCCCCATTCATGGGTCAAACTCATCAAATACAATATCTTCAAATATATCAAGAGTCAAATTGATTCCTCCCCCATTAGCAATTCAGAAAATGAATTTTGATGAAGTTTCTTCTCCTCTAGCGCAGGATGTCTTATCAGAGACTCAAATAGTTCTTTAATCAAAGCAGCATCAAAGAAGTTGGCTCCAGGTACAAAAATTCTAGGGCAACATTTTCATTCGGATGCTACACATCACAAAGTCAAATCAGAGATGGCCTCTAAATTTGTCAACAATATCCTC
Source organism: Sequoiadendron giganteum (assembly GCA_007115665.2). Classification (NCBI taxonomy): domain Eukaryota; kingdom Viridiplantae; phylum Streptophyta; class Pinopsida; order Cupressales; family Cupressaceae; genus Sequoiadendron; species Sequoiadendron giganteum. The sequence goes on along the minus strand of CM021109.1, from coordinate 445,489,971 downwards.
AGGATCACAAGGGACAAGGCATTAATAAAAGCTTTGGGCAGGTTTTACATTTGGGAGAAGTTCTATTTAGGCCTGGTGGATGTAATTTATAAAGCAAATCCAAAAAAGCTTTCTTCAGAGTCATGATCTTGGTTTGAATTCCATAGCTTTGCTTCTATACAAATGGTAAGGACCATTGAAGCTCGCATAGAAATAGTCACTAAGGAGTTAGCTTCCATCCAGCATTTTCTGAGGGATGGCCATTGGCTGGAAGGGTACCAACATATAGCAGATATGGTCAATCTTCTTTGTCCAGATAAGCCTTCTTCATGGGAAAGATTCATGGTCGCCATGGCAGAGAAAGCAATTAGATTCCTCACTCGGGGGGTTGCTTTGGTGAAGTAGAACAACTATTTTGGCCTAGAGGGAGGATGCTAAGGCTTTTTTGGTTCAGTCTTGCATATTGAAAATATATGGTCGAGTCTCCTGGTTTTTTATGTTGTAATGTTGTCAATATGATCTACTCTATATGGTCAGATTTTGCCCTGGGTCTTTGTTTATGTTTAAACATGCATACAGCCGTCCATTATATGTAATCGATAGTAGGATTTTATAGTCTGGCAATAGTCTTTTATTGCCTGCAGAAGCTTATATAATAGATAAGTATGATGAAATGTATGTCTACAGAGGTAGTTTTCGAGGGTTGATGTCATCAAATTCAGGGTAAATGTTCTAGTTTCTGTCATGTTTTCTCATAAATAGCATGCATCTTTTTTCTTGCTAGTATCACAGGAGAGGGCCCTTACGCTCACTTTATCTATCAAAAAATAATAATGAAAATGATTTCAAGCAGAACATGAGTGAAGAATGGAATGAAGAAACTAATGGTTATAAAACATTTATATCGATATTCATTTTTTGGTAGCATATTCAATTGATATACCAAATTACCATCGAGTGGGGATAGTTGACAAGTCCAATCAAACAACTTATAATCATTGATACATGCTCTACAGCAAGCGTTCTTCCTGTGAAAAGAAAACTGAGCTCAATTAGAATTCACATAATACCTATAAGATGCAAAAGTCAAAGTGAACAAACAAAAACATTACATGATAGGTGCAAGATAGAATCAAATATGTATCATGCAATTGAACTAATGGCAGCAAACCAATCTCTTAAATGAGAATTGTAGGCTCATAAGACCCAGGAAGAACATGGAAAGCTTCAAAATCAAGCATTGCCTCACATGAAGTTGAAAACAAAAAAGGATGGAAAGAAACTGGTAAACTGTAACATATATTCTAGAGTCTAAACATTCAAATCCTAAGTTTCATAAAAGTAAATGTCATTATCTGCTACTATATATGTTACAAATTAACTATAGATCATATTTGTTTTAAAATTATTAACTCCACCTTAGCCAAAATGGATCAAACATATTCTTGTAAGGTAATAGAATCATTTTTGTGTGATCTATCAAGATCACGGCCATCTTGTATAACGACAGCATGTACAAAGGTCATACTAAAATTATTATGCAATCACATTATTCAAGTGCGCTATTAAGAACAAGCTTTTACCTTTCTGTGTTAAGGTAGCATTTCTGGTGTGTAGCCAGAATTATTCCAGTGAAAAATTCTGGGGTTAGTTAATCCAGGAAAACAGCTATGCATAAGCAAAGAATATTGGCCAAGGAACATAATGAACTATTTAGTATAATTAGGAAAAGGTAGGTATGAACCAGCATTATAGTTCAGTTATATTATCATATTTTGTATTGACCCAGCAAATGACAAACCAAAACTCCCATGTGCACAACTGGTCTCTCAATGTGGGACCAAAGTAGGAAGCCCTTTAATCTATATCTCTGAAGCCTTTATCATTCCTAGGTGTTTCTAATGTCAAACAAATGATGGTCTCTTACAGGTATGATATGCTTTTTTCTTAACTCACTGTACTAGTGCAATAAATCCACAGCTGCCAAACTCCTTATGTCATCATTTTAAATTATGTATTTCTTGTACTATTATCAATATCCCCAAGTTTCTTTAGAAAAATATTCACCTTCCTGTCCATCAGCCCTCTTTCTTCCACAAGATTCAACTACAGTTTATTCCAGCAGGATAGATGTGGCCATATAATCCAATGATTGAGGAACTTGCATGCAACACAAGTTAGCTGGAAGGAAAAGTTCTTCAGCCAAAAATGTCCTTGACAACATGGAAAGCAAAAGAAAAGGGAGAAGATAAGGTGGAACCATTATAAAAAGTGTAGATGTTTATGTTCTATTGTTTGATGTTCTGGGAATTATTGCCAAGTCTTAGAATCATACGTAGAGTTGTCTCTCCCAAGGTTCTGCTATTGGCATCATTTGGGGGAAAGGAATTCTTCAGGCAACAATAAACATGAGAATTTGTAGCATGTTGATGAATAGGAAAGTATAGGAAATCTGGCAGCTTGACTAAGATAATCATGGTGCCACTTGGATCATTCATTTTTTTTAAGCACTACAATTGCACTATGGAATCTAGCATAATGAAAAAGAAACACAGTTTCACAGTACCATTATGCATACCCACATCTTCTCACAACTACATCTAGGTAGGTTACAGGTCTGGTGGTATGTCAAAAAGCATTGGGGTTGAATTGGCATGTTTGTGATTCAATCATCACCACAAGATCTTCAAATGACAAATCAAAACTCACAACTTCACCACAATGAAGACACAACAGAAGCAAACTTTTTCACATGCCATGCAGATACTGAAATGGCATTCTTCAGATTCCAGAGCACTATAGTTCGCCTAAATGGAATTCCTGGCTCCAAGATCATTTTCAGTGTAGTACCCAATATAATTTAGCAAAAGATCATTGCCTGGTAGTTGGACGCAGCAATTAAAATGTCTGCAAACAATGAAATATTCAACAACAACAAAATTGCATGGTTTCACTCATGTTACTAGTGCTCCATGATATGTTCTTTATTATGCTATAGCCTCTATGTTTGTCCATCTTGTTCAGATGATTTGATCCTTCAAACTTTACAAATACAAACCTTTAATAGATACACATCACCTTGTTGCTTTTGCTTTACACAGTTAAAGTTGGATATCTGATGAACGAATCTCACTAGAGACTTGTAATGTTTAGGTTTCAACATGTCCTGTTGTGAGAAAATAGGCCTAATGCGCAACTCTCCTAATGTATTCAGATGTTCTGATAAAAGGGAAGATTTTTGTTTCTGTTTTATTTTTTAAATAGCAGCTAAACATTTTGAACACTATATCTGGAATCAACTGTATTTTATCCTCATTTTTTCAACCATTTTGGGTCTAACTTCATCATATGCCATTCAGCAGAGACTAAATTTCTCTTTACAGTTTTAAAAATATATATGGAAAAGTGCAGGCACCCTGTGAAATTGCACAGGGTATAGCAGATCTATCTCAGAATCGCCCTGGTACTTACTACAGATCCACCTCAGAATTACCTGGGTATGTCAGCAATTCTGGGATGGATCTGCAGTACCATATGCAATTCCACAGCGTACCCATAACCGAAACATTTTGTACCCATCCCTCGGCAGTTTCCAGGCCAATTCTGTAACTTGATTCTTTTTTATTTTTCACAGTACAATTCTGAAGATTTCTATACTAAAATGATGTCATCATCCTTATTCCTGCACTGTATCCCACATTTCTAGCTGACTATAGAATTTAACAATTCATCTTCCAGCTGCATTGCAAAAGAAAAATCTATGTTACTGAATTGGCCTGGAAACTGCCCAGGCATGGGTACAAAATGTGTCGGGTGTGGGTAACCTGTGGAATCACACAGGGTGCTGCAGATCTGTCTCAGAATTTTGTACAAAAAGGTGGGTAATAAAGAAACAGATGAAGAGATCCTAGTTGAGAGGCACCAGAAATGTCAAAATCAAACTCCTACAAAAAGGGGGAATAATCAAGGAGAAGGATGGATGAAACAATAAGGAGGGACGGATAATGCTGAGTAGGACAAGGTGACACAACCACCAACCCACAGAAGGCAAGAGGAGGAAGACAAGGATGCCAGAGAAACTAAGGAGAGGGGATGGAGAACATGGGGAACAAAAGGAGGTCCTGAGAGGAGGGAAAGAAGGTCTCAAGAGATAAAGAAGAGGAAATGAGGATGCGAAAGAGCAACATCAAGAAGAGGAGCTACAGGTTTCAAAACTTTTAACAGAGTTTAACAAAGGACACCATGCTGAACTCAATCCCCACCCCTCAGTCACTGTTATTTTTAAAACAAATTACGATTCTACTGCTTGTAATTTCTAGTTTAGATTTTCACCAATTCTTACAATTATTATATTATATTTATCATAGCAGCAAAAATTGTTTGGAGAAAAAATCGGCAAACCAAAATATAAGATTTTTTGAAAAAATCGGATTTAAAAAAACATAAAAAATTGTAGAAAAAGAGAAACTATTTCTTTTTCAAATTTAAGGGCATTTCCATACCATAGAGATATAGAGAACAAATAAAATAAAGTTTAAACCATGAATTGTAAAGAATATAATTATGTTGCTTATATCCATATCACTGATTACATTGCATTGCACAAAGCATATTTCATAGTGCATAAAAAATAACTAAATGGTTACAGTTGATAAAATTTCAATTACAATATAGTTTGTACCATAGTTGAAAAACACGCCAAAAAAGCGCAGAAATCGCAAGTAATCACGAGCTATGATGGAATGTGAATTAATCGCGTAAAAACTCGGCTCCGCTTTTTCCTGCAACTCGCGGCGCATCAAACCCTTAGAATCGCCTCAAATCATTAAAAACGTGCGTGTTAAACCTAAAAAACTTGGCAAAAAAATTCATGGGCTTCTTATTTCACGCAACGCAGAGGGGTTTCCTTTTTTCACATGACGAAGAGGGTTTTTTTCACACGATTTTTCCCTGCTCTCAGCTCTCACGCGACTGGCGACTGTTCCTAGTAATTCAAATTCTAAAACGCGATTTTTTTTTCCGTTCAGACTTTGCCTCCTCACCCTATCCGTTGTTGGCTTCCACGCGAATTTTCCCAGCACCCCTCGGGCCTGGCTTCCACACGATTTTTAGAAAAAATTCATTGTTTTACTGTTTACATTTAAGTTTTACAATGTATTGCGATTTTGGAAAAAAATTTAGTGTCATTCATTTAATTTTTATAATGTATTATATGTATTATAAAAGTTTAAATTTCATAATCAAATAATAAATTATATTAACTGCAATAATAATATTATAGTTAATAGTTAATAACTTAATACTGTATAATTTATTATTTATTATACAGTATTAACTATTGTAATTTATAATTTATTACAAATTAATTATTATACTGTATAATAATTTATTAAATTATTATATAGTATTATAATTTATAATTCAATAAATTATTTTACAATATTATAATTTATAATTTGTTAATTATTATACGATTTAATAATTTATTAATTATTATAACAATAGTTAATATTGTATAATTTATTAATTATTATATAACAAAAGTCTTTATGTAATAATTAATAAATTATAAAATATTAACTATTAACTATAAAATTATAAATTATTAATGTAATGTATTTAATATTTATAATTGTATATAAAAATTAAAATTATATGTTCATACAAAGTTCTAGTAATATATATTATTTTAAGATTATAATTTATAATTTCACTTTTAATTTTGTACAAAACTATAATAGACTATATTTAATATTTATAATATTAATTATTATATGATCCTAGGACCTATCCTTCAATTTATGTGTGTTTTTGAAGAATATTTTAAAAAACTGTGTATTTTCAAATGTTCGATAGATTTGCCGAGTTATTGCCGAGTTTTTCCCCGAGCTTTTGCCGAGTCCCAAGTTTTCAAAAATTTTGGGCTTGCCGAGTTATTGCCGAGTCCGAGTTTCTCAACTATGGTTTGTACAAAGTCAACCTATAAACTAAGTACAAAGTTCCAAAAAATCAAACGTAGTGAATGACTTTTGCTACTAGAAATAGAGCTATGTTAGAGGGGTGCAGATCTTGATGATGAAGCTCCCAGTTCAGAGCCTTTCCTAAGTCATTCAACCTCATGACTATCCAAGTTGGCCTCTAGGATCTCAAAATCCTCAAGCTCAAGAAAGTCATTATAAAGACAGTTTTCCTTTGCTGAGCAAACATCATAAATTACAGAACAGGAATAAAGTGGTTCGTATTTGTGATCTAATAGTACTTGAAATTTCTAGAACACTGTCAAAGAGAACTATGTGAAGAGTGAAAGAGAAATTATATGACAAAGGAAACAATTGCAAAGTTCAACTTAAAAGGTTTTGAATCAAATAACTCAAGATAGAGTAATATAAAATGCTTTTGAAACAAAATCTTAAATCCCAAAAGAGCATAAATGATATTGAAATGTTCTCAATGATAACTATTTTAGCAGATTTGTAAAAGAGTAAAGGGAGTGTTCAATATTTTTCCATTAGATAATAAAGACCTACTAGCACAAAAGAGGAGAACAACTATTTGAGCCACAATTTTAGCTATTATTATTCAAGTAAAACTTCATTGATTACGCATATAAGTTGATGATGGAGTTAAAAACATTAATGGAAAATCAAAGCAAAGCACGATGAATATTCCCTTTCAATGGGATAGTTGTTGAAATCTATTTGGATTGCTAAAGAGAAAATATATGAGGCCTGATTTGGGAGGGATTAAGATAAGCCCACAAGACTAGGGCATGACTTCTCTCAAGGCATGTATTAGTTTGCTTGATACCTATTTGACATGCATGGAATGCTACACTATATATGTCTAAAGCATTGCAAGGCTTCTGAACCTCCATGTATATGACGATCCTAAATCGAATGTAGTTTCGAACAAGTGGAGGGCATGCATTTAAGCAACGAGTTTCACCAACTAACAAAGCATTAAGCCTTCAGAATACATAGTAAATTTAAATATAACCAATACAATCCTTCATTTTGATATAAAACACTTCTATAGTTCATTTTCTTCAGCACTGCAAGCTGAATTTTTTTTTCTAATAGGAACCATTTTGCTTCCGATTCCACAATGTCTATATACTATTACGCATATACTTTTTCTTCCCACTTGATTATACAATTGTCACTACCCTACTTGCTTGTCATTAAAACTTGATGGCTAGTGTTAATTGAAAATCTAAATTATCACACTTTGTTAGCATCTGAAAAGGAAATTTGTCCCAACCTAACCTTGATAATCTAAACAACCACCTTGGTATTATTGATGACAATTGAGATGTTAAAATTCTTTTGAATAATTTGGATCACAAGAATTCAAAGAAAATAAACCTCTTTAGGTTGATATCAAGCCAATAGAATTTCATTTCAGTTTAGTTTCGATTTCTATATTTACTTTTGGCAAGTACTCTTATAAGGTTTAGATATGTTTAAAAAAAGATAGAAGCCTTACTTAGTATTTATGATATTTTCTACTATTTCCCACTAAATTGTGTTTTACGATTGATATACATGGAAAGCATTACTATGAGCCTAAGGCAAATGACAGTAGTGTGGAATATAGAGGAAAAAGTCACACATCTCTTAACCATTCCATGTTAATGTCCTTAACATCAAACATAGAAGCATAGCAAAGAACTTGTCTCTATTTTAATGTCCTTAACATCTATTAGAAATATACGTCCATTCAAGGTCACTTGCAATTTGCCTCAACAACCTAATGAAATCTAACGAATTTTTGATAGTGAACCACGTCCCAACGGCTAGTGCTTGGTTCTATGCTAAAAATCAACGAAAAAACTCGATTAAAAAGCGATTTCATGCGGTTAGGTTTACACAACGAGTTGGCTGGGCAATTTTTATGCAATTTTTTTTGCAATTTAAACCCTTAAACTTGTTGAAAATCACAGTTGATTAAATCAAGATTTTTTGGAGAAAACATCGTTTCAACCAAAAGTTTATTAAAAATCAGGATTTTTGAGATTTTTTGAGGATTTCTGCTTCTCTAATATTTATAACAAATATAGGTATATTTACACTATTTATAACATAACAATAATATACCACTCAAATTATTCTTTTTACAATCTTTCATCTTTATTCTCTATTTCCCCAGCATTGAAATTAGTACACTAATTAGAATGTAAATAATAGTTTCCAATATTTTATGTAATAACTTTACAACATTATATGTTTACAATATTGCAAAACCCTTATTCTATTATTCCTTAATAATTAGAATAATTATAATAGAAAAAGGTTTTTCTTTTTTCTAATTATAATTTAATACTAAAATTACAAACTATATGCTAATTACATTTTATATTAAGCAATATCAATACGAATATACCAATTATAAATCATTTTTCATTATTAAATAGACCATTCATAAACTGATTGTAGATCATTATACTTATAATAGCTATAATTTTAATTACATTGTTTTTTGAAAATATAATATTAAAAGAAATTTGACATTCTAATCAGTACTATATTAATAGCAACATTATACAATTACTATGTTCCACAAAGCCTCCGGAAGAGGAACCTTGGGGGCAGGTGGACCAAGGGCCTAAATTTTGGGATGGTGAGGGATGGTGGTGGGGCAGTAGGGTGGTGGTGGGTAGGCATCTAGGAGCAAAGCCCCCAACAAGGTTGAGGGAGAACACCATTTTCACAATTTTATCACTATGTTTTTTGTAACATCAAGTCCTTACTATTTCTAACCAAATCTCCATTCTTTAGAAAAAAAATTGTGACTGATTAGGGTATGTGAAGCCCATAAATCATTGGGGTTAGGGTTACTAGAACAAACATATAAAGAAAAAAAAAAGGAAATTTTTTTTAAAAAAATCTGCTTTGAAAGAAAAATGCACTTTTTGAGCTGAATCACATTAGGTGTTTCCAATGCATTCAAGAGACAACCAAGCCCCTTGATGGGCCCAAAGATGTCTTAAAGTCTCCTCATAGTCTCCAAAAAAAGCGAATGTCCTAGGAACATATCTAGGTATGTGGTAGCAATGGCCAAATGGTGGGGCTACATTTTCCCCAACTCCCCACGTCTTGAAGATGTCCCCAACTAGAAAACATCTAAATTTATTTTTTTTCTCTTTTGTGCGGGGGTGGGGAAGTGGGGGACACATCTTCATGGACCACTATAAAATAAAATTTTATTAATTTATTATTACAATTATCATCATTTGAATAATAATCGAATCTAGATCACAAATTTAGAATTTTATGTTACAAAGTAAAGCCCAAATCATTGAAAATTTTACATGCATTGTTAACAACCAAACAAATGCCAACCTCTATGGCGATTCTAGAACTATTAACCACCTTTAGTGAACAATCCACAATTGCTAGATTGCAAGGATCTTTTGGTCAAAGCTTGGGGAGAAAAACTAATGGAGTATATCGAGATTGTCTTGAAGCCATCAAGAAGTGAATAGAATTGGAGGAATTTAAGTGGTACAAACCTCTCAAATATGCAAAAGGAGAAAATAAAATAACTCAGAAAAGATAAGTAACCAGGTTCTGCAAAAATCAGTTTCGTGCCCGCTTCAAAATGCATTGGGAGCAAGAATAGTGGCCAAGGTGCTCCCAAGCACTCCCATAAGTGCCAACATGTCATAGGCACCATTTTAGAGGATAAAAACACTTTTTTAAATGCAAAAACACATACAAAAACCCTAAAAAGAATCCTTTACCTAAAATTCCTCCTTCTCATTGTGAATGCAACTTCATTTTTCTCAAACACACCCTTGCTAAGCCATTTTTGCAGTTTCAAAGAGAGCTGCTTTTTTTCAAAGGAGATTGATCACAAAGTGCCAAAGGGGTAAAGATAACTAGCACAAAGGAGATCTAGTTCAATTGATTCTTTTAGTTTTTTAATAGAAATTAAATTCAACTTTTTGATGAATTTTTTTTAGTTTTTGATGAAATTTTTTAAGTTTAATATATATATATATATATATATATATATGTAAATGTAATCAAATCTTCTATCAGATTGAAAGACTAAGGGTTCTAAAGAAATTCTAAGTGTAAGAATTCTACTCAACATTCTAAGTCAGATTTTCGATTTCCACATTTTACTTATACTGAATGTGCTGATTGCAGAACATTTATAGATTTTGATGTTTGCATATCAATGAGGGAACCATGTTTAATACCTTAGAGACTCGCCTCTAAGGGATGCCTCCCTTTGGGCGCGCGGGTCTCATAGACAACCGACTAACACTCAGCTTAACAAACTTAACACATATATCCTCACATACATGGCGGACATATATTATATGAGTTCCGATTTTATTCGATGCAGATTTAAATCATCTTTTATTATTTTCGAATTTATGCATGCTTATAAATTCGACTAACTTATTTTTCCAAAAATATTAAACATGAAGAGCTTTTGATCTTATATAAACGATGATGATGCTTATAGCAATCATCGTTTATATCTGACCTAAGCTACCACTCATCAACACTCCCTCTTAGCTAGGGAAGATATTTCAAATCAAATAAGTGGAGATATCACCTTCACACGTGATATTGAAGATATGATATGTTTTCTCAATGTTGTCAAGTCACATGACATTCTTCATAACACATCTTCATTATGGTATGTGCACTGACATCAAGTCACATGATGTCTACCATAATTCATGGCATATCCACGAATATAAATATCCACCATGATTATCTCTTAAGGATCACAATGATCTTCAGATGATATCAAGTCCCATGATATCCATCAAAGTGTCCAAGAGATACTATCATGACATGTCCACAGATATCAAGTCACATGATATCTATCATGATAGTTTATCATTGTAGAGTCGTCACTTTACAATGTCAAATACAAGTGTTCATTATCAGAAAGATCATCACCTTTCGATAATGTACACAGGGGGAGTAGGCCCATAAGGTCATGGAGTCACACACATGACAAAAGAGTTTACACATTAAACATCTTTATATATTAGTACAATTTATAAACAATTTGTATTTCAAACATAAATAACAAATTACATTTCAACCATACCAAGTTTCTTCTTGAAGTGCTCTACCTTGATTCGGGAGAGAGGCTTGGTGAGAATGTCTGCAGTTTGATCATTTGTACTAATATACTCCAACTGGATCACTTTCCTTTCCACCATATCTCTTACATAATGATAGGGGATCTCAATGTGCTTAGATCTATCATGAAAGACAGGATTTATAGAGAGTTTGATGCAACTCTGATTATCACAGTGAATAATTGTAGGATTCAAGGGCTCACCAAAAAGTCCCACAGCAATTTACGAAGCCAAACTGCTTCTCTTGCTCCCATTGAGGCTGCAATGTATTCAGCTTCTATTGAGCTTTGTGCAACTGAAGATTGTTTTCTGCAAATCCACGAGATCATAGCCGATCCTAAACTGAAGCAACATCCTGATGTGCTTTTCTGATTGGTTACACTTCCAGCCCAATCTGAATCAGAGTATCCATGTAGATCTAGTTGATCATTTTTGTAAAGGAGACCATAACCAATAGTGCCTTGAAGATATCTCAAAATATGTTTCACAACCATTAAGTGAATTTCCTTTGGCTCACACATGAACTGGCTGAGAACATTCACTGCATAGCAAATATCAGGTTTGGTGTTAACCAGATACATCAAGGATCCAATCATCTGTCTGTAAAGGGTTGGATCGGCATATTTGGATTCTGCTGCTACTTCTTTCAATTTGTGAAGGTTGGTTTCCATAGGTGTAGACATCGATCTACAGTCCAACATCCCAAATCTTTTCAGAATATCAATAGTATACTTCGCTTGGTTAAGTATAATGCCCTCTGATTTCTGCCATACTTCCAAACCTAGGAAGTAGTGTAGAATGCCCAAGTCTTTCATGTCAAATTCATAAATTAGATCCTGTTTCCCTTGAGCAATGAGGTGATCTCCTGTTATCAGCAGGTCATCAACATATAAAATAATTATTAGCATATCACCTTTGATTACCTTGAAGTAGAGATTGGAGTCAGCATCATTCTTTGAAAATCCTAATCCCAAGAGATATCTGTCAATTCTTTCATACCAGACCCTGGGAGCCTATTTAAGTCCATAGAGGGCTTTCTTCAGTCTGCATACATGTGAGTCAGGTTTATGTATCACAAAACCTTCAGGCTGTTCCAAATAGACTTCCTCTTCAATGGTTCCATTCAGGAAGGTAGTTTTCACATCCATTTGATGGATCTTCCAACCTTTAGTTGTTGATATGGCTAGCATTGCTCTCACTAATGTGTAACGAGCAACAGGTGCAAATGTTTCTTCATAATCAATGCCTTCCTTTTGAGAAAAACCTCTTGCCACAAAACGTGCTTTATTTTTTTCTATACTGCCATCAGCAGCATGCTTGATTTTGATCAGCCATTTGGAAGAGACAACAGATTTCTCTTTTGGTCTAGGCACTATATCCCATACATCATTCTTTAGAATAGACTGATATTCCTCTGTCATTGCATCCTTCCATGCTTGATGTCGGAAAGCTTTTGTAACACTGACAAGTTCTGAGTTTATGATGTTGTTCATTAGAGCAACATAGCTAGAGAAACGTTTGGGTCTTTTACTCTCCCTGAACGTTCCTTTGGGTGTTGCATGATCCTCTGCTTCTTTGATCCTCTTCCTGGCCCAAAGTGGTCTCTTTCTGCCGATGTCATTTGTATTCTCATTTGAAGTGGAAGGAAGTTCATGTGGCATTTCCTCAGGATGCTCCCTCTGAATCTCAGGAGCAGGTTCCATTTTAGGTACTCTAGGGAAATAGGTTTCTGTCTCACTAGAACTTCTTGCCCTCTTGAATGCAATGTCTTCTTCAAAGATGACATCTCTGCTCAACTCAATTTGTTTCTGCCCGGGTATGAATATCATGTATGCTTTGGAGGTTTCAATATAACCCACAAATACTCCCTTCTTTCCAAAAGGTTCTAGTTTGAATCTCTTCTCTTTGGGCACATGAATATAGACAGGACAGCCAAAAATCCTAAAATGACTAATGTCAAGTTTTATGCCGGTAAAGGCTTCTTCAGGAGTTTTGTTATCAAGATGAGAATGAGGACATCTATTTTGGATATAGACAACAGTCCTAGAGGCTTCTGCCAAGAAAGAAGTTTCAATGTTTTGGTCAAGCAGCATTGCCTTAGCAGCTTCTACAATGGTTCTATTTTTTTCTTTCAGCAACCCCATTTTGCTGAGGATTGTAGGCAACTATGAACTCCCTCTTAATTCTAGCACTCATGCAGAATTCCTTAAAAAACTCAAAGGTGTATTCTTTCCCGTTGTCTGTCCTTAAGGTTTTTATTTTCTTTTCGGAGAAATTTTCAGTAAGGGCTTTGAATTCTTTGAACCTTCTAAGGATTTCTATTGACTCTTTGCACTTAAGGAAATAGATCCAAGTTTTCCTAGAGAAGTCATCTACAAATATCACATAGTATAGAAATCCTGCCTTAGAGGGTACAGACATGGGTCCACATAAGTCTGAGTGAAACAGTTCTAACACATTTAGGGTTTTGCTCAAACTATTGGGAAAGTACCCTTTTGTATTCTTTCCTAAGGCACAACCTTTGCAAGTTCCTTCATGAGATGGTTTTAACTTAGGTAAGCCTGTTACAAGTTTTTCTACAGAAGGTAGGACACGGAAATGAAGGTGTCCTAATCTTCTATGCCAAATCTCATTTGAATCAAAGGAGTCAAGGGTAAGGGCTTGTTTAACCTCAGTGCAAAGTTTGTAAAGGTACCCTTGTCTTACACCTATGATTTGGGCTTTCTTGATTGTTGAGTTCTTAGGCCTTGCTAGAACTTTCCCATCCATAAAGGTGACTCTATAACCATTGTGTTCAAGGGCAGAGATGGATATAAGATTCCTCTTTATTCCAAGTACAAATAAGACTCCAGTGAGTTGTAGAGAAAGCCCAAATTTCAACTTGATGGAACAAGTTCCAACCCCTTTTATTGGGTGTGCAGAATCATCCCCAATGGTTACTTCTTCATCAGACCTTTCAGTCATAGTATCTAAGTGTTCTCTAAACCCTGTGATATGTCTAGAGGAACCACTATCAATTACCCAGTTGTGGGTGTTGTTGGATACTTGACTAGATAAGGCTGTATAGAACACAAAGTTCTCAGATTCATGATCTGAATTTGGCTTTCCTACTTTAGCAAAGGATGCTTGTTGTTTAGTCCTATCAGGGCACTTCATCGCATGGTGACCATATTGATCACATCTAAAGCATTGTACTTGCGAGATATCTTTCTTCTTATAAGATCCCTTTCCATTGGAATTTCTCTTTCTTTTAAAAGCTCCTTTCTTGAAGGAGTTTTTCTTACTCCTTTTATTAGACATTGAGTTGAGTACATGAATGTCTTCATCTATGTTCTTTTGTTTATTTTCTTTTGTGGAGAGTCCGGTTTCTTCTTGAAGGCAGTCAGTTCTTAGCCTATCAAACTTAGGAAGTTTAGCTCTTGCGCTTACTCCTTGAACAAATGACTCCCATGAGTTTGATAGGCCACCTAGTGCAATTAGGGTTAACTCTTTGTTGTCAATCTGATATCCAATTGTGGATATTTGATCCCTTAGTTCAATAATCCTCATGAAGTATGCATTAATGGACTCTCCTTTGTTTATTTGGGCATTGTTGATTTGCCTTTTTAATGCAAGAGTCCTGTAGGTGTTGTTGATCTCATAAGTACTCTCAAGAGATTTGTACATATGGTATGCACTTTCATGTTTTGCTAGGATGGGCACTATATGATCCCTAACTGCATCTACTAGGATTTTCATGGCCTTTTCATTGTTTTCAATCCATTGAGTTTTCTCAAGTTCAGCCTCTGGTTCCTTCTTATTTTCTCTCACAAGCGAGTCTAGCTTATTCTCTTTAAGGATCATCATGATTCTAAATTTCCATGACATGAAATTGTTTGCTCCTGCAAGACGATTTTCAAATCTGATCACACTTGACATTATGAAGAATGTGATGTGAATTCGATTTTGAAAAATACGAATTTTTCTAGAGCAAACTGATTTTAGATTTGATTTGGATTCACACAACTTGGCTCTAATACCATGTAAATGTAATCAAATCTTCTATCAGATTGAGAGACCAAGGGTTCTAAAGAAATTCTAAGTGTAAGAATTCTACTCAAAATTCTAAGTCAGATTTTCGATTTCCACATTTTACTTATACTGAATGTGCTGATTGCAGAACATTTATTGATTTCGATGTTTGCATATCAACGAGGGAACCATGTTTAATACCTTAGAGACTCGCCTCTAAGGGATGCGTCCCTTGAGAGGACGTGTCTCCACACGTGGAGACACGTCCGCTCAAGGGACGTGTCCCTTTGGGCGCGCGGGTCTCATAGACAACCGACTAACACTCGGCTTAACAAACTTAACACATATATCCTCACATACATGGCGGACATATATTATATGAGTTCCGATTTATTCAATGCAGATTTAAATCCTTTTATTATTTTCGAATTTATGCATGCTTATAAATTCGACTAACTTATTTTTCCAGAAATATTAAACATGAAGAGCTTTTGATCTTATATAAACGATGATGATGCTTATAGCAATCATCGTTTATATCTGACCTAAGCTACCATTCATCAACAATATATATATAATATTTGGTAAAATGAAACAAGTTTCAAGATTTTTTATAATATTTTTTGTCAACCTCTTCGATGCCACCTTAGACGCCCTAGCCTTTAATTTCCTCAAACGGGTCTTGGTTTTGCCTTGTCCCCACGCACCATTCCTTATTGACTTTATCATTAAAATTGAAAATGTGGTGCATAACCTCCCTATTGAAATTGCTGAAGAAGGTAGGCAGGATTGTGCTATGGCACTAAGGCATGCCAAACCGCAAGATGCAACATCTCAAAAATTGAAGTTCTTGCCTTCAAAAAATTATTGAAAAATAATGATCTAATTATCTCTGGAGCGGACAAAGGGAATGCCACAATCATTATGAATAAAAATGACTGTGTCCAAAATGCTTAACCTTCTCTCTGACTTCAATAGTTACAAAATTGTCTCTCGCAACCCTTGTGCCTTGATCTTAAAAAAAGTCAAGTCAGCAGTTGCGAGCTCCTCCTTTGATGATGATACCAAAAAGCGCCTTATTGCTTGCAAAGAAGTGACCCCTCGTATTTATGGGGTCCCCAAAATTCACAAAAATGGCATTCCCTTAAGGCCCATAGTGGATACCATAGGCTCTCCTACTTACAAATTAGCCTCCTTTCTTGCCAGATTAATCTCCCCTCTCGTGGGTAAATCTGATTCCTTCATAAGAGATTCCACCCATTTCCTCCAATTTATCCAAGACATCAGGTTAGAAAATACTGACATCTTGGTCAGTTTTGACGTAGTCTCCTTCTTCACCAAGGTGCCTATCCCTGACACTATTGAGATTGTTAAGCGCAAGGTAAGTGTTGAGATTGTGTCCTTACTTGAATTATGCCTCAGGTCTACTTTCTTTTCTTTCCAAGGAGTTATCTATGAGCAAGTTGATGGTGTAGCTATGGTCTCCCCTCATTCCTTTGTCATTGCCAACCTTTATATGGAGCATTTTGAACATGTTGCCCTCATGTCCTTCCCAAGCCAAGGTGGTGGAAGAGGTATGTGGATGACGCAAATGTTTGTTGGCCTCATGGCATTGACAAATTAGAGGAATTTCATACTCACCTCAACAGCATAGCACCTTGCATCTCCTTTACCAAAGAACTTGAATCCAATAACCAATTACCTTTCCTTGATGTTTTTATCCTTAAAAAATCTGATGGGTCCCTTGGTCGTCAGGTTTACCGCAAAGCAACCCATATTGATTTATACCTTCATTCCTCTTCCCATCACCACCCGAGCCAAAAATTTGGGATCTTGAAAACCCTTGCCACGAGAGCCCACTGAATTTATGATGAAGACCACTTAGACCAAGAGTTAGACCATCTTCGTGGAATCTTCAAATTAAATGGGTATACCAACAAGCAAATTTCTAGAGCACTCAAGCATTCCAAACCTAGCCTCCTCTCTAAGTCCAAATCTAATTCATCCCCACCCATGTCTCGCCCCATTGCTTCTTTACCTTTTGTTGAAGGCATCTCTCACAAAATCTCCAAAATCCTCCTTAGGAAAGGCCTTCATTGTGCTTTCAAACCCTTCTCAATCGTAAAAAATTGTGTCCCTCCTCTTAAGGACCCTAGAGACATATTACTAGATTTAGGTGTCTATAAGATTGTCTGCTCCTGTGGTGTTCCTTATATTGGGGAAACGGGTCGCTCATTCAATACCAAAATTCGAGAACATGGTGCTGACATCAAACATGAACGTGTTCTCAAATCCACCCTTGCAGAGCACTCCTCCTCGACTAAGCATCATATTTGCTTAGAAAGTACTCAAATTTTGTTCAAAGAAAACTTTTATAAGAGGAAGCTAAAAGAAGCCATAGGAATCATCAATCATCCCACCAATCTTAACCGTGATGAAGGTTGGAATTTAGGCCTTTCTTGGCATCCTCTTCTTTTGAACTTGCCAAACCACTGTTACCCCTGTCCCTAATCTCTCTCTTCAGCCCCCTTGCCCCCCTCCCTCTCGCTTGCTTTCCTTTGCTCACCCTCTTCCTTTTCTCACTCCCTCTCGACACTTTCTTTTCTTCCCCCCTTCCACACCCCTGCCCTCTTTCATTTTATTTTTCTTTTTGCATTTTATAGTTTGAAGATTTATATGTATTTATTTCTTGGCTTATATGTATTTAGTAATTTTCTTTTCCTTTTTCTAGGTTTCTTCTATTTTTCTTTTTAGGATTGATCTTCTTGGTTGTATTGTGAAGGTTTTAACTTTTTATTGTTTTGGCATATGTTTTTCATTTTATTTAATTTACTTATGTTTTTACTTTGGCATTTTTCTTCTTTTTGTAATTTTATTGTGGTTGTTCTTGGTTGGTATTTTTTAATTTATCCCCTAAATTTTTATTTCTTTTATGAATTTGTTCGTCTTATTAAACACCCCCTTTTTTGTACCTTATTTCTTGGGGTTTTTTATTTTAGCTTATTTTTAAATCAACTAACTGAGTTCCTAATTCTCTTTCATTCTCTTGTCATAGTTTTTTTGCATATTTTCAATTTATTTCTGATTTTTAGGTTTGTGTCAATAAATTGTAACGTATTTTTCTTTTTTTCTCTTATATTCCGTTGCATTTTTTAATCATTTGTATTTTATTATTTTATATTTTATAATCTTTTATTGGTCTTCACTTCTTTTTGTTTTACGATTTCTTTTGTTTTTGGTTTGTAATTTGTTGATTATATCCTTTATTTTAACTTAATTTATTCCTATTATGATTCAGTTTTTTGTGTTCTCTTTTGTATGAGTTCTCTTTTGACCTCATGCACTTGGTTAATTAGTCTTCTTTCATTGTGGCTTTTTATCATTATCTTTTAGTATTATTTAAGAATTAAGCTTTGCTCTTTTATCTTTCTTGTTTTTTCAAAGTTTTTTTCTATTTTTCATCTTAGTTTTGTTCTTCTTGATTGTATTGTGAACCTTTTTCAATTTTGCTTTGATTTATTATATTAGCATTATTTTTATTAGCTTATGTATTTCATATGTATATTATATAATTTACATATGTACTTTATAGTTTCATTTTTGTGTATTTACTTTTTTCTAATCGTTGTGTTACCTCTCTTTTGTTTCTTTTTTCATTTCTTCACTTCTCTTTCATTCTAATCCCATTCTTCTTTCCTATTATTTTTCCTCTCTTTTTCATTTTATTATAAAAATTTCTATCAACT
>CM021109.1:444668856-444724356 GCA_007115665.2 Sequoiadendron giganteum | reverse complement strand
GGAGGGAGATTGAGATGGAGAGAGAGTGGTGAGATAGAGAGTAGAGAGGTAAGGAGAGAATAAGAAAGAGAGAGAGAGGGAGGTAGAGGTAGAAAGGGATAGGTGTGATAGAGAGAGGGAAGGAGGGAATGGTGAGAGAGGTGGATAGAGAGAAATGGAGATAGAGAGGAGAGGGAAGAGGGAGGGATAGAGAGATATGGTAGAGGGGAGATAGAGAGTGGAGAGGGAAGGAGACATGGGAGTGGATGGAGAGTGGATGGAGGGAGGTGGCAGAGAGGGGAGATAAAGACAGAGAGGGAAGGAGAGAGAGGAGAGATAGAGGGGAGGAAGGAGAGATAAAGGAGAGAGAAATGGTGGATAGAGAAAGGAGGAATGGAGAGGGGAGGGATGGAGACCGAGAGGAGAGATAAAAGAAGGGGAGGGAGGTGAGGTAGAGAGAGGAGGGAGGAGAGAGATAGAGAGAGGTAGGAGAGAGGGAAGGAGGGAGATAGGAGATAGAGAGAGGCAGAGAGGGAAGGAGGGAGGGAGGGAGAGTTAGGGAGGGATATATATATACATATATATATATATAGAGAGAGAGAGGTATAGATGGAGGCATAGTTGAGATATAGAGTGATGGAGGGAAGGGTAGGTAAAGAGAGGGAGAGGGGAGATAAAGATAAGTAGAGAGGGAAGGAGATGTAGATAGAGAGAAGAGATAGAGAGATGCAGAGAGGGAAGGGAGGGAGGGAGAGGTAGGGAGGAGACAAAGGGGTGTGTGTGTGTGTGAGAGGGGAGAGAGAGAGAGGAAGGGAGAGAGAGGGAGGGAGAGGAGAGATAAAGAGTAGAGAGAGAAGGAGAGAGTGAAAGAGAAAGATGATACAACTTTTTGAATACTAAAATTTGACCTCCCAATTACTAAAATTTGACATGCTGATTATTGAAATTTAATTGTCTGAAAAATTATAAGATCTTCCAAAAACTAGAATTTGCATTATAACTCAAAGAGATCTGAAACCACTCTCAAAAATACTGAAACTATATACATGAAGTGTAACTTAAAGTATAAGAAATTAAATTTCCATATGTAAATTTCAACTTATACTCTCCTTGGTAGAGAAAGAGAAAAATAAAGAGTTCACAAAAATACTTTGCAGAAATTCATGCTTCACATATGGTGAGCACCAAATTTGGCACTCGCCATGGTCATTTCGAGTAAAAACAAAAGTGCCTCCTTTTTTGTGTCACAAATTGGTGCACACACCCTGATGTATCTTTACTATCTTCATTTTTTTTATGCATACATATAATTTATTCCTTCACACATATGATAAAACATCCCTAATATTCCTTATACATTGATAGATACCATCACATGCTATATAAAGTTTTTGTTTCTCAACAAATTTAAAATATCTTCAAAATAATTGACATGCACATTTCTAAAACTCGCACTAAATTTCTCTAACCAACCAACTTGACCATAACTTATTCTTCACCCCTCCTATCCCTTTCCATATTGGCCAAATATTTCTCCTTTTAAGAGCCCATCCACAATATTTGCACCTACTTTCCTTCTTTAGGGATACCCCTCCATGATCCTTAATTCATCCTTACATTCTTTCCCTAGGACATCTTAAATTCAAAATCTATTTAATCAATTAATCAAGAAAAACCTATGTTCCCTCCACCATTCTAAAAATAATTGTTTAACTAATTTATTTTTCATCCCTATTTTATATGCACCTAATTTTTTTGAGATTTTTAATTTCTGGCTAAATAATCTCATCTCTTCATCTTGAACAAACCTAATCATAACCATCTATCTTCTCATTGATCCAAGGTAATTTCTCTTATCTATTCTCCACCATCGATCTTTCAATAAATCCTCACCACTCATTCTCCCTCCTAGATAACTATAAGTGAAGGTGTAAGTTCATTCAAGTTCATGGATTATCTTTGATAGGTACACATTGCAAGGATTTTAAAGCAAAAACTTGAGCAACCACATCTCAAAATATATTGAGTAAATCCACTTGCAATAATAGAATTTAGTAACTTGTATTGTTTATTTTTTCAAATTTTTATTATGCTTAATGTAAGGTGAACAATAGAATAAGCTTTATTATTTTTGTGTTGGTTTCATTTCTGATTTTATATTTATGCTTCTACTTGAACCTGGCATTGGTCTTAAGTTTATATGCATTGTAGAATGCTTACTCCAATGTATTTGAAATCATAAAATCCATATAATCATAAATATGACCTTGTGATAACATATTTCTATATTTGAGCACTTTTTGTTTCTTTGGGATATCCTCATGCAAGTGCATACAATACTCATCAAACTCATTCGTTTAGTTTTCCATAATTGTATCCTTATGATGATCCAACTACTAGAAATTTATGTACTTATCTGGGCATAGTATACATGAGGGGATTGTAGTATTCTTCCAAAGTGATGAAAAAATAATTATAAGTTTAAATAAATATCTTGGTTCTTTTCATGATACATGATAAGTTTTTGACACCAATGGGACATTGAGATGGTCATCTTCAATGCTATGAAAACATATTCTTTTCATGGACCTAGAATTATTGATAAAAAAATATGCCTCTAGTTGCCACACTCAATTATCCAACATTGTTGCATGAATTTTACCTTCAAATATTGAGATTTCTAAGTTGAATTACACTTTGAAGATGCGTGAGAACATACATGTTTGTGAAATATTGCAACATTAGTCCAAGTTCGCATATTCAATTTAATAAATTTATTTGAATATGTATTAGTGTTGTGTCTTAAGAGCATCAT
Source organism: Sequoiadendron giganteum (assembly GCA_007115665.2). NCBI lineage: Eukaryota > Viridiplantae > Streptophyta > Pinopsida > Cupressales > Cupressaceae > Sequoiadendron > Sequoiadendron giganteum. The sequence goes on along the minus strand of CM021109.1, from coordinate 444,721,562 downwards.
TAATCATTATTTGAATGTTTGGAGACATTTATTGTGTTTTATTCTATGCATTATCTATTTTAATCTTAGTATGATATATGTCTAGATGATCAAAGGTTGAATCAAGTAGATATCATTATGCATTAGAAAATAAGAAATGAAAGCAATCCAACACATAATAAAAAATATTGTAGAATAATTTTACCAAATATGTGCTATGTTTTAGAAAAAATTAAATAGGGTAAAACTAAAATGTACAAATAACAAGGAAAGGAATGAAAATTCCTCTCTAAAATGGAAGAACAAATGCACATAGTTTCCTAAAATGTTTAGTAAATATCTTATCTCATTGAGGAATGAATGTATATATATACAATATGGTTACAAATTATTTTAAGAAGATGAAATGGTCCATGTCCCGAATGTTAGGGTTAGAAGACAAATATATAACAAGTTAAATGCAGATTTGAACAATAAAATAGAGTAATAAAACACACATAGAAGACATCACAAAACATTTAACGTGGTTCACCCAATTTGAGCTACATCCACAAAACCACAACCATCCAATGCAAAACCTATTACAATATTGCGAATAATGCCATACTACAACTCTCCATCCCAACCTCTTATAACAAGATTTTAGAAGCTTCCATAAATTAGGGTTTACAAAGTCAGATTTTTCTTTTTCGGTGACAAAACGAAAAAAGGTGATTTTTTTTTCTCGGGGGATGCCATCCTCGAACCCCCGCCCGAGGCCTGACCTGACATCGAACCCCGAAAAGGATACATGAAGAGTGTACAATACTAAAAAATTACAGTATAGCATGATCAGTCGCCACATACCAACAATATCCCACTTGGAGATTGACCAGGCTCCATACCAACACAATCTCCCACTTGGAGACTAATCCTGGATGACACCACTACACTTACAACTCCCACTGGAAATAAGCACCTTGGATCTTGCTGCTCTGTTACACTTGAATTCAACCTTGAAGGCCAATCGAAGCTGAAGAGGACCTCAACTTCTCCCTTGTCATTGCCTTGGTAAACATATCCACTGGATTGTCATCTGTATGTATCTTTTACAGCTTTACTTGTCCATCCTTCAATACTGACCAAATGAAATGATATCTCAGTTGTATGTGTTTGGTTTTAGAGTGCAAGACAAAGTTCTTGGCAAGATGTATAACACTCTGACTGTCTGTAAACAAGTTATTTTCAGCCTATGTTTTTCCCAACTCTTCCATGAAGACTTGTAGCCATATCATCTCCTTTGCTGCCTCTGTTGCAACCACATATTCTGCCTCTATGGTGGATAAAGCAACCACTTTTTGCAGCTGAGAAATCCAACTCACTATTGTCCCACCAACTATAAATACATAACTTGTGGTACTCCACCTGGTATCTATATCCCTTGCCAAATTAGAGTCAACATAGCCTTTTAAATTTTTATTAGAGCCCCCAAAACATAAACATATATTGGATGTACCTCTCAAGTACCTGAGAATCCATTTTATCGCATTCCAATGCTCAACTCTACGATGACTCATATACCTACTAAAAAATCCTACAACATGTGCAATATCCGATCCCGTGCATACCATGACAAACATTAAACTACCTACAGCTAAAGCATATGGTACCTTGGACATTTTTTCTTCCTCCTCTTGTGTCTTTGGACACATATCCTTAGTCAATTTTACATGACTGGGCAAAGGTGTGCTGACAACTTTTACATTCTCCATATGAAATATCTGTAACACCTTTCCAACATAATCATCTTGAGATAAAAACAACTTCCTATTTTTCCTATCTCTTGTAATCTTCATACCGAGGATTTGTTTTTCTGCCCCCAAATCCTTCATAGAAAATGAATTTGCTAACTATTGTTTTAACTCATTTATGTGATCCATGTTAGACCTCGCTACAAGAATATCATCAACATATAAACATAAAATAATGTAGCTATCTTCACCTAACATCTTAAAATAAACACAATGGTCTGAATTACACTTGTTGTAGCCTTGCACAACCATAAAACTATCAAATTTAAGATAACATTGCCGAGGTGCTTGCTTCAAGCCATATAAAATTTTCTTCAATCTGCACAGTAGTTTCTCCTTACCTTTGACCTCAAAATCTTTTGGCTATTCCATATATATTTCCTCTTCCAAATCACCATGGAGAAAGATAGTTTTAACATCAAGCTATTCTAAATGCAAATATTCAACAACCACAATACTTAAAACAGTACAAATAAAAGTCATTTTAACAACTGGAGAAAATATTTCATCAAAATCAATACGTTGTTTCTGTGCAAATCCCTTTACAACTAATCTAGCTTTAAATATTTTCTTACCTCCATCCTCCTCTTTCACCATGTAAACCCATTTGTTTCGTAAAACCTTTTTTCCTACAAGCAACTTGCATAATTCCCAAGTCCGATTTTCCAACAAGGATTCCATTTCTTCTTCCATTCCATGCTCCCACTGAGACTTGGTATCCACCTGCATAGCTTCATGATAAAATTTTGGTTCACCACCATCAGTTAATAAAATAGAATACAAAGAGGGAGAAAATATTTCTGGAGGTCTACTTATCCTTGAAGATCGCCTAACATTTACTGGATTTTGTGGTATGTCTTGTTGCAATTGTTGAGGAGCATGAGGAACCATTGGAACATTGTTGTTTGTAATATCATCCAACATTGCATAATCCCTTCTTGTCTTCTCATGTTGCTGCAATAGATCTTTGTACAACACTTTCTCATTGAATATGACATCCCTGCTTCTCACAATTTTTTTATTTTCAAAATCCCAAAGCCTATAACCAAATTCATCAATGCCATATCCAACAAATATACATTTCTTTGATTTTGCATCAAGCTTGGCTCTATTTTCAGAATTTATATACGCAAATGCTTCACAACCGAAGGTTTTCAGAAAAGAATAACTCACCTTCTTACCTATCCATGCTTCCTCTAGAATACCACAACCCAAAGGATTAGAAGGACCTTTATTAATTAAATAAACAACAGTGTTTACAGCCTCTTCCCACATGTTTAAAGGCAACCCAACATGCAATCTCATAGTTCATGCACGCTCCATTATTGTTCTATTCATGCGCTCAACCACTCCATTTTCCTGTGGAGTCCTTGGAACCATTTTCTGCCTACGAATACCATTAGAGGAACAATAATCTTCAAACTCTTTGCTGCAATACTCACCATCATTATTAGATCTGAGATATTTCAAATTTTTACTTGTCTCATTCTCAACCAAGCTTCTCCATTTTTTAAAAGTTGCAAATACATCAAATTTTTTCCTATGGAAATAAATCCATACCTTCCTAGTTGCATCATCAATGATTGTAACATAGTATTGAGAGCCACCAAGAGAAGATACCTGAGCTAGTCCCCATACATTCATATGCACAAGCTCCAATTTCTCATCTTTCTTTTGTTTCCCATCCTTGAGAAAATTAACTCTCTTTTATTTTCCATAAACACAACTTTCATAGAAATCCATATTAACAAATTTTAGACTTGGTAAAAAATTCTTTAAATGAAGTAATTTCATACCTTTTGCACTCATATGCCAGAGTGCTGATTCAGAATCCACAACAACTATCTGATTTTTTACGTGCTGAACTACAACAATTGTTCCTGAACATTGATTTTAATCTGCAATAGCTAAAGTAGTAGGAACAATATGACCTGTACAAATATATAAGGTGCCTACTTTCACACCTTTTTCTACCATTAAGGCACCTTTTGTAACCTTCCATTTTTTATCACTAAATGTAACAACACAACCTTCATCATCTAGTTGCCCTGCAAAAATTAAATTTCTTTTTAACTTTGGAACATGTATTACCTCATGTAGTATCCAATGATTCCCATTCTGTAACTTAATTTTGATTCTTCCCTTTCCAACAATCTGATAGGGTTCATTATCTCCCAAATAAACCAACCCAAAATCCCCTTGGACATAATTAAGAAAATAATTTCTATGGGGTGTAGCATGAAATGAATCCCTTGAATCTAACACCCAAGAATCATCAATATTGTCAAGGGAAAGAATCAAAGCATCCTCATCAGATTTATTACTTACCACATTTGCCTCTGTATTTCCTTCCTTTTTGTCTCCTTTATTTTTTTGAGACCAACAATCTTTCATTAAATGACCTGGCTTACCACAGTACCAACAATCCCTCTTGTCTCTAGATTGGGACCTTTTGTCCCTTGATTTTTCTCGTGACTTCCCATGACTTCCAAAATTATTTTGTCTCCTTTGTTCTGCCCCTACTTTCTGCATTCAAAACACTGCCTAATGTGGATGTTCCACCTGAGCTTTTCCTATGAATTTCTTTGCTCAAAATAACACCAACAACATCATCAAAGTTCAATGTATTCGAACCAGAAACAAAATTGCTAACAACCATTACCAAGCTATTCCAGCTTTCAGGCAAAGAACACAGAATCAAAAGAGCCCTAACTTCTTCATCAAAGTTCACTTTTACAGAAGTTAATTGACTAGTAACTGTATTAAACTCATTTAAATGATCAGTAACTGACCCACCTTCTACCATTTTCATATTAAATAAACGCTTCATAAGAAATACCTTATTCGAAGCGGAGGATTTTCATATAACTTTTCTAGCGTTTCCATCAACTCTTGAGTTGTCTTTCCTATTGTAATATTGAATGCCACCGATTGTGCCAGGCATAAACGAATACTGCCAAGTGCCTTTCTCTCCAAAATATCCCATTCCTCATCCGACATTGCTATGGGTTGCTTGGTTTTCCCTTCCAATGGCCACCAAATCCTTTTGATAGAGGTAGTCCTCCATTTGCATCTTCCATAACTGATAGTTCTGCCCATTGAACTTCTCAACCTTCAACTTACCCTCGTCTGCCATTGCTCCCACTTAACCGTGAGATTTTCCTACAAACGATAATCGAAAACAACCTCGTTGTGATACCACTTGTTAGGGTTATAAGGCGGATATATAACAAGTTAAATGCAGATTTGAACAATAAAATAGAGTAATAAAACACACATAGAAGACAACACATAAAATTTAACGTGGTTCACCCAATCTGGGCTACATCCACAAAACTGCAGCCATCCAATGATTTTATTATCTAGTGCAAAACCTATTAAACAATATTTTGAATAATGGCATACTAAAACTCTCCATCTGAGCTGCTTATAACAGGCTTTTAGAAGCTTCCAAAAATTAGGGTTTACAAAGTCGGCTTTTTCTTTTTCGGTGACAAAACGAAAAAAGGTGATTTTTTTTTTCTCAGGGGATGCTGCCCCTGAACCCTCGCCTAAGGCCCGGCCCGGCCCCAGACCCTGACAAGGATACATGAAGAGTGTACAGTACTAAAAAGGTACAGTATAACATGATCAGTCGCCACATACCAACACCAAATTGCTCAAATTTCCAACTATTTGGTGTTTATGTTTCCTAATGGTTGCCATTACAATCCCATGGGTGAAGGAGAAACCATACACATATGTCATGTATAAAATAATATTGATTATGCAAAATATTCTAGGTGGCCCACATAGGTGTTTTATGTTATGCACATTGATGTTATGAATTATGCACAAGGTAATGTTATTGAAGCTTGTGCAAGTTAACACAGGCTACTACTAAAATCATGCATATTAATACAAAATATTATCAAAATGCAAAACAAATTCCCTATAACTTACATGATTACACACTAATCTCTCTATATGATTGAATATATACAAACATGATAAAATATAAAAACTAAATATTATTTATAATATTCTTATATAAATTTATTTTTCAAATTATTTTATAATAATGAATTTATTCTACATTTCAAAATGCATATGAATATTTGAAAAATTATAGGAAATATATTAGACACTATTTGAAAATTGCTGTTATACCTTAATGAGACATCCTAACTCCTTTCTAGAATCCTACAATTTAATTTTTAATTTGAAATCATAAACAATATATTTCAATATTGAACTCATAAATTCTTATGTTTGCATAAGATGCGGTATAAACATTTTAGCAATTGAAAATATTGTTTCACAAAAATTAAGCTATTCTTTAATTTCATAAGATGCAGTATAAACATTTCACCAATTGAAAATATTATTTTACAAAAATTAGGCCATTCTTTAATTTCAAATAGGTTTTGAAGAAGTTTGACCTAAATAATCCAATGACAAATATTTTCCCCTCATATGGAGGACCCAAAAGATAATAATCTAAGAGGCTTTTGACTGCAAAGAGGTGATAGTGCTTGAAGCACTAAACGAGTCCCTCCTCTAGATGCTACTTTTGTGTATGTCTAGCTGCAATGCATATTCTAATAGTTGTTTTCAACCACTCTATAAAAGAATGAACAATCTATGTGGTTGTCTCTAATGATTATTTAATCTTGTGTTATCATTTGATTAAAATAAATCTGCATGATTTTGAGGAAAGTATAAGGATAACAAAATATTACATATAATATAAGTTATTATTTTATAATGATTTAGATAAAAACGATTTTAGAAAAATTCACTGTCAACAATTCATCACCAGCAATTCACTTTCAACAATTCACTGTCAACAATTCATCATCGTGACATATTCATCATGTATACAATTCATCTTCGGCAATTCATCGTGTATACAATTCACCTCCAACAATTCATCGCTGTGGTATATTCATCACGTATATATTTTTCAATATTTAAGAGGTCAAGAGCACCAAAAAATAAAAAGTAGAAAAATTTTGTTGAAAGCATAAAAAAGGTATACACAGTGAATATATCATGATGATGAATTACTGGTGGTAAATTGTATACACATGAATATATCACGACGATGAATTACTGACAGTGAATTGTTAGAGGTGAATTAATGATGATAAATTGTTGAAGATGTATTTACCTGATACCGATAAAAACATATTTGACCATGATAGTTACTTCATTCCATGCCATTTGAACAAGACCTCATTTGCTTTTTGCTTCATTGGAAGAAATTTGGAGGATTTTCCAAAAGAGATTTCACCACCTGCAACCCATCTGTCCTATGAATTCAGGCCATTAAAAACTCATCACTGAGAGACATGACATGATACCACTCACTTCTTTTTAGAAATCCCGACACCACCATGTGAACTCTTAAAATTTTCTGCTGAAATTTATGTTCTGTCTTGGATGCCAAGCTTTGCTGAGATTTGACAATCGGCTTTTTCAGGCATTTGATACTCTGCAATAATGTTGGTGTACTTGTCTGTATCTTGATATTCAACACTAAGAACGTACCATTTTTGTAGCTATGTTATAAGAACGTATAAAAATCTTAAGATTGAGATGATGTTATCATTTCTTAACACTGAAATCAAGATCAGTATATAATATGTAAAGTTAAAGAGTGAAATACCAAATGATAGCCCATTGAAAGGAGGCCCACTTATAAAGATGTCTTTGGTGGGTCGTAACCATTAAAGTCAGAAAAGATTTGCTTTACTATCTTCCTCTGATCACAACTGATGGAGGTGGCAGATTTGCTTTACCATCAGTTTCGTTTCAAACAAAATGGATTTGATAAATCTTGAAACCTTCTGCTAAAGATATCATTACTCTTCTGGTTCCATGCTTGAATCCAAGGAGGTGAAGTAACATCTCAGAAGCATTCTTTAAGTCTTCTATAAATCATTTTGACTAGACACATCATGGACTGGTTTGGAATTCTTAGGGTAATATAGAACCTTATGCTTGTCGTTATTATTAGGAGACAATAATAACTTGTCAAATCCAAGCATAAGTCCATTCAAGTTTGAAGATATCAGGCTAATATTATTGTGGCCCACGGTCTATCCACGATGCACTTTGTTAAATATAATATATAATACTTTATTTTTATTTTTTTAAATGATTTCTTTTCTGTAGAAAGTGTATGTAGAATGTTGGATAGATATTGTTAATTATTGATGAATTTAAAAAATTCAATCAATTTTTATTTATGGTTTAGTTTTATGTTTGCTATTAATAAATTTGTAATGGTGAAATTAATTTTTTCATATTATTTTTCATTTAGTATTGTGCTTATTTTAATGTGGATGTCTTAATACGGTAATATATCAATAAGTGGCATGTTCTTGTATTAGACTTAAGCTCACAATCTCATACTGATTTATTTTTATTTCACCCTATTCACATTAATTTTTAAATATTCATTCTTTATTTCAAAATCAACGCTTTATCCATTTAGATCATTTGTAAGTGGCATAAAATAAAGATCGAAGTCAGCTCATAGAGTGTGGTAATGACCTTGAAAATCCAAGACTTCAATTCAAACATTCAAGCTCTTTTTCACTTGTAGTTGCAATTCAACCTAGTACACATTTCATGCAACATGTTGTGTTACAATATTTAAAGGCATTCAATTTGTACTAAAATACATGTTATGCTAGAATATAAGAGGAGACTAATTGAAGCACACTTCAATTTTAAAGGGAAAAACTAGAATTGAACCTACATCATCATAATAGGTAATTTGCATGCTTATGAATTTTATCTTCAATCTTTCTCATTATTAATAATGTGGTCCACCAAGGGATTTGACCTCGAGAACCTATTTGAACTGATTGGGTTGATAAGCTCCTTAAAAATGCCTAAAAATCACCTTGATAGAGTTATATATCTAGAAGGAAATGACAAACAAATTCTCAAAAAATAGTTCTATCATATCATTCATGTACTTCTTAAATTAATTTCACAATAGTCACTTAACATATCACACAAGCTATGCCATTGATCCATATGGTCTCATTGTACATGTTTAGCCTTTAATATATTAATCAAATTAAGGATTTTTATTTTATGGCATTGAATCATCCTAGAACAAAATAGACACAACTTACCTATCATTAATACCGAACTAAGTACGCCTATACTCCCATGTAATTATTACAATTATTTGATTCAATTATCCATCCTATAAATCTATTATCTAAGTTTTTTCTGAGAAAATGGTTGCATTTATTTTATTAGCTTAGATAGTTTATGTAAAGTTTCTTATTTTCTTAACATTTTTGTGAACCTAACATTTTCAAACATGACCCAAATTTTTTCTTCAATAGAGTTACAATTTTTTCCTTTAATTGCTCATCTTTCATCTCATATTTTCTTAGAATTTGATTAATCTCTTATGTGGTCATTCATTGCTCTACCTATTTTAGGATTTTGATTAATTTCTTGATCTTATATTTTCCCCATCCTACCCACCCTTGCTATGGATTTTAAGGTAGAAATTTCATGTTCTTATTGAATGATATTTTTTAATTATATTACCCTTAGGTCATTCTTATATTATTGACTCTATATCCTTAAAAAAATTCTTTGTTTATTCCCTACCATTCACCCTTAGAAGATTGTGTGTCATTGATATATTTTGCATTATGGTTTAATTCTTAGGCCATTATCCCTTCCATACATACATGTATATCTTGTTGGTTTTTAATACCCTTTGTTATGTTTAATTCATCAATGATATTCTCATGGATTTCTATGCTTTGGATGGGGATGCATTCTATATGAAAGTATCATTTCATAATCTATGCGCTCATTCACAATTAATAGAGTTTATTAGTACTTTCCCTTATATTCTATATATACTTACTTCATTTTTCCATAAGCTACATGATGATCATATTCTTCTTATGGTTGGTGATAGTGGTGTATATAAGCATGATGATTCTTTATCTTTGTTTATCATTATTTCTCATGTCCTTGATCATGAATTTTTAAGAGAAGGGTGTTGTACATATTGCATGAGAAAGAACTATTTTAATTGTGAAAAAATGAATATTTATTTGTGGTGCATATTTATAGATGTGTTTAGTCAAAATAAATATTTATTTGGGTCCAAATGTAATTTTTTTGATTAGTTAATGTAGAGGATTATGGGGTTATTGTGGTATTTAGTACACTCATAATTTAATTTTTATCATTCTAGGTGGTGTTCAAGGTTTTTTTTGATACAATTAGAGTATTGAGAGAACTAGGAGTGTTTTATCTAAAATCCTAATAAATTTGAACTAGAATTGGGTACTAGTCTCTGACCAAAACTAGATTCTAATCTAGAAATTTATTTTATGTAAACATACACATTGTGGAAATAAAAAATTATACAAGTAGGTAAACGCATAGAATGTGCAAATAGAAATTAACTTGCATAAAATACTAGAATGAAAATTAAATAATTCTATAAACTACTTGTATTGTTTGAGTAGAATGTAAGATTAAAAGCAAAAAAAATTGTATTTTGATGAACTTAGTACCTATAGGTTGGTTAGCTAATCAAATCATAAACTAATTTTATTTGGTGATAAAATGTAATGTAATTAATAAGGAAATACCATGAGAGGATATTTCCTTCAAGTGAGTGAGCCCAACTCCCCTTCCAAATCAACTTATTACTTAGAAAGAACTATAAAATCTACTATATTTTTATTAATAGAATAGGATATTATATTGAATTTATTACTACCATAGAGATGATACATAATATATTAATTCTAAGGTGAGAGAAAATTCACTATTATCCATATCAAATTATTATATTCCATCCCCTTTTTAAATAAGGAAGGACTTTCTCCATTTGATTTCTAGATCCACTGAACAATCTATTTATTCTTCTAATAGAGATGAGTTTTAATTTTGTGCTAAGACCTTTTATATATTATGAGTCTAGGTAGCTTGAAGTTATCTATTCCTGGAGTTATTCTTGGAATTGAGAGATGAATCACTTACAAATTATTAAAGGAAAACTCATGCAATAGGGAATTATTGTCTTAATAGGAAAAAATCTATTTGGTAGCTGCAAATACAATTCAGAAGATTAGAATTTAACTTAAGACATAGATTTAATCTCCATGAATCCAAGGGGAAGTAATAATTCCCTTATTTTCTATCTCAATACCACATGTTCTAGAACTACCTAGCTCATTCTAGGCTAATTGTGTTGGCAATTTGATTATTATTGATGTCAAAAGGAGATCTGAGTAATATCAGTTAATGATATTGTTGATGGATGTCAAAATAGAGATTGTGGCTAGTCATGATGGTCACTGATTTCAAGTGGTCTTTGTTTGAATGATGCATATGAAGTTGCAAGGCAAGCCTTAAAGAACTAAAAAAGTTTAGGCGTTGGGCTACTCTATACAACTTGCTAAGAGAAGAAAGAGTTAGTCATTTTCAGCTTAGTTCGGAAAGGTTTTAGGCATCGAGCTTCAATGTTAAGGCTTACACCTTAACTAAAAGTGATGAAAGGGGTATGAAGGAATCCTGAAAGCCAACACTCGAAGAGGTAATTCTACCATCGAGCATCACAGATTAGAAGGATGATTTAACACTTACAATAGAGTTGGTAAGTGGTAAGATGAAAGGGTTAACCTCAACATTTGGCAATCTAAATAATGTTTTGGAGTTCAAAGTTTTGTGTGATGGTTTGTGAGGGGGTGAAGATGGTAAATGGTAAAGGGTAAGGCTGATGGTTGAACCCTGACATGTGAGTAAAGAGCTTTAGAATAAAGTGTTCAGACTTGCTTCCTAAGCTCTACTAAGAACCTCAAGCATAATGTAACGTGGATAACTAGTTCCTGACCCTTGATGGAAAGAAAATTAAGGTCACTGAGAGTGATGGAGTATTTCTGCCATTTCACAAGAAGCTTGCATTGACCAACATTGACCAATGTGGAAACATGGGGAGGTGACACATGTCAACTATTATTTAGATCGGGTGGCTTAAGGAATTTAAATGTTAACTGATAACTTATGGCATGATCAATGGCCATCATTTAATTTTTTTTTCGACAATAGCTAGGTAGAAAAATGGTGAAACTTCATGTTAGGTGAATGTGATTGTGGCATAGAAATGAAATTGGTTTTTGAAACTACTCTAGTGATATGTTTGTTGATTGATTGGAAGAAGTTGATGACTTCATTAGTGCAATTATAGTCATGAGAAGAGGCTGATCAAGCATGAATGGTGTTAAATGCATAGGAAACCCTAAGAATTATTTACACCAAGATAGAAAATACAATGTATAAGATTGGTGTGTGTTGAAGAATTAAGCAATGTGTATGCATTCAATAAGCACATAGTGTATTAGGAGAAGAGTGAAGAGAGGAGAGGAAATGCTTGCAAATAAAAAAAGAGATTGAGCAGTTTGTGATTGTGGCATAGAAATGAAATTGGTTTTTGAAACTACTCTAGTGATATGTTTGTTGATTGATTGGAAGAAGTTGATGACTTCATTAGTGCAATTATAGTCATGAAATTTGGAAGAGGCTAATCAAGAATGAATGGTGTTAAATGCATAGGAAACCCTAAGAATTATTTACACCGAGATAGAAAATGCAATGTATAATATTGGTGTGTGTTGAATAATTAAGCAATGTGTATGCATTCAATAAGCACATAGTATATTAGGAGAAGAGTGAAGAGAGGAGAGGAAATACTTGAAAATAAAATAAGAGATTGAGCAGTTTCAGATTGAGTTTGTAACACAAAATTGGATTCATTTGAATCATATGTAATTAGAGTTGTTTCTCCACATACTTTCATTGTAAATCTGATTTATTGGTGTCATCAAATAGTTAGGTTAGTGCTCAAATTAGGGAGTGGGTGCTTCCTTAGATTTGGTGCTCTTAAATCAAGGGGTTGGTGTCTCCTTAGGGTTGATCCCCTTAAACATTGTAACTAGTTAGGTTTTATTATGTGGTTGGACTAGGAAAATAGATCCTTGCAACATTTCTCATCGAGGTTTTTCCCACATTAGGTTTTCTACATATATCTAGTCTTATGAGTATTTGTGTGTGTGATCTCTACATATTTTCTTAATTTTTATAACAAGGGTTAAAATAAAAAGTTTCAATTGATCCACTGATTCACCCTCCCTCTTAGTAGATAGTCGTGTTCCAAAAATTGGTATCAGAGTTCTAGTTCCTTTGAGAATCTTAATTAGCTCGGGTGAATCTTAGATAGTGAACACAAGATGACTAGATAAGAAGATTCTTCTTCAAATAGAGCACCTCTCTTTAATGGATCAAACTATGCTTTTTGGATCATCAGAATGGAAGCATATTTATCATATTTAGGGTTTGATGTATGGATGAATATATTAAATGCATATGTTATTCTTGCTACACCACCCACTGACTAGGTTGATAAGAAAGCATATGAGAATAATTCCAAGGCAAATAATTCTATTCTTTGTGGATTGTCTAACTTAGAGCTTTTAAAAGTGATGCTCTATAAAAAAAACCCAAGAGATTTAGGTCAAATTAAAGAGCATCTATGAAGGTGATGAAAAGGTAAAGCAGGCCAAGGTACAAACATAGAAAGGTAATTTTGAAATCCTTAAGATGAATGAAGAAGAGAAAATTGTAGACTACCTCCTTAGGGTAGATGAAATAGTTAATAAAATAAAATGCCTTGGAGAAGAGATGAAAGAATGTGTCATTGTCATTAAGGTCCTAAGATCCATGCCTTCCAAGTATTACTCTAAAATTTCTACAATAGAGGAAGAGATCTGAACAAACTTATTATTGATGAGTTGCATGGAACCTTCATTACCTGTGAGATGAGAATAGGAGACACTGAAAAATCCAAGAGAGAAGCAACATTCAAAGAAACCAAAAATGAAAAGTTAGAAGAACCTAAATTTGAATATAAGAAGATTGATGAAGAAGAAGCTAACTTTGTCAGAATATTAAGAAAAGGCTCTTGAAAGTACAAAGGTAAGTTACCCATTAAATAATTTAATTGCATTAAGATAGGAATTTTTTCTATTAAATGCCCTTATGGACAAAAGGATAACTTTGAGAAAGTAGAAGATAGTCAAAAGAAGAAATCCTACTCCCCAAAGAAGAAAAAATTCTTTAAAAATAAGATATATTTTGCACACACAAGAAGAAAGTAATCCACCTGATGTTAATGATAGCTTAGATGATGACCATGATTGTGACTTTGGGGATGAGGGAGGTGAATCCCTATTCATGGAATTAGGATCAACTTATGAGGATCAAGAAAAAGAAGAAATTAAAGATTTTGATGATGAATAAGAAGTGAATATAGAGGGTAAAATCATATGTGCTCTAAATGAGATTAAAAGATTGAGAAAGGAGAACTCAAATTAGAAGAAATATGAATAAAAAGAAATTGAAAGTCTGTCCAAAAGGCTTAAAGAATTTGATCAAATGATAGTTATCCTAAAGACACAAGTTGAAGAAGCTAAAAGAATAGAATATGTAGTAAAATATGAACAACAATATAAATATGATGAATGCATGAAGTTGGAAGCATAAATAGTGACTTTGAGAAAATAACTAAAAAAGGCTATAGAACAAATAGAAAAAGGTCTAAAGCTGAAAGGAGGCTTAGAGATTCTTGAAGAGTTGATTAACTCACAAAATCCTTCAAAAGAAAAGTAAGGATTAGGTTTTGAGAAATGAAAGAATCCTACTACTAGTGCATATGTGAGTTTATATGACAGATTCAAAGCAAAAGAAAATCCTAGAACGAAGAATGATAAAACGAAGAAGGATGCCTCTGGGGATGCTACTGATAAGAAGAAATATGATGGAGAAAAGAAGCCTACAATATATATGAAGACTAATAAGCTAGTCCTTGAAAACTTGAAGAAGAATCATAACAAAAAGGGAGTTGATGCAGATGGTTTTACAAGGGTGAGATATTTGAAGAAGAAAAATACAAGAAGACCTCCTCATCTTGCACAAATAAATGTTATGACCAAGTATTCCTCATATTTCTATGGTTATAACTATACTTGTAATAATTTTGGTCATAGGGCCAATGAATTTTGTGTTGTACCTAAAAGGAGAACAAACCTTGTTAGTAAAAATTATTTTCTCCTTTTTTAGATATAAATGTAATATGTTATAATTGTAATAACTTTGGTCACATATCCAAAAAATGTAGAATAAATTTTGTAAGACAAAAATTACAAGACAAGAAGAAAGCATGCCGTACACAGTGAAAAAATATTCACAAGTCTCTACTAAAAAGAAATATGAATCAAAAAAGAAACCCAAGAAAGTGTGGAAAGAGAGAAGTTAGAAGGTTGCACAATCTATGATTGCTTAAATTGCACTCCATGCTAAGAAGTAGAATTTGTGGATAATAGACAGTGGTTTCTATAAGCACATGATTAGTGATAAGAACAATTTCATCAAACTAGGTAAATGCAAAAAAAGATCTGTTTGTTTGGGAAACAACACTGTTGTGAAAATCTATGTTAAAGGAACCCTAAGCATAAATGGAAAATTTCCTACACATGATATCCTTTATGTTGAAGGATTAAAGAATAATATGCTAAGTGTCAGCCAAATGTGTGACAATGGATACAAAGTCACATTTAATGTAGAAGGATGTGAGATAAGGAAATTAAGGAAATCAATAGCGAAAGGAAAAAGAATTGCAAGTAGTATTTAGAATCTTTGTGAGGTGAATGGTCAAAGCTGCATGATAGGAAAAATTGATGAGAGTTGGTTATGGTATAGGAGAATGGGCCATGTAAATTTTGATAATCTTGTAAAAGTAAGTTCAAAAGGACTTGTGAGACACATGCCTAAGATAAACAAACCTACAAACACCACTTGCAAGGAATGTCAATAAGGAAAAAAACACGAGTCATATTTTAGACAAAAGAGTATTCAACTACAAAACCTTTGGAGTTAGTGCATATTGATATTTGTGGCCCCATAAGGAAAAAGGATTGAAAGGAGAAGGGTACTTCATTTACTAATTGATGATTAATCAAGAATGACATGGGTAACCTTCTTGAAGGATAAGTCTCAAGCATTTGAAAGATTCAATTTTTTTAGAGCCATAGTTGAGAAAGAGATTGACAGAAGGATCAAATGATTAAGATTAGATAAAGCTAAAGAATTCATATCAAATGAATTCATAGAATATTGTGAGAAGCATGTAATCAAGAGGAAATATTCAGTAGAAAGGAATCCACAACCAAATGGAGTGGTTGAAATAAAGAACATGAAAATCAAAGAGATGGTCAGAAAAATGCTAAATGAGGCCAAGTTACTTGATGTATACTAGAGAGATGTAGTACATACAATAGTATATACTTTGAATAGAGTTCAATTGAGACTAAATAGTAAGAAGACATGTAATGCCCCACAAAGTAACCCTAAAGGAAGTTGTAATTAATGACTTAAGCAAACCAATTTTTTTTATAAAGTGTAATTAACATACACATTCACTTACTAATTAACAAAAAACTCTAAGGCTACAAGGTTGGGATTACTTAAAACCACACATACATCTTACATATAACCATAGCATTAAATTACTTTAAGCAATAAGCATTTATACAACATACAAATACAACATACAATAATGAGATAAACATCCACGATATAAATTCATTAATCTTAAACAATAGTTACATCTCTCATTCCAAGAATGAGGCAATAGTACAAATATGTTACAGTTAAAAAATTTCACCTAATAAACATAAGAGGGATAAAATAACTTATACAAATAGAAATATAACAATTATTGAATTTAAAACAAGAACCACGAGCTATCCAACTGGATTTCTCGCCACCAAGTGCAAAAGATAAATGGGGACCCAACGGTGTATGGTGCATGTTCCACCCAACCAAGTGGTACCCATAGGCTCACGCCCATGCTAGGAGATAGTAAAAACGTAACATGGACAAATATCTACAACCGCTAACCATAGGTAGACTCATACTGACACAACCAAACAAATGAACTAATCAAGTACAACTCTCACATCACTGACATAGGTCACATTGCTTCCAAACATAAAATAGATCAAGTATGTTCAGAGAACCATACTCATATAACAAATACCAACTGTTGTCCTAGATAGAGTGTCATCGCACAACTCATAATGAGTTACCCTCACCGGATCCTCATAGGCTTCGATAATCTTGGTGACCTCTATCGACCCTTGGCCCTCATACTTACTAATGTGGAATCAAATACCTCTCATACTGAAAAGATAGATGGCCTTTCCATTTCAGGCCTTCCCACTCATTCCAAGCCTAAACAAGAACTTACGACTATGAGTGAGGTTAGAACTTATCTTTTTAGTGTGAAGTATTCCCCAAATTTTAGTACAATTTTAGTTATCACTTGATTAAACTACTTCCAAAGGTTACCCAATCTTACCTCTTATAGGCTCTAGCCCCTATTGGAAGCCATTCTTCTATTCGAAAACACACAAACAAAACTCATCACCAAGGGAATCACAAGTGCATACAACCTAGGCATCATAACCACTCCATCACAAGGAGGAAACAAATAATGAAACTGTAAGGCCTCTCCCTTTATAGTAGGGTTACAATACCTTTTATTCTAAACCTATGCTATTCTGCTATGTGGACTAAGAGTGCGCCAGATGGATGATGGAGCGTCTGATAGTGTTTGAGTACCTTTGTACTTGTAGTCATTTGGTTCTAAGAGTAAACTAGATATATCCTCATGTGAATATTTATGGTATGTGACTAAATCTGCATTGGTAGTTTTGTAATATTTAATTAACACAATAATCTTGGCTATAACAACATGAATAATAAATGAATAAATTGCACTTCTTTTTAATCTAAATTTAAGCATTTATCACCCAATAATTTAGCCACTTGATCAATTCTCTTTGAGGTAAACTAAGGATCTTTTAGCAGCTCGTAAAAGTACCCTAAATATATTATGGTTAAGGCAATTTAGTTATTGTGAGATGTGGAGTATAAGTAATGCTCTTCAGTGATGTCATTTGGAGTTACCATTGTGAACTAATTGTGATCTATGTAATTATATTCTTAGTTAATATTTATAAGTTTATTGTAGTTTGAAATGTCATTTGAGATTAGTATTTGGTAATATTGTTAGCCTTATTTTATATGTAGTAGTGATGTGAGAAACTATTTTATATAGTGAGTTAAGGATTAATAGAATATAATAAGGGAAATATAACTTTCACTACGCTATTTAACCTTGATAGAGATTGAGACAAATTATACTAAATGGTTAGTATAATTTGGATATAAGTTCAAAATTACTATTGTAAAAGTAATATTCTTAATAAACTAGGAAGCTACTCTTATTAATTTAAAATGATAGTAATATTATGATCACGTTAACTATTGTCCACTTGATTTAATGATCATAAGAATAGTGTTTTGCAAGATGTTACTATCATAAAATTAGTATAATTATTACAATATTGTAGCAGTTATGTTCTTTATTTTATTCATTAGAAGATTCAAGTATGTATGATATGTTAAGATTGGGGGTTGTGTTTAGATGAGGGATAATTAATCCAAACAGCTAATAATCATCCTCTATGATGGATTTGGACATGAATTAAATGCTCAAAATTAAATTCAAGTCAATATTTACAAATTGTGTAATCATTCAAAATTTACGAAATTGAACTATAGGTTCGCATAATATGTTCCCCATTGTGCATTCATATCTAAGATTAAATAATGAAGTCGTGGGAAGATTAAAATGTCAGCATGGGTGTCTTTTTGTACTCTTTGGCCCACCTACATGTTGCATGTAAACCCCGTACATCCAGACTTCATCCTTTAGCCATCCCTTTAAAATTCTTAATGCATGAGGGAAGGTTTATTTATTATGGTAAGTGAATGGTTGTAGAATTAATTACCACCTCCTCCTCCTCACGCCTAATTACAGTTCACTGAATTTGCACCATTTATGAGGTATGGGGAGAATGTTAATATCTAGAACAAGAGTATTTGGGTGTGGATGGAAGCCATTGAAGTGGTAGTTTTGGTAAGCGTAACAAGGATGACCCTTGGAGAGGTCTAAGAGCCAAGATAATTAATGAAAGGATGGCCTTTGGGCCAGGGAAGGTTGGCAAAATTTAAGGATATTTATTGTGTATGGTTGCGGGACATCGGGGGAGATCACGTTTCCATAGTTAAGAAAAAGAAGGAAGAGGAGGGGTGGGTTCTAAAAGTTTATGGACAGGCAAGATTGTCTTAATCTATCAGAGTCCACCATTTAAACTACATGGAGTTCTAGGGAAAATAACAATAGAATTAAAGAGAATGAGGTTTCAGACACATTATCCCAACTGGGGTTGTCGAAAGCCTATAATATTGATGGGGGATGGACAATATATATATAGAAAAAGGATAAGCTACAGGGCATTGGAAATACGTCTCTTTCCTCCAGATGCTACCATTTTATTCTTAAGGATGTGCTACAGCATAAAATCTTGAGGTAAGACACTGTCCATGGTTTCAGAGATTTCATTTTCCTTTGCTTGTTGATTGAGACCTGTATGCGGCTAAATCGTAATCTTTGTTGTGTTTCATTTCATTAAGAAACAATGTTGTTGATTACCTATTAAATTGGGTCGTGGTTCTATGTTTTTTTTAGTTTGGGGCAATTATCATATATAGCATGTTATTTTATTTTTATTTACCTATCACATTGCTTCCATGAGTTCTCGTGCCTTGTCTATGCCAACACTTTCTGCGTGCATTTCCACTTGGTACCGGTAAGCTTTATACCTTAATGGTTGTTCATGCCTTTCTCCAAAGCACCCATTCCACCATAGGTGGGCAAGACACTAGTAAAAATTATGGAGTTTAGCCTTACTCCTATCAATTGCATTTGCTTGAAAGTTTCTTAAGCCCTTTCAATAAATCCATTTGTGTGTGTATCCTACAATTAATGTATTCCATGAAACCACAAGGTATTCTATCAAACAATTCAAGTTCCTTGCCTATGCTTCTGCATTTTGCATGCATCTCTGTCAATGCATTCTGCCAAATAGCTCCATACCCTATTTCAAAAAAAAAAAGGTTCCCATTTTGGCGCAGGCAGAGAGTACGTTGAAAAAGGTTGTGGAATTCGGCTTTACACTTGCCATTTCATTTGCTCGAGAGATTTTTTTAACCCTCCTCTTCAATAAATCTATTTGGCGCATATCCTGTAATCATTACATTCTAGCGACCATATTTCTTTGAGGAATTCTGCCAAACAATTCACGTGCCTTGTCAATGCATCCTCATTCCGCATACATATCTACTAGGGCAGCCAAAACCACAACACATTTGAAATTGATATAGACACATTGTTGTGAAATTTATTTATTCTTACGAATGCCTACGTGTTTTATAAACACTTATGCATGTTATGGACACATTACAAATTTTGAATTTTCCTATGAAATACATGTGAGCAACTTCGTACCCCCACAAGTTTATGAACCTTCACATTGAAGCACACCTTTCCAAGTGAAACTACGGAATTTGACATTAGAAAGTTCAACTCTTTCACACTTTAATCTACACAAGGTTGTGGAGCGTAATCCTTTCAAAATATGTCACAAATTGATTTTTTTTCAAAAAAAAGGGTATGTTGTAAACGCGTTCAATCCAAGCTAAACTCTATGACATAGATTTGACCGTAGTCTTATCCTATCACTAATTCATTTTATGCTAGTTTTGTGATGGCGCAACAAGAGATTTAAGTTGCTACTAAATCTAGATAAAATATTGATGCATGAGTAAATAATTTTTCCAAAATATCGATCTATTAAAAACAAAAAAGAGAAAAAAAGAAAAGAAAAGAATTAATACCCTTAATCCTAAATAGATTCATGAATAACATATTTCCATTTGAAAGATTGATCATTATGACTTATAAGTATAAGATCAATTTCGTTATTTTTAAGATTGGTGCTTAATCCTTGATAAACATAGTTAGCAATGGTATTTTCTTGTCACATTAATGTTGCTTCTAGAGGGATGATTATTAGTTATTTATTTTATTTTAAAGTATCGAAGTATTTGGTTAAATTATTCATTTATATGATTGTGTTTCAATAGTATTTAAGTGATGGATTAAAATTCTTAATTGATTCACATTAAATCAAGATAATAGTAATTAGTACGATGAATCCATGTTGTGTATGATGACTTAATTATAAATATCACTTCAATGAATATCTTGGATGCAGTAAAATGTGTGTGTAAATGTGTTGCTTCTATTGTTTCCCTTAATTGACTTAGTGTTCATTTTAACTCACCAAGAAATTTGAAAAGTGTGTGTAGTGGGATCCACGTTTAGGCTTGTGTGATATTTAAATATGAAGATAGTTTCTTGGAAAGGGAAAACAATCTTCACAAAGTTACATAGGAAAAAAATATGAAAGTGTGATAAATATACTAAAGGTTTTATTGAAAACTTTGTGAAGATATTATGGTAAAAATGATGGAACTAGGGAGTCATCATGTAGCCTTTGGCATGAACAAGCATAGAATACTAAAATAAACCCCCCCCATGTAATAATAAATGATATGGTAAAATTAAAATGTGTATCTATAACCTAGTTCACGATTCATACCTATTACAATACATTATGATTGGAACATATTTAATATTGGTCAGGTAGCACCCTTTTATATTGTGCTTCTAATATAAAAAGGAGTGGTAGGAAGGTTATGGAGGTAATGTTTCAAAATCATCATGAGGCACTTTTAATGTGTGGCTTAATCCATGGTGTTAGAGTTAACTAAGTATTCTTGGAACCTGTTTACTATGTTACCACTTTATATTTTAGTCATGATCTAATTGATGCAAACAATAGTTTGAAATAAGAATAATACTTAGATTATAAGAGTGATTAAATGAACATTCAGTTGGTTGAGTAATCATAAATAATGAAATTAGGATCCGATTCATTCTTATTATTATGTTTAAAACCCTTGGGGTAGTTTTGTGTTGTTTTGGTAGTACTAAATATTTAGTCACTGGTATGTTACCTTGTGGCATTGTTTGTGCCAAATTGGGTATTTATATCTATGCTCCATTTTCCTCTAGTATTTCCTTAACGAGTTCTCTGACCCCCGGCTTCACCTAAGTGGGTGGCAGCCGTCTATGAAACTATCTGGGGTAATGGACCCTAGAAAGGGTTGCGTACCCACTTCTTCTTCTTTATTTATTTATAGTGTTTAATTAATGGATTAGAGGCATAATATAAAGTTGAGTAGAGAAACGAGTTTAGAGTATGCTAGTGTTATTGGGTTATGAGTGTGATTGTGGTTGAGCCATCCTTGTATCTAAAGGTTATCTCCTTTTCTATCCAACCATGTGTGAGATGGTTGAAGTCCAGTTGTCAAACTATGATGCCTCTGCAAAATATATACGTAGGCAAGGTCATCTGAGACGAGCTCCTGAGGACTAGGTCTGGCCCCTAGGATTTGCTCTCTTATTATTATATTTGGGATTTACCATTGATATGTATTCTATTGGTTATCATGTGTTTTATTTTATGTATGTGATTGTTCTAGAGTTGGTTGAACTACTTGAGTCTGCCTCAATGATGGGTCTCAATTTCTCTCTTTGATCCCCCAACCTTGATTTTCTAAGCAATTTAGTTATCAAACAAAAATATTATAGTTTATAATTAGTTGGAAGTTGTACGCTTTCATTTAGTACATGCTTTGGTAGAAAGTTTTGAGAGTTTTGCAAGCGTAGGTGAACGAAATTTGAAATTTGTGTTTTGCCCTTAACTGGGCTTTAGTTTAAAATTTTGGGCATTACAGAAACTCACTCCAAACAACTTGGAGGAAACAAAACACATAGTCCACTCCTTCCAAAGGAGGTACAAAACATCCTCGTTCGTGGAAACCAGGTAATTTACTGAATAGACACCATGCACTACCCAAGGTAAAAACAACTAGTTGACCTAATGAATCGACAACCCTCATACTCTAGAATCCTCTGGAAGACTTACAATTTCGACTAACACTTAACTCACTTCCCAAAACACAATGTGACGAAATAGCTACAAAATAATTCAAGTCATTAATCAAATATAATATTTGGATTTCCTAAATCCATACTCATTCAATAGGTAACGTTGACAAAGTCAAAGGCACGATAAATGGATTATCTGAAATAATCATATAAACCTATTTCCTCTTTCATTATAGAACATCTAAAACAAGTAAACTCACTTCCCTTTACGAAATACGAAGAAGATAAATCTTAAAAGGCAATTACAAGGAAATTACTATTTTTGGATATTCTAAATCCATATCCCTTACATACTCCATTCACAATAATATAATTGCCCTAATAGAAAATAAATAAATTAAAGTAATTAATTGCCTCTTCAATTTAATCAATTCCTAAATTTACTTTTAAAAACAACACAAATCCATGCATGTAAATCCTTTCCATTTTCTAACCATATTCTATATCTCTTTCAAATTTGTATATAAAAATATGCAATATATAAAATATCTTTTTTTTCTTATCTATTTGACCATGCATTCAAATCTTATCTTTTAAAAACTCCATTCAAAACTAAATTACATGCAATTTATAAAATAAAATAAATATTGAATACATTCCCAAATGAAACTACTCATGTAATATATTCATTAAATATATATCCATATATTTGACTGTATATATACATTCTTTATAATATCTACTATCTTTTACATAATACCCACTTGATGTTTTCAAATATAAATTAATATATATTATTAATATTCCATAATATATATAAATATACATATATAAATTATATATATTTTACTCTTATATATAAATGTATATACATATATTTAATATATATTTATTCTTGATTTTATTTAATAAAATCATTTACGAATTTCATTGGAGACGGACGAAATTGTTAGGTTTAAAAAAAAACATAATTTAAAAAAAAAAAATTGATGGGGAGGGGTCGATTGTAGCCGAACCCCTCTCCCTTCCCTCCATGCGCGTGGCCCATGCTTGGGGGGTTACACTGCCATATGAGGCAGCACTCCCTCCACTATGTGGAGGGTGCTGCCTCATAAGGCAACCACAACCTCCAATGTATGGGGGTGGTGGGGTGTGCTATGCACCCCCACCCAAATACCAATGCATCACCCAAAAACAAAACAACAAAAATGATATTCGCTTCTCTTTTTTTTTAATGCAAATTTTTAATATATCTACAACAATGCACCAGTCGTACGACAACAAAAAATAAAAATTTAAATTAGTATTTTTTTAACAACCAAAAAACTATATATTATAAATATATATATAAATTAATATGTGTATACATATATATAAAATGGATTTAACATAATAAATAAATTGGGGAAATTTTGTGAAAATATTCACCTACAGGTGAAATTATTCAATTTTTCCAAAGAACAACCAAAATTCACAGAAGTTTAAAACTAAATCATTTTAATCAATTTTCCCCCAATTCAAAGACAATAAAAGAACAAGAACAAGAACTTTCAAATCCTCAAGATTTCTCCGCCCAATTTCTATAGAGGTTTTTTGGAAATAAATTCATTTTTCTATAGTGATTGAAATTTCCTAAAACAAATCTAAGTGTTTTTTTATCCATAAGTTTGATTTAATAAAGAAACTATCAATTTCCTCAAATAAACTAAATTCTATAGAGGTTTTACAATTTCCTTGAAGAAATTTCATGGGAATAACAAAAGCTTCAAAATTTATTTATTTATTTTCTTTCTTCTAATAACAAATTCTTTTCCTAAATAGATTTAACAACCAATTCTTCAATCACTACAATTTTGAAAGCAACAAAGAACAATACAAAAACCACAGAAGAAAACCTGAGTCAAGAAGCTCCAAGTAATGGAGATTTTGATGCAGAGCCTCCTCCAAAGCTTCCACAACTTCTCTTCAACAGTACAATGATTCCAACCAAGAAAACAGTCAACAACCACAACAAAATTTACCAAAATTCTCCAATGTAAATCTACAGCCAAAAATTTCTTCAAACAATCCTTTGTGTAATTTTTTCCAAAAATATCCTCTCACACCTGAAGAAGCTTTTCCTCTCCAAAATTCTCTCTGTGAATGAATTTGCAACAAAATCTTCTAATTAATCAAACTCTCACATGTTGGCATAATTGAAAATATCTTCAACAACCAAATCTAATATTATATATTTATTAATTCCAAAAATTGAAAACTAATTTCCCAAATACAAATTTAATTCCAAATTCTAATTTAATTCCCACTAATTGAAGTAAAATTCCAAAATAAATTTTAATTCTTTTCTTTCTTTTAATTTTCTTAACATCACATTGATTAATTAATTAAATTATTTAATAACTAAATTCATCCCCATGGATTAAATTTAATTAATTAAATAAATAAATTAATTTAAATAATAAATTCTATCAACAATGTATAATTTTAATTAAATTACAATCAACATAATTTAATGCAATAATTCTAAGTATTTATTTCCAAATCAAGAATCCCTTCAAAATTAAATAAGATTAAAGCAAGGCAATCAACGACTCGACACACACGACAAACGACACACTATGGCTAGGTTGTAGACTCGACACAAGTTACCTAGCTACTATATCCCATTCAACTTAACCATTGGATCGACACGCTTAGACCTATGAAACTAGGTGGAGTCAATGTCATGTACCTACAAACTTGAAAACATAGTAACCAACATCATATAATATAAACAACATAAAATACACACTGTGAAGAGGAAATCACAGAATCGTAGGGTGCTCACAAGTAAGTGATGCAAACCCATCCCCTTCACCAATACACTTATGATAACTGACACTTCCATCATAATCCAATAATCTCATATGCAAACACATGTTATATCCACTAACATCATTACACCAATTAAAGCATGTAAAATAAAGCATTAGATAAACCAAATCACATCACATAATAGTTCGTCACTTTATAAATAGCGATCAAATACACACACAAGATAAAGTATCAGAATATCCAGAAACATAAATCAAAGCAAAACAAGGACACACTATCCAATCTAGAAAGAAAAACGGAGGGGTGTTACAAGACACCCTATGAACTATGGATGAAAAACCAACATCTAAATACTTCAAAGTGTTTGGTAGTAAATTCTATATTAGAAGAGAAGAAGAAAAATTAGGAATATTTGAATCAAGATGTGATGAAGGAATATTACTTGGATATTCCACTCAAAGCAAAGCCTACAAATGGTACAAAAAAAGGTTGCACAAAATTGTAGAGTATCAATGTCAAGGTTGATGAAGATTTGAAGCATATTGAACCTGATAAAGATAGTATGAAGTTTAATTAAAGTTTGAAGAAAGTTTCTAATGAAGATTCTGAAGAAAATAATGAAAAGGAACATGGAAGATATATTCAAAAGGATCATCCTAAATACCAAATTATTGGCAATAAAGATGAAGGATTTCAGACAAGGAGGAGAGTTGCAAAGAATAAAGAGAAAGTAAAATTTACACTATTATCTGAAATAGAGCCCAAATCTATGTTGAAGCTAGCAAGGATGAGAGTTGGATAAAATCAATGGAAGAAGAACTAAGTGAAATTGAAAAGAATAAAACTTGGGAGTTAGTTCCAAGACCCTCAAGCAAGAATACGATAGGAACTAAATGGATCTTTAGAAATAATATTAATGAAGATGGAGCTATTGTAAGAAATAAGGATAGATTGGCATGCAAAGGGTATTTACAAGTTGAAGGTATAGATTTTGAAGAAACATTTGCACCAGTTGCTAGATTGGAATCCATAATAATGTTTCTACTATTCTCTTCTCATAAAGGATTAAAATTTTATCAAATGGATTCCAGGTTTGGTTTCTTAGATGGGAACCTAGAAGAAGAAGTTTACATAGAACAACTTGAAGGTTTTAAGCTATCATAAGAAGATTATGTTTATAGATTGAAGAAAGAACTATATGGTCTAAAACATGCACCCAGAGCTTTGTATTCAAGATTAGACCAACACCTACAACAAAAAGGATTCAAGAAGGAATGTGCAAATATAAATTTGTACTTCAAATATGAAGGTGAGCATATGATAATTATTGTTGTGTATGTAGATGACATTATTTTTGCTGACAACAATGATAGAATGTCTAAAGAATTTGTTGTCTAAATGTAAAATGAGTTTGAGATGTCTATGTTGGGAGAAATTTATTTCTTCTTTGGACTACAAATAGCACAAAATAATGAGAAAATATTCATATTTCAAACTAAGTATGCTAAGGAGATGCTCAAGAAGTTTGGAATGGAAGATAGTAAACTAGTTGGTACCCCATGATAACTAGATGTAAATTAAGCAATATAGATGAATCCTTAGATGCAAATCAGACAATGTCTAGATCAATGATAAGTATCTTGTTATACCTAATTGCATCAATAAATGATATCATGCAAGCAATGTGCATGGTTGCAATATTTTAAGCCACTCCTAAAGAGTCTCATGTCAATGTAGTAAAAATAATTTTTAGATATGTCCAAAGCACAATTGACTATGGAATATGGTATCCCAAAGGTGAATATTTCAATTTGAAAACATATAAAGATGCTTATTGGGAAAGAAGTGTGGATGATAGAGGAAGCAGTAGTGGTGGTGCATTCTTTCTTGGAAACAAACTTGTTTCATGGCTGAGAAAAAAGAAAGAATCAATTACTCTTTATATCGCTGAAGTAGAGTATGTTGTAGTAGTGGCATATTGTACTCAAGTGTTGTGGATGAAACACACTTAAAGACATCAAGGTAGAATACAAAGAATTATTGGAAATAGCATGCCATTTAATTGCAATCCTAAAACATTAGTTATTTCATGTATATCCTAAATTCCTTAAATGTGTTTATCAACACTAGGATTAAGAATGAATTAATGATTGATGAAATAATCATATTAATTGGCATTTGTAAGTTATTCTAAATGTTAGGAACATGTGGGGATGCCTTGGGATGGGCTCCTACAAAATAGGAGCACATGGGCTCACACATGGGAGGTGACACTCACCTTAAGTTCAATTAACTAAGTGGTAAATTGAGTTTACTTCAAGAATGCATCCTAGGTTCCTACAAAATAGGGATTTTGTTTTATGCATGTTGAGTACCTATAAAATAGGGTTTGAAGTTTAGTTGAATTTCGGTTCAGTTGGAGTTCAATTTAGTTGAAGTTCAGTTGAAGTTCAATTGAAGTTCAGTTCAGTTGAAGTTCAGTTCAATTCAGTTTAGTTTAGTTCAGTTCAGTTCAATTTAGTTCAGTTCAGCTATCTTCAGTTAGTTTTAGTTGCATGTTAGTTGACTTCAGTTAACATAGAATGCATGCCTAATGTAAGATAGATTTTAAAGATGATCTTTCAAATATGATGAGATGTATAATCTGCAACTAGAATAACAATGTTAATCCTAATCTAAATAATAATCTAAAATCAAACAACAAAGAATGAGGAAATAAACATAATAAAACTAAACAAATTAATGGAAAACTCTCACCAAATATGTGTTCACTCCTTTGAATTATCTTGATTTTTCTTCTCCATTTTTACTTTTCAGTATTCTTGCCCTCAAATTTTTTAGTATTGATGCAAGCATAACTTCATCGAGTGTCTAAGCAAATATCGAAGATAAGTTTCTTCTCAAAATTTTATGATTTCGGGTGTAATGATTTCAAGAGGAGGAATAATGATAATGACATGCTATTTTATAGATTTTGGGTTTTTGAACGATCGACTTAGATTGAAAGAGAGATCGACGGATGAGATTGATGAATGCCATGCGATATGAGTTCTGTATCAGATAGAGCATGAGTTAGAAAAGACTGCAAGATAAAGACTAAGTTAGAACGATAAGTTAATCTTGAGTTAAGAATCTTTGAAAATAGAAGAAATAGACTTTGTATGTCAAAGACAAAGGTAGAAGTCTAAGAATAACGCATTCGAATGCAAACATGAGTTAATTAATTAAATAAATATATTTAATTAATAAACACATCATGCATATGAGTTGGAACTAGTTAACTGACTAGTTGTGACAGAGAGTTCTCTCGCAGAGATAATCAGATGTTAAACCTAGAGATAACTGGAGAACTAAAAATAGATCTCAAGCCAGAAGGTAAGTGAATGATTAGATAACTAATTGACAGAAGAATGTGACATACATAATTAAATATGAATAAAATGTTAATTTAATTCAACATTCAAAAATAAGAGACTTTAATTAAATAAATAAAGATAATTTATTTAATTGACTTTTGAAAAGGATTAAATAAATAATTAAATAATAAATATTTAATTATAGATAAAGGGGGTTAAATGAATAATTAAATAAAGATATTTAATTATAGTTGAAATATGATAAAAGGGTAATTAAATAATAAATATTTAGTTGATAGATAAAGGGGGAAGAATTAATTAGTTAGCAACATAATTAAATAAATATGACTTATTTAATTAATCAAGTTGAATAAAGGTTATTTATGAAATAATGAATTAATTAAAAAGGGGTATTTAATTAATAAAAGAAATATGTGTTAGAAAGGGTAATTAAATAATAAACATTATTTAATCAAGACCATGGACTATAGAAAATTATGTCGAATGTGTACTCGCAGGCCTAGACCAATTTTCGATATCTACAGTTTGCCCCTCTTTGATACAATGTTGGTACAATGTTGTGTCAAAGAAAATATGCCCCGATTATGCCCCAGTATGAAATAGGTTAGGGTATGCCCCAGTGAAAGGGAGAATGACGAGGAGGTAGTGGTATGCCCCCTCGAGAGGATAGGTGGGTTTGAAGAACACGAGTGTGCTCTTGAAATGGATGAGAAAACTAGAATATGAAGGACAAAAGAATAGGGAAAAATAGATAAGGATGATGAAGATACAGACTAGAAGAAATGTTAGCATGGATAATTCAAAAATTTAGTATTAAAAAAGAAGGGTTATTGATTGAGAAAAACATATAATCTTCGATATATTGCCAAATATGCTATGCTTTCTTGTTATCATCATTGGGCGGGACATGACACAAATGGATAGTACAACCTATGATACGAGATAGACCATAGTGTACAAAGTCATCCATCTATGAAAAATAGACAGTTGTAGATAAGGAGTGTCTTAACTCAAACTAAGGACAAGATGCCCCAGTCATTTTGTCTTAACAAACCACAAACAACAGACAAATAAAAGATGGGTCATGAGATGTCATTGCTCCTCTAAATCCTTGATAGGACATCCTTGAGGAAAATAGTAACATGACTCAAGAACAAATGTTAAAAAGATAGTTGATAGACAACAGCCAAAGAAAAAGAGCCCCGAGATATCCTTGCTTCTCTAAATCCTTCAAGGGACATCCTTGAGAAAGCTAGTAACCAGACTAAATTCACAAATTGATAAAAAGATACAACAAGATATAAAGTCATAAAGCCAATTAAATGTATTCTCCAAAACTTGATCTTGTGGGATTGTTTGATTGTTTGATGTTTGAAATAACGTAATGTGAGAGATGACACATACCGCATAAGATGTTGAGTCTGGTTTCGACCTGGTGACTTCTATATAAGGCATGACAAATCTTGGTTTCAGAAAGACACGTGTCATATAAGATGTTGGAGTCTGATGACGTTGAAGTGACAAGCTACATGAGACTATGAAAATTTGATGACGTATGTTGACAAGAAAGACATATCTGGAAAATACATAGGTTGATCATTTTGACAATGTGTTTGATATTGACTTGATGACTGTTTGAGATGTTGCCTTGTTGGTGCATGAATTGTTTTGATTCGTTGACTGATTAAAAGTGTGTGTGTGTGTGTGTGTGTTGAAAGTGTATGACATGAGGTGATAGCCTAAACGACTGACCTAATGCAGCTAAATACATGTGTCTAAGTGAATGATATGCAATGTATGTGATAGTGAATGTGAATGTGAATGAACCCTATTGGATTGACCTAGTGTGGTCTCGGGAGCTCATCAATTGATTAGCCTTACCTACATTGTACACGTAGAGACCTCATAGTTCGACACGACCAATGAATTTGAATGTATAGATAGTCATGATTTAAATGTGTGTGAGATGTGAGAAACCTAGACAAACAAACCTAATGCCTCAGGGGCGCATTGATTGATGGCCTTGCTTACGTCCCAGTCACAGAGGCAACGTAGTTCGACTATGACTACGACTGACTTAACATGACTAATTTGACATGACTAACTAGACATGACTGACTTGACTTTGTTTTTGGGATTTTCTGACTGTTTTGATTTTTTTGTGTTTTTGAAGTTTTCTAATGTTTTTGGATTGTCAGGACATTTTCCGATGTTTCTGATATTTTTTCAGGATATTTTATGATGATCATGGCAAATGCATGTGAATGATGCCGCCACACATGAATCCAAGGACAAGCATGATTTTTCTACTAGCCAAGCCGAATACCTATTACTAGGTTATGATGATGACGATGTTGTTTGACATGGGAAGGACACATCCCGAAACAACATGAAGATGAAAATAATGTGACTTAAGGATCAAGGTTTGTAGCAAGGCGAGAAACAAAGCCAAGGAATGTTTTGGATGATGCATTAAAATGCCTAGAAATATTTAATGGATTGGGCTTGTTGCATTTGGAATGACTTGGAGAGGACTAGATGGGATGATGGAAGGATGTTGGTTTAAAATCCTTAGATAGTTGACAAGGGAAACCAAGATAGCTGATATGTATAAAAAGATGATGAGTGGTGTTGGTAAAATATAGGAGACATGAGGATTATGGATGGAAGAATTATCATTTAGTATCCAAGGACAATGTTGCATAGGGATAATGAAGCTATGAAGGTAATTCCATGATGTTTCATGGATAGTGTATGACCAAAGGATAGCCATGTCAAAAGTTTTCCCAAAGCATGATTTATGTTTGTACCCCAATCTTTATCAAGATCAAGGTAGGTGGGAAAATGGATGGGAATGATAGGGCTTAAATGGATAGATGGAAATGTCATAAAAAATGTCATTCGAAGGGTACGTGAGATGAGAGAAATTTCCCCCAAGTGTAAAGATCCACATAGATAATTTCTCTTACACATGTTGCCTATTTACTAGGTTTTCATCACGGTACTTATCCAAAGAGCCATTAGAATGGTTTTCACTATTGGACGGAATTTTTCTCTTTGCTATTTTCCAAATTTTTTTGGTGTCACCAAGACGCTTGTTTGCCAAGTTTTCATCAGGGTAACAATTTTTGTTATTTTTTTGGATTGCCTCGATACTTTATATGATCACTGACTATGTTGAATCCATTGATGGTGCTGATGTAAAGACTAGTGCCATGATATGCCAATAATGACCTTTATGAAGTAGTTGTCTTGTTAGGATCATAGCACTTGCATACAATTGATCAATGTCATTGTGATCCTTTGTGATACTAGAGTTGGCTTTATCAGAATATACACATTGTGATAGAGTGCCATGAGAGTCCTTACAATAAAGATTTGCTACCAAGATGCGATGGATTTGTGATAGGGAATTTTTGGACTTTAGACAAGATGTTGGATTATGATGGATGATGGTAGATTTGGGGAAATTGTTCAGAAGTTTAGACGAATCACTTTTTATTTTCCAAACTTGGGATGTTGGATGGTGGAGTTTGTAATTTTGATTGGGATAGCGCTTGGAACCAACACTTTTATATGACTTGCTTGATGACCATTGTGAAGGAGGTGGACATTTATTATATGTGGGAGTCCTCTTTTCTTGTGGCTCCACATTTTGATTGACTTTTGGATTTGAAATATTTTCTTTGCTTGATCCATTTGTCTTTGGGATCCATTTTAACTTCATTTGTCCACTCAAATTTTTGATTGCTTTGATGGTCTTTGACATTTGATTTTGAACTTTGGATTTGTAATAATTTTTTTCTTTTTGTTGGTTCCAAATGGAAGGTTTGTTCATGTTGGAATGATGGTTTATGGTGTGGATGGAAGGAGTTTTGGAAAAAATCTTATGGTAAGAACTACTCATGGCCCCCATTTTGATGTTTATATCAGATAAAGTTTCCCCCAATATCAAGGAGGTATCACTAACATCATTAGATTCTTTGACTGATAAATAACCAAGACCTTGATGTCTAGGATTTTCTTGAAGTTGTACTGGTTCTCAAATTCCTTGCTCATGTAGGCCTAGTCCTTTTCCTTGATATTGCATGTTTTGGCAGATTCTATTTGCAATGGAATATTTTTTGTTTTGAAAATAAGATGTTAGCCCATCATTGTGTATGTAGACACCGTTACTTGGAATCTTCTCTTCTGTAAGAAATCCTACTTTGATAAATATAGATGATCCTATATGATAAGATGTTGTAGCTTCATTAACATGTTGGATATATTTCTGATTAACATCTTTGGTTTGATTTTATGAAACATTAGATTCTGACTGTTCTTCAAAATATATCGGTGCTTCCATGTCGATGTAGAAATTGTCCTTATGGTCATTATCATGGAGTCCAGTGAATTTATCTATAGCTTGATCATTTGAAAATATGTCTAGTGTAGAAGAATCTTGTTCTAGATGAAGATCATCTATGTTTCCAAAGGAGGCAAGTGTCTGATTTTGGGAAATGGCGGTGTTCAAAGTTTGGGTAGGATCAACCTCAATTGTTTGATCATGAATGGCATAAATATCGATGAGCGGATCGTTTTGGATTTCTTGATCACTGGTAGTGTCTTGATCAAAGATAGGTTTTTCTTGGATGACTTGATTGGGAATGAAATATTGATCAAGGATAAATGTATTTTGGCTGCCATGATTATCTAGAAGGACTTCTTGGATAGACCTAAAGATAGGGTCATGGGACGAACTTTGTTGATCTTGACATGAAGGTGAAGCCATGATGCCATGCTTTGGACTTTCTTTTTGACATGTATCCTCAAGGGTAGGCAATGGGATGTGATTTTAGAGACCATGAATAAATGAATTCTCATGACTAAATGTAGGTTGGGATGGAGTGAGTAGGAATAGATTAGTGGATGATGGACTAGGATGGGATGTGGAGGCTTGGAATGTGTTGAGGGATGATGGACTAGGATAGGATGTGGAGGCTTGGAATAGACTAGTGGGAGGTTGGTTTTCCTTGTCAAGGTTAAGGTAAGGGTGATTAATGGATGTTTGTTGTGGATTAATGGCATGGATTGTGCTAAGAGACTCTTGATAATGAGGGTAGATGGATGGAAGACTAGAGTTTATGGGTTGTTGATAAGAGGGATATGTGGGTAGTTGATCATGGGCTGAAGTTGATTGGGATTTGGATTGGATAAGTTTTATTTTGAAGTCTATGGCTTGTTGGTATTGGCCCATGCAGAGTAATTGGTATTCAACTTGACTAGCAAGCATATCAAGGTCAACGAAAGACATGGTGATGGATGGTAATGCAAATGATATGGAATTATGTCTCTAAATGATATGATTTTTAGTCTATATTGTTTTGGATTTTTTGGATATAAAAAATGAATGCTAATGCAACCCTTTTTTTTTTTTTGGTATTTTTTTGGCAAATAAGGAATGTCTAAAATGATTTTTATGCTAGGATGACATATGCTAGGATGGACAGTATGCAAAAATTCGAGTAGACTATGACAATAAATGATTCTAAGATGGGTATAACCTACCACCTATGGAATAAATCTAAGGAATGATTTGACTTGACCAAGGAACCTGATTGTAGGACAAAGACAACTGACAAGGCGAATTTCTCAAACTAGGTTGTTGAGCTGGAAAGATTCACTAATAGGACCAAAGTGACGAGGTTCAATGACTTGTGACAAATCGGAAAATGAAAGTATCCAATGATGAGGAAAGTTATGTATTCTACGATATGCAATTTCGTAGGAAGTATCTATATGCATGCAACTTAGGATGACTATGACTACGATATTGACATTGACTAAGATGTATATGACACCTAAAAATGTAAGGTTTTTGAGCAAATTTTTTCCAGTTTTCATCCAAGGTTGATCTTAAGAACCAAAGGCGAAAATGACAGTGATGTTTCAGACTCAGTTTGTGGTTTTCAAAGTTTTCTATTGACAGTCAAATGCGGTTCAAATTTTGACAGATGCGGTTTTCTATGATGCAGGTGGTGATTTGACTAAATACTCATTTCAGACACTGACAGAGTTTGGAATTTTTGACAGATGCAGTTTAGTTTATGACAAGTGTGGTTTTGAAAAAAGCATGCGATTTCTATGACAGATGTGGTGTTTCCTATGACAACCGTAGTTTGTAATACACATGCGATTCTAAATATGGAGCCTGTAAACTTGAATTTTTTGACAGACACTTGCAGCTTGATAAGTGACAGATGCGGCTTGCATGAACACATGCAACTCAAATTATGACAGTTGCGGCTCAATATCTAGATTGGAAAATGAATGTTTTTGACAAACACATGTAGCATTTCCCATAACAAATGCGACTCGCTAAGACAGATGTGGTGTTTAAACTAACAATTGCGACTCAATTGTTGACAGTTGAAGATTTTCCCAAAAGTTGTTTTGATTGACTTTGTATTTTGATCAATATTTTGGCTAATACAATAGAAAACAAACACATCAATCAATGTATTTTCAGTTTTGTGATGATGGGACTATTAAGACTCGAAAAACATTTACAACCTAGGCTTTTTGGACAATACTTGCTAAGTTCTTACTTGGATTTCTCCAGCTACGCATATTTATGGTGAATGACTAGTAGCTTGACCCCATTGGCTCCCCTCCATGACACTCACTTATATGGGGAAGCCAAGCTACTGTACCCATGAATCTCCCATGGCATACATCTCATTTCCACACATAAACTGTAAGAATATAAGACAGCTTCACAGGGCCGACCCTGCTGTGCCAACAAGTAGGTAGGATTTTGGTAACTCTAAAACAAGGTGTTTAATAAGGAAATTATGTTCATGGGGAACTATCCAATGTTGGTGAGAGTCTATTTATGTCCATCTTGTCGAAATAGTGAGCATGATTTTTGGGCTTTCTACAGAAATCTATTTTTATATACCGGGTGGAAGTCGCTTGGCTTTAGCATGTTATCGGTCTGAGTTGTCTTGGGGTGAGTAATTTTTCCCACCAAGATAGGACCAAGTTCTAGAGTTAGTAACTATTTCTCTTACACCCAGGATCACATAACTACACAAGGGGAGAGGATACTTCGATATACTGAATTGTGAAGGGTTACAAAAACGTGCTTTCGCACCAAATAAAGAAGACAGTGATTCTTTTTATTCCAAATGACAGTTGTCTATCTATCAAACAAAAAATTATTTTTAACCCACATGATGATTATCTATCTACCAAAAAAAATCTTGCTAAACAATTAAATACAAAGGCATTAGGTCCTGCATGCAGATTTATCAGTAGTTCATTGTTCTTGTCTTTGACTATCGTTCTGCAAAAAATATTGTCTTTGGTTTTTTAATTGTCTTTTATGCTTCGTCCCGCAAACACTACATTATTCCACCTTAACACAATTGAAACAAACATTAGCAAAAATAAAAAAAATCTAAAAAAGAGAAAAATGAAAATATGGATGCACGAAAATCAATAAAAAAGTGGAGAATATTTACTAGCGAAATGCAGCTTTTGGAGCCACATATGTGGTTTGATGTTGACAGGTGGATGCGGTTCGCGAATTTTGTTGACAAGCGGATGCGGTTTGTGACTTCTTAGATGCGGTTTGGGATGACAAATGTGTCTCTATTTTTAGAAGATGCGGCTCACGGATACAAATGTGTCGTTTTGCGGAACAGATGCGATGTGTTGTATGAAAAACCTACAAAAAATAATGAAAAACAAAAAAATGAAAAGACGAAAAGATGTGCAAATTTTGGAGCATGTTCACGTCGGGTTCACCAAATGTAAAAGTAGTTTTAAAAGATGAATCTTTCGAATGTGATGAAATGGATAATCTACAACTAGAATAACAATATTAATCCTAATCTAAAATCAAACAACAAAGAAAGAGGAAATAAACATAATAAAACTAAACAAAAGAATGGAAAGCTCTCACTGAATATGTGTTCACTCCTTCGAATTATCTCGATTTCTCTTCTCCATTTTTCCTTTTCAGTATTCTTGCCCTCAAGTTTTTCAGTATTGATGCAAGCATAACTTCGTTGAGTGTCTAAGAAAAATATCGAAGATAAGTTTCTTCTCAAAAGTGTATGATTTTGGGAGGAGGAATAATGATAATGACATGCCATTTTATAGATTTTGGGTTTTCGAATGATCGAATCAGATTGAAAGAGAGATTGATGGATGAGATTGATGAATGCCATGCAATATGAGTTATGTATCAGATAGAACATGAGTTAGAAAATACTGTAGGATAAAGACTAAGTTAGAACGATAACTTAATCTTGAGTTAAGAATCTTTGAAAATAGACGAAATAGACTTTATATGTCAAATACAAAGTTAGAAGTCTAATAATAACGCATTCGAATGAAAACATGCGTTAATTAATTAAATAAATATATTTAATTAATAAACACATCATGCATATGAATTGGAACTAGTTAACTGACTAGTTGTGACAGAGAGTTCTCTCGTAGAGATAATCAGATGTTAAACCCAAAGATAACTGGAGAACTAAAAATAGATCTTGAATCAAAAGGTGAGTGAATGATTAGATAACTGATTGAAAGAAGAATGTGACATAAATAATTAAATATGAATTAAATGATAATTTAATTCAACATTCGGAAATAAGAGACTTTAATTAAATAAATAGAGATAATTTATTTAATTGGCTTTTGAAAAGGATTAAATGAATAATAAAATAATAAATATTTAATTATAGATAAAGGGGGTTAAATGAATAATTAAATAAAGATATTTAATTATAGTTGAAATATGATAAAAGGGTAATTAAATAATAAATATTTAATTGATAGATAAAGGGGGAAGAATTAATTAGTTAGCAACATAATTAAATAAATATGACTTATTTAATTAATCAAGTTGAATAAAGGTTATTTATGAATTAATGAATTAATTAAAAAGGGGTATTTAATTAATAGAAGAAATGTGTTAGAAAGGGTAATTAAATAATAAACATTATTTAATCAAGACCACATACTATAGAAAATTATGTTGAATGTGTACTCGCATGCCTAGACCAATTTTTGGTATCTACACCTAATAACTTGAGTTGCATGACAGATAACATGAACTACCTTCAGTTAATAGGAGATGACCATTCTTGCATGAATGGTGTTGAGAAATGTTTCAGTTAACAAGAAATATCTTGGACCCACTTTGGATGCCCAAGTTGGCTTCTCGGAATTAACCCCTTTGCATGCAGAGATATTATTGATTGCCTAGTTAAGTGGGGTCCTCTTTTGGGCGCCAAATTTGAGGATAAAGCCTCAAGATATTTACAGGATGAAGACTTAGTTGTGACTTTAGTTTGGTACACCCAAATGGAAGAGGAAGATGGTTTGACATTGGTTTTCATGGTGCATCTCCACTTGCATGAAATAGGCATACCTTTAAGGGTTAGGGCTTGAGCATTGTTTGTGTAACTCATTTGGAGCTTACAATGTTGGAGAAAGTCTATATATCTCAAGCAAGTTGTAGATAAATTTTGCAAGTTTTATTTGCACGTTGTGAAGAAGTTTGGTGAAGGAAAAAGAGGCATTCTCAAGCAAGAATTGAAGCTATTGTAATCTAATTCAAGATTGAAATAATAGATCCTTTCTTGGTGGAGTTTTTTACTTGAAAGGGTTTTCTCCACGTTACATGCTTGTGCAATATTTCTAATATCCTATCTACTTCTTCTATCAACTTTTGTCTATATTCTACAAACAGTAAAAAGGATTAATTAGATAATCACCCACAAAGAATATGTAACAAAGGAAATACATATTTAGATCAGCAATATTAAATTTTTACAAGGTATTAAGCTACTAAAACACCTCAATTTTCACCAAGAACCTATCTCTATTCTTTTTGATAATTCAGTTCCCGAAATATATTAAAGAATCCATTGATGCATTCTAAGACCAAGCATATCTCAATCAATTATCACTTAATTTTAAGAGAAAAGGTAGTAGATCAAGAAGTCAACATGGAATTTGTACCGACCATAAAATAGGTTGCAAACATATTTAATAAGCCTCTTCCTAAAGATAAATTTTAATACTTGAGGCAACAATTGGGAGTGGTTTCTCCCACATCATATCAATAAATCTTAGTGATAGGACATGAGTCCAGGGAGCTTCACAAAAACTTTATTCATCCCTAGAAGATGAGAGAAAAGGAAAGTCAGGCATGCATGAATTTACAAATTTATAACTACTTGATGGTTGCAGATTCTTGGACACATTCTTTCACTTTGCATGGTATGTCAAAGGGGATAACATTAGTAGAAGAAAGGTGTTGAGACACTGTCCCTTTGCCATTAATGTCAAAGGGGGAGAAATAGAGAAATTCTCCATGTTTTTCAAAGGGGGAGATATTCCTAAGGGGGAAAATGGTTGTTGAGTAGATGTTTGTGCAAAGAATTTAGTTTTTCCATCAATTCCAAAGGGGGAGATTTCTGGAAATTTGATTGCTATTGATGTCAAAAGGAGATTTGAGTGATATTAGTTAGTGAGATTGTTGATGGATGTCAAAAGGGAGTTTGTGGCCAGTCATGATGGTCATTGATGTCAAGTGGTCTTGCTCTGAATGATGCATATGAAGTTGCAAGGAAAGCCTTGAAGAACTGTAGAATTTCGGGCTTCAGGCCTCAAGCTTACTCGATATAGCTTGCTAAGAGAAGAAAGAGTTAGTCATTTTTAGCTTAGTCCAAAAAGGTGCTAGACAGCGAGCTCCAGTATTAAGGATTATGCCTTAATTGAAAGTGATGAAATTGGTATGAAGGAACCCCAAAAGCCAACACCTGAAGACGTAATTTTATCATTGGGAATCACACATTAGAAGGATGCTTTAATGCTTACATCAGAGTTGGAAAGAGGTAAGATGAAAGGGTGAACCTCGACATCTAACAACCTAAATCATGTTTAGGAGTTCAAATTTTTGTGTGACGGTTTGTGATGGAGTGAAGATGTTAAATGGTAAAGGGCAAGTTTGATGGTCAAACCCAGATAGGTGAGTAAAGAGCTTCAAATTAAAGTGTTCGAACTTGCTTCCTAAGCTCTACTAAGAACCTCAAGCGTAAGGCAAGGTGGATACTCAACAGCCAATCCCTGATGGAAAGGAAAATTAAGGTCGGTGAGAGTAATGGAGTATTTCTGTCATTCTGGGGGAAGCTTGCATTGAACAACATTGACCAATGTGGAAACATGGGGAGGTGACATGCAACAACTGTTTGGATCAGGTAGCTCAAGTAATTCAAATATTAACCAACAAATCATGGTGCGATCAATGACCAACATTTAAATTTTTTTTTTAACTAGGAAACAAAATGGTGAAACTTTCAGTTAGGTGAATGTGATTGTGGCATAAAAAAGAAATTTATCATTCTAACTACTCTAGTGATATGTTTGTTAATTTATTGGAAGAAGTGGATGAATTCATTAATGCATAGATATTTATGACATCTGGAAGATGTTGATCGAGCATGAATGGTTTCAAATGCATAGGAACCCTACGAATGATTTACACCAAGATATAAAATACAATGTATAAGATTGGTGTGTGTTGAAGAATGAATTAGTGTGTATGCATTCAATGAGCACATAGTGTGTTGGGAGAAGAGTGAAGAGAGGAGAGGAAATGCTTGCAGAGAAAATTAGAGATTGTACAGTTGCAAATTGAGTCTGTAATACAGAATTGGATTCATTTGAATCATATGTAACTAGATTTTTTCCTCCACATAATTTCATTGAAAATCTGATTGGTTGGCGCCATCAAATAGTTGGGTTGGTGCTTAGATTAGGGAGTGGTTACTTCCTTAGAGTTGGTGATCTTAAATCAGGGGATTGGTGTATCCTTAGGTTTGGTGCCCTTAAACATTGTAACTGTAGACACCAAAAATTGGTCTAGGCTTGCGAATACACATTTGACATAATTTTCTATAGTCCATTGTCGTGATTAAATAATGCTTATTATTTAATTAACCTTTATAACACATATTTCCTCTATTAATTAAATACCCTTTTTTAATTAATTCACTAATTCATAAATGACCTTTATTCAACCTTGATTAATTAAATAAATCATATTTGTTTAATTATGTCACTAACTAATTAATTCTTCCTTCTTAATTAAATGATTTATTATTTAATTACCCCCATTTGTCATACTTCAACTATAATTAAATATTTATTATTTAATTATTCATTTAACCCCCTTTATCTATAATTAAAAATTTATTATTTAATTATTCAATTCCACCTTTACAACAGTCAAATTAAATAAATTATCTTTATTTATTAAATTAAATCTCTCATTTTCGAATGTTGAATTAAATTAACATTTAATTCATATTTAATTATTTATGTCACATTCTTCTTCCATCAGTTGACTAATCATTCACTCACCTTCTGATTCAAAATCTATTTTTAGTTCTCCAGTTATCTCCAGGATTCAACATTTGGTTATCTCTGCGAGAGAACTCTCCATCACAACTAGTCAGTTAACTAGTTCCAACTCATATGCATGATGTGTTTATTAATTAAATATCTTTATTTAATTAATTAACTCGTGTTTGCATTTGAATGCATTATTCTTAGACTTCTAACTTTGTCTTTGACATACAAAGTCTATTTCTTCTATTTTCGAAGATTCTTAACTCAAGATTAAGTTATCGTTCTAACTTAGTCTTTATCCAACAGTATTTTCTAACTCGTGTTCTAACTCACATTCTATCTGACATAAAACTCACATCACATGACATTCATCAATCTCATCCGTCGATCTCTCTTTCAATTTGAGCCGATCGTTTGAAAGTTACCCAAAATCTATAAAATGGCCTGTCATTATCATTATTACTGCTCCCGAAATCATACACTTTTGAGAAGAAACTTATCTTTGATATTTTTCTTAGACATTCGACGAAGTTATGCTTGCATTCAAACACAAAAATCTAAGGGAAAGAATACTGAAAAGGAAAAATGGAGAAGATCAATCAAGATAATTCGAAGTAGTGAACGCATATTCAGTGAGATCTTTCCATTAATTTGTTTAATTTATTATGTTTATTTCCTCATCCTTTGCTGTTTGATTTAGATTAATATTATTTAAGTTAAGATTAACATTTTTTATTCTAGTTGCAAATATATCTTAATTCCAGATTTTAATTCTATCTTATAGTAACCAATGAGGTTCTATTGTGAGGTTGGATTAGGGTAGTAGATCCTAGAATAATTTCTCATCGTGCTTTTCCCCATATTGGGTTTTCCACATATATCTAGCGCTATGAGTATTTTTATGTTATCTCTATATATTTTCTTAATTTGCATAAGAAGGGTTAAAATAAAAAGTTTTAATTGATCTATTGATTCACCCCTGTCTCAGTAGATAGTTGTGTTCCAAAAAATTACATTAATTTTGGATCTAACATTTTGAGTTCCAATTTCAAACCTAGCTATCCAATATTTATGAAAATCATTCCTTCTCCATAGATCCACTCTATGCGACTACATTTAAGCACTAAATTCATCATAAATACAATAATATAAATATGAAATAGAGTCTATTTAATTATCTATTAATGAAACCATAAGAGAGAAACACGAATAATTTTTTTTTCATAATCTACTTCTAATAGCTTTGAAGTTGATTAGTTCTAATTTTTTTCCATAATACAAATGTCTTTTAGCATGAATATGAAAAGTTCAAATAATAATGAGATATTGTTATTTTCTCATCATTCCCCCTTGAAATAAATTAGACCATTTCCTCATAGCATAAAATTGACATCTTCTTGTTTGAATAAATTTTTCTCTTCACCTAATCTAGTATAATCATAATCCTCCATTTTGTATTCATGTAGGCACATGAAAATGTGTAAAATTATGTAGCATCGATTTGATATTTCTATTTTAAAAATTTATAGGATGGGGTTAGCCCATAAATATTCCATAGATAAGTTGGCATAAATAGGAGAGGAGGTCAAAATATCATCCCTATCCATGCATGCTTTTGGTTGTTGAATATACGAGTTGATGGAGTGATCTCTTCGAAGAATCCAATTGAGATTGTTAGGAGATATAATTTCCCTTTTATTTAGGTGCATTGAGAGTTTTTCCCACCTTTCCTAACAACCTCTAGAGGAAATAATGAGAAGATAAATATCATGATTCTTTATCTTTTTTTTATCATTATTTCTCATGTCCTAGATCATTAATTTTTAGGAAAAGGGTGTTGTACATATTGCATGAGAAATAATTTTTTTAATTATGTAAAATAAATATTTATTTGTGGTGTATATTTGGAGACATGTTTAGCCAAATTAAATATTTATTTGGGTCCACATGTAAAGTTTTTGATTAGTTAATTTAGAGGATGATGAGGTTATTGTGGTATTCAACATGCTCATAATTTAATTCTTATCAATCTAGGTGGTGTTCAAGGTTATTTATGATATAATTAGAGTATTAAGAGAAATATGAATCCTCTACCTAAAATACTAATCAAATTTGAACTAGAATTGGATATATTCTATGACCAAAATTAGATTCTAATCTAGGAAATTCTAAATACAAATATACACTTTGAAAAAATAAAAATCTACTTGTGTAAACACATATATTGTGCAAATAGAAATTAGCTTGCATCAAATACTAGAATGAAAATGAAATCATTCTATAAGAAAATTATACTTTTTTAGTAGAATGTAAGATTGATGGTAGCTTTGGGTGGCCCTTTGATACCACTCCTAGCAGCGACTCTGGTTGGCCTAGTAGCGGCTCTGGTTGGTTGAGCTCTAATAAGATTTTTCTGTGCTTGGCGCTTGCAATCTCGCCACAATGCAAGGAAGATAAAGAAAAATAAAAGGAAACTGATGATGGTTGGGGTCCTCCTCCTGATGTCACTCCTGACCCCACTAATGTATGGGGAAAGAAGACTGACGACAAAGATCCTCCTGGCTTTGCTAGCACTACTCTGGCCACTTGATGGCCTTTTATTTTCTTTTTGTTATTATTGACTTATGGGCTAGGCCCACATAACTTTGTTTTTTGATTTTCTGGGCTAGGCCCATGTGACTCTCGGGGTGTGCCTTCTTAACACCCATCTTTTTTTGTGAATATGTATCTTATCTTTTTAATTTAATATAGATATCTACCTATTAATAAAAAATAAATAATTTTTTTGTATGTTTATGAACTTAGTACTTGAAGGTTGGTTAAACAATAAAATCATAAATTACTTCAGGTGATTGAGCCCACCTCCACTTTTGAATCAACCTATTACTCAAAAAGAACCTTCAACTCTAATTTCTCTTTATTAATAGAATAGGAGATTACATTGAATTTATTACTACCATTGTGAGGTTATGAACTATATTACTTTTAAGGTGAGAGAGAAAATTGAATATTATATATAAAATTATTATTCCCTCCCATTTTAGATAAGGAAGGCCTTTCTTCATTTGGTTGCTAGATCCAATGATCAGTCTATTCATTCATCTAATAGAGATGAGTTTTGGTTTTATGCTAAGGCCTTTTACATATTGAGTCTAAGTAGCTTGAAGTTATCTAGTATCAAATATTATTAGAATTAAGAGAAGAAGCCCATAAAAATTAGTGAAGGAAAACTCATGGAATATGTCATTCTTGGCTTAATAGGAAAAAATATATTTGGTATTTGCACATGCAATTTAGAAGTCTAGACACTAACTTAAGACCTAGATTTAATATCCATGAATCCAAGGGGAGGTAATATTGCCCTTATTTGATATCTCAAACTATGATAGCACATATTCTAGAACTACCTAGATCATCCTAAGCTAATTGCATTAACTCTGGAGCTAACTTTTCTAGTTCCAAAGTCAATCCTAGCTATCCACTATTTACGAAAAATTATTCCTT
The DNA here is from genome assembly GCA_007115665.2 of Sequoiadendron giganteum. Taxonomy (NCBI): domain Eukaryota; kingdom Viridiplantae; phylum Streptophyta; class Pinopsida; order Cupressales; family Cupressaceae; genus Sequoiadendron; species Sequoiadendron giganteum. Next base: position 444,676,656 of record CM021109.1, on the reverse strand, counting down.
ATCTATATCTCCACTTCATGCAACTGTATATACATATTTAATTCATCATAAATAAAAGAATATAAATATAAAATAGAGTCTATATAATTATTTAAATAGGGATAAAACATATGACATAATCTACTTCTAATAGTTTTACAATTTCTCCATAATACAAATGTCTTTTAGCATGAACACAAAAATTTCAAATAATCATGAGATATTGTTATTTTCTCATCATTTGCCACTTGACATAAGATATACCATTTTCTCGTAGCATAAAATTGATCTCTTTTTCTTTGGCTAAATTTTTCTCATAATTCAATTTAGTATAATCATAATCCTCCATTTTGTATATGGTATAGGATCACGAGATTGTGTAACCTTGTGTAGCATTGATTTTGTTGAGAAAAATGTAGTGTTGAGAGGGGGGTGAATCAACATATATTAAAACTTACCATTCCCATTTACATATTAAACATCACAACACAAACTAAAATAAGAGTAGAAAAGAAAGCATTCACCACACAAGGACACCAAGATTTTTACATGGAAAACCCAATGAGGGAAAAATCATGGTGAGAGTTAACTCATAATATAAAGCTCACTTCTTACAAAGATTACAATGTTGTTTAAGGCTCACTACCTATGGACTTGTAGGCTAAGGTGTGCAACCTTAGGGGAAGAAACAAAGGACTCGATGAGACTCACTATCTCATATCAAGACACATGAAAAATTATAATGAGAAATATAAATATGAACTACTATAGGGAAGCATCCAACATATGTTGATGTTGCATTCCTCTTTTGTAGCACAATTACATTGTCACAGTGATTTCACACACTTCATACTCAACTGAAACAACCCAAAATTATTACTCATATCATATTAACCCTTCACAAGTGATCTATTCATCCTTATATATGTTTCACAACACCTCAGAACATTAATTAGGTCAGCACTGATAGGACCTATCAACTGAAACATGTGACCACATATGAGTCAACTTCAAACACATATAACATCAACAAAATTAGGTTGTGAATCAACCCAAAACATAGACGACCCCAAAAACATGATGAAACACCCCAATATATCCTTCAAAGAAATTAAGGTAGATCAAGATCAACTACAAATGAAGGGACTCACACTGTTGGCCTAATTATCAACACCACTATCAAAACTATTAACTGTTTGCCTTTAAATCACTAGGGAGAGACAAAAAACATCATGTGGACCAAAATTAAGGCAATGAAACCTCTTTGCAATCATATCCTAAAGAAATCAATCACCAAATTCTAGCGCAAGTGAATAATCTCATTGAACTAGTAGAAACCAAGCAACCCACATAATTTGTGATACTTCAACACAAAAGACATAGCACCGAGGAGCACCAATTCACATAAAATCATATCACTAAATCCTTAGACCATACCAATCATAATGGAAGAATTTAGAGCATTCTAGTGAGTCAACTGAGACATATTATACTATTAAACATTAATTAAGAGAACACACACTTATAAATTTTTCTGTAGAAGAGGATATGACTTGAAATCCAAGAAATAGACTCCTTACACATTACCAATCTTAAATCTAGAATTACATAACTAGTTCTTGTAATGCAACAATATGTAGAGAAAATTACCAAAACCTAGACATAGAGAAGTGCATTGTCCATGCCTTACCAATTTCCAGAATCAAACAAGTATGAATCTGACTCAAATATTAATCCACTGTCTCCTTAAGCATGTAGCCACACACTAACATAACTACATCCCATGAACAAAACATAAAGAATATGTAACAATGTGTTACCATATACTTACCAATCATCCAGACTAATATTCTATCATGGACACATATGATGATATTTTGGACTATCTTCAATGTCTCTAATCAAGCTTATTCAACATAGATTCTCTTGAATATATCATCAAATAATACTTGTTAGTCTCTCCAACTTCACCAATGACATCTAGTTAACAATAATGACAACAGATGTTGAGTTGACATCAATGAAAACACACATTTCCAACAATCTCACCATTTATCATTGATGGAAACACATTTATTTATAAGTCCTCTCTCTCCCTTTATCTATACTCACTTCCACTTTGACATCAAGGAAAAAGAGCATAAAGTCTCCTTCTTATGACACCCCCAAAAAAAATTCTACATGTACTCCCCCTAATTGTATGATTTTTTTTCAAACTCCCCCCTTAAAAACTAATAGTATATACATGAAATCTTCAAAAAACACCAAAAATGATGCTACAAACCACCGTAAAATTGTACAACCACAAATTATCTCATCTTATGCTTTTGCAACTCCCTTAGAGGGTAAGATACCCTTATAAATTATCTTGATATGGGCTAGATTTGCATCCAAATTCACCTTAGATGGGGAAAGGATCTAGTTTTTGTACTCAAATTGTATATACAAATCCTCAACCACATCTATATTATCCAATACTTTCATCTTCTGATCTTTCTACTCTACCTCACCCAACACTTCAAATAAAGAATCCAACCTCAAATTCATTGCTTCTCTCAACAAAATATATTGTTTCTTTATCCAGTCTTTTCGGTCTTGTAACAAAGATAGATGTAAATAAAGATTTTCAACTTGAGCCCTAGTGGAACCATCCTTGTCCTTTGTTAAATCATAGGCTCCAACCAACTGAAATATTTGTGACTCAATAGATTCAATTTGACTTCTAATTATTTTTGTAGACTTAGGCCACCTTAAACAAAAATAATAGAGGGTATTTTCCTCATCAACACAATACTTGAAATCTTATTTTTTCCTTCAATTTTTTGTATACATTGGAACACTAGTCAAATACTTCAACCATCCTTTTATCATTTAATCTTTTTAGAGCTTCTTATTCTACTTTCTACTCAAAATGAGATAAATGATCCTTGAAGGAATCCATTAGTATCTTCAATTTTCATTTTGAAGCTAAAGAGGAATCAATGTCTACTTTCGATAAGCCATCCTCTATTAATTTTACTACATCATCAATTAAACTTATTTTCTTCACTTGTGCTTGTAGTATTTATTTTCTTGTAGAGAGGCATGTAGGATATCTCCAAGCTGCAACTTATGAAGGGGAAAAATATTTTACAATTTTAAATGTCCCTCATGAGGAGGAATCCTTAGGAGTTGTGGTGTCACCACTAGTTGAAATTGCATCTGCAGCCCTAAGAGGTCCTTGAATGAATCGAAAGATGAACCATGGCCTATATCAATGGAAGCATCTTGTTTCACATCCATATATTTTGCTATATCTTGATATGTCTCAGAATTATCCACTTTCTTCTCTTTTTATTTATTTTTCTCAATACTTGACACTTCTTCCAATTTATGCATATAGGAAATATCTTCTCTTTTTTGTTGTCCAGAGATTCCTTGTAATTTTTGCTTACCTGATATGTTTTCTTCATTTTTATCTTTTAGAGGAGAAAAATTAGGTTCTTCATCAATATTAGTGTTACCTAGAGGGAAGCCACCCATTTTACATTGATATTATTTATCTTGTAAACTTTCCTTCATCATAGGAGTAGTCTCCTCATTCAACTTATCATCTTTTTATATCCCATCATCACCAGTTATATTGCTCTCAAAAGTAGATAGATCTATGTCTTGTGTAGACACATCAGGTATATCTAGGAAAATGGTCTCATCTAGAACATGTTCCTCACTTGTCAACTCAACCTTCTTCATCTCCTCAAGGATCTTAGCTATCTTTTCTTCAGTCTCTTTATCCATCCTTTCTATCTCATCTTTGTCACTTCCCATCAGAGTGTTTATTCTTTGTTTGGTCTAGAACTCTTGTGCTTTACTTTGAGATAGTTTCACTCTTTCTTCATGTGAGATTGATGAACCAACCTTATGTAAATCATTTTGTCTCATTTTAGCTTCTTCTATATAGGCTTCATTTCTCTTGTTACTAAGAATGTATACAATACTTTCTAGGAGTTGATCAATAATCTCATTAAGAGCTATATTAAAGCTCATCATATACATGACAATGGAATTTTAAATTGTAGCCTTATCAACATAAGGAATTTCATCATACAAATCAAATATATCTTTCAATGCTCCATTCTCTACAATAAAATTAATAGTTGCCTCAAGTTGTAGATGCTCATGCTCAGGTGCTTCTAGAGAATCCTTCTTTGTCTTCTTTACTTTTTCCTTTCCTTTACCTTTAGATTTTTTTTCATCACCTTATTTTTCTCTCTTTCCTCTCATCTTAAATATAAAGGAATCCATTTTTTATTTTTCATCCAAATCATCATCCTCCAAATATACTAGAGTGAACTTCTCTCTTCTTTCCTACTATTTAGGCCTTGGTATTTTATTCTCTATAGTCCCAAAATTTGTAGGTGAACTAGTAGCATCTCTCCTTCTACTAGGAAGTGTTCGAGTAGGTATGGAAGGCTTTGGAGGTGTAACAATAGTAGATGTAGACCTACTTTATTTTTTAGGTCCTTGTGAGGCTTCTGGAGTGGCATTAGAAGCTTGTAGTACTACTAGAGTACCTTCAGATGCATTTCTTGATGGAATGAAAAATTCCCTTTTTAGTTTATCTTTCATTTTCTCCACACTTTCTTTTTCTTTCTTCTTGGTCATCTTATTTTTTATTTCATCATAAGTTCTAAGACTCTCTACAGTTGGATCATCTTGCTGAGTAGGATGTCAGCATAGGTAATCCAATCAACTTTAGAGACCTCATAAGGTAGTTTAAGTATCCATAAAGTTATTGGTTCAACTACCTCCATGTAGAAATTTTCTGTATCCACCATGAAATTAATAACATTCTTATATTTTTCCACCACTTTTGAGGGTATCTTGTCCCTCATTTGAATTTTATTTTGGAAAGTCTTAAAGAATCCATTGTACATAATGTATCATTGTTTCACATTCGAAAACCTAAGAATATGATCCCTAATTTGATGTGCATCAGGAATATGTCCTTTCCAAACCACATTCCTCAAACTAGGCAATTCGTTCAAGAAATAAAATAAATAAAAATGATTAAGGAACCATACCAAAAGTTGTATCTTTTTTCCTTTGTTTTGTACAGATTCTCCAACAACTGCTACCATATAAGCTCACAAAGATCAAAGTATTTTCCTTCCTTCACCACCAGATGTGCTATATGAATTATGATGGTAATAGCAAAGCCTTCTCTATTTGAGTAGTATATCTTATATGCAATGCCTATTGTTGCATAGAAGACCGCTAGGTTTGATATGTCATCCATAGTGAGTGATATTTAATCAATTTTAGCTTTGATGAGCCTCATAAATTCTTCATTCTTGATAGATTTCAATACATGCATAGGTTTGGAGGAGCACAAACCAGTTACAATTCTGATGGCATCCTTTGTGATCATATAGTGCTTATCAAAGTAGACGAATTCTTCCTAAATTTGGCACAACACAATTCTTATCCATTCATATTCAAGACTAAAATCCATAAAACTCTTCCATATATATAATCTCTTCACTTGCACATTCCTATTGTGTGCAACATTATTTACTATCCTAAAATATGCAAAACACAAAGAAATGCAAGGAGAAACAACACAACACCACCTCACGATTAGGTCTAAGTTGAACTTGAATAAAATAAAGATGAAACAAAAAATATACCTTATCCAAGTTGTAATTTTTGGTTGGCCCTTTGATGTAGCTTGAATGTGTGCTCCTTGATGGAAAATATGATGAAAATGATATGTAAAGTGATATACATTGCAAGATGAATGCAATGAAATATGTGGGTAGTTTGGTAGATGAATGCAAAGGGAAGCTTGATGAATGCAAAAATGGAGGTTGAATGAAAGTATGCAAGTTATTTAAATCTTGTGTGCTTGAGAATATAATTATTGAATGGAAATTATGTTATGAATGACATATCCCCAAAAAATGAGGTAAAATCTTCCATTTTAAGGGAAGAGTCTCTAGAGAATTCAATGGCTATGATTTAGCCAACATGAGAAAGATGGAGGGTTGTGGTGAGTTGAGGACTCACAAGCCCTCACATATTGCCATGTGGAAGATGAGGTGTCAAAAAGGACAGGTGATGTGGAAAGAGGAAATGTGAGGTGGAGAGAGGACATGTGAGGTGGAGATACTTGCAAGTACCTTGGGATTAGGGAAAGGTTTCCTCAAAAAGGAATTTATTGTCCCCATATGAGGTGATGGTGATAAGTGAGGAGTTTTAGAAAGTCCTCTCTTATCATCATGGGGATGAGAGAATTTGTTGGTGGAATAAATATGAATTTTAAATTCACATGATTGGGGAGTACCTCGGGGATAAGGCAAGGTCCTCATAAAGGAGGTCCTTGTCCCATGTGACTAATGTGACTTACGAAGAAATTTAGAATTTCCCAACAACCTACATGGGGAAGAGAAATGCATTGAATGAATAAATGTGAATTTTAAATTCACATGGGGAAGAGGTCAATGCTTGATAAAGAAAACACTTATGAAGGTTGACTTGGAGGTCATACCAAAAATGGTAGGTGATTAGATTAAGGTTGTGCAAACATGTGATTAGGAAGATTAATGAAGGATTAAAGACAAGTGGCCAAATATGGAGGATGTGACATTAATCTTGATTAAGGATGTGTACATCCTAATCATTGATTAATTGAACTAATCCAGATTAGAAGAAGATTATGGAGGATGTGACAAGGAGAGAGAAAAGAGGGAATTTAAAATTGATTTAAACTCAAAAAGGTAAATGACTAAATTAAATAAATTTATATATTTATTTATTTTAGAGAAGAAATGATGAAAAATAAAGTATTTAATTACTGAATTAAATACTTTAGAATCCTTAGAGGAAGGGGAAATATTAATTATATAAATCATTTAATTAATATTGATGAAATAGATGAATAAAGGATACAAATTTGACCATATGGGAGTGGTCAAATTTGGATGTCTACGCCTATAATATGATTTTAGTAGGAAGTCATCACCCATAAAATATTTTCTCCTAAACTCCTCCATCTTCAAATGACCATACTCAATTAGAGGTGAGTGAATGTACATTTAAACATCTTCTAAATGCAACACATTGATTGAAACACGAGAAAATTCTATGTCCTTATCATTATCCATATATTTGTATGAGTGCTTCTTAATTTTGGGATTTGGCTTCTCCAAAACATAAATAACCCTTGGAATATCCATGAAAATTCCTACATAAACTAGGGTTTCACAAGAAAATTGAGAAATACCTGAGAATTCTACCATTAGGGTTTGCACACAAAGTAACTGAAAAACTTCTTCTCTTCCTTAGCTCTTTCACACACTTGATGCCATTCAAATGAGATCAAAATTGATCATGGATTAAATATGTTGATGATTGTAGCTATAGGCTATATACTTCCATCTTATTGTGAATAATAAATTCATATGGCCTAACGACTATTCATTTATTGACATCACGATGAGGTTATGTGTCATGTACAACTGGAAGTATTCCTCCCTAGCTAAGAGGGAGTGTTGATGTTATAGCAGCTTTGGGCTCATCCTTCCAGCCTCAAGTCAAGACATTAAATTGCATATATACTATCAACTATTTATTTTATTGAGATAATTAAAGTGAAAAGGCACTTCAATTGGCAACAATATAATTTTTAATTGGGCAGACCTTCCTTGTAATTCACATCTTTTATTTGTAATTGTATTTTTCATATGTGGCCAACCTTGTACATGAAGAGGTGTGACCTCTCTCTCAATTTGTATTTATAAAAGGCTATTTCCATTCATTCATTTATAAATAAAGTTTTAT
>CM021109.1:444638503-444668756 GCA_007115665.2 Sequoiadendron giganteum | reverse complement strand
GTAGAGTATGTTGTAGTAGTGGCATATTGTACTCAAGTGTTGTGGATGAAACACACTTAAAGACATCAAGGTAGAATACAAAGAATTATTGGAAATAGCATGCCATTTAATTGCAATCCTAAAACATTAGTTATTTCATGTATATCCTAAATTCCTTAAATGTGTTTATCAACACTAGGATTAAGAATGAATTAATGATTGATGAAATAATCATATTAATTGGCATTTGTAAGTTATTCTAAATGTTAGGAACATGTGGGGATGCCTTGGGATGGGCTCCTACAAAATAGGAGCACATGGGCTCACACATGGGAGGTGACACTCACCTTAAGTTCAATTAACTAAGTGGTAAATTGAGTTTACTTCAAGAATGCATCCTAGGTTCCTACAAAATAGGGATTTTGTTTTATGCATGTTGAGTACCTATAAAATAGGGTTTGAAGTTTAGTTGAATTTCGGTTCAGTTGGAGTTCAATTTAGTTGAAGTTCAGTTGAAGTTCAATTGAAGTTCAGTTCAGTTGAAGTTCAGTTCAATTCAGTTTAGTTTAGTTCAGTTCAGTTCAATTTAGTTCAGTTCAGCTATCTTCAGTTAGTTTTAGTTGCATGTTAGTTGACTTCAGTTAACATAGAATGCATGCCTAATGTAAGATAGATTTTAAAGATGATCTTTCAAATATGATGAGATGTATAATCTGCAACTAGAATAACAATGTTAATCCTAATCTAAATAATAATCTAAAATCAAACAACAAAGAATGAGGAAATAAACATAATAAAACTAAACAAATTAATGGAAAACTCTCACCAAATATGTGTTCACTCCTTTGAATTATCTTGATTTTTCTTCTCCATTTTTACTTTTCAGTATTCTTGCCCTCAAATTTTTTAGTATTGATGCAAGCATAACTTCATCGAGTGTCTAAGCAAATATCGAAGATAAGTTTCTTCTCAAAATTTTATGATTTCGGGTGTAATGATTTCAAGAGGAGGAATAATGATAATGACATGCTATTTTATAGATTTTGGGTTTTTGAACGATCGACTTAGATTGAAAGAGAGATCGACGGATGAGATTGATGAATGCCATGCGATATGAGTTCTGTATCAGATAGAGCATGAGTTAGAAAAGACTGCAAGATAAAGACTAAGTTAGAACGATAAGTTAATCTTGAGTTAAGAATCTTTGAAAATAGAAGAAATAGACTTTGTATGTCAAAGACAAAGGTAGAAGTCTAAGAATAACGCATTCGAATGCAAACATGAGTTAATTAATTAAATAAATATATTTAATTAATAAACACATCATGCATATGAGTTGGAACTAGTTAACTGACTAGTTGTGACAGAGAGTTCTCTCGCAGAGATAATCAGATGTTAAACCTAGAGATAACTGGAGAACTAAAAATAGATCTCAAGCCAGAAGGTAAGTGAATGATTAGATAACTAATTGACAGAAGAATGTGACATACATAATTAAATATGAATAAAATGTTAATTTAATTCAACATTCAAAAATAAGAGACTTTAATTAAATAAATAAAGATAATTTATTTAATTGACTTTTGAAAAGGATTAAATAAATAATTAAATAATAAATATTTAATTATAGATAAAGGGGGTTAAATGAATAATTAAATAAAGATATTTAATTATAGTTGAAATATGATAAAAGGGTAATTAAATAATAAATATTTAGTTGATAGATAAAGGGGGAAGAATTAATTAGTTAGCAACATAATTAAATAAATATGACTTATTTAATTAATCAAGTTGAATAAAGGTTATTTATGAAATAATGAATTAATTAAAAAGGGGTATTTAATTAATAAAAGAAATATGTGTTAGAAAGGGTAATTAAATAATAAACATTATTTAATCAAGACCATGGACTATAGAAAATTATGTCGAATGTGTACTCGCAGGCCTAGACCAATTTTCGATATCTACAGTTTGCCCCTCTTTGATACAATGTTGGTACAATGTTGTGTCAAAGAAAATATGCCCCGATTATGCCCCAGTATGAAATAGGTTAGGGTATGCCCCAGTGAAAGGGAGAATGACGAGGAGGTAGTGGTATGCCCCCTCGAGAGGATAGGTGGGTTTGAAGAACACGAGTGTGCTCTTGAAATGGATGAGAAAACTAGAATATGAAGGACAAAAGAATAGGGAAAAATAGATAAGGATGATGAAGATACAGACTAGAAGAAATGTTAGCATGGATAATTCAAAAATTTAGTATTAAAAAAGAAGGGTTATTGATTGAGAAAAACATATAATCTTCGATATATTGCCAAATATGCTATGCTTTCTTGTTATCATCATTGGGCGGGACATGACACAAATGGATAGTACAACCTATGATACGAGATAGACCATAGTGTACAAAGTCATCCATCTATGAAAAATAGACAGTTGTAGATAAGGAGTGTCTTAACTCAAACTAAGGACAAGATGCCCCAGTCATTTTGTCTTAACAAACCACAAACAACAGACAAATAAAAGATGGGTCATGAGATGTCATTGCTCCTCTAAATCCTTGATAGGACATCCTTGAGGAAAATAGTAACATGACTCAAGAACAAATGTTAAAAAGATAGTTGATAGACAACAGCCAAAGAAAAAGAGCCCCGAGATATCCTTGCTTCTCTAAATCCTTCAAGGGACATCCTTGAGAAAGCTAGTAACCAGACTAAATTCACAAATTGATAAAAAGATACAACAAGATATAAAGTCATAAAGCCAATTAAATGTATTCTCCAAAACTTGATCTTGTGGGATTGTTTGATTGTTTGATGTTTGAAATAACGTAATGTGAGAGATGACACATACCGCATAAGATGTTGAGTCTGGTTTCGACCTGGTGACTTCTATATAAGGCATGACAAATCTTGGTTTCAGAAAGACACGTGTCATATAAGATGTTGGAGTCTGATGACGTTGAAGTGACAAGCTACATGAGACTATGAAAATTTGATGACGTATGTTGACAAGAAAGACATATCTGGAAAATACATAGGTTGATCATTTTGACAATGTGTTTGATATTGACTTGATGACTGTTTGAGATGTTGCCTTGTTGGTGCATGAATTGTTTTGATTCGTTGACTGATTAAAAGTGTGTGTGTGTGTGTGTGTGTTGAAAGTGTATGACATGAGGTGATAGCCTAAACGACTGACCTAATGCAGCTAAATACATGTGTCTAAGTGAATGATATGCAATGTATGTGATAGTGAATGTGAATGTGAATGAACCCTATTGGATTGACCTAGTGTGGTCTCGGGAGCTCATCAATTGATTAGCCTTACCTACATTGTACACGTAGAGACCTCATAGTTCGACACGACCAATGAATTTGAATGTATAGATAGTCATGATTTAAATGTGTGTGAGATGTGAGAAACCTAGACAAACAAACCTAATGCCTCAGGGGCGCATTGATTGATGGCCTTGCTTACGTCCCAGTCACAGAGGCAACGTAGTTCGACTATGACTACGACTGACTTAACATGACTAATTTGACATGACTAACTAGACATGACTGACTTGACTTTGTTTTTGGGATTTTCTGACTGTTTTGATTTTTTTGTGTTTTTGAAGTTTTCTAATGTTTTTGGATTGTCAGGACATTTTCCGATGTTTCTGATATTTTTTCAGGATATTTTATGATGATCATGGCAAATGCATGTGAATGATGCCGCCACACATGAATCCAAGGACAAGCATGATTTTTCTACTAGCCAAGCCGAATACCTATTACTAGGTTATGATGATGACGATGTTGTTTGACATGGGAAGGACACATCCCGAAACAACATGAAGATGAAAATAATGTGACTTAAGGATCAAGGTTTGTAGCAAGGCGAGAAACAAAGCCAAGGAATGTTTTGGATGATGCATTAAAATGCCTAGAAATATTTAATGGATTGGGCTTGTTGCATTTGGAATGACTTGGAGAGGACTAGATGGGATGATGGAAGGATGTTGGTTTAAAATCCTTAGATAGTTGACAAGGGAAACCAAGATAGCTGATATGTATAAAAAGATGATGAGTGGTGTTGGTAAAATATAGGAGACATGAGGATTATGGATGGAAGAATTATCATTTAGTATCCAAGGACAATGTTGCATAGGGATAATGAAGCTATGAAGGTAATTCCATGATGTTTCATGGATAGTGTATGACCAAAGGATAGCCATGTCAAAAGTTTTCCCAAAGCATGATTTATGTTTGTACCCCAATCTTTATCAAGATCAAGGTAGGTGGGAAAATGGATGGGAATGATAGGGCTTAAATGGATAGATGGAAATGTCATAAAAAATGTCATTCGAAGGGTACGTGAGATGAGAGAAATTTCCCCCAAGTGTAAAGATCCACATAGATAATTTCTCTTACACATGTTGCCTATTTACTAGGTTTTCATCACGGTACTTATCCAAAGAGCCATTAGAATGGTTTTCACTATTGGACGGAATTTTTCTCTTTGCTATTTTCCAAATTTTTTTGGTGTCACCAAGACGCTTGTTTGCCAAGTTTTCATCAGGGTAACAATTTTTGTTATTTTTTTGGATTGCCTCGATACTTTATATGATCACTGACTATGTTGAATCCATTGATGGTGCTGATGTAAAGACTAGTGCCATGATATGCCAATAATGACCTTTATGAAGTAGTTGTCTTGTTAGGATCATAGCACTTGCATACAATTGATCAATGTCATTGTGATCCTTTGTGATACTAGAGTTGGCTTTATCAGAATATACACATTGTGATAGAGTGCCATGAGAGTCCTTACAATAAAGATTTGCTACCAAGATGCGATGGATTTGTGATAGGGAATTTTTGGACTTTAGACAAGATGTTGGATTATGATGGATGATGGTAGATTTGGGGAAATTGTTCAGAAGTTTAGACGAATCACTTTTTATTTTCCAAACTTGGGATGTTGGATGGTGGAGTTTGTAATTTTGATTGGGATAGCGCTTGGAACCAACACTTTTATATGACTTGCTTGATGACCATTGTGAAGGAGGTGGACATTTATTATATGTGGGAGTCCTCTTTTCTTGTGGCTCCACATTTTGATTGACTTTTGGATTTGAAATATTTTCTTTGCTTGATCCATTTGTCTTTGGGATCCATTTTAACTTCATTTGTCCACTCAAATTTTTGATTGCTTTGATGGTCTTTGACATTTGATTTTGAACTTTGGATTTGTAATAATTTTTTTCTTTTTGTTGGTTCCAAATGGAAGGTTTGTTCATGTTGGAATGATGGTTTATGGTGTGGATGGAAGGAGTTTTGGAAAAAATCTTATGGTAAGAACTACTCATGGCCCCCATTTTGATGTTTATATCAGATAAAGTTTCCCCCAATATCAAGGAGGTATCACTAACATCATTAGATTCTTTGACTGATAAATAACCAAGACCTTGATGTCTAGGATTTTCTTGAAGTTGTACTGGTTCTCAAATTCCTTGCTCATGTAGGCCTAGTCCTTTTCCTTGATATTGCATGTTTTGGCAGATTCTATTTGCAATGGAATATTTTTTGTTTTGAAAATAAGATGTTAGCCCATCATTGTGTATGTAGACACCGTTACTTGGAATCTTCTCTTCTGTAAGAAATCCTACTTTGATAAATATAGATGATCCTATATGATAAGATGTTGTAGCTTCATTAACATGTTGGATATATTTCTGATTAACATCTTTGGTTTGATTTTATGAAACATTAGATTCTGACTGTTCTTCAAAATATATCGGTGCTTCCATGTCGATGTAGAAATTGTCCTTATGGTCATTATCATGGAGTCCAGTGAATTTATCTATAGCTTGATCATTTGAAAATATGTCTAGTGTAGAAGAATCTTGTTCTAGATGAAGATCATCTATGTTTCCAAAGGAGGCAAGTGTCTGATTTTGGGAAATGGCGGTGTTCAAAGTTTGGGTAGGATCAACCTCAATTGTTTGATCATGAATGGCATAAATATCGATGAGCGGATCGTTTTGGATTTCTTGATCACTGGTAGTGTCTTGATCAAAGATAGGTTTTTCTTGGATGACTTGATTGGGAATGAAATATTGATCAAGGATAAATGTATTTTGGCTGCCATGATTATCTAGAAGGACTTCTTGGATAGACCTAAAGATAGGGTCATGGGACGAACTTTGTTGATCTTGACATGAAGGTGAAGCCATGATGCCATGCTTTGGACTTTCTTTTTGACATGTATCCTCAAGGGTAGGCAATGGGATGTGATTTTAGAGACCATGAATAAATGAATTCTCATGACTAAATGTAGGTTGGGATGGAGTGAGTAGGAATAGATTAGTGGATGATGGACTAGGATGGGATGTGGAGGCTTGGAATGTGTTGAGGGATGATGGACTAGGATAGGATGTGGAGGCTTGGAATAGACTAGTGGGAGGTTGGTTTTCCTTGTCAAGGTTAAGGTAAGGGTGATTAATGGATGTTTGTTGTGGATTAATGGCATGGATTGTGCTAAGAGACTCTTGATAATGAGGGTAGATGGATGGAAGACTAGAGTTTATGGGTTGTTGATAAGAGGGATATGTGGGTAGTTGATCATGGGCTGAAGTTGATTGGGATTTGGATTGGATAAGTTTTATTTTGAAGTCTATGGCTTGTTGGTATTGGCCCATGCAGAGTAATTGGTATTCAACTTGACTAGCAAGCATATCAAGGTCAACGAAAGACATGGTGATGGATGGTAATGCAAATGATATGGAATTATGTCTCTAAATGATATGATTTTTAGTCTATATTGTTTTGGATTTTTTGGATATAAAAAATGAATGCTAATGCAACCCTTTTTTTTTTTTTGGTATTTTTTTGGCAAATAAGGAATGTCTAAAATGATTTTTATGCTAGGATGACATATGCTAGGATGGACAGTATGCAAAAATTCGAGTAGACTATGACAATAAATGATTCTAAGATGGGTATAACCTACCACCTATGGAATAAATCTAAGGAATGATTTGACTTGACCAAGGAACCTGATTGTAGGACAAAGACAACTGACAAGGCGAATTTCTCAAACTAGGTTGTTGAGCTGGAAAGATTCACTAATAGGACCAAAGTGACGAGGTTCAATGACTTGTGACAAATCGGAAAATGAAAGTATCCAATGATGAGGAAAGTTATGTATTCTACGATATGCAATTTCGTAGGAAGTATCTATATGCATGCAACTTAGGATGACTATGACTACGATATTGACATTGACTAAGATGTATATGACACCTAAAAATGTAAGGTTTTTGAGCAAATTTTTTCCAGTTTTCATCCAAGGTTGATCTTAAGAACCAAAGGCGAAAATGACAGTGATGTTTCAGACTCAGTTTGTGGTTTTCAAAGTTTTCTATTGACAGTCAAATGCGGTTCAAATTTTGACAGATGCGGTTTTCTATGATGCAGGTGGTGATTTGACTAAATACTCATTTCAGACACTGACAGAGTTTGGAATTTTTGACAGATGCAGTTTAGTTTATGACAAGTGTGGTTTTGAAAAAAGCATGCGATTTCTATGACAGATGTGGTGTTTCCTATGACAACCGTAGTTTGTAATACACATGCGATTCTAAATATGGAGCCTGTAAACTTGAATTTTTTGACAGACACTTGCAGCTTGATAAGTGACAGATGCGGCTTGCATGAACACATGCAACTCAAATTATGACAGTTGCGGCTCAATATCTAGATTGGAAAATGAATGTTTTTGACAAACACATGTAGCATTTCCCATAACAAATGCGACTCGCTAAGACAGATGTGGTGTTTAAACTAACAATTGCGACTCAATTGTTGACAGTTGAAGATTTTCCCAAAAGTTGTTTTGATTGACTTTGTATTTTGATCAATATTTTGGCTAATACAATAGAAAACAAACACATCAATCAATGTATTTTCAGTTTTGTGATGATGGGACTATTAAGACTCGAAAAACATTTACAACCTAGGCTTTTTGGACAATACTTGCTAAGTTCTTACTTGGATTTCTCCAGCTACGCATATTTATGGTGAATGACTAGTAGCTTGACCCCATTGGCTCCCCTCCATGACACTCACTTATATGGGGAAGCCAAGCTACTGTACCCATGAATCTCCCATGGCATACATCTCATTTCCACACATAAACTGTAAGAATATAAGACAGCTTCACAGGGCCGACCCTGCTGTGCCAACAAGTAGGTAGGATTTTGGTAACTCTAAAACAAGGTGTTTAATAAGGAAATTATGTTCATGGGGAACTATCCAATGTTGGTGAGAGTCTATTTATGTCCATCTTGTCGAAATAGTGAGCATGATTTTTGGGCTTTCTACAGAAATCTATTTTTATATACCGGGTGGAAGTCGCTTGGCTTTAGCATGTTATCGGTCTGAGTTGTCTTGGGGTGAGTAATTTTTCCCACCAAGATAGGACCAAGTTCTAGAGTTAGTAACTATTTCTCTTACACCCAGGATCACATAACTACACAAGGGGAGAGGATACTTCGATATACTGAATTGTGAAGGGTTACAAAAACGTGCTTTCGCACCAAATAAAGAAGACAGTGATTCTTTTTATTCCAAATGACAGTTGTCTATCTATCAAACAAAAAATTATTTTTAACCCACATGATGATTATCTATCTACCAAAAAAAATCTTGCTAAACAATTAAATACAAAGGCATTAGGTCCTGCATGCAGATTTATCAGTAGTTCATTGTTCTTGTCTTTGACTATCGTTCTGCAAAAAATATTGTCTTTGGTTTTTTAATTGTCTTTTATGCTTCGTCCCGCAAACACTACATTATTCCACCTTAACACAATTGAAACAAACATTAGCAAAAATAAAAAAAATCTAAAAAAGAGAAAAATGAAAATATGGATGCACGAAAATCAATAAAAAAGTGGAGAATATTTACTAGCGAAATGCAGCTTTTGGAGCCACATATGTGGTTTGATGTTGACAGGTGGATGCGGTTCGCGAATTTTGTTGACAAGCGGATGCGGTTTGTGACTTCTTAGATGCGGTTTGGGATGACAAATGTGTCTCTATTTTTAGAAGATGCGGCTCACGGATACAAATGTGTCGTTTTGCGGAACAGATGCGATGTGTTGTATGAAAAACCTACAAAAAATAATGAAAAACAAAAAAATGAAAAGACGAAAAGATGTGCAAATTTTGGAGCATGTTCACGTCGGGTTCACCAAATGTAAAAGTAGTTTTAAAAGATGAATCTTTCGAATGTGATGAAATGGATAATCTACAACTAGAATAACAATATTAATCCTAATCTAAAATCAAACAACAAAGAAAGAGGAAATAAACATAATAAAACTAAACAAAAGAATGGAAAGCTCTCACTGAATATGTGTTCACTCCTTCGAATTATCTCGATTTCTCTTCTCCATTTTTCCTTTTCAGTATTCTTGCCCTCAAGTTTTTCAGTATTGATGCAAGCATAACTTCGTTGAGTGTCTAAGAAAAATATCGAAGATAAGTTTCTTCTCAAAAGTGTATGATTTTGGGAGGAGGAATAATGATAATGACATGCCATTTTATAGATTTTGGGTTTTCGAATGATCGAATCAGATTGAAAGAGAGATTGATGGATGAGATTGATGAATGCCATGCAATATGAGTTATGTATCAGATAGAACATGAGTTAGAAAATACTGTAGGATAAAGACTAAGTTAGAACGATAACTTAATCTTGAGTTAAGAATCTTTGAAAATAGACGAAATAGACTTTATATGTCAAATACAAAGTTAGAAGTCTAATAATAACGCATTCGAATGAAAACATGCGTTAATTAATTAAATAAATATATTTAATTAATAAACACATCATGCATATGAATTGGAACTAGTTAACTGACTAGTTGTGACAGAGAGTTCTCTCGTAGAGATAATCAGATGTTAAACCCAAAGATAACTGGAGAACTAAAAATAGATCTTGAATCAAAAGGTGAGTGAATGATTAGATAACTGATTGAAAGAAGAATGTGACATAAATAATTAAATATGAATTAAATGATAATTTAATTCAACATTCGGAAATAAGAGACTTTAATTAAATAAATAGAGATAATTTATTTAATTGGCTTTTGAAAAGGATTAAATGAATAATAAAATAATAAATATTTAATTATAGATAAAGGGGGTTAAATGAATAATTAAATAAAGATATTTAATTATAGTTGAAATATGATAAAAGGGTAATTAAATAATAAATATTTAATTGATAGATAAAGGGGGAAGAATTAATTAGTTAGCAACATAATTAAATAAATATGACTTATTTAATTAATCAAGTTGAATAAAGGTTATTTATGAATTAATGAATTAATTAAAAAGGGGTATTTAATTAATAGAAGAAATGTGTTAGAAAGGGTAATTAAATAATAAACATTATTTAATCAAGACCACATACTATAGAAAATTATGTTGAATGTGTACTCGCATGCCTAGACCAATTTTTGGTATCTACACCTAATAACTTGAGTTGCATGACAGATAACATGAACTACCTTCAGTTAATAGGAGATGACCATTCTTGCATGAATGGTGTTGAGAAATGTTTCAGTTAACAAGAAATATCTTGGACCCACTTTGGATGCCCAAGTTGGCTTCTCGGAATTAACCCCTTTGCATGCAGAGATATTATTGATTGCCTAGTTAAGTGGGGTCCTCTTTTGGGCGCCAAATTTGAGGATAAAGCCTCAAGATATTTACAGGATGAAGACTTAGTTGTGACTTTAGTTTGGTACACCCAAATGGAAGAGGAAGATGGTTTGACATTGGTTTTCATGGTGCATCTCCACTTGCATGAAATAGGCATACCTTTAAGGGTTAGGGCTTGAGCATTGTTTGTGTAACTCATTTGGAGCTTACAATGTTGGAGAAAGTCTATATATCTCAAGCAAGTTGTAGATAAATTTTGCAAGTTTTATTTGCACGTTGTGAAGAAGTTTGGTGAAGGAAAAAGAGGCATTCTCAAGCAAGAATTGAAGCTATTGTAATCTAATTCAAGATTGAAATAATAGATCCTTTCTTGGTGGAGTTTTTTACTTGAAAGGGTTTTCTCCACGTTACATGCTTGTGCAATATTTCTAATATCCTATCTACTTCTTCTATCAACTTTTGTCTATATTCTACAAACAGTAAAAAGGATTAATTAGATAATCACCCACAAAGAATATGTAACAAAGGAAATACATATTTAGATCAGCAATATTAAATTTTTACAAGGTATTAAGCTACTAAAACACCTCAATTTTCACCAAGAACCTATCTCTATTCTTTTTGATAATTCAGTTCCCGAAATATATTAAAGAATCCATTGATGCATTCTAAGACCAAGCATATCTCAATCAATTATCACTTAATTTTAAGAGAAAAGGTAGTAGATCAAGAAGTCAACATGGAATTTGTACCGACCATAAAATAGGTTGCAAACATATTTAATAAGCCTCTTCCTAAAGATAAATTTTAATACTTGAGGCAACAATTGGGAGTGGTTTCTCCCACATCATATCAATAAATCAAGAATATCATCATATCAACAACTTTATCAACATCAACTTGAGTATCAATACAAGGGTTATCAATAACATCAAAAACCTTCTCAACTTGTTGATCAACAAAAATTTCATCAACTACTTGAGTACCAACAACAACCACATCATTAATCTCAACATCAACATGTTCATTAACCAACAAAGAATTTTTTTCATCTTCAAACATAATTGATATATCATGCATCTCAACTTGTAACTTATCTTGTTCAACTTGAACAGTAGATTCAAACTTTACCTCTATCTCATTTGTTACCTTCTTTTGTTTTCTTTGCTTCTTCATAATCTTCTTTAGAGGCCATCTTAACCTCTTTGAAATTGGTATATTCCAACTCCTTTGTGCTTCCTTAAGAAGTTGGTGTTCTTTGTCTAATCTTTCCAACCTTTGGCTTATCTTTTCTAGGGCTTCCTCAAACTCTATTTGTCTTGCCTTTTGTCTTTCCTTCTTTCTCATTTCTTTTTCCTCTCTTTCCTTCTTCCTTCGTGAATCCTCAACCTGCCAACATCTCTTTAAAAATTCCATTTTCACAAGCAAGTCTCTCCTTACTTCCACTTCACCTTGCCACACCTAGGCAATCAGGTTCCTTCCTCAACCTGCAAACAACCACACACAAACCACAAACAACTTTCCCAGAGCATCTTCAGGCTCTGATACCACTATGATGCAGAGAAAAGAGGATTCACAACTCAAAATTCCATTCACTTGACAAATTTCATAAAATTACTCATCTCAAAGAATTATTAAGTGCATTCTAGATCACATTAGAAACATAGCCATGGTAGCCCATAATTTAAGGCAATGAACAGTAATTAATAACTTTTACATAAGAAATAATAAAGCCAATCGCTTTGGTGAGACTTTATATAACATAATTACAGACCTCCCTTCCAATTTTTATGAAGATCCAACGGTGGAAACTAAAGTTATTGCATTTTCCCCAAAACTGTAAACCCTAGGCAGTGTTCAAACCTGCCCTCACCAAAATAGTCATATCTTCCACAAAACTCAATAAAATTCAATGAGACAAAAAGAATTGGAAACTAGAAACAGATACCTTTCCATCCATATATGATAATCTATTATTTTAATCCATACCAGTCCGTACAAGTCACAACTTCAACCTGAAAACAATGTAGAAATCATAAAATGCACACCAAACTTGAGGTTGCCATTCATCAAACTACAAAATAATGTCTCCAACCTCTCCAACCTCTCCAATTCGAGTTTTTGGAGGGTATACTTATACATTTACAACCAAAACCAACTATTTTCAACCACCTTTTAGTTAGTTTGTTGACAAAACACTTTAATGATACTTTTGACAAGTTGCTTGACAATTTTCTTGAGCAACTTTTACAATTTTTTACAATATGGAGCAACTTTACACATTATTTGACAAATGACTTCAAATATTACTTCCTAAGACTCAAAAACCTATAAAATGGCTTGATAAACCTTATTATAATACCCAATACATAAAATAGACCAACTATTTACAAATGGCCTCATGGAGGCTTGAAAGCAACTTGGTGCTCCTGCACCAGAGCTTCACAAAAACTTTATTCATCCCTAGAAGATGAGAGAAAAGGAAAGTCAGGCATGCATGAATTTACAAATTTATAACTACTTGATGGTTGCAGATTCTTGGACACATTCTTTCACTTTGCATGGTATGTCAAAGGGGATAACATTAGTAGAAGAAAGGTGTTGAGACACTGTCCCTTTGCCATTAATGTCAAAGGGGGAGAAATAGAGAAATTCTCCATGTTTTTCAAAGGGGGAGATATTCCTAAGGGGGAAAATGGTTGTTGAGTAGATGTTTGTGCAAAGAATTTAGTTTTTCCATCAATTCCAAAGGGGGAGATTTCTGGAAATTTGATTGCTATTGATGTCAAAAGGAGATTTGAGTGATATTAGTTAGTGAGATTGTTGATGGATGTCAAAAGGGAGTTTGTGGCCAGTCATGATGGTCATTGATGTCAAGTGGTCTTGCTCTGAATGATGCATATGAAGTTGCAAGGAAAGCCTTGAAGAACTGTAGAATTTCGGGCTTCAGGCCTCAAGCTTACTCGATATAGCTTGCTAAGAGAAGAAAGAGTTAGTCATTTTTAGCTTAGTCCAAAAAGGTGCTAGACAGCGAGCTCCAGTATTAAGGATTATGCCTTAATTGAAAGTGATGAAATTGGTATGAAGGAACCCCAAAAGCCAACACCTGAAGACGTAATTTTATCATTGGGAATCACACATTAGAAGGATGCTTTAATGCTTACATCAGAGTTGGAAAGAGGTAAGATGAAAGGGTGAACCTCGACATCTAACAACCTAAATCATGTTTAGGAGTTCAAATTTTTGTGTGACGGTTTGTGATGGAGTGAAGATGTTAAATGGTAAAGGGCAAGTTTGATGGTCAAACCCAGATAGGTGAGTAAAGAGCTTCAAATTAAAGTGTTCGAACTTGCTTCCTAAGCTCTACTAAGAACCTCAAGCGTAAGGCAAGGTGGATACTCAACAGCCAATCCCTGATGGAAAGGAAAATTAAGGTCGGTGAGAGTAATGGAGTATTTCTGTCATTCTGGGGGAAGCTTGCATTGAACAACATTGACCAATGTGGAAACATGGGGAGGTGACATGCAACAACTGTTTGGATCAGGTAGCTCAAGTAATTCAAATATTAACCAACAAATCATGGTGCGATCAATGACCAACATTTAAATTTTTTTTTTAACTAGGAAACAAAATGGTGAAACTTTCAGTTAGGTGAATGTGATTGTGGCATAAAAAAGAAATTTATCATTCTAACTACTCTAGTGATATGTTTGTTAATTTATTGGAAGAAGTGGATGAATTCATTAATGCATAGATATTTATGACATCTGGAAGATGTTGATCGAGCATGAATGGTTTCAAATGCATAGGAACCCTACGAATGATTTACACCAAGATATAAAATACAATGTATAAGATTGGTGTGTGTTGAAGAATGAATTAGTGTGTATGCATTCAATGAGCACATAGTGTGTTGGGAGAAGAGTGAAGAGAGGAGAGGAAATGCTTGCAGAGAAAATTAGAGATTGTACAGTTGCAAATTGAGTCTGTAATACAGAATTGGATTCATTTGAATCATATGTAACTAGATTTTTTCCTCCACATAATTTCATTGAAAATCTGATTGGTTGGCGCCATCAAATAGTTGGGTTGGTGCTTAGATTAGGGAGTGGTTACTTCCTTAGAGTTGGTGATCTTAAATCAGGGGATTGGTGTATCCTTAGGTTTGGTGCCCTTAAACATTGTAACTGTAGACACCAAAAATTGGTCTAGGCTTGCGAATACACATTTGACATAATTTTCTATAGTCCATTGTCGTGATTAAATAATGCTTATTATTTAATTAACCTTTATAACACATATTTCCTCTATTAATTAAATACCCTTTTTTAATTAATTCACTAATTCATAAATGACCTTTATTCAACCTTGATTAATTAAATAAATCATATTTGTTTAATTATGTCACTAACTAATTAATTCTTCCTTCTTAATTAAATGATTTATTATTTAATTACCCCCATTTGTCATACTTCAACTATAATTAAATATTTATTATTTAATTATTCATTTAACCCCCTTTATCTATAATTAAAAATTTATTATTTAATTATTCAATTCCACCTTTACAACAGTCAAATTAAATAAATTATCTTTATTTATTAAATTAAATCTCTCATTTTCGAATGTTGAATTAAATTAACATTTAATTCATATTTAATTATTTATGTCACATTCTTCTTCCATCAGTTGACTAATCATTCACTCACCTTCTGATTCAAAATCTATTTTTAGTTCTCCAGTTATCTCCAGGATTCAACATTTGGTTATCTCTGCGAGAGAACTCTCCATCACAACTAGTCAGTTAACTAGTTCCAACTCATATGCATGATGTGTTTATTAATTAAATATCTTTATTTAATTAATTAACTCGTGTTTGCATTTGAATGCATTATTCTTAGACTTCTAACTTTGTCTTTGACATACAAAGTCTATTTCTTCTATTTTCGAAGATTCTTAACTCAAGATTAAGTTATCGTTCTAACTTAGTCTTTATCCAACAGTATTTTCTAACTCGTGTTCTAACTCACATTCTATCTGACATAAAACTCACATCACATGACATTCATCAATCTCATCCGTCGATCTCTCTTTCAATTTGAGCCGATCGTTTGAAAGTTACCCAAAATCTATAAAATGGCCTGTCATTATCATTATTACTGCTCCCGAAATCATACACTTTTGAGAAGAAACTTATCTTTGATATTTTTCTTAGACATTCGACGAAGTTATGCTTGCATTCAAACACAAAAATCTAAGGGAAAGAATACTGAAAAGGAAAAATGGAGAAGATCAATCAAGATAATTCGAAGTAGTGAACGCATATTCAGTGAGATCTTTCCATTAATTTGTTTAATTTATTATGTTTATTTCCTCATCCTTTGCTGTTTGATTTAGATTAATATTATTTAAGTTAAGATTAACATTTTTTATTCTAGTTGCAAATATATCTTAATTCCAGATTTTAATTCTATCTTATAGTAACCAATGAGGTTCTATTGTGAGGTTGGATTAGGGTAGTAGATCCTAGAATAATTTCTCATCGTGCTTTTCCCCATATTGGGTTTTCCACATATATCTAGCGCTATGAGTATTTTTATGTTATCTCTATATATTTTCTTAATTTGCATAAGAAGGGTTAAAATAAAAAGTTTTAATTGATCTATTGATTCACCCCTGTCTCAGTAGATAGTTGTGTTCCAAAAAATTACATTAATTTTGGATCTAACATTTTGAGTTCCAATTTCAAACCTAGCTATCCAATATTTATGAAAATCATTCCTTCTCCATAGATCCACTCTATGCGACTACATTTAAGCACTAAATTCATCATAAATACAATAATATAAATATGAAATAGAGTCTATTTAATTATCTATTAATGAAACCATAAGAGAGAAACACGAATAATTTTTTTTTCATAATCTACTTCTAATAGCTTTGAAGTTGATTAGTTCTAATTTTTTTCCATAATACAAATGTCTTTTAGCATGAATATGAAAAGTTCAAATAATAATGAGATATTGTTATTTTCTCATCATTCCCCCTTGAAATAAATTAGACCATTTCCTCATAGCATAAAATTGACATCTTCTTGTTTGAATAAATTTTTCTCTTCACCTAATCTAGTATAATCATAATCCTCCATTTTGTATTCATGTAGGCACATGAAAATGTGTAAAATTATGTAGCATCGATTTGATATTTCTATTTTAAAAATTTATAGGATGGGGTTAGCCCATAAATATTCCATAGATAAGTTGGCATAAATAGGAGAGGAGGTCAAAATATCATCCCTATCCATGCATGCTTTTGGTTGTTGAATATACGAGTTGATGGAGTGATCTCTTCGAAGAATCCAATTGAGATTGTTAGGAGATATAATTTCCCTTTTATTTAGGTGCATTGAGAGTTTTTCCCACCTTTCCTAACAACCTCTAGAGGAAATAATGAGAAGATAAATATCATGATTCTTTATCTTTTTTTTATCATTATTTCTCATGTCCTAGATCATTAATTTTTAGGAAAAGGGTGTTGTACATATTGCATGAGAAATAATTTTTTTAATTATGTAAAATAAATATTTATTTGTGGTGTATATTTGGAGACATGTTTAGCCAAATTAAATATTTATTTGGGTCCACATGTAAAGTTTTTGATTAGTTAATTTAGAGGATGATGAGGTTATTGTGGTATTCAACATGCTCATAATTTAATTCTTATCAATCTAGGTGGTGTTCAAGGTTATTTATGATATAATTAGAGTATTAAGAGAAATATGAATCCTCTACCTAAAATACTAATCAAATTTGAACTAGAATTGGATATATTCTATGACCAAAATTAGATTCTAATCTAGGAAATTCTAAATACAAATATACACTTTGAAAAAATAAAAATCTACTTGTGTAAACACATATATTGTGCAAATAGAAATTAGCTTGCATCAAATACTAGAATGAAAATGAAATCATTCTATAAGAAAATTATACTTTTTTAGTAGAATGTAAGATTGATGGTAGCTTTGGGTGGCCCTTTGATACCACTCCTAGCAGCGACTCTGGTTGGCCTAGTAGCGGCTCTGGTTGGTTGAGCTCTAATAAGATTTTTCTGTGCTTGGCGCTTGCAATCTCGCCACAATGCAAGGAAGATAAAGAAAAATAAAAGGAAACTGATGATGGTTGGGGTCCTCCTCCTGATGTCACTCCTGACCCCACTAATGTATGGGGAAAGAAGACTGACGACAAAGATCCTCCTGGCTTTGCTAGCACTACTCTGGCCACTTGATGGCCTTTTATTTTCTTTTTGTTATTATTGACTTATGGGCTAGGCCCACATAACTTTGTTTTTTGATTTTCTGGGCTAGGCCCATGTGACTCTCGGGGTGTGCCTTCTTAACACCCATCTTTTTTTGTGAATATGTATCTTATCTTTTTAATTTAATATAGATATCTACCTATTAATAAAAAATAAATAATTTTTTTGTATGTTTATGAACTTAGTACTTGAAGGTTGGTTAAACAATAAAATCATAAATTACTTCAGGTGATTGAGCCCACCTCCACTTTTGAATCAACCTATTACTCAAAAAGAACCTTCAACTCTAATTTCTCTTTATTAATAGAATAGGAGATTACATTGAATTTATTACTACCATTGTGAGGTTATGAACTATATTACTTTTAAGGTGAGAGAGAAAATTGAATATTATATATAAAATTATTATTCCCTCCCATTTTAGATAAGGAAGGCCTTTCTTCATTTGGTTGCTAGATCCAATGATCAGTCTATTCATTCATCTAATAGAGATGAGTTTTGGTTTTATGCTAAGGCCTTTTACATATTGAGTCTAAGTAGCTTGAAGTTATCTAGTATCAAATATTATTAGAATTAAGAGAAGAAGCCCATAAAAATTAGTGAAGGAAAACTCATGGAATATGTCATTCTTGGCTTAATAGGAAAAAATATATTTGGTATTTGCACATGCAATTTAGAAGTCTAGACACTAACTTAAGACCTAGATTTAATATCCATGAATCCAAGGGGAGGTAATATTGCCCTTATTTGATATCTCAAACTATGATAGCACATATTCTAGAACTACCTAGATCATCCTAAGCTAATTGCATTAACTCTGGAGCTAACTTTTCTAGTTCCAAAGTCAATCCTAGCTATCCACTATTTACGAAAAATTATTCCTTATCTATATCTCCACTTCATGCAACTGTATATACATATTTAATTCATCATAAATAAAAGAATATAAATATAAAATAGAGTCTATATAATTATTTAAATAGGGATAAAACATATGACATAATCTACTTCTAATAGTTTTACAATTTCTCCATAATACAAATGTCTTTTAGCATGAACACAAAAATTTCAAATAATCATGAGATATTGTTATTTTCTCATCATTTGCCACTTGACATAAGATATACCATTTTCTCGTAGCATAAAATTGATCTCTTTTTCTTTGGCTAAATTTTTCTCATAATTCAATTTAGTATAATCATAATCCTCCATTTTGTATATGGTATAGGATCACGAGATTGTGTAACCTTGTGTAGCATTGATTTTGTTGAGAAAAATGTAGTGTTGAGAGGGGGGTGAATCAACATATATTAAAACTTACCATTCCCATTTACATATTAAACATCACAACACAAACTAAAATAAGAGTAGAAAAGAAAGCATTCACCACACAAGGACACCAAGATTTTTACATGGAAAACCCAATGAGGGAAAAATCATGGTGAGAGTTAACTCATAATATAAAGCTCACTTCTTACAAAGATTACAATGTTGTTTAAGGCTCACTACCTATGGACTTGTAGGCTAAGGTGTGCAACCTTAGGGGAAGAAACAAAGGACTCGATGAGACTCACTATCTCATATCAAGACACATGAAAAATTATAATGAGAAATATAAATATGAACTACTATAGGGAAGCATCCAACATATGTTGATGTTGCATTCCTCTTTTGTAGCACAATTACATTGTCACAGTGATTTCACACACTTCATACTCAACTGAAACAACCCAAAATTATTACTCATATCATATTAACCCTTCACAAGTGATCTATTCATCCTTATATATGTTTCACAACACCTCAGAACATTAATTAGGTCAGCACTGATAGGACCTATCAACTGAAACATGTGACCACATATGAGTCAACTTCAAACACATATAACATCAACAAAATTAGGTTGTGAATCAACCCAAAACATAGACGACCCCAAAAACATGATGAAACACCCCAATATATCCTTCAAAGAAATTAAGGTAGATCAAGATCAACTACAAATGAAGGGACTCACACTGTTGGCCTAATTATCAACACCACTATCAAAACTATTAACTGTTTGCCTTTAAATCACTAGGGAGAGACAAAAAACATCATGTGGACCAAAATTAAGGCAATGAAACCTCTTTGCAATCATATCCTAAAGAAATCAATCACCAAATTCTAGCGCAAGTGAATAATCTCATTGAACTAGTAGAAACCAAGCAACCCACATAATTTGTGATACTTCAACACAAAAGACATAGCACCGAGGAGCACCAATTCACATAAAATCATATCACTAAATCCTTAGACCATACCAATCATAATGGAAGAATTTAGAGCATTCTAGTGAGTCAACTGAGACATATTATACTATTAAACATTAATTAAGAGAACACACACTTATAAATTTTTCTGTAGAAGAGGATATGACTTGAAATCCAAGAAATAGACTCCTTACACATTACCAATCTTAAATCTAGAATTACATAACTAGTTCTTGTAATGCAACAATATGTAGAGAAAATTACCAAAACCTAGACATAGAGAAGTGCATTGTCCATGCCTTACCAATTTCCAGAATCAAACAAGTATGAATCTGACTCAAATATTAATCCACTGTCTCCTTAAGCATGTAGCCACACACTAACATAACTACATCCCATGAACAAAACATAAAGAATATGTAACAATGTGTTACCATATACTTACCAATCATCCAGACTAATATTCTATCATGGACACATATGATGATATTTTGGACTATCTTCAATGTCTCTAATCAAGCTTATTCAACATAGATTCTCTTGAATATATCATCAAATAATACTTGTTAGTCTCTCCAACTTCACCAATGACATCTAGTTAACAATAATGACAACAGATGTTGAGTTGACATCAATGAAAACACACATTTCCAACAATCTCACCATTTATCATTGATGGAAACACATTTATTTATAAGTCCTCTCTCTCCCTTTATCTATACTCACTTCCACTTTGACATCAAGGAAAAAGAGCATAAAGTCTCCTTCTTATGACACCCCCAAAAAAAATTCTACATGTACTCCCCCTAATTGTATGATTTTTTTTCAAACTCCCCCCTTAAAAACTAATAGTATATACATGAAATCTTCAAAAAACACCAAAAATGATGCTACAAACCACCGTAAAATTGTACAACCACAAATTATCTCATCTTATGCTTTTGCAACTCCCTTAGAGGGTAAGATACCCTTATAAATTATCTTGATATGGGCTAGATTTGCATCCAAATTCACCTTAGATGGGGAAAGGATCTAGTTTTTGTACTCAAATTGTATATACAAATCCTCAACCACATCTATATTATCCAATACTTTCATCTTCTGATCTTTCTACTCTACCTCACCCAACACTTCAAATAAAGAATCCAACCTCAAATTCATTGCTTCTCTCAACAAAATATATTGTTTCTTTATCCAGTCTTTTCGGTCTTGTAACAAAGATAGATGTAAATAAAGATTTTCAACTTGAGCCCTAGTGGAACCATCCTTGTCCTTTGTTAAATCATAGGCTCCAACCAACTGAAATATTTGTGACTCAATAGATTCAATTTGACTTCTAATTATTTTTGTAGACTTAGGCCACCTTAAACAAAAATAATAGAGGGTATTTTCCTCATCAACACAATACTTGAAATCTTATTTTTTCCTTCAATTTTTTGTATACATTGGAACACTAGTCAAATACTTCAACCATCCTTTTATCATTTAATCTTTTTAGAGCTTCTTATTCTACTTTCTACTCAAAATGAGATAAATGATCCTTGAAGGAATCCATTAGTATCTTCAATTTTCATTTTGAAGCTAAAGAGGAATCAATGTCTACTTTCGATAAGCCATCCTCTATTAATTTTACTACATCATCAATTAAACTTATTTTCTTCACTTGTGCTTGTAGTATTTATTTTCTTGTAGAGAGGCATGTAGGATATCTCCAAGCTGCAACTTATGAAGGGGAAAAATATTTTACAATTTTAAATGTCCCTCATGAGGAGGAATCCTTAGGAGTTGTGGTGTCACCACTAGTTGAAATTGCATCTGCAGCCCTAAGAGGTCCTTGAATGAATCGAAAGATGAACCATGGCCTATATCAATGGAAGCATCTTGTTTCACATCCATATATTTTGCTATATCTTGATATGTCTCAGAATTATCCACTTTCTTCTCTTTTTATTTATTTTTCTCAATACTTGACACTTCTTCCAATTTATGCATATAGGAAATATCTTCTCTTTTTTGTTGTCCAGAGATTCCTTGTAATTTTTGCTTACCTGATATGTTTTCTTCATTTTTATCTTTTAGAGGAGAAAAATTAGGTTCTTCATCAATATTAGTGTTACCTAGAGGGAAGCCACCCATTTTACATTGATATTATTTATCTTGTAAACTTTCCTTCATCATAGGAGTAGTCTCCTCATTCAACTTATCATCTTTTTATATCCCATCATCACCAGTTATATTGCTCTCAAAAGTAGATAGATCTATGTCTTGTGTAGACACATCAGGTATATCTAGGAAAATGGTCTCATCTAGAACATGTTCCTCACTTGTCAACTCAACCTTCTTCATCTCCTCAAGGATCTTAGCTATCTTTTCTTCAGTCTCTTTATCCATCCTTTCTATCTCATCTTTGTCACTTCCCATCAGAGTGTTTATTCTTTGTTTGGTCTAGAACTCTTGTGCTTTACTTTGAGATAGTTTCACTCTTTCTTCATGTGAGATTGATGAACCAACCTTATGTAAATCATTTTGTCTCATTTTAGCTTCTTCTATATAGGCTTCATTTCTCTTGTTACTAAGAATGTATACAATACTTTCTAGGAGTTGATCAATAATCTCATTAAGAGCTATATTAAAGCTCATCATATACATGACAATGGAATTTTAAATTGTAGCCTTATCAACATAAGGAATTTCATCATACAAATCAAATATATCTTTCAATGCTCCATTCTCTACAATAAAATTAATAGTTGCCTCAAGTTGTAGATGCTCATGCTCAGGTGCTTCTAGAGAATCCTTCTTTGTCTTCTTTACTTTTTCCTTTCCTTTACCTTTAGATTTTTTTTCATCACCTTATTTTTCTCTCTTTCCTCTCATCTTAAATATAAAGGAATCCATTTTTTATTTTTCATCCAAATCATCATCCTCCAAATATACTAGAGTGAACTTCTCTCTTCTTTCCTACTATTTAGGCCTTGGTATTTTATTCTCTATAGTCCCAAAATTTGTAGGTGAACTAGTAGCATCTCTCCTTCTACTAGGAAGTGTTCGAGTAGGTATGGAAGGCTTTGGAGGTGTAACAATAGTAGATGTAGACCTACTTTATTTTTTAGGTCCTTGTGAGGCTTCTGGAGTGGCATTAGAAGCTTGTAGTACTACTAGAGTACCTTCAGATGCATTTCTTGATGGAATGAAAAATTCCCTTTTTAGTTTATCTTTCATTTTCTCCACACTTTCTTTTTCTTTCTTCTTGGTCATCTTATTTTTTATTTCATCATAAGTTCTAAGACTCTCTACAGTTGGATCATCTTGCTGAGTAGGATGTCAGCATAGGTAATCCAATCAACTTTAGAGACCTCATAAGGTAGTTTAAGTATCCATAAAGTTATTGGTTCAACTACCTCCATGTAGAAATTTTCTGTATCCACCATGAAATTAATAACATTCTTATATTTTTCCACCACTTTTGAGGGTATCTTGTCCCTCATTTGAATTTTATTTTGGAAAGTCTTAAAGAATCCATTGTACATAATGTATCATTGTTTCACATTCGAAAACCTAAGAATATGATCCCTAATTTGATGTGCATCAGGAATATGTCCTTTCCAAACCACATTCCTCAAACTAGGCAATTCGTTCAAGAAATAAAATAAATAAAAATGATTAAGGAACCATACCAAAAGTTGTATCTTTTTTCCTTTGTTTTGTACAGATTCTCCAACAACTGCTACCATATAAGCTCACAAAGATCAAAGTATTTTCCTTCCTTCACCACCAGATGTGCTATATGAATTATGATGGTAATAGCAAAGCCTTCTCTATTTGAGTAGTATATCTTATATGCAATGCCTATTGTTGCATAGAAGACCGCTAGGTTTGATATGTCATCCATAGTGAGTGATATTTAATCAATTTTAGCTTTGATGAGCCTCATAAATTCTTCATTCTTGATAGATTTCAATACATGCATAGGTTTGGAGGAGCACAAACCAGTTACAATTCTGATGGCATCCTTTGTGATCATATAGTGCTTATCAAAGTAGACGAATTCTTCCTAAATTTGGCACAACACAATTCTTATCCATTCATATTCAAGACTAAAATCCATAAAACTCTTCCATATATATAATCTCTTCACTTGCACATTCCTATTGTGTGCAACATTATTTACTATCCTAAAATATGCAAAACACAAAGAAATGCAAGGAGAAACAACACAACACCACCTCACGATTAGGTCTAAGTTGAACTTGAATAAAATAAAGATGAAACAAAAAATATACCTTATCCAAGTTGTAATTTTTGGTTGGCCCTTTGATGTAGCTTGAATGTGTGCTCCTTGATGGAAAATATGATGAAAATGATATGTAAAGTGATATACATTGCAAGATGAATGCAATGAAATATGTGGGTAGTTTGGTAGATGAATGCAAAGGGAAGCTTGATGAATGCAAAAATGGAGGTTGAATGAAAGTATGCAAGTTATTTAAATCTTGTGTGCTTGAGAATATAATTATTGAATGGAAATTATGTTATGAATGACATATCCCCAAAAAATGAGGTAAAATCTTCCATTTTAAGGGAAGAGTCTCTAGAGAATTCAATGGCTATGATTTAGCCAACATGAGAAAGATGGAGGGTTGTGGTGAGTTGAGGACTCACAAGCCCTCACATATTGCCATGTGGAAGATGAGGTGTCAAAAAGGACAGGTGATGTGGAAAGAGGAAATGTGAGGTGGAGAGAGGACATGTGAGGTGGAGATACTTGCAAGTACCTTGGGATTAGGGAAAGGTTTCCTCAAAAAGGAATTTATTGTCCCCATATGAGGTGATGGTGATAAGTGAGGAGTTTTAGAAAGTCCTCTCTTATCATCATGGGGATGAGAGAATTTGTTGGTGGAATAAATATGAATTTTAAATTCACATGATTGGGGAGTACCTCGGGGATAAGGCAAGGTCCTCATAAAGGAGGTCCTTGTCCCATGTGACTAATGTGACTTACGAAGAAATTTAGAATTTCCCAACAACCTACATGGGGAAGAGAAATGCATTGAATGAATAAATGTGAATTTTAAATTCACATGGGGAAGAGGTCAATGCTTGATAAAGAAAACACTTATGAAGGTTGACTTGGAGGTCATACCAAAAATGGTAGGTGATTAGATTAAGGTTGTGCAAACATGTGATTAGGAAGATTAATGAAGGATTAAAGACAAGTGGCCAAATATGGAGGATGTGACATTAATCTTGATTAAGGATGTGTACATCCTAATCATTGATTAATTGAACTAATCCAGATTAGAAGAAGATTATGGAGGATGTGACAAGGAGAGAGAAAAGAGGGAATTTAAAATTGATTTAAACTCAAAAAGGTAAATGACTAAATTAAATAAATTTATATATTTATTTATTTTAGAGAAGAAATGATGAAAAATAAAGTATTTAATTACTGAATTAAATACTTTAGAATCCTTAGAGGAAGGGGAAATATTAATTATATAAATCATTTAATTAATATTGATGAAATAGATGAATAAAGGATACAAATTTGACCATATGGGAGTGGTCAAATTTGGATGTCTACGCCTATAATATGATTTTAGTAGGAAGTCATCACCCATAAAATATTTTCTCCTAAACTCCTCCATCTTCAAATGACCATACTCAATTAGAGGTGAGTGAATGTACATTTAAACATCTTCTAAATGCAACACATTGATTGAAACACGAGAAAATTCTATGTCCTTATCATTATCCATATATTTGTATGAGTGCTTCTTAATTTTGGGATTTGGCTTCTCCAAAACATAAATAACCCTTGGAATATCCATGAAAATTCCTACATAAACTAGGGTTTCACAAGAAAATTGAGAAATACCTGAGAATTCTACCATTAGGGTTTGCACACAAAGTAACTGAAAAACTTCTTCTCTTCCTTAGCTCTTTCACACACTTGATGCCATTCAAATGAGATCAAAATTGATCATGGATTAAATATGTTGATGATTGTAGCTATAGGCTATATACTTCCATCTTATTGTGAATAATAAATTCATATGGCCTAACGACTATTCATTTATTGACATCACGATGAGGTTATGTGTCATGTACAACTGGAAGTATTCCTCCCTAGCTAAGAGGGAGTGTTGATGTTATAGCAGCTTTGGGCTCATCCTTCCAGCCTCAAGTCAAGACATTAAATTGCATATATACTATCAACTATTTATTTTATTGAGATAATTAAAGTGAAAAGGCACTTCAATTGGCAACAATATAATTTTTAATTGGGCAGACCTTCCTTGTAATTCACATCTTTTATTTGTAATTGTATTTTTCATATGTGGCCAACCTTGTACATGAAGAGGTGTGACCTCTCTCTCAATTTGTATTTATAAAAGGCTATTTCCATTCATTCATTTATAAATAAAGTTTTATTAATTCCCTCATTCAAGTGTGAATTTCATCAAGAGTAGATTTCAATATTAAGGAAGAGCAGATCATTATCTTGAGCAAAAAATCATCATCTTGAGTAGTAGATTATCATATTGTTGTAGTGAATATATTTCAAGGAGAAATATATTCTTTATGTATCTTTTCATCTAGGAGAGGTGCTATTATTGATTGTATCAAATTCGGTCTTGTCTTGGGCCTGAGTTGTAAGCAGATTTCTGCTCTTATTCCAAAATATATAAGCGATATATTTGTTGGGTTTTTCCCCTCAAGTTGGAGGGTTTTCCTAGGGTATCTTGTGGTGTTCATTGTCTTATGTGTTGCATTTTCTGATTGATTTCATTTCTAATCCTAAAACTAACATGGTATCAAATCAGGTCTAGAAATGATCCTTTTAGATTTGTTAAAGCATTCTAAAGTTGAGTGTGAGAGATAAGGCAATGTGTAGAAGGAGAAGCAAATCAAATGGTTCATTCGAAAGAAGAAGTGATGGAGAATCCTTTCTAAAGACATGGTTTCTTATGGTGAATGCATCATTCTATGTGAGGATATTATGAGCTTTCTAGAGGATTCCACATCTACATTTGGATGTGTTTTGTTTTGGGACTCTGAGTGAAGTCTGGTGATGTGTGGGGAGCCGTTTATTGCATAAGCTTCAGTTTGGTGTCATGACCTCATGATAGCTTTGACATACTTATGGTATTCATCTTTAGAATACTCAAAATTAGAGGTTATAGTTCCCGTTCTTTACCAGTGCTATGCAATTAAGAGATAAGTATTATTTTTCTTTATACCTTTTAAATTTGGGGTAAAATTTAGTTTGCTAAGTTGTGCAGATTTGACATAAGTTATTTGAATCATATGTGTTTAATAAAGATCACTGGGATAAGATTAATCATTTGAATCATATTTTGTGTTGTCTGTTCATCAAGTCTATGTATATTAGGTGATGGTCCTACACAATGTTCCAATCCTGTGAAGATTTCAACTCCATTATGTGTGATCAGGCGAATTGAGTAGGCATAGTGCCCATTTTGAAAGATTGCATTACAGTTGAACATATTGACAGAGAAGTCACCATCAATAATTAGTGCATAATTATATGGCGAGGAATTAGTGAAGGATGCTTAAGATAATGAAGATCTTCTTTTGGTATTCAGCTACAATCGAAGTCAAAAGTTTGCATTAAGAACAAAAATGATTGTCACCACTAAAAGGGCAGAGAGAGAAGATATTGAGATCGTTGTTTGAGGATATTGATCCCTCATTTTCTATCTACTGGATTATGATTTCAATGAGATAAGTATTTCATGGTTTAATAATGTTCATGAATCTTTATGTAGTTATTAATTCATGCTTTAAAATTGAGATATTAAATCATGTATGCTTCTAGCATTGGTATTTCTCTTCGAAATAGTTGAGTTCTATGAATTATTAGTAATCTCTCCTTAATTCTTTCAGGATGGAACAAGAATCATAAGAGATTTATCTCAAGAGAAGAAGAGCTTGATGCATCTTGTAGGCTGAAGAATGGAGGCATAGCTTGCAACCATGTGATTGAGTTGGTGGATGAAGACATCTCTCAAAGAGGAAGAATCTATTTAGGTTATCTTTGTGACCAATTTCTTTGAAGTGGAGGAATTAACCTTTAGAGGGAGATTTGTGACTCTCTGAGAAGAAGTGAAGGCTGATGTAATGCAAGGTCAGAATAGAGTGATATTGGATGAGGTCGAAGAGGATAACCCCAAATATCTATAGAGATGTGAGTTGGAAACCATTTCTCTAAGGAAAGTGTTGCAGGAAACCTTGGATGAGGAGGTCAGAAGATTGATGCAAATATTCCTAAGATTTAGAGGGAGTCTACCAAACTAGAAGAGGATGGTGATCCAATTGAGCCTTTAGAACCAACTGATAGGCCAAGAGATATTGTCATAGAAGACCTCTATGGGCTAGCCAAACAATATAGGAGGAATAAAGGTTTGTAGATCCTAGAGGCACTTTCAGAGAAAGCAAAAGACCACAACAATTTTTGAGCTATGGTGCATTGATGAGTCATATCATTGAATCTAAGCCTTCCAGTGTTGAGGAAGCATCAAGTCAACAAGTATGGTGAGATTCTATGGCTAAATAATATCAATCCATTATCAAGAATGATTCTAATTCAAATCTCTACTTCAAGATAGTTGATGGTGAGGCTTTAATCTTGGTTCTTTATGTTGATGATCTATTTCTTACTGGAGTAGAATATCTCATTATCAAATGTAAGAAGGAGATAACTTCAGAATTTCAGATAAAGGATCTTGGATATATGCATTAATTTCTAGGGTTGGAAGTATGGGAGAAACCAAATGAGATTATTATGAGTCAAGGGAAATATATAATAGACATCTTGAAGAGATTTGGGATGATGGATTGTAAATATATGTCTACACTGATGGAAACTAATTTGAAGAAGTTAAGTGAGTCTGCAACTAGTTCATAAATGATGGATCCTACTATGTACAAGAAATTGATTGGATCATTGATGCATCTAGTCAATACTAGACCAGATATTTTCTATGTAGTGAGTGAACTTAGTCAGTTCATGTGCGAACCAAGGAAAATACACCTAGTTGCAAAAAAGCATATCTTGAGTTACTTGTGTGGCATAGTTGGGTATGGCTTGAGATATTATTTCGGTGTGGACTTGAAGCTGCATGGCTATACTATTTTTGATTGGGTAGGGCGTGTTTCTGATTAGAAGAGTACCTTTGTATGTTGTTTCAGTTTGGGATCTATGATGATCTCTTGGCGTAGCAAGAAGCAGTCTTCAGTGGCACTGAGCACCATAGAGCTCGAGTACATTGCAACATGTGTCACAGCTCGAGAAGCAGTGTGGCTTCGAAAGATCCTTTTAGGATTTTTAGGACAATCATTGGAGTCGACTATCATCTATTGTGATGATAAAAATTGTGTGAAGCTTTATGTCAATCCAGTGTTTCATGACAAAACCAAACATATTGAGATCAAATACCACTATAACAGAGATATGGTATTGAGGAAAGGAATCCAGTTGAAGTATATTAGCACTGATGAACAGACAAAATATTATCACCAAGCCTCTCTCTAGAATAAAGTTTGTGTAATTTCAAGACAAGCTTGGTATTGTAGAGAATGAAGCCCTAGCTGAGAGGGAGTCTCAGTATCAGTGATATTCTATGATTTTCTTTAATGCATTTCTCTTTATAAGAGAGATTTGAGGTGCAAGCCCTTGTTAATGCATCTCTCTCTCTGATGGAGAAATTTGAGGTGAAATCCATTGTTTCCACCCCCTGGGAGTAGCCATGGTGGATGTCATGTGTGTTACTC
Source organism: Sequoiadendron giganteum (assembly GCA_007115665.2). Classification (NCBI taxonomy): domain Eukaryota; kingdom Viridiplantae; phylum Streptophyta; class Pinopsida; order Cupressales; family Cupressaceae; genus Sequoiadendron; species Sequoiadendron giganteum. The sequence goes on along the minus strand of CM021109.1, from coordinate 444,638,696 downwards.
CATGACAACATCACATGATAGATTTTGTGATGGTTTTCTTGTACTTTTATTTATTCACCCTTTGGGAGTAGCCATGGTAAATGTCACGATGAGGTGACGACATCAGGTTGAGTGATTCTGTGATGGGAACTTGTGAATATGTACCAAACATGGGAGAATCCATCATGGTTGATATCACGATGAGGTGATATGT
>CM021109.1:444583336-444638403 GCA_007115665.2 Sequoiadendron giganteum | reverse complement strand
AACTTATGAATAAAATCATTACAATTGAACCTGATGGGAGTAGTTTTTTTAGGGGTAGATTTTTTAAATTCTTGTTGTTGATTCAGATAGGAATGAATCTACCTCCTTTCTTGCTATCTTTATTTATCTTTACATCTTCAAACGATGTCTCCTTTGGATTTTTAGTGCAATATTTCTCCTCCTTTGTTTCAGACTTCCTTGCTACTTTGAAGTTATCATAGAGGTTTGTAGATCCATTGGACATAAGACTTTTCCCCTTTTCAAAACCCAAACCTTATTTCTCTTTGGATGGATTTTGAGAGTTAATCAACTCAACAAGAATTTTAGAACCTCCTCTCAATTTCAAACCCTTATCAATTTTCTCTTTTTCTTTTTCAATTTCTTTTCTTAGAGTAACAATTTCTTCCTCAAGATTTGAACATTCAATAGTTTTATCATTTATCTTGATATTCAAGAAATCCTCAATCCTCTTACCTTCTTCAACTTTGAATTTTAAATTTGAGATCATATCTTTAGCTTCTTTGACTTTAGACTCACATCCATTTTTATTTGATCTTTTATTCTGATAATTTCTTCTTTTGATTCCTTAGCTTTTGCCTTTAATTTAGCAATTGTGTCCCTTTTTTTCCAGCATACACTCATAATTGATCTATTTTGTAGTCTTGCTTCATCCAAATCTTCAATAGCATACTAGAGTTCTCCTTAAAAGTCTAGTTCACAATCTTCTAGATTGATGTCCCATCCTTCAAATTCTATCAATTCTAGATCTAGTTCTAAAACAAAAATATCATTGATTTTTTATATAGAGCCCATGTGTTCAATTGCAGGATCTACCTTAGCGGTTAGGCTGCTTCAAGGCACCTAGCTTTGATACCAATTGTTGAACATAATGTAGTGTTGAAAGGGGGGATGAATCATCATATATTAGAACTTACCATTCCCTTTTGCAGATTAAACATCACATCACATAAATTGAGAGAAGAGAAAGAAAAGAATTCACCACACAAGGACACTGATATTTTTACATGGAAAATATAATGAGGGAAAAACTAGGGTGAGATTTAACTCACAATATAAAGCTCGCTGCTTATGAATATTACAATATTGTTTAAGGCTCACTACCTATGGACTTACAGACTAAGGTATACAACCTTACTAAAAGATACAAAGGATCTGATGGGACTCACTATCCTAGAGCAAGATACATCAAAATTATAATGAGAAATATAAATATGAATTAATATAGGGAAGCATCCAACATATGCTGATGTTGTAGTCCTTTTTTGTAGCACAATTACACTATCACACTAATTTCAAACACTTCATACTCAACTAATACAACCTTATATTATTACTCACCTCATATTCACACTTCACAAGTGATATATTCATCCTTATATATCTTTCATAACACCTACAAACATTAATTAGGTTAGCACCAATAGGACCTATCAACTGAAACAGGTGACCAAATATGAGTCAACTTCAAACACATGTAGCACCAAAAACATTATGTTGCAGATCAACTCAAAGCATATTCAAGCCCAAAAACATGATGAAGCACTCCAATATATCCTTCAAAGAAATTACTTGGTAGATCAGGATCAACCACAAATGAAGGAACTCACACTATCAACCTAATTATCAATACCACTATCAAACCGGTTAACTATTTGCCTTTACATCATTGGGGAGAGACCAAAAAAATCACATAGACCAAAATGAAGGCAATGCAACCTCTCTACAATCATCTCCTAAAGAAATCAATCATCAAATATTGGGGCAAGTGAGTAATCTCATTGAACTAGTAGAAACAAAGCAACCCAGCTAATCTATGATACTTTAACACATATGACATAACATTGTGGAGCACAAATTCAACTGGAACTCATATCAATGAATCCTTATACCATCTTGAACATATTCCCAAATTTTCACAAGCGTGCCAATCACTATGGAAGAATGCAAAGCATTCTAGTGAGTCAATTGAGACATTATACTATTGAACATTAATCTAGAGAACGAACACTTATAAATATTTCTATAGAAGAGGATATGACTTGAAATATGGGAAATATACTCCTTACACATTACCAATCTTAAATCAAAAACTACATAACCAAATCTTGTAATGCGACAAGATGCATACCAAATTACCAACACCTAGAGATAGAGAAGTGCAATGTTCATGCCTTATACTAGTTTCCAAAATCAAACAAGTATGCATATGACTCAAATATTAATCCTTTGGCTCCTTGAGAATGTAGCCACTAACTAATATAACTACATCCCATGATCAAAATATAAAGCATATGTAACAGTGTGTTACCATATGCTTACCAATCATCTAGACTAATATTCTACCATGGACACATTTTTATGTTGTCTTTGATGTCTCTAATGATGTTGATTCAAAACAAATTCTCTCAAATATCTCATCACATAATATTTTTCAATCTCCAACTTCACCAATAACCTCTAGTTGACAATAATGACAACACACATTACCAATAGATTTGATATTTCTATTTTTAAAATTTATAGGGTGGGGTTAACCCCTAAGTATTCCATAGTGGAGTTGGTTTCAATAGAAGAGGATGTCAAATCTCATCCCTTTCCATGCATGGTTTTGATGTTGAATATACTAGTTGATGGAGTAATCTCTTTGAATACTCCAACTGAGATATTTGGGAGATACAACTTCCCTTTTATTTAGGTGTATTGAGATTTTATCCCACCTTTCCTAACAAGATCTAGATGAAATAATGGGAATATAGCTATCATGATTATGAAAATATTCAATACTCCAAATAAACTTTGTAGTGTATTGAGATTTAACCCTAGGTCTATAGAGCATGATTTGTTTATTGAAGTATCAAACTTGAGGTACTCATGTCTCATGAGGAGGCCTATTATAGTCTCCAATACTAATAATTAACCAAGAATTTTTCCCATATGACTTGATTTTGTAACAATCAAATGAGACTTCTTGTATTTTTATAGTAGAATTAACATGATCTATTTTTATAGTAGGTAGTCTTGATTTTGTAGTAGAATTAACATACATGTTCTATTTTTATAGGTACTCTTCAAGTACATTTCTAAATAATACTAGTTAGTTTCAAAACCATATGGTAGATTATGGAAGATTCCCATAATCTTCCATTTCAAAATTTATTCTCATAAAAAGAGAGCATAAACATTAGAGGGAGGATGGTAGGATACACAAGATTAAAATAGTTCTTATGATACAATCACTCTCGATGATAACTTTAAGAAATTTCCCCCAATCCTCGCCCCCCCAAAAATGACATTAAATCTTGACAAATCTTTCATTTTTTAGAAAAAATATTAATTTCTATTGGCAAATCTTTCCCTTTTTTTGAAAAAAATATTGGCTATTTTTTTAAATCACTAAAAATTTGTAGAATATATAAGTGAATCTTAACAAAAATATAAAAATACATTAATTACCATGTTGAATCCTTCCTTTAAAAAATATTATATCCCTATGAAAAAGTAAGGGCCTAAGGGTGATAGTGATTGACTAGTTTAAGGTATAGTGCTCATGTCTATAATTCCTTAACATTTTAAATCAAACATTGAATATTTTAAATCAGCCCTAAATTCTTTTGCACCACCATTGAATTTATTTATCATCTAATGGTTTGAGTTCTATTTTGAGGGCCAAAATGTACCTACAGAGCTCTAATACCCATGGGGAACAAATGCATTTTCGGGCCTCATGGGCATTGGAGCTCTATGGGTATATCGTGGCCCATATAATTTATCCCCAATCATTAGATCATAAATTAACAACCTAAATACGATTTCAAGCTCAATGGGTAATGGGGCTTTGTGGGTACATTTGAAAAATTGAAACCATGGAATACAATTCCAACCATTAGATTATAATAAAATCAATGGTGACGATTAAAAATTTGAAATATGACCCTAAAGTAACCAATAATTATATAATATTATTGAAGAATATTTGTTTAAAGGGGTAAATGCATTTGACTCAGAGCTATTCATCGATGAGGTAAAAAATGGGGGACCTCATCCCCAATATAAATTCTCAACAATTACACCCCAATGGGGTTTGAACCTTGATGGCAAGAATAACAACACACCAACTTACCCATCACACCATGTCACTATTGGCAATATTATTAAAGAATTAATTTCATTTTCTATTTTTATTAAATTTAGGCGAATATGATCTAATTAGGTATCAAATATTCTGGTAATTTTTATTTTAAAAATTTAATAAAATATATGTTATAGAAATTTAATTAGGACTAGAACCTTTTTTTGTAAAAATATGGTGATTCAGGCCACCTTACAACTTGCACTAATATAAAAATTTTAAATCTTGAATCTCAAATAAGTAAGTCTTAAATTAATAAATTTAGGAATATTTAGTGAGTTGAGCATTAAATCTCATCTACTCGTTGAGATCTAATGACAACCCTTAGGTGTAGGATGATTTTAGGGTAAACTTAAACCATAAAGATATTACTTGAAAAATGACTACCCCATTTTCTCATCCTTTCTTTTATTTGCAGGTCAAGGGTTTGAGAGAGATAAAAATGATCACTATGGAGGAGGTTTTGGAGATCCATGATTCTCATGGAGAGTGATAAACATTATAACTACATGTTTATTTGTTGATGTGTTCTATATAAATGTAAAAACATAGATTAAATCCATAATGAGTTCTATCTCTATTGAACGATAATTAGATCTAGACAAAATTTCACTATCCCAAGTCTTTGATTGTTAGGTTTGACACTCTAGTTTTCACTTAGGTTTCATTGTATGTTGATTCACAAAGGGACTTACACATTTATTAATGCAGTTAGGAAACTAGGATGATATGAACGTACATAAATATTAAAATATTTTAATAGGATATAATCTTTAATCACATAGCTCACAAGTTATTTTGGAAGATTTTCAAAAATTATAGATAACTTTGATCAATTCTTCTAAAATTTAATTGAAATATTTAAAGAAAATGAAAAATTTAGGGAAAGAAAGGGAAAGAGGTTAGAAAATCTAAATTTTAATGATATTGCAAAAAAACACTTTAGACTCATGAACATACACTTTAAATAGTTTATGTTTCACTAGAATTGTACAAAACTATTCATAAATGGCACAAATATTCAAAGGAAAACTTACCAAATTGAGAAAGAGATTAAATTACACCAAAATATTGACACAACACTTTGACATTCCCAAATATTGACAAGTATAGTCACTTATGATTTATAATATATACAACCTTTATTGGTTTTAGATTCATAATTCTTATAAGTATAGAAAAATAATTTCACTAATCTAAGTGAAACAAAATCATGAAGTGAGAGAAAATGACAATTCTTCAATAGTTTACCTCACAATTATCAATAATTTGTAATCTTTTGTAGAATATAACAATGGAACTTTTATAGACATAAGACACCAGAGTTATAAATAAAATCAATGGTCAAGATTACATCAATAGAATGAATAATACAAAACAATTTAAGATAATATTTAGAAGGAATCAACATCTTTTCAATTTGAGTGGTTGAATATCCTCTCAAAATGAGCATCTTTAAAATTAGAGAGAAACATATTCCTTTTAGGATTGCATATTTAAAATATGACAACTAGTGGAATATTCCATCAAAATATGAATCTTCAAAAAATATTCAAAACTAAGTTCATGTGGCACAAGGGAAGTTAACAATACAAATTACACAAAATTGGTTGGCACTTAGAGGTCCGCAAAATCATTCAAGGAGGTAAAAATTAGTAAAGAAATTTTTTTAGACATCACCTTCACTATCTGTCTCAAAAATATATTGAATTTAATTGTAAGACTTTATTCTTAAGTACTCACTAAAGGCAACTAGATTATTATTAATCTCAATCTAGTTAAGAACTTGTGACATATTTCATCAATACCTATATATTTCATAAATATCTAACATCTTTGCTAATTTGACCTTTCCCATTTTGATCTTTTTGTGATATTCCTTTATAAGTGTCATCTAGTCCATAGCTTTATCTATTACTTCTTCATTGAAATTGGAAGCTTCAACATAGGGCATTGGTCAATACCTTTATTAAATCTACTAATACAACCTCGTTATCTCCTATACCACCCGGGTCACAATAAAGTCTTGTTAGCTTCAATGATTTCCAAATCTTCAACCTTTAAATCTAAAAGTGTTTGTTTAAGATTCTATTTTTCATAACATTCTTTGATCATTGTTTTCTCTAATTTGAGTTGTTCTATCCATTTCCTTATGTTTGAAATGGTGTTATTAGCAAAAATATTTTCTCTGATCAATAAATCATCATCCAAATTTTAAATGTCTATTAATCTTGGAAATTCTATTTTATTTTTCTCTATCCTCTCCACTTAATCATATTTCAATTTGATAAATTTATTTTCCTAATACCATGCCTCATGCCGAAATTTGGAAGCAATCGTAAGTGTCTCTTCTCCTCCAGATATCATTATTTTCATCCAATTCCCCATTATTTTTATGGCATTCTTCATTTTATCCCAAGAGTATATCTTATATTGAGATAGAAGGATAATATTGATGAGTAACTTTTCTATAGATTGAATTGGGACTACTAGCTATTTGATGTATCCTTGAAGCTCAACAATTACTATTTGGGCTATTTTTCATCATATTAGATTTATGTTCTATAATTCCTTGATATTTGGTGGAATGATAATGTAAAGGGGACTCAAAAGTCTCTATCATCAATCACAAACTCACACAATTTAACATAGAAATTGATTTAAGCAACACCCAAAATCTGAAAGAAGTGTAGATGATTTATCATTCAAAATTTTTCTCAATTACATGAAAACCATAAGAAAGTTAGAAACACATTGTTTGTAGCCATATGGGCTATGTAAACCATTAAAAAAATGTTATAAATTTGATACATAATAGAAAGAACACATACAAAAATGATCTTCTTCAACCCCTCTTCATTTGAAGCTCTCTAGCTCTCTTCAACCCACAATCTTCAACTACAAAACCACTATTGTAATAACCAACAATATTCCACTATTTTTTTTGGTGTATATTACCTCAAAACCTACAATAAAAATGGAGTCTTGACCCCTTCTCAAATAGCTACGCCCATCTCCTCAACTCTTCCCATTTGGAGAACAATCATCCAAACCAACATTCACTAGCACAAACTTAAACATGCAACCAAAACACCATTTCCTATAGCCTCCATATTCCACAAAAAAACTAGGAAGAATGCATTGAATTTTTTTTGAAAAATATTAAATGATCAACCAAAAATAAAAAATTAAAACCACTCCCAAGAATTGGCAACAAATTAGATTCCACTCCTACCAAATAGGCTTGCTCTTGGAAAAGTTACAGTTAACAACATGGGCGCCTATAATTTTCCATGCTACATTCTAGGAGAAATTAATGAGCTATGAAAAATCTGCAACTCCACAAATCCCATGCCCAAGAATGCATATGTGAAGGTTTTTCCTTGAATATGCTTCCAAAAATGTTTAATAAAATATTGGCCATTTATTATAAAATTATTTACCTAGGACATTAAAATCTAAAATATTGCAAAAAATAAACAAATAATTTTTTGGGGTGATGTAAGATTGCTCTCACAACCTAGGATGCTCCTACATCAGACACTCGGGGTAGGAATTTTTTTTTTAATATGGATTCAAAAAATGGATTTGAGTGGCAGTACCACCCTTTTGGATTTCAATTAATCGCCAAAAAAATCCATCATTGAATTAGAGAGAAGAATTTCTTCCTCTACCTCTTCCACCACTTAGCCAAGACACTTACCATCCTCCTCCACCAAGTGTGCACTTTCTTCTTCCTTGCTCTTCTAGACTCATTCCCACCATGAAACATCCTCCTTTGCCACATCTCTTCTTCCCTCCTTTCCTTCTTCATAGGATCCAACCAACCACAAACCAACCACCTCCACCAAGTTTCACCTGCAACATCCTCTAAAATTGTTACATGCAAATATGTACTATCCATACACCAATTTGTAACTACATCCTCTACGTTCATCTTTTCAAATAAAGGTGAACTAAACTAAAAAAAATCTACATTTACCTCATTCTCTTTCGGTACCCCAACATCTTTTTATTTGTCCTTTTCTACAAAGCTAATATTTTCCAACCATTCTTCTTCTTTTTCTAACAAATTATCTTCATCTTTTCCATTCACTACAACATCATTGCACTCTATCACTGCAACTTCAAGTTCCACAAGTGCATCTTCATTATTCTCATTTTTGGCACCCTCTTCTACATTCTTCTCTTCAATTTTCACTTCTTTCACTTCCTCAATCATTGTTGCAACATATTCTTCATCTTCAATTGCTGCACCTTATTTTTTCCTCAACCTCTGGTACACTTTTCTCTTCCTTCTCACTCTCTTTCTATATGCCCTCCTCAAAGTATACTTCTGCAATATTTTCTCCATCCTGTTCACCTGCATACATAGATATGACAACATTATTTCCTTTCTTCTTTGGATAAAGTGAAAACATGTAGCGAATTTATACACTAGAGGATAAAGTGAGAGAAAAGATTAATTGTGGAAGGAAAACTATATTAACATATAGTCCTTATCTACTTAACATTACAAAAATAACATTCATTTATCCATAACACACACATATATCAATTCTTATATCTCTGCATATATTATTCTTCACATATCTTATCTCCTATTACATCTATTGCATACATATATTTATAAATTATGTCTTAAAAAGACACGACCCTTATAAAATACCTATATTTTGAATTTATATATCAACCTTAGGTTACATAGATCATATGCAGTAGCTTGTGGTAGGATTTGGTATTGCTCTATGACCTTGCTAACATCATCCCCCATTTTAAAATGATGTATTATCTTCAAGACATGATTTTTAGTTTTTGGGAAGTATGAGCTTGTAGATCACATTTAGTTGTTCTAGTGTTGTGTCCCATTGCTTCTTGACTTATTGTAGGACCTTGATGTGCCCTTGAGTGCTAATGTGTGTTTCCTCTACCTTAACAAGACTACTGAATATCTATATTTTTTGTTCTATGCTAATTTTTATTCATGTTAGTGTGCCAATTTTATACTTATTATTTCCCTTAGTTGTTTGATCTACATCTTAATTTTCTCCCTTTGATCTTGAACTTGTAATTGTGTATGCAATTTTTTTGTTCTTTTACCACACCATCCATATCCTTTACGAGGTCATAGGTTGATGAAGTATATACTATTTGGGCCTCCAATTGAGTTATCTGATCTTTAAGAATTTTGGTAAGGTTGGGCCACTAGAGACAAAATTGATAGATTACATTGGATTTTTCTATGCTTCCTTCAATTTTTCTTATCTGGACCTCTAATTAAAAATGTACCACTACACACTTGTTTGTTGCATTATCAATCATTTTATTTAATATTTCCTATTGAGACTCTTCTTTTTGTTGGACTTTGTGGTTGTATTGCTGATATGTGGTTGTTATTGATGTCAACACTATTAGCATTGATGATTCTCAAGGCTGTATATGTCGAGGATATTGAGATAACTAGAATAAATATGTTGCAGGCAGTCTATGAAGCTATGATGATCAGAATGGTGGAAAGTTGTGTACGTTGATATTAAAAAGTCACACATTTAAGGGTTTATTTTTTAGCCTATCTAGTATGTTCTCTGAAATTTTCAGAGGTGCACATCAATATTTGTGTGAGTTATGAGTTTTTGAGTTCGTACAGTTATTCTGTTATTGTAGCAGGTGTTTCTGGAAGAAGAGAATGCATTTTTGGTAAATTGAGTTGTTTTGTATGCTCCTGTGATGATAAAAAATGTTTCTAGATCATTCTCTATCATTGTGGTATGTCCGCATTGATCAATGTGTTTGTGATCGAAGATTTTTCCTTTGTGTGTTCAAGTTTTCATGTTCATGGCTGACATGATGGTGGTAGCGTATTGCAGATCCTTATGGATTAAATTTTGAATGCTTGGCATGTTCGAGGATGTTGATTTAGGTATTCATTATGTCATGAATGACTTAGGTTGGTATGCATTGAGATTTGTTCTTGAATTGGGCCGACAATTTGTAATTTATACTTTTATTTGTGGCCGACAGAGTTGTTGATGTAAATTCATGTAGCCGATATATAAGAGTGATTGTTTCCTCATTTTGTAATATTCTCAGTGAATGTATGCTCAGTGAATGCGAAATGTGTGAATAAATATTAGATCATTCAATTTCAAAGTAGAGTGTGAAGAAGATTGAGCGAAGTGTGAAGGAGTGTTTATGTGCCTAACCGAAACTGTCATCAAGCTTTTGAAGAAGCTGATTTCTCAGTTCAACCTCATCAAATGGATTTAATCTGATTGTTTTATGTAAGGAAGTGAGCCTTCCCTTCTGAGTAGTGATCTCTAGTCAGTGTGCATGAATGCATGTGCATTACTTATTCATTTTTATTATACTTTTAATAGGGTATAATTGTGGATTAACCTCTACCATGGATTTTCCCCTAGCAAGGTTTACACACAAAAATATTGGTGTTGTGTGTTTTTGATGTGTTGTTGATTCATTCTTTCACTATTATTTATCAGATCTGATATTAAAGGTTGATTAAGGTTAAATAAGTTTAAATTTTGTAACAACTGATTCAACCCTGCTCTCAGTTGTCTATCCTTGTTTTGCCAAAAAATGGAATCAGAGCAGGTTCCTCTAAAGAATTTTAATAGCTGAGGTGATCTGAGATGACATCATACAATAAGGATAGTCCTAGATTTGATGGTAAAAATTACTCTCTTTGGAAGGTTAGAATGGAATATTATTTGAAGTGCATTGGTGAACCTTTCTGGAAGATTACAAAGAACAGATATAATATTCTTTAGAATGGTCCCACTACTCCTTATGAGATCAAAGAAGCTGGAACTAATATACAGGCTATAGATGCATTACTAAGTGTTTTGACAGATTCAAAGATGAAAAATGTGATAGGTCTAAAGACATCACATGAGATTTGGAAGAAGCTGGAGAAATTGTATGAAGGAGATGCACAAGTGAAGATTGCTAAGCTAACAAGTCTGAAAGGCAAGTGGGAGAACTTGAAGATGAGTGAAGATGAAAATATTGTTGCTTTCATGCAAAAGGTAAATTAACTAGTGATGGGTATTAGATGTTCCGGTGGATTCATGTATGAAGATGATATTGTGGCTAAAGTGCTCATAATAGTGTCTACTCCTAAAATAGAATCTGCATTTAAAGCTACTGTATCCAAAAAAATCCAACAAAGATATGATCCGGGACAAAGTTCCAAGAAGACATTCAAATATGAAGATGAAGAAAGAGAGCTAGAAGAAATGGAAGCATTGATTGTGAAAAGAGAAGCCAGAGGTCAAGGTAAGTATAAAGGAAATTTACCTATTAAATGTTTCTCTTGTAGTAAGATAGGTCATTTTGAATCAAGGTATCCTGAAAGAGTTTCTAAGTACAAGCCTGACAAGTCTAGGTTTCAAAAGAAATTTTATTATGATGAAGAAGGTGTTACTGATGATGAATTTGATAAAGAAAATGGAAATGAAGATGGATGGGTATTCATTGCTATGAAGGAAAATGGTATGGTGTCCACTAAATCTGCTAACAATCAGAATATTGAGAAAGCTCTTGGAGCCAAAATTGATGAAAAGGATGAATGGGTGATTGACAACGGATGCTCACATCATATGACTGGTGAAAAAAGCAAGTTTCTAAGCTTGGAGAAGTATGACGGTGGTTTTGTAAGATTTGGAGATAACAATGCTGATGTGATTTGTGGAAGAGGCACCATTTCTCTTGGTGGTAAATACAATACTGATGATGTCCTTTATCTTGAAGGATTGAAGCATAATTTTTTGAGTGTTGGACAAATGGTAGACAAGGGATACAATCTTCAATTCAAAGATGGTAAGTGTAGGATATTGGGAAGCTCTGGAAATTTAATTGCTCCAGGTACAAAGACAAGAGGTAATATTTTTCACCTAAGTGCTGCTAGTGAAATTTATTTAATTGCTCAAGTTGATGTAAGCTAGTTATGGCATTGGAGGCCCTATCATGTGAATTTTGATAAAATTATCAAACTAAGCTCCACTCAAGCAATTAGAGATCTACCTAAGTTAGTGAAGCCTACTAACACTATATTAAAGGAATGCTAGATGGGAAAGTAGACAAGAATTTCTTTTCAGAGCAAACAAAATCATTCTAATGGAGTACTAGAGTTGGTACATATTGAACTATGTGGTCCATCCAGAATTAGAAGTCTACAAGGAGAAAGGTACTTTATGTTAATTATTGATGATTATTCTAGGATGATATGGGTTGCTTTCTTGAGAGAAAAACATGAAGCACTAGAAAAGTTCAAATGTTTCAAAGCTATGGCAGAAAATGAGATAGGTTTGAAGGCTAAATGCTTAAGATTAGACAGAGGTGGTGAGTTCACTTCCAGAGAGTTCAATTCATTCTATGAAGAGCATGAAATCAAAAGACAGTTATTTGCCCCCCAGACCCCTCAATAAAATGAAGTTGTTGAGAGAAAGAACAAAACAATTCTAGATGCTTCTAGAACTATGATGTTTGAAGGTAATGTTCCCATATCTACTGGAGAGAAGTTGTAAACACTGTTGTATATACTATCAACTGGGTAAATATTAATGGTAATTCTGGTAAGAATCCTTTTGAGCTATGGTTTGGTTATAATCCTACTATTAAATATTTAAAAATCTTTGGAAGTAGATGTTATATCAAGAGAGATGAATATATTAGAAAGTTTGATGCTAGAAGTGATGAAGGTATGTTTCTGGGTTACTCTACTAAGAGAAAAGCCTACCTGTGCTACAATAGAAGATTAAAGAAAATGGTTGAAAGTGAAAATGTCAGAGTTGATGAAGACACTGCTAGATTATATAGGTATTGTAGATATGATTTAGATGACCAACATGATAGTATTTATAATGGAAAGGATATGCAAACATAGAATCAAGTTCAAATTATTTTGGTGAATCAAGAGAATCATGAAGGAGAAGCTAGTGGAAGTGTAGAAGAGAGAACAAAAGAACCAAAAGTTAGAGAGAATCCCAAAGTTCGAAGGTACGTAAAGCTAAATCACTTTGAAAATCAGATTATAGGAGATAAGAACAAAGGTGTGCAGACTAGATGGAGAATTGCAGAAGAGTATTGTTCGATTTTCAAAACTAGGCCTAGCAATGTCAATGAAGCATGTAAAGATGAATATTGGATGGAATCAATGAAGGAAGAACTGATGTAGATAGAGAAAAATGATACATGGATTCTTGTTCCTAGAACTAAGGATAAAAATGTGATTCAAACCAAATGGGTCTTTTGGAATAAGCTGAATGAACAAGGTGAAGTGGTTAGAAATAAAGCAAGACTGGTATGTAAAGGGTACTCATAGATGAAAGGTATTGATTTTGAAGAAACATTTGCTCTTGTTGCTAGAATTGAAGTTGTAAGGTTATTTATTGCTTAAGATACTTTGAAGAATTCAAAGTCTATCAAATGGATGTGAAGTTAGCATTTTTGAATGGTGAGTCAGAAGAAGTTTATGTTGAGCAACCAGATGCATTTCAACTGACTGATGAAAAAGACATGGTTTTTCGGTTGAAGAAAGAACTATATGGACTCAAAAAATACCCTAGAGCCTGGTATGCCAGATTGGATAAATACTTGTTGAAGCTTGGATTCAATAAAGTTACTGCTAACAACAATTTGTATTTCAAAATGGATTAGGATCAAGAGTTGATTATTGAAGTCTTTGTTGATGACATTATCTTTGAAGGTGACGATGAATTATGCATGAAGTTTGCTGATGAAATGAAAAGTGAGTTTGAGATGTCAATTATTGGAGAGATGAAATTCTTCTTAGGATTGAAAATTACTTAGTTAGAGGATGTAATCTTCATATCTCAGTCCAAATATGTAAGAGAGTTACTGAAAAAGTTTGGCATGGAAGAATCAAAACCAGTTGGTACACCCATGGTAACCGGATGCAAGTTAACACAGTATGATGATTCTCCTAAAGCTAATAAAACAAGGTACATGTCAATGATTGGTGGATTACTCTATTTGACTTAGACTAGACCAAAAATTATGAATGCTATATGTATGTTTGTTGGATATCAAGTTGATCCAAAGGAATCACATATGATTGCAATAAAGAGAATTTTCAAATACTTGAAAAGGACAGTTGAATTTGGTCTTTGGTATCCTAAGGATGATGATCTAACTTTGAATGCCTTTACAAATGTAGATTGGGTAGGAGATGTGGATGATAGGAAAAGTACTAGTGGTGGTGCATTATTTTTGGGGAAGAAGTTCGTATCTTGGCTAAGTAAAAAGAAGAATTCCATTTCCTTATCTACTGCTGAGGCAAAATATATTGTTGCTACAAACAATTGTACTCAAGTATTATGGATGAAGCAGATGTTAAGAGATATCAAAATTGAGTATAATGAGACTATTGCTATATTTTGTGATAAATTAAGTGCCATAAACATTTCTAAGAATCTAGTGCTACATTCAAAGACAAAACATATATCTATCAAGGATCACTTTTTGAGAGACAAAGTAAGTGATAAAGAAGATAGACTGGAGTATGTGCCCACCAAGGAACAAATTGTAGATATATTCACTAAACCCTTGCCTAAGGATAATTTTGAGTAATCTCAGAGGCAAGCTAGGGGTGATTTCCCCTCAGTTTGAACTAAGATGCAAGTCTTTGCATCAATTCATGCATTCATAGTCATTTCTTATTTCAGATTGATGTTGTGGTGGCTGCTAATCAGGGGGAGTAGTTGGATGATTCAGATATGTGGTTCAGAGTGTGTGTACCTTTTCCATTGATGTTAAATGGGGAGAAGAGAAATGTGAAAAAAATTTGTAGAAGAAAAGGGGAGAAGAGTAATGTGAGAGGGAGAAGAACAATATGAGAAGAAGGAGACTATTAGAGAAGAGCTAGTTGTGTTGATGATATTTTTCACATCATGTGTTGCCATCAATGCCAAAGGGGGAGATTTTTGGATGTTGTGGTTGTATTGCTAATATCTAGTTGTCATTGATGTCAACACTATTAGCATTGATGATTCTGAAGGTTGTATATGTCAAGGATATTGAGAAAATTAGAATAAATATGTTGCAGGCAGTCTATGAAGCTGTGATGATTAGAAAGGTGGAAAGTTGTGTATGTTGATAATCAGAAGTCATAGATCAAAGGGTTTTTTTTGAGCCTATCTAGTATGTTCTCCAAATTTTTTAGAGGTGCACATCAAGATTTGTGTGAGTTACGAGTTTTTGAGTTCCTACAATTATTCTGTTACTGTAGCAGGTGTTTCTAGAAGAAGAGAATACATTTTTGGTAAATTGAGTTGTTGTGTGTGCTCCTTTGATTATCAGTGATGTTTCTAGATCATGCTCTATCATTGTGGTACATCCATGTTGATCAGTGTGTTTGTGATCGAATATTTTTCCTTTGTGTGTTCAAGTTTTCATGTTCTTGGCCGACATGATGGTGGTAGCATATTGCAGATCCTTATGGATTATTTTTTTGAATGGTTGGCATGTTTGAGGATGTTGATTTAGGTCTTCATTATTTTGTGATCGAATTAGGTTGGTACACATTGAAATTTGTTCTTGAATTGGGCCAAAAATTTGTAATTTATTCTTTTATTTGTGGCTAATAGAGCTATTGATGTAAATTCATGTAGTGGATATATTTAAGAGTGATTGTTTCCTCATTTTGTAATATGCTCGGTGAATGAATGTGAAGTGTGAATGAAAAATGTGTGAATAAAGATCAAATCATTCAATTTCATAGCAGAGTGTGAAGAATATTGAGCGAAGTGTGAAGAAGTGTTTATGTGCCTAACCGGAACTATCATCAGGCTTTTGAAGAAGCTAATTTCTCAGTTCAACCTCATCAGATGGATTTAATATGATTGTTTTATGTAAGGCAGTGATCCTTCCCTTCTGAGTAGTGAGCTCTAGGTAGTGTTCCTGAATGCATGTGAATTCCTTATTCATTTTCATTATAATTTTAATAGGGTATAATTGTGGATTAACCTCCATCACGGTTTTTCCCCTAATAGGGTTTCCACGCAAAAATATTGGTGTTGTGTGTTTCTGATGTGTTGTTGATTCATGCTTTCATTGTTAATTATGAGATCTAATATTAAAGTTTGATTAAGGTTAAATAAGTTTAAATTCTTTAACAACTGATTAACCCCCCCCCTCCCAGCTGTTTATCCTTGCTTTTCCAATATTTTTATACTATCCTTTTGTGATTGCAGATTAGATTGTAGGAAATCCACCAATGTTTTGATATGTTTAGTAGGGAAAGGGAAGTGTCCCTCTATATAAGTTGTATTCTACTCTATAATTTATTTACCACCTCTTGTAGTTGCTCTACACTATCCACATGCTATTGTAAGACTTATTCTTTGGAAGTAGCATGAAATATGTCCCCTAACTAAATTTTTGTAGTGGAGAGATAGTGTTTGTTTTGTTCTTTTCCTCCTTGAATATGGAGTCATGTAGCTTCTTCGTGAGCTCTATGATTTCTTTCTATATCTTTGTTATTTTTGTTTGTTCTTCCTCCATTAGGGTATCTACCTTTTTTCTTTGGAGCTCTTTTTATTTTTCTTGTGCTAGTTGCTCCTTTTGTTCCATGGTTAGGTTGGGCCCCACATCTTGTATCACCTTCTCCCTTATTTATTTTTCTCTTTTCTCTCTAAGTGTGATATTTATTGGTTCTAAAAAGCCTTCAATTACTTCCTCTAAGTACTTGTTGAGACTTCTGATGTACTTGACCAAGCATTTGACTATTCTTTCTTTTTTCTCCCCATCTACTTCATACATATTTAACACTTGTAGTAGCATGCCATGATAAATTATGGCATTCATAGTGACATTGACATCAATTATCTGAGGTTGTTGTTGTGCCAAAATTTCTTGCTATGATATTTAAACATTTTTCTCCCTCTTTTTCTTCTTCTACTATGGAGGATTTTTTACTTCTTCAATTTCTTCTTCATCTTCCTCTCTAGCAATCTAAATTATTTTCCTTTTTACTATTTGTTTTGGTTGTGCACTTTTATTTCCTTTCTCTACACCCATTTTATTAGTGTCTCTAAGACCTCATGTACCTCTAGAGAGGATAACATTCATGAAGATGATGCAAGCCCTTTTGATTTTGTGTTATTTATTTCATGTGATCTCTTGAAACTTCTTGCTACCAATGTTTATTTTGGGAGTGGTTTAGAAGAAGAGGGCTAAATTAACCCTTTTGGTGGGATGCCCCACTATCTATGCAATTATTCCTTGTTCATTTCTAGTTTTTCCTCTACATTTTTCTTGTGTATACTATCCATAATCTCCTTGTATATCCTAAATATCTTTATATTTGGGTCCTTTAGTTTACTTAATATTTTTGTGTCATACACATATATAAACACCTAAATTTGACTAACAGGATTCTTCTGAAACATCATCAATTTTCATCATCTCTCCTCATCAATTCATCTTTTGATTTAAATTAAATAATCTCATTATTTAAGTATTTTAAGATCAAAATGAAAAATCAACCATACAATATAGATAAAAATAAATAAGATGTGGAAATTTCAATTCTGAATGCAAATTTTATGTGAATCTTATACAAGAAACACTGAATGCAAAATTAGAAGGAATTGAATTCAAAAAAAGCTCCTACAATTGGTAACTCTGAAGGACTAGAAGGCATGGAGCAAAATAGAGGAAACAAAAAAGAAAATAAAATAAAAAATATGGAACAAGGGAGGAAGGTCGAGCCACGAAAACTAAGACCAAATGATACACAGGAAGGGAAATAAAAAATTGATTTTAGGAAACTACATTTATATTGGCCCACAATTGTTGTTGCACCAAAAGATCAACTTGTTAATGCCTGATACAACTGCAATAGTTAATGGATCCATGGGAGGTGGTTAGTCCATGTTACAAATCCCAAGGGGAGCATTGAATATCTACCAACAATCTCCCCCTCAGTGTTACCCAAGGGGATTCAAACCTGACACCTTTAGCTCTGATACCACTTGTTGGCCCACAGTTGCCATTGCACCAAAATATCAACATGTTAATGCCTGATACAACTTCCAGAGTTAACAGATCCACGAGAGGAAGTTAGTGCATGTTACAAATCCTGAGGGGAGCCCTGACCATCTGCCAACAATTTTATCACCTAGCTAAATCACATCGAAATAGATAATATGAATTTATAAACAAACACCATAAGAAAAGAAGACCCTAAAATCCCTAAAGGCTAGTAGACACATATGTGAGAACTGAATAGAAGGTAGAAAAAATATCATTCCACTAGTGTTAAACCAATAAGAAAGGACCAAGGCCAAATAAAAAAGGAACAAATCACCCAACAACCTGAAAAGAAAGGAGAAGCTAAAACAAAGGCACCAATCAAAATAGATTTTCAAAAGGAAATAGAGGAGGACTTCAAAATTTTGGATGGTTTAGCCATAATCTGTAAAATCCTAGGACCAAGGAAGGGAAGGAAATAAATTGAGGTATGGATGAAATTGAATATAAAACCAAACCATGGAATTAAATTCCTCCCTAAAGGCCTTTTCATAGTAGTCTAACTTTTTATAGAAAATCAAGACATGGCTCTGGAGTAGAGCACATGGGAAATAAATGGGAAAATGATCTATACACAAAGATGGGAATCAAAATTCAACACTCAAGCATTGTTATCATATTTAGAATCAAAATGGATAAAACTATATAATTTACCCCTTGAATTTTGGTCAAAGGAATTCTTAGAAAAAAAATGGTAGATCCTTGGGAGCATTAATAGAAATTGGTGTCACTTTATTGAAAGAAAACTCTTATCTCTATGCCAGAATTAAGATAGAAGCAATAAAATAAATCTCTAAGGAAATTAATCTCATAACCAAAGTAGGGATATGGAAGTAAGGCATCAAAATAGAGGAGCATTTGGTACCTAGGCATAAAAAACTACCAAAATATAACAATAGAGCACAAAGGGCTCCTCCAAACAAAGAAAGAAAAACAAAAACCCAAGAAAAGAGACTAGTTCTTCAAACCCCAAGGTAGACCCAAGCATAAACTAGGTAGAAATCACAAGATCTGAGGAAAGAGGGGCACGTGAGTCAAACACAAAACTATTGTCAACCCCAAGTCCTAGGCATGAAATTCTATTTCTAGAGGAGGTAGCAGGAGGCTATAAACATACATAAAGAATTGACAAACACACCTCTAGGTAGACAAAACCCACACAAACAAAGGTAGATTCTGGAAAACAACCAATGGAGGTAGTAGAAGGCCCCTCATAAGAAAGTTAAGATGGTGAGATTGATGAACTTGATATAATCAAGAAAAAAAGCATAACACAAATGGTAGCTCAACTCCTAGATCTACCAAAGAAAAATCATAATAAGAAAGGGAGGAAGTTGAGAAGGAAATTTAGGGAGGAACTGACACATGAGAAAGGGATGAAGAGCATAAAGAACTTCCTTCAAGACATCAAAGGGCTAGAGCACCCCCAACAAGAAGAGCCATGCAGATCACAACATGGAATGTAAGGGGTTCGAATGAATCAAATAAGAGGTGTGTGATCAAACATCAAATAGTGAAAGTAGATACAAACATCATCCTCTTGCAAGAAACCAAGATAGAGGAGGAAAATAGGAAAATCTTTAACATCTTGGGTTGGGAGGAGGAATATTCTAAAGCTTTCAAAACCATTGGAGGGCTAGGAATACTTTGGAGAAGCAATATCATTGATGTGAACATAGTTCATAAACATCCACACTAGATGCTATGCAATATCAAGTGTGAAAAGAACAATAAATTTTTCCACCTATTCAATATCTATGGGCCTACCAAGCTTGTGAAAAAATAAAAATTATGGAATACACTAAGTTAGAAAATCACCCTAGTAAACAAGCAAAAAATAATATTAGGCGGGGATTTCAACACAGTATTGAGAATAGAGGAAAAATGGGGAGGTAATAGGATGATCTCACCCTCAATGGTAGCTTTTGGAATGTTCCTTTTCCATAACAATCTCATGGAGGAACCAATAAAAAATGGTCTTTATGCATGGTCAAATAGGAGAAATGGTGATGGTTGCATAAATGAGAAACTAGACAGGTTCTTTTACTTTCAAGACTGGATGGAAGATGATCAATCTATAGAAGCATAAATCCTACCATTGGTTGGATCAGACCACTACCCAATTAAAATGTCTCTAACATAGGAACATAATCATTCAAGGTCCTTTTTCAAAATGGAAAAAATTTGGTTTAGAAGGATGATTTGATTGAAACATTAAAAAAATGGTGGAAAGAGGCCCCAAAGTACAATGGGACTAAGAGTTTCATTCTCACATGTAAATTAAAATACATAAAGAAAAGCTACAAATCTGGAAGGAGATAGTTTTCAAAAATATTTTCACTGAAAAAGAGAGATTGGAGGAAGAAATAACTTTATTAAATGAGAAAGTTATTAATGAAGGTATGATACAAGAGTATTACCAAAAAGAAAAGACACTACTAGCAGAATAGAGGAAATCCTAGCAAGGGAAGAGGCTTATTGGCATACCAAGTCCAGGGAAATATGGTTAACAAAACGGGATGGAAATACAAAATTATTTCATAACACATCAAAATTAAAAAATCTCAAAAAAGATATCAAGTATTAAGTCAGCTGAATTTTCCTTGATCCAAGAGCAAGGGGGTATTGAAGAAGGGGTAGTTTCTTTCTACAAGGTCTTATCCCCAAAGGGGGATAAGGAGACCCTAAATTATAGCAATGTTCTAGCAAATATACCCAAGCTAATTACACCAGAAGAAAATCATATGCTAATGAAACCTTTCTCTAAAGAAGAAATAAAGGTGGCTGAATTTCAACTCCTCGAAAAAGCTCTAGGCCCTGATGGGTATCCAACTTTCTTTTATGAAAAGTGTTCGCATATTTTTGGAGATGAAATATGGGAACTAATAGAAGACTTCAAAAAACACAATTTTTTTTTTAAAGATTTGAATAATACTATGATTGTATTACTACCCAAGAAGAAAGTGTGTGAGACCTTTGGGGACTATCATCCCATTTCACTATGCAATAATATATATAAAATCTTGTCCAAAGATTTATCCAACATGCTTAAGAAGGTATTGGGAATGATCATATCACCCAACCAAAGTGGTTTCACTCTAGGTAGGGATGTTGCAGATAGTATTATTTTAGCTAATGGAGATTTTCATATAATAAAAAAAGAGAGAAAGAAAAGTATGATGATAAAGATGGACATAAGAAAAGCATATGATAAGGTGAAATGGTGACTGCTGATCAGAATCACGGAAAAGTTTGGTTTCGACAAGGCAAGGATGCAAATGATCTTTCAGTGCATTTCCTAAACAATATATTCGATATTGGTCAACAATGCTCCATTTGGTTTCTTCCAAAGCTCCAACGGGATAAGGCAAGGAGATTCAATCTCCCTCTTTCTATTTGTTATTATGGTTGAATCCCTGGGTAGGCTCATTGCCTCTAAGCAAGAACAAGGTTTATGGAAAGGTGTGCAAGTTACACAAGGGATAAAAGACCTTCCTCACCAAAAATTCATGGATGATACAATATTATATGGTGAAAAAGCCATCCAATAGGTAGTAAATATAAATTAGTTCTTACAATAATACACTAACATCTCAGGCTACAAAATAAACATGGAAAAATCCAAGATATACTTCTTTCATAAAAACAAATCCTTACAAAAAAGGATAACAAAAATATTGGGCTACTCAATGGAGGTATTGCCCAGCAAATACCTTGGCGTGCCTTTATTCAAGGGCATGTGTTGGAATGAACTATGGGAGCATGTAAAATAAAGATGCAATTATAAATTCCTGAGCTAGAGAGGAAAATGGCTTACATTAGTAGGGAGGATAACAATGATCAAATTAATGTTGTCAAAAATTCCTATATATTCAATTTCATGCATGTAGCTAACATATAAATAATCGATAGGACTATAGAGCATAATTAAACACTATATGTGGGAAGGCTCAAATGATCAACACAAGATCCCACTAATTCATTGGGACAAAGTATGTAGATCTTAGGAGGAGGGAGGAGGAGGCATAAGAAACCTAAAACTACAAAATGTTGTCTTAGGAATGAAACTAGTGTGGAAAATTTATAACAATCCTTCACTCATATGGTGCAAAGTAATACAGAAGAAATACCTAGATAGCCCTAAACCTGAAAGAATACTGACAATAGAAAATGCAATAAATGGCTCTCACATCTAGAACTTCATGTTAAACACAAGGCATGTAATAACTAACCACATCTCATGGAAAATCAACAATGGAGGGAGGGAATAATTTTGGATGGACTCATGGGGTGGTCACAAACCATTAGAGGAATATCCAAAACTGGATCCCTACACTCACCTCATTGAAAATAGGAAATTACATGCCTATTTCAAGTAGGAGGTGAATGGGGCCACCAATGGAAAATCCTAGCTGATCTCCCCTTGGATGAGGATGCAAAGAAGAAATTGGAAGAAAGGAAGGTGAGTCTTAATACTCAATTGGACAAGATAATTTGGTGTGGGAAAAATTGGGTAAATATATGGTGAAATTGGGGTGCTAGATCTAAGTTAGGAAGGAAAAGGGTGACTGGCCGAAGAAACTATGTTGGGGTAAAGGGGTTCTCCCAAAATTAGAGGCCTTAACTTGGACAACCCTACATGGAAGAATAATAATAGGGGAAATATTGAAAGTGATAGGTTTTGAAGGCCCTAGTAGATGTGTCTTGTGTCATAAGAATGAAGAATACTTGGACCACCTACTCCTAGATTACCCGTTTGCAGCACACTACTGGGATTAGTTAAAATATAAACTAGGATGGATGGCTCCGAGGTATAATAAACAAAGGGAACTACTCATTAGATAGACCAATTTGAAAAAAAAGGAATCCTTGTGGGGAAAAATATGGAAAACAACACCATCAATTCTAATTTGGAATATTTGGAAAGAAAAAAAATAGAAGAATCTTCTAGGATAAAGCAAGAAAAGCTAAGGAAATCACACAAACCATCAAGAGGAACATATCAAAATGGTTAAATTCCAACATCAAGTTGCAAAGGAAAGCTAAATTTACATGTTGGGAAAAAATCTTAATGAATAACTGGGTGGATCTGAGAATCCCAATAGCATTTCAATTTTCCATGGACTCAGAAACAAAGAGAGACAAAGTCAAATGGTGACCCCACACTAGGAAAACTTAAATTAAAAATGGATGGTGGCTCTCGAGGGAACCTAGGGTTGGCTGGGGTTGGATGTATTAGCTGAGATACAAAGGGTGCACTAATCACAACCAGATCATTCAAACTACCTCCATCAACAAATACTAAAGCATAAATAGAAGGGATCCTGCAAGGTTTGCTACTCTATAAAGAGAAAGGATTAAGTTCAATATAGATAGAATTTGACTCAACTGTATGTGTAAGTTCCATTACTAAAGGCTAGATTGTAGTATGAAAACTTCAATCAAAAGTCAACAAGATCAAATATATTTTTGAAGAACTATAGATAGTTTTAGTTAGCCCTATATACAAGGAAGCAAATAGGGTAAAAGACAAACTAGGAAACCATGGTATTAATAAAAAAAAACTCTTCCTAACCACAAAAAGACCAGAGGTATGGAAAGACTTAGGAACATTATTGTAGGAGGGTATTAAATGAAGAATACAAGAACATCACTAAGGAACTCAAGGAAGGTAAAAGGGTCAAGCATGGGGTAAGAGATC
Organism: Sequoiadendron giganteum; assembly: GCA_007115665.2. NCBI lineage: Eukaryota > Viridiplantae > Streptophyta > Pinopsida > Cupressales > Cupressaceae > Sequoiadendron > Sequoiadendron giganteum. Next base: position 444,614,482 of record CM021109.1, on the reverse strand, counting down.
ATTTCTCAAAAAGCTTGTGCTCCAAGTAAGGTACATGCTTCTGAACCTAAACTAACATGAGTTCATAAATGAAACATTTAGTATTTAATTACAAAAATAATTAATCAAACTAAATTCAAACAATTAACCAAGTTGTGAAATTCTTTTAGACATAAGATATTCAATCAAGGTAACCAAGGAGCATTGCATCAACAAGCACATATTAGGTAACTACCCTTGCAATTAAGCCTTATATGATATATTATAATCAATAGCCCTCATCACAAGATACCAAAATTAATTGAATCTCATAGTAACATATACCTTGAAAATTGTAAACATATTGTGGAAACGTATTTAGCAATTTAAAACCAACATAACCTATCCTTAAGTATAAGAAAAAAGGAAGAGGGAATAAATTATCATTATAAGAGAAGCCTTAAGAAGCCATGAGTCATTGTATACCACTGAATAAAAAAAAATTAGGTTATGTAACTCAAAGGAAACTTTTTCATATGATGATTGTTGGTAATTCTAGGCCAAGCCTTTGAAATTACACTGAAACTGAACAAATATATACACCTTGTAATCACAATAGTCAATCAAAATTGGAAATGATGATTTATATGCTTCACAAGAAATTAAAAGAGTGATCCATGAAGAATCTTGAATTGGCACAAGTTCGTATAAGCGCTTTAGAAAGTCATAGGATTTCTTAGCACGTAGACAGTGCTCCTAGTAATTTGTATCCTTAGCATCTGATAAAAAAGGTAATAGGGTGTTGGGCCTATAGTCAAAAATTGGAATATCTCAAGAGTGAGGAATCCCCTCACCCAAATAAGAAACATATAAAACTACGCTTAAACCTTGAAGGTATTTGGGCTTAAAAAATAATTGGGTCAAGTGGAAAATAAACTCTTTGCTCACATGAAGATATAGCAAGGAAGCCAAAAAACATGAAGTTATATTCAAGTTCACTTGGTATCTCTCATGAAAGGTTATAAATCTATTTCCTAACACCACTTTAATAGCCTTAGGGTTAAGGTATCGAAGTTCTGCAACAAGCTTTTCAAATGATGGTAAAAATTTGACCCAAGAAATGCTACTTGAGATTTGGTGCTAGTAAGCAAAACGAGAATTTCCATAACAGGACTCTTCTGCAAAGTTGTAGTAAGGGCATAAATTGGCAAAGAAATGACCCATCTCATAAAATTTAAAAAAAGGGCTTGGAATCAAAAATTATGCACACATGCCAATGAATATGTCCATGCTAACTTTTGGAAGAACAAATGGTTAAAAAAAAGTCTAAGGAAAAATAATTATGAGCACTTAAAGAAACAACCCAGTTAATAATTGTCAAGAAGGAAAAACTTAAACAAGTAAATTGGAAATCAACTAATAAATAAGTTTGGTCACAGGGACCATGTCCATCTAGCAAAACAAAACCCAAAATGTAACAATTAAAACCACTACTCTTGTTCAGAAACAAGAGCTCAAATCTTAAAAGACAAATGGGTGCAACCCTAATAATAATTAAAAGGCATACTCTAACACTTTGAATTATAGTTAACAATGCACATGCTAAACTCACATTGGGCCATTCAAACCTAGGGCATTTGGGTTAAACCATTAAAATAATGAATTATAATCATTCATTTTCTCAAATCATTTATCACAGGAAAACAAAAAAGCCATTCGGTAAGAGAGCATAAATTAATATGTCTTTAATAATATAAGAGGTCTTGAAACCACAAATAAAATACCATTTTTGGTACTTTTCCTATAACTATTCATTGTTACACTTTATAAATATTTATTGAAGGTATCACTTTCAAATCCAAAAACTATATTATCGTATATGCTTCTTACATATTAATGGAATTTACCCATAAAAAACCCTAGGTATATCTTATCTGGAGTAAGTTAAAAACTAGTGCAATCTCGTGATCACTCTTCAAAAAGCTCAAACTCTTTGAGCCAATTGAAATCATCCACTAGCTTGAATTGGTAAATTCGACAAAGGAACTGGTAAGCAACCAAGGTGTGGCTATAATGAATCAGGAGCTCTGCATCTTTAATATCCAATAGGAAGGAATAATAATGTTGAACCCCAACTGACAATCAAAGATCCCACAAATGTGGGATACCAACTCTTAATTGTGTAGCATTAAGAACAACATATAAATCCCCAAGAAAATATGAACAAAACAATTTGTGGTTTAACTAACCCACAATATCCTTGGGCACTTGAAGATGCAATCACAAAACCCTGAGCTAGAGAGGAAAATGGCTTACATTAGCATGAAGGATAACAATGATCAAAGTAGTGTTGTCAACAATTCCTATATATTCAATGGCATGCATGTAGATAACATATAAAGAATCGGTAGGGCTATAAAGCATAATTAAACACTATATGTGGGAAGGATCAAATGATCAACACAAGATCCCACTAATTCATTGGGACAAAGTATTTAGATCTCAAGAGGAGGGACGAGGAGGCATAAGAAACCTAACACTACAAAATGTTGTCTCAAGAGTGACACTATTATGGAAAATGTATAACAATCCTTCACTCATATGGTGCAAATTAATACAAAAGAAATACCTAGATAGCCTTGAACCTGAAAGAATACTGACCATAGAAAATGCAATAAATGGCTCTCACATCTGGAACTTCATGTTAAACACAAGGCATGTAATAACTGACCACATCGCATGGAAAATCTACAATGGAGGAAGGGAATAATTTTGGATGGACTCATGGGGTGGTTACAAACCATTAGAGAAATGTCCAAAATTGGATCCCTACACTCACCTCATTGAAAATAGGAAATTAGAAGCCTATTTCAAGTAGGAGGTGAATGGGGCAGCCAATGGAAAATCCAAGCTGATCTCCCCTTGGATGAGGATGCAAAGAAGAAATTGGAAGAAAGGAAGGCAAGTCTTAATACTCAATTGGACAAGATAATTTGGTGTGGGATAAATTGGGTAAATATACGATGAAATTGGGGTACTAGATCCAAGTTAGGAAGGAAAAGGGTGACTAGCCAAAGAAACTATGTTAGGGTAAAGGGGTTCTTTCAAAAGTAGAGGCCTTCACTTGTACAAACCTACATGGAAGAATAATAATAGGGAAATATTGAAAGTGATAGGTTTTGAAGGCCCTAGTAGATGTGTCTTGTGTCATAAGAATGAAGAATACTTGGACCACCTACTCCTAAATTACCCTTTTGCAACACACTGTTGGGATTGGTTACAATATAAACTAGGATGGATGGCTCTGAGGTATAATAAACTAAGGGAACTATTCATTGGATAAACCAATTTGAAAAAGGAATCCTTGTGGGGACAAATATGGAAAACAACACTGCCAATTCTAATTTGGAATATTTGGAAAGAACAAAATAGAAGAATCTTCTAGGATAAAGCAATAAAAGCTAAGGAAATCACACAAACCATCAAGAGGAACATATCAAAATGGTTAAATTCCCACATCAAGTTGCAAAGGAAAGCTAAATTTACATGTTGGGAAAAAATCTTAATGAGTAATTGGGTGGATTTGAGAATCCCAATAACATTTCAATTTTCCCTGGACTCAAAAACAAAGAGAGACAAAGTCAAATGGTGACCCCACACTAGGAAAACTTAAATTAAACATGGATGGTGCCTCTCGAGGGAACCTAGGGATGGCTAGAGCTAGATGTATTATCTAAGATACAAAGGGTGCACTAATCACAACCAGATCATTCAAACTACCTCCATCAACAAACAATGAAGCTGAAATATAAGGGATCCTGCAAGGTTTGCTACTTTACAAAGAGAAAGGATTAGGTTCAATAGAGATAGAATTTGACTCAATTGTATGTGTAAGTGCCATTACTAAAGGCCAGATTGGAGTATGAAAAATTCAATCAAAAGTCAACAAGATCAAAGAGGTTTTGGAAGAACTATAGATAGTTTTAGTTAACCCTATATATAGGGAAGAAAATAGGGTAAAAGACAAACTGGAAAACCATGGTATTAATCAAATGAAACTCTTCCTAACCACAAAAAGACCAGAGGTATGGAAAGAATTAGGAACATTATTGTAGGAGGGTATTAAATGAATAATACAAGAACATCACTAAGGAACTCAAGGAAGGTAAAAGGGTCAAGCATGGGGTAAGAGATCATTTCTCAAAAATATTATGCTCCAAGTAAGGTATGCGCTTCTAAACTTAAACTATCATGAATTCATAAATGAAACATTAAGTATTTAATTACAAAAATAATTAATCAAAATAAATTCAAACAATTAACCAAGTTGTGACAAACATTTTAAGACATAAGATATTCAATCAATGTAACCAAGGAGCATTGCATCAACAAGCACATATTAGGTAACTTTCCTTGTAATTAAGCCTTATATGATATATTATAATCAATAGCACTCATCACAAGTTACCAAAATTAATTGAATCTCATAGTAACATACACCTTGGAAATTGTAAACATAGTGTGGAAACATATTTATCAATTTAAAACCAACATAATGTGTCCTTAAGTAGAAAATACAAAGGAAGAGGCAATAAATTATGATTATAAGAGAAGCCTTAAGAAGCCATGAGCCACTATATACTACTGAATAAAAATAAATTAGGTTATGTAACTCAAAGGATATTTGTTCATATGATGATTGGTGGTAATTCTAGGCCAAGCCTTTGAAATTACACTGAAACTGAACAAATGTATACACCTTGTAATCTCAATAGTCAATAAAAATTGGAAATGATGATTTCTATGCTTCATAAGAAATTAAAAGAGTGATCCATGAAGAATATTGAATTGGCACAAGTTGGTATAAGTGCTTGAGAAATTCATAGGATTTCTTAGCACGTAGACAGTGCTACCAGTAATTTGTATCCTTAGCATCTAATAAAAAAGGTAATAGGGCGATGGGCCTATAGCTACAAATTGGAATATCTCAAGGGTGAGGAATCCCCTCACCCAACTAAGCAACATATAGAACTGCGCTTAAACCTTGAAGGTAGTTGGGCTTAAAAACTCATTGGGTCAAGTAGAAAATATTCTCTTTGCTCACATGAAGATATAGCAAGGAAGCCAAAAAACATGAAGTTATATTCGATCTCACTTGGTATTTCTCATGAAAGGTTATAAATCTATTTCCTAACACCATTTTAATAGCCTTAAGGGTTAAGGTATCGAAGTTCTACAACAATCCTTTGAAAGGATGGTAAAAATTTGACCCAAGAAATGCTACTTGAGGTTTGGTGCTAGTAAGAAAAATGAGAGTTTCTATAGCAGGGCTCTTCTACAAAGTTGTAGTAAGGGCGGAAATTGGCAAAGAAACGACCCATCTCACAAAATTTAAAAAAAGGGCTTGGAAGCCAAAATGATGCACTTGTTCTAATGACTGAGTCCATGCTAACTTTTGGAAGAAAAAATGGCTCAAAAAACATCTAAGGAAAAACAATTATGAGCACTTAATCAAACAACCCAGTTAATAATTGCCAAGAAGGAAAAACTTAAACAAATAAATTGGAAATCAACTGATAAATAAGTTTGTTCACAAGGACCATGTCCATCTAGCAAAACAAAACCCAAAATGGAACAATTAAAACCAATACTCTTGTTCAAATCTTAAAAGACAAATGGGTGCAACCCTAATAATAATTACAAGGCATACTCTAACACTTTGAATTATAGTTAACAATGCACACACTAAAATCACATTGGGCCATTCAAACCCAGGGCATTTGGCTTAAACCATTAAACTAATGAATTATAATCATTCATTTTCTCAAATCATTTATCACAGGAAAACGAAAAAGCCATTCGATAATAGAGCATAGATTAATATGTCTTTAATAATATAAGAAGTCTTGAAACCAGAGATAAAATGCCATTTTTGATACTTTTCCTATAACTATTCATTGTTACACTTTATAAATATTTACTGAAGGTATCACTTTCAAATCCAAAAAGTATATTATCATATACGCTTCTTACATATTAATGGAATTTACCCATAAAATACCCTAGGTATATCTTATCTGCAGTAAGTAAAAAACTGGTGCAATCTCGTGATCACTCTTCAAAAAGCTCAAACTCTTTGAGCCAGTTAAAATCATCCACCAACTTGAACTGGTAAATTCAATGAAGGAACTGGTAAGCAACTAAGGTGTGGCTACAATGAATCAGGAGCTCTGTATCTTTAATATCCAATAGGAAGGAATAATAATAGTCATTAACCCACGTTCAAGAAATAAAAGCTTCAAAGGCTGGTCTGTAACATGACCCCAAAAAGACAACTGGCTTCGGTCATTGGTTAACTAAATAGGTGTCTCCATCGTGCATGCAAATTCTAGACTTACCTTCCACCTTCCCATTAAACACATATTTATGTTAGCCTTCTTGCATGAAATGATAAGAGAATTCAGAATGAATGGAGTATTGATACACACAACAAAAAATTATGTCACAGTAAGCCAAGCCCATGAAAGCCGAGAATGTGTTAATGCCATCTAGACTATAAGAGTGATGGATCATGTGAAAACACACATGTTGTCATTTGGCACAGACTTCATAGAAGAGGTTGGTAATGTGGCAATTCTGCTAGGTGGAATATGCCAAGTATATCAACTGGTAGCAAGGCCAATGAACCTTGTCAAACAAGACAACAATAAAACTGGGAGTTATAACCCTAAAAATTTGATAACACTACCTAAATAATAATAATAATTTAATTATTTAATTAAACTAACATAATTTCCCCTTCATCCTTGATAATTAAATAGTTTTAAATATTTAATTATTTAAAATTCAAAATTTCCCTCCATTTCTTCTTTGATTTTTTTTGAATTATTTCATTAATTCATTTATTTCATCATTTTCCTCTATTAATGAAATAAATTTAATTATTTATTTAATTTATTAATTATTCCTCTCTTAAAATTTGATTAAATGATTTATGATTATTTAATTAATTTATCTTCAATTCTAAATCTTAATAATTGAGTAATTATTTATAATTATTTAATTGAACTAATGATTCTTCCAAACGTTATCTTCTCCTAAAAATAAATAAAATTATTATCGTAAGGGGGAATAAAGCATAGGAAAACAAGAAATGAATTAAATTAAATCAATTCAAAAGAAGATTAAATTCCAAACCCATACTCATGAAATGAACTCTAAAATAATGAATTCAATCAAACAGATTAGCATAAGTAAGAAACAATGAATTCACAAAACATAGCTATACCATCACACGTTGGAGTTGTGTTTGTATTGAAATTTGGATGTCAAATTGCTCAATTCAATAAAAATCCTCCATTGTTGTTGCAAAAGTTTCAAAGTATGTTAATGGTGAATTAGAATAAGAAGGCAATAATTCGCAATGTGCTCAAGAATCAGTTGTTCAATGCTTCACTATGTAAATTCTAGATGATTTGTGAGAAGGTAGAGGGTTATTTCTTGTTTCAAAATGAACGATCAAGATTTCATAGTAAAAGATGTCAATCAATAGTTGAGAACCATTGAGAGGAAATATATTGGAATAATTAGTGGATTTAGATTGCATAATTTGCATGATTGAAGAAATGAGGTTGAGTGGTTAGTGGGATTGAAGAATCTAGTTGAGTGGTTACTGGGATTGAAAAATAGATGAGTTAGTCAATTGTTTAGAGTGAGAAATCAGTGGTCATGATTTGTTTAATCACAAAAGGAGGGCGAGGATAATTAATTAATTGAATAAACTAATTAATATTTTGGGTTGAATGTGCAAGTCATTTTTGACTTCAACAAATAAAGTTGTATTTGTTTGTTGACTTTTTTGAATGATGTTGAATAATTAATTTAATTATTCAAGTTTAGAAAGGGGAAAGGGATTTAATTAAATTATTAAGTAATAAAAATTTAATTAATTTATGAGAATAAGAGATATTAGTGACATAATTAAATAACTTATGTTAATTTAATTAATCAAGAGGAATAAAAGTTAGATTAATGATGTATAGTGAATTATTTAAATAATTAAAGATTATTCAATTAATAGAGGAAAATAGGGTTTTTGATGTAAATGATGTGAAATGCATTGATATTAATGATAAAGATATCGATAAATGGAAAAATTTCATTCATAATTTGTGATGTGTTAGGTCACTTTTACATGTATACAATTATTATTTTATTTATTCTTCTCTTTGCACATGAATAAATTAATTATTTTACTAACTATCCATGCGTTTTCCACCTCATCAACTCACTTTGAGTCCACTCCTCAATCAATTCGATTTTGTACCCAATCTATTTAGTCTAACTAACAATCACTTGCACTTATCTCATCAATCAATTCTCTTAATTGATCCATATAGTCAATTAGCTCAAATCATGCAATCAATTAACTCCCCATCACTCTCAATCAGTTCCTCTCAAGTATTCTCATCCATTGATATTTTTAATCTTCCTTTCAATCTCAACTATTGATCGATATCACATAAAATCTATAAATGAAGCCTTTATGCATCTCATTTCTTCCTCCATAAATCTCCAAAAAATTTGATACTCTTGCTATCATTATAATTATCTAAGTGCTTCATGCTAAATTTTGAGGTCAACTACAACACCATTCTTTAAGGTGCAATTTTAGAACAATGGAGCTATGGAAGGCTATTGTGTAGGTCTTCCTTGTTTGATTTTATGAATTCCTTATGCTTCAGTGAGGACTTTAAATTGATTGTGATTGTTTAGTTTTTTTGTTGTTGATTTAATCACTCATTTTATATATCCACATTCTAGCACACCTAGTGTGACCCACGTCCCATTTATTTTAATATTTTTAATAAGAATTCTATGTTTTAATTAGTTACAAGTTAAAATGATGTATTTGATCGAGCTTTTGGCTCATTTGATTGTCTATATGGTGCATTTGATTCAATGAAAAATTCATCTAACCTTGTGAACAATTCATAATTTTTAAGCTTTCAGTGCATTTGATCTAAATTTTGGTGCATTTGACTGGAAAAACAACACAATTGATTCTAGAAATGGTGCATCTGATTCTAGGTTGAATAGATTGAATTTTGATTGGTTTATTGATATTTCTTTCTCTTTGTTTCTATTTACTATTTATTTGTTGATTTTTGATTCTAATCTATAGGTATCTAACCCTAGAAGATTTTATCCACTATCTTGTTAGGGATTTTTTGTATCTATTTTGACAAAAAATCTCATTTTTGAAATTAGTGCATTTAATTTCGAAAATGATGCATGTAATTGAGGTATTGTCACAATTGATTAGGGAGTCAATGTAATTGACAAGTACAATATTCAAGTAAATTTTGTTAAAAAAAATTGTCCTTTCATGCATTTGATACTTACTTTCATGCATTTGATTTAGATTGTAGTTCAATTTCAATCCATTCTATTACACAATCTATCTAATTTTTTTTGTGGCTTTTACTAGTGGTGGTACTTGTTAGAGTTTTTGGCTTTTAGCTCTTTTAGTGCCTCTATTTTTTTTTAAATGGTTATGTGTGTTAGAGTTTTAGTGCACTACATTAGAATTTTAAATATAAACCTAAAATCTCATCAAAACCCCTTAAATTTTTCTTATGTTTGCTCGTTGACCATGGGTTTTGGTTTCCTAATTGCCTAAGTGTTTATCCTTGGCCTTTATCCTATTTCCTAACTGACCCTGTTATACAACCTATCAGATATATATCCTAGTGCATTTTAAACATATTTTAAATGACATGCCTAAATATATAACTTAAGAACTTTAGTAAAAAGTGGCTATTGCTTGAGACATCTGTCACCTCTTCATTGCAGTGAAAATCTCCTTTGCATTGTATTTTCATATCCTTAAAACATAAGTATAATGCCCTAGGAGGTATCAATAATAATTGGATGCATTTCAACTTTTGGCTCCAATGTGTTGTCTAAGTTCTGGTCTAAGTGTGTAATTACAATCCATTCAATCATCGTTACCTTGGTCCTTTTCTATTTAACACTTAATTTTTTCCCATGGATAATTAATTGTTTTAAAACCATGTTGGCCCCTGATGATGTTTCCCAACTTGTTATTTTATTGACTCTAGTCTTATCAAGTCATTCAACCTTAAGTTATCTTCTTGGGCAGTCTTTTGTGAGGTTGTTATTACTCTTTCAGATGTCGTGAAGGTTTTATAACCTATATATTTTTTGAAGAAGCTTTCCATGAAGTAGAATAAGTATCTAAGGAAAAAGGAAAGTGAGACTCATGATGTTTTGTAAACCTTGTTGTAGCCAAAGGAGGTTTTATAACCTATCCTAACCGCAACTAAGGAAAGTGGTATGGAATAAGGTGAAGAGTGTGTGAAGTGGACTTAAGCAAGGTTTTCAAACTTTGACAGGTCTTAGCTTAGTTTTGAAATCATTTTCAAAGTTTGATTATATCAAGTACATTATGGAGTCCAAAATTGGCACCAAGTGGGTGAAATAAATGTTTGATTGCGTGTAAATTGAGGTGATTTTTGTGGCATAGTTATTTTTATTGTCAATGAGAAAATTGGGGTCTCATAAGCAAAGAAAAGTGAAAATATAGTTGACATGCAAAAGAGGTAATTCAACTAGAATTAATGGAGTAATACCAGGTACGTGGCCTTTCTAAATATTCTTTTGGTGTAGAAGGTTAATATTTTTGCAAAGGGAAAGTATTTTCAAATTCTTCTTTGAATTGAAGTAAAATATTTGATGCAAAATGAGGTACAAATACCTCAGATACGAACATTTTTCTGGCCTAGAAAACTCATTGCCAGAAATAGGAGCCACTAGGTTAGGCCATATTAATCCAAGGCAATTTTAGGAGAGAATTCGTAAGCTGAAGAGGGCTCCTATTACTTAGAGTTTGGTAGAGAGTGGTTTATTGGAAGCTATTGATTTTATAGTGTTTTTGCAATGTACATACCTATTGGTGTAATTAAATGTTTTGTACCTTGTCCTAGGTCATAATTAAACCTTAGTTAAGTTTACTTAGGGACCACATAGGAGTTGTTGGAGAATTTACACCTTTGGTGGACTTATCTTCTTATTACTTTATCACCTCCACCTTTCATGGACATATCATGTGATTAGGTTTCCACCTTTTGTGGGTGATCCACTATTTGTGGTGGTTATCACATTATCACTTTCCACTTTAGGTGGAGTGATAACTTTTCATTGTTGTCTCATGTCATAAGATTACGACACTTGTCATAATCTTATGCACTCCTATGTTCTCACCTTGGCTATATGACCAAGGGGTCTCTCATTGTAAAAAAAATACATTGATATCATATATTGACATTGAATACAGTTTATTCTTGTCACATTATTTTCTCTCTTCTTTGTGCTTTCCATTTGGTCCATAGATCTTGGCATCCATAGCCAATTATAACATGGTATCAGAGCATGTTTGATTCTAACAATACCTCGTATTAGAATGCATAATGCATTATAACCTTAAAACTAGAGAAATTCATACTAAAGACAACTTGTTGATAAATTTAAATAGGGATACCATTAGTGGGTGCTTCCAGATTCCTAAAAGAGAAGTGTACACCAAACTTGATTTTAACCTATCATAATATCGACTATCTAAAAATAAGTGTTACTATCGGAATTATATTACAAAGGAGTGGTTTGATCCCCCAAGAAAAGGAAAGTCCCAATTTCCTAAAAAAATGCACGAGTCTCATTTTAGGGAGGGAATTTTAGACATCATTGTGTTGTTGCATAGAGTAAGAGGAAATATGAACACTCATGATTTTGAAGAATGGATGTTCTTCTTCATTCAAGTAATCTATGCAGGGAAGAAATATTTAGACTAGGTAACCCTAATTAGTGATAGGTTTCATGATATGATATGAAGTTTCGCTATTAATTGATGGTTTTATATGCCATCCTATCTCTTTTATGCCTTGGCTTGTACCACAACATGGATAGGATTGAACCTTGTAGAGGATTATGATGAAAAAATTTAAATTTATGATTATTACCTTGAATTTCAGCTTGAAAAGAGTTACAAAAATTTCTTAAGGGTAAATGATATATTTACTATGTAGTTGGTTAGGGAGTTACAAGGTGATTGGGGCCAAAGGGTATCTTCTAGGGCTTTCTAGTTGGTTATTAAATATAGTGTTCTCTTTATCCAGTTTTAGATATTTACATACTTAAGGGTTGGTGAGTTCCATGGGCTTCCCCTTAAGCTACCTAGGTATGTAGAAGACGGTTTATTTTGATAGAAATATGCCACCAACTAGAAAAATTAAATAGAGGGTGTGTATAAAGGAAGAAGAGGGGCATTACTTTCCCTACTATATTGGGTTATTATCAATGTAAATCCTAGTCTAACACCCTCAACCTATGGAAATATATTGCAAAATACACTTTTCTCACTTATGAAAGAAGATTTCCATTTGATAGTAAAATATTTGTAAGAAGTAATCTTCATATCAGTCTTGGATTTTATCATGTGCCACACCTAGAATATTATTGGGTAGATTTTGTTGATGATAATCAAGTGAGAAAATGAGATTGGATGAGGCTTACTCTAGGCCAAATTTTCAATTTTAAATTGGGTTGGAATGCAAAAGAGGTTGAAGATGATGGTTCTAATTTGATTGAACCCGTTTATGCCAGTAAGGTACAAATACAACCCCTACAACCAATTGATTGGAATAGTAGTTAAATAAAATACTTGAACTCTAAGACTATAGTAGTCTTAAGAACTCAAAAGTGTCTTGCCAAGGAAAAGGGAGAAATTGTAAAAACTCCACCAAAGGATAAGAGGGGAGTTGGAGAGAAAAAAAACACTATTCAAGAAAGTACACTTCTTTCAGTATTAATCACACTACTGACACTAAATATACCATCATCAAATGATAGTGTAGATGGAGAAGATCTTCTTGGGAAGAATAAATGTATCAAAAAAATATGTGGTGAAGGACCTCTTCTTGACATCACAACTGAAGAAAAAATAGAAAAAAAGACTAAGTATCAACGAGAATAGGGTGATCAAATGTAATAAACTGAAAGAGAAAATGTAGAGATTCATGAAGAGAAACCTGATCAATCTTAGAATATTCCAGAAGGGAGCACACATAAAGGTAAAACTCCAACTTCCTTTGGTTTGTAAAGCGCAACAAAGACTCGTTTTAATAGAATTCTTTGCTTCTCTACACCTAGGAATTCTCAGAATCTTGATGATACCTCTTCTAACCCTTCCTGGTTAGAAATTTCACTCTCTCATAAGAGGAAAATAGTACTTGTTAGTTTTCTAGAAGAGCATATAGTTGGAAAATTATTACAGAAAATTGCTAAGGCCAAGAAGAAAAAGATAACTTCTATATTAATGGAAGATGAAACTTTTGTGCATCTGTTTATTGAAATTTCACAACCATCAACACAAAAAGGTCTTGATCAATCTACTATGGCTGATTATAGCATAAAAAATTGGGTTTAGGTCGACCTAGTAGAGATGGGGATGTCCATAATTTTTAGGTCATAGCCTCTAGGCTAGTAGAAAGGATAGAGAAAGACAAACAAGACAAAGATAAATTGAAGGAAGTAGTAGAGCTCCTCTCCAATTTTCTCATAACTTTAATAGAACCTTCTCCCCAACCTCTTAATCAGGAAAGCCTTGCGTTTTATCCCAAATCCATATTTGGGAAGGAAATGATGAATAAAATTTAGAAGGACAGTTACTTTGAAAATGTTGTTTAGGAATGGGTACCTCAATTAAAAATAAAAGGCCCTCCTATTATCAAAAATTTGAAGAAGGTGTATGATGAATTTATGCTTTCGAGGAATATTTCAATTAAATTAGAGTTGGTCAATGGTAAGAAACAAGAGTCACAATGGATAAAAACTAATGGTGAATTATTTGGGATCATTGCAATGGGGATGTAGAAAGATGTTATAGAGAAAATTATTCCATCTAAGGATAACCCATGTGCTGTTATATGGAAAAAGAGCATAGAATGGAAGCTTTCTATCATACAACAAAACCTTATGCAATAGAGAAAGTTGTTGAAGGTGTTGAACAAGACAACTAAGAAGGGGTGAATCAGTTGTAGCAATCTTAACCTTTAAAACTTTCACCAAAAGTAAGATCAATAACCATTCACAAAACCTTTACTCTACTAATGTGATTAATCATTAAGTGTAAAAAAGTAAACTGAAAGAAATAAAACCATACACACAATAACACCATATTTACATGAAAAAAATAATGAGGGAAAACCACAATATAAAAAATTCCAAAACGGAATACAAAGGCTCACTGCCAAGACATGACTTACTTGTTTGAAACATGACTTACTATCCAATAAGGTCCCATTTCCTGGAGGGCTCACTACCACAAAATAACAAAGAAGATAGAAGATAATTGACATAGAGAGAAAACTATCTCAATACAATAGGGATTTCCACCACAATTTTCTCACATACTTGCAAACATACATGAATGATAGAGTACACCTTCAACTCACTACCTCTAAGAAATTGTCACTTGAGTTTCACACTAATCTACTCAAACTCGTATCACACACACTATTTCACATCTATCTCACATCGATATTTTTCATCTATCTTATCTCTCATCAACATCTCAAATAATATTTATACTATCTTCAACCTTGAAACATATTCAAGGTCATTCATGTTGGAGTTGAGAAGATACGACACCAGAGAAGCCCAAAAGATCTTTGCAAGCAAATAACTTGTTACAAGGAGAAGCAAAGAGAAGCAATGAAGGAAATGCTCAAGAATGTGGAGCAATGTATTCACCTGAAAATGTAAAATGAATAATGATACAAAAGATAGTTTTCAACTACATATAGATGAAAACCCTAAAAAGGAAAACCCTAGGCTTGCACAATAATAATTAATAAAGTAATTAATTATTATGTACCTAATGTTAGCTTAAGTGAAAAAGAGGTAAAAGGGAACTTTACGTAATTAAACAAATATTGTTTAATTAATAAAGTAAATGTCCAATTACTCTAACACCCCCCCTTAAGATAGACATAGGGAGAAGCTAAAACCTAGAAGAAGCTACTGAAAGCAAAAGCAATGGGTCCCGACAACAAGGCCAGATCAGGTACCCAAGTACAATGAAATCTCTATGAAACGGAGAAAAGGAGAAAACCCAGTGGGAAAAACTCCTCTCCAAAAAGAGATAGAACAACATGCTGAAAGAAACATGAAGGAAGGAAGGCCTCATAAAGACCCCCCAAGGACAACTTCCTTCACCCCAAGCATAGAGCGCAACTGAAGATAGCGTGGAGATGCAAAAGGTTTCGTGAAGATGTCTGCAACCTGCTCGGCAGTGGGAACATACTCCAAGATGAGAGAACCATCCTGAATCAACTGTCTGATGAAATGCATATGAAGCTCAATGTGCTTCATCTGCTGATGCTCCACCGGGTTGCGTGAAATGTGTATAGCACTCTGATTGTCACACCAAAGAATAGTGGGACTATCAGGAGGAAAACCAAACTCAGTCATCAACTGACGAAGCCATAAAATCTCCTGACTAGCGAGCACAAGTAGCTCGGTACTCAGCCTCTGTAGATGATAATGCATGAGCAGTCTGCTTCTTGCACGACCATGTGATAGGACCAGAGCCAAGACAAAAAACAAAGCCAGAAGTAGACTTCCGATCATTGACATCACCAGCCCAATCTGAGTCAGTGTAGCCAACAATGTGAGGATCCCCTAATGTGTAGTGAATGCCATATGAAGTGGTGCCCTGAATGTACCTCAAAATATGCTTGGCAGCTTGCCAATGACTCTCATGAGGATCATGTGAGAATCGAGAGACAAGACCAACCTACAAAGGAAAGATCAGGATGAGTGTGAGTCAGGTACAACAAACTGCCAACCAACTGCCTGTAAAGTGTAGAATCTACTGAAGGAGTGGGGCAAGTAGTAGTCAAAACAACCCCTGACTGAAAAGGTGTGGGGGCAGGCTTGCAATCAAGCATGCCAAAGCACTGAAGCATATCAAAAGAATACTTCTGCTAGTAAATGGAGATCCCCTCTGAAGACTGAATCACCTGAAGACCAAGAAAATAGTGCAGAAGGCCAAGATCTGTCATCTCAAACTGCTCCATCAAGGCTAGCTGAGAATTCTGAATCATAGAGGATGAGCTACCTGTGATGAGAAGATCATCAACATATAGCACAAGAATCAGGATCTCACCCTCAAGATGTTGAATATAGACCGTGTGATCAGAATGACAGTGAGTGAAACCAGTGGAGAGCAAAAAATAGTCCATCTTCTCATACCAAGCCCGAGGGGCCTATTTGAGACCATATAATGAACACTGAAGTCTGAAAACCAAGGAAGCATCATGAACAAATCCCTGAGGCTGATCCATATAGATCTCCTCTTGTAGGTCACCATGTAAGAAGGCACACTTCACATCCATCTAAAAAATGAGCCATCCTTTAGAAGCTGCAAGTGATAGTACAAAGTGAATAGAATTCATCTTGGCGATAGGGGCAAAAGTCTCGGAGTAATCAATACCCTCAACCTATGAGAAACCCTTTGCAACAAGACGTGCTTTGTACTTATCAATAGAACCATCAACAACATACTTGGTGTGATACAACCATCGGCACTGAACCATCTTTCTGCCCTTAGGAAGAGGACAGAGATCCCATGTACTATTCCTCATCAAAGAAGAATACTCCTCCTCCATAGCACTATCCCACTCAGGGTGACCTGTCGCATCTGAAAACCTCTGAGGATCCTTTGAAAGAGCATGAGTCAAAAGACTAGAACCCGTAGTATGAGAATGAGTGTGACGAGTGTCTGAAGGATCACTGGCCATAGATCCTGCTACCTCAATAGTAAAGCGAGCCCATCTGGGCCTCTGAGGTGGAGCAAGTGGAGGTGGAGATGGGGGATCATCAATATCCTCATCAGAATCATCCTCAAAATAATCCTGAAGAGCTGTAGTGGGTGGAGTAGGTAGTGAAGTGGACATTGGAGATAGGGTATCAACTGGAGGAAGGTGCTCATCAAGCTGAACATCTTGTCGAAACAGGACCTCTCTGAAATCAGGATCAAACAACCTATACGCCTTAACATCCTCATAGTAGCCAACAAAAATGAGGGGTCAACTCTTCTGCTCCATAGCTCTCCTCTGAGCATCAGGAATAAAAGCCCATGCCTCACTACCAAATACTTGAAATGATGAAATATCATGCATGTCATGAGACCAAGCCTCCTCAGGAGTCATATGTCGAATCACCTTGTGAGGCATCCGATTCTGAATATAGTTGGCACAATTGACTGCCTCAGCCCAAAAAGATGAATCCATGGACCTGGACTGAATCATACAATTAACCATCTCCCATAAAATCCTATTCTTTCGCTCAATGATACCATTCTATTGAGGGGTGTAGGGAACAGAAAACTGATGTTGCAAACCATGCTCAATGCAAAAATCTCTGAAAGCCTGATTTACATGCTCCCCCCATTATCTATATGTATCCATTAGATAGAAAGACCAGACTGCTTCTCTACAAATGTCTTGAAGACATGAAAGGAATCAAAGACATCAGACTTGTACTTAAGAAAGTACAACCATGTGCATTTGGAGAAGTCATCAATGAATGTGAGTACATACTTGGCCCCTGAAAAAGAAGGAGTGGGAAATGACATGAGGTCACTATGAATCAACTCCAAGGGTGCCAAAGCACGAGTGGTACTTCCCTTCAGAAAGGGATCCCTGTGATGCTTGCCAAGCACACAACCATGACAAACATCGTCAGTGTAGGAAATCTGTGGAAGACCAAGAACAAGTGACTATTTACTCATCTACTGAAGATATCTGTAATTGACATGGCCCAAACGCTCATGCCAAAGCTGACTCACATAATCTGCATGTGCTATAAGAGATGAACCTGTACCCTCAGAAGGTGCAAATCCATCAAATCTGTAAAGACGAGATGCAGTATCAACACTACCAGTAGCCACAACCAAATCAGAATCATGGAGGTCCCGAATAACCACATCATGTGGTGAGAACTCAACTGTCTTACCAGAGCCAATGTGGAAAATCTGATAAATGGACAAGAGGTTGATCGAGATGTCAGGAACAACCAAAACATCTTGTAGAGTGCCCCCATCCAAAGAGATAGAACTTGAACCCAAGACGGAAAGCTGTGAAGAGTCACCCACTGCAATCTGTGAAGTACCACAAGAGGCAAGAGAAGTGACTAACTGCTGAGTGTGAGTCATATGGTGAGAAGCACCAGAGTCTAAAATCCAAGTGGACCCATTGGTCGATACTCGTGCAGTGAGAGCATGACCCTTCCCTGTGGTGGAAGAAGAAGAAGACTAAGGTGAGGAGATGTGTTGCTACTGCATGGCATCCTCTAAAGCCTCTAATTGTTTCCAACACCTAGAAACTGGATGACCTTGCTTGCCAAAGAAACTACAAGTGTCTCCTGATTTCTCCTTAGTCTTGGAGGAAGACTCACTAGACTTCGAAGATTTCCCATGTTTTGGATTAAATGGTGGTTTAGAATCAGACTTAGGAGGCGGTTTGGAGGAATGCTCACTACCTGCAAAATATTTCTTGGGCCTCGATTTCTACTTCTGTTTCCCCTTCGGTGACTCAGCAACCAATGCTTTGCTCTTTGAACCTGAGAGCATATCCATCTGAGAAAGGTGAGACTGTTCCCAAGACAAACGCTCACAAAACAAATCAAAGGTAGGCATGGTAAAACTGACACCCAAACCATCCATGGTGGAGTAGAAGGAGGAAGCAAATATTTGAAATGGACCATGAAGCTTTGAAAGAATCAAGTAAATGCACTCTGTGTCTATCTTGTTCTTCCCACAACCCTGTAAAATAGTGTGGATAGTTTTGAACTTGTTCAAAAAATCCTCAATAGTGGGAAATGAATCAGGTAACAATGAAGTCAGCTTTGCCGCAATCTGTAATGTGTGTAACTCATTAATGGCCCCAAAAAGTGTCTCAAACTTCAGCCACATGGCTCGAGGAGTGAGCAAAGCATCAAGGTGAAACAAAATACTATCTGAAACATGTATGCATAACAAACCTATAGCCTCATCCATCTTGTTCCTATGCTGCATAATCTCAAAAGGATGCTGCAACTGAGGCTGAACCTCATCTAAACAAGACCATAACCCTCGTGACCTAAGTAGCCTCATCATACGAGACTTCCAAGTGTGATAGTTATGTGATGTGAGTAGCTCAACTGAAGAGTCTTCCATGAAACCCTGCACTTGTACCTGCTTGTGTTTTTTATTATTATGTGATCTTTCAGAATAGACAAAAGATGCAAAAGGGTTTGTATTTTTGAGAGTTTTTGTGTTCTGGTTTTCTGATATAAATGACAGAAAGCAAGAGAAAAATACTCTCCACAAAAGATAAACCCAAACCCTAGTACAAACTGAGAAGAAAGAAGCAATGCATAAGCAAAAAATACTTCAAAAAAAATTCTCATGTACTTGGTGAAATTTATGATAAAATAGATCACATCACTGAATAGAGCATGTTGAGAGCTTTCCAACGCCTATTCAAGTTTGAAAAACGGAGTCCGTTTGCATCTTCTATGACCCCAGAAGTGAAGAAAGAAGAGCTCACTTTGACTGGTAAAAAATATCTAGACTGGTAAAATTTTTATAAAATTACTTGCACCATCAGATCGGTGTCAAAACCAGCTTTCCAATGCTTCTTCCTGTTCGAAAAATGGAGCTAAAACGCCCGAGGTATGCCCAATTTCGTGAGAGAGCAAAAAAAATGCCCTATTAGACCTCTTTAGCACCTGGGGGCTAAAAAAAATGGCCCCTGGTCGCCTGGGCGGACCAGGGGGCTGAAGTTGGGCCGGAGCCCTCGGTCACCATATGATCGGGTGGGGGTTGTTTGAAGCCCACGGGGACTGAGGAGCCGACTTGGGTCGGCGAGCCCGCGGGTGAGCTCGGTGTCGGTGGGGCGAGCTCTGATGATGGTCGACAGGGAGTCGGCGGTGAGCGCGGGGCGAGCTCAGCGGAGCCCGGATGGTGGTCAGCAAGATCGCGGAGCGGCGGTCGATAGGGGTGCTGGGCGGGAGGCAGCCGAGCGTGGGCGGTGTGAGGGTGCCCGGGCGGTGGCCACTGGGCAACCAAGTGGTGGTGCGACTGGAGTATGCGCGCAGTGCAAAAAATTAATCAAAAACCTTTGTTTTTGATTTTTTTTGCGATTTTTGTTGTGTACAGCCTTAGGGCAAAACAAATTTTGCCTTCCAAATTTACTGTAACTAAAATCGACAATTTAACAATCAATTTAGGGGTTTTTGGGCGCTGCGAATCCAATGGCACTGTCCATTTGGGCCCAAAGTGAACCCAAAAATAGGAGTATGCTGAATCCAACAAAAAAAACCTTAGAACCCTAGATTTGTTTCCAATGCAAAAATCTCAAAACAAGAACAAGCGGTTGCAAATCTGAAGCTCTGATACCTTGTTGGAGTTGAGAAGATACAACACCACAGAAGCCCAAAAGATCTTTGCAAGCAAATAACCTATTACAAGGAGAAGCAAAGAGAAGCAACAAAGGAAATGCTCAAGAATGTGGAGCAATGTATTCACTTGAAAATGTAAAATGAATAATGATACAAAAGATAGTTTTCAACTACATATAGATGAAAACCCTAAAAAGGAAACCCTAGGCTTGCACAATAATAATTAATAAAGTAATTAATTATTATGTACCTAATGTTAGCTTAAGTGAAAAAGAGGTAAAATAGAACTTTACGTAATTAAACAAATATTGTTTAATTAATAAAGTAAATGTCCAATTACTCTAACAATTCACACATCATTTACATTTACAAATTAAAATTAGGTTGATGCCAAAACATTCTATGGTGGAATTAGAATGAGGTGACCCAAACATATACTTAATGAGGACCTAAATAAGTCCCAACATGCTTCAACATGCTTCATGAACTTTATTAGTTTTTAACACAAGGTTGGCCAACACCACCACAAAACACATAAAATAATTAAGCACACTCATGCTTAACTCGATCCAATCTTCCTAGACAACAAATTTCACCTAAACACAACCTCATCAACTTACTCTTAAAATTTCAAGTCCTAAAACCAAAATATGGAGAAATATAGAGCAACTTCATTTCTCTTAGACCTCAACCAGACACACTAAAATGTACAGTTCACAACTGGTGAAGATATCTCACACTGTACAATGATCCAGAAGCCCAAATTATGGATATAGCAACTACCAACAACCATGAACAATATTTTTGAACTGCACAAGCATAGCAACGCATCCCGTAGCATATCCCAGAGTACACATAAAATACCTACAAATTTTCTTTATTATAATTTTCTCATATCCTCGACATATACAACCAATAACCAATTATCTTGACATTGATGACAACAACAACTAGTTGACAACTAGTTAACCAATTGACATCAATGAAAATACCTCTATACTTGCAACAATATCCCCCTTTGTCATTGATGGAAACACATGATGTGAAAAACCATCAAAGACAACACAACAACCCTGAACCATCAATCTCCAAAATGCTTTCTCCCCCTTACTTTTTCACATGATACTGTCTCTCCCTTTGACATCAATGGAAAAGGAAAAATATATTTTATATTTTTTTCCCCTTTGAAATCAATGGAAAAGGGAAAAGATATTTTACATTTTTCTCCCCTTTGACATTATGAACATTAATAGTATAGAATACTCCCCCTTAGGAGTACACTCAAACAAATCCACAATGACAACACATGACACTACCTACTCCCCTGAGAGGTAGCCACCAAACATCAATCCAAAAGAAAGATAGATCCATAGATCTACTAGAATGATGCATCTCCATATGCATATAGTTCAATAGAGGAGGGGCAATAACCCCTAACTTCTCAGATAAAGATACTAAAAAGTATCTTTAGGAAGAGCCTTAGTAAATATGTCAGTAATCTAATTAGGTACACAATCAAGCTTTACTTCATTCTCCATGAAATTTTCTCTCAAAAAGTAATACCTTATTGATATATGCTTTGTCCTTGAGTGCATCATTGAATTCTTTGAAATATTAATTGCACTTGTATTATCATAGAAAATAGAGATGGGATCATCATACATTACTCTGATATCCTTCAATGTCTATCTCATCCATAAAACTTGTGTGCATCAGGATGTTGCAACAATATACTCAGCCTTTGCAATGGATAAGGAAACAAAATATTTCTTTTTACTTAACCATGACACCAATCTGAAACTAAGAAAGAAAGAACCACCTCTTGTAATTTTTTTGTCATCAACACAACTTTCCCAATATGCATTTGCATAAGAACTTAGTGTAAAATCAGTATCCCTAGGATACCATAAGAAATAATCTAGAGTGCCATTTATATATCTTAATATCCTCTTAACATCTACAACATGTTTTTCATTAGGGCCCTCTAGAAATCTAGCCACAAGAAAAATTGTATGCATGATATTTGGTCTGGTAGTAGTTAAATATAGCAGTCCTCCAATCATTGATCTGTATTTTCTGGGGTAGGGGCACCTTGGGGTTTTCATGCCTCCATGAGGCTTCTATCAAATTTTTGTTTTTTTTTTCAAAGTTCTTATGATGTAATAAGGTTCCATGGACCATTTCAAGTAGGATGTAATAGGTTTTCAATGGTTGTAATTAGTCTCATGCTCATATTATAAACTTGGTGCATCTAGGCTTAAAAAAGGAAAAGTTGCCATGATGTAGACAAGTAGTAGGAGTGAGATCATTTGATGTTTTCAAGAGTTTATGTGTTTCTAGGATCAATTTGTCTTGGATTAGAGTCAATTTTTGAAACACTTGTGTCTATGTTGTCCTAAGTTGTCATAAATTGGAAACTTTGCCAAAATATGGGTAATTAGTCTTCCAACAGTCCTCTAATTCAAAATTTAGTTGAAGGAAGTTGGAAGGCTTTGAAAGAAGTTTATAATGCCTCATTTTGGTTAAGGCATGGTTGTTGTTGAGATTGGAAGAAGATCTAATACAAAGAATAAGTATTGTTCTCTGATTTTTCTAAATTTTTGTTGATCCCATGCTTAGTACGGCTTGGAATCTCTTTGTATGAATATAAAATTGATATGGAATGATAGGGGGATGAGTTGGCTTCATTTGGTGGTGATTTTGTCTAAATACATAAATAAATAAGGGAGATATCATTGTTTTCCTAGAAGTGGCTAGAAACTCTCAAAAACTAGGGTTTTGTGAGAAAATTACTTGTATCTTCTAATTCCACCATGTACAAATGCTAAATCTAGGTGGAATGGAAGGTTGTCATCTGTTATTTTATTTCAAAGAGGTTTCAGAGGATGGAATGAAGGTTGGAGGGAGATCTTTGATATTCTAGGTCTGGCATCTCTATGTGACAAGCCTAGCATTGTGCAAAAGCCTAACTTGTGTTAGTTTTGTGAGTTTTTTGCAATGAGGGCACTTGGGAATACTTGAAATGTGTCTAATAATTCTATAGGAATCTGTTTATGGCTTAAGGGTGTTGGGGTGTGCCAAGGTACTCAGTTTCCTGTGTTGAGCAGCCTAATTAGGCCTCCTTGTAGCGTTGAACTTTGGCTTGTTATGGTTTTATCTTTTGATGTCATGTTGTGGGGTTTGGAGGGCCTATAGGGGTTTGTGTAAGGTGTCCAAAACTATTATCCTTTGTATGGTTCCTACCTTCTAAGTGGTTCTTGTTTTGACTATCCTAATTGGATAGGCTACAAGGAATGTAAGGCCTAGTCTTGGAGCAATAGGTAAATGGTTGTTCCCAAGCATAAATTTAGGTGTGTTGGTTTGGTTTGGTAATGTTGAAGGTCCTCAAGTCCTTTCCAAGCCTTTGGTTGTGTCTAGTTGACAAATTCCATGTTGGGTAGTTGATTTTCCCTATTGAGTTAAGTGAATATTGGTATTTTGGTTGGGCATATTTGAGAGAAGTTGTATCCAATTGTGTTTGGGTTCCCACCACTCTGCATCAAAGTGGTATCAGAGCCAAGTCTGATTGTGGGAAGTTGAAAGGATATTGTGAGTAGTTGGAGAGTGAAGAACAATGCCTCCAAAAGGTGGGTTTGTGGTTGCAAAGGAGTTGAAAGCCTTGAAAGAGAAGGTAGAAGCATTAGAAGCCAGAGAAAGGAGAAGAGTGGCTACTGATGAAGAAGGTACCTTAGAGGAAGAGGTATAGGGTGATGAGGAAGAGCCTCCACCTATTGAAGAGATGGCTCCTGTGGAAAGGAGATTCTTGGGTGCTTTGAAAACCATAAAAGTAGAGTCCTCTGAAGTTAATATGGACATACTAATGTATGGGGGAAAGATGAATGGTGAGGCAATAACAGAGTGGGTAGATGTCTTGAAAAATTACTTTGAGTACAAGGAAATGGTAGATAACAATAAAGTTAAGTTTTCTAAGACCAAATTAAATGGGTTAGCCTTGATTTGGTGGAATTATCACCAAGGAGAAAGAGTGAAATCAAGTAAGAATATGATTACTTCATGGGAGAGAATGGTGAGCAGATTGAAAGCACAATTCCTCCCTACAGATCACGATGTACAAGTGTTTAAGAAATTGCAAAACTTAAAGCAAAATGACATGGATGTGGCAATCTATACTAACGATTTTCATAAGCGTTGTATGAGGTGTGACCATGTGGAGAATGAGAAAGAGAAAGTGGCTAGGTATTTGAATTGACTAAGGTTTGAAATTCAATATGAGATCAACCTAATGACCCCTAAGATAGTGGAAGAGTGTTTCCAAATGTCATGTAGGGCTGAAGAGAAATTGAGAAGGAAGCAAGAGCAGCAAGGAAGGGGTAGAGGTAGACACTTCAAAGGAAGAGGTAGTTTTGGTGGTAGAAATCAGTCATAAAGACAACAAGGGGAGTCAAGTGGAAAAGAAGAATAAGATCAAGAGTCAAGTGGTGGATTTAGAGGTAGGAGACCTAATGGAAGAGGTAGATTTAGTGGAAGAGGCTCAAATTCATTCTTTGGAAGATGTTACTCTTGTAACCAATTTGGACACCCATCCTTCAAGTTCCTTGAGAAACAAGATTCAAAATATTATGGTGGGGATAGGAGAAACTAGTTGGTGCAAGAAGAGGATGCTCAAAGCATGAATTCACCTTCCAAACCTATTGATCCTGAGATTAGAGAAAACTTGATGGAGAGGAGGACACTTCTGAAGGTACCAAGTGCTAAGGAGCCACCACAGAGGAAGTCCTTGTTCAGGACCACATGCAAATCTAATGGAAAGGTATGCAAGGTAATTGTAGACTTGGGATCTACTGATAATCTAGTGTCCTTAGAGATGGTTGGAAAACTGAAATTGAAAAAAATTCCTCATCCTAATTGTTACAAGGTATCATGGCTAAATTAAGATCAACGAGTGCTTGCCAATGACAAAGCTTAGGTAGAATTTCATATTGGAGACTATAAGGATAAAATCCTTTGTGATGTCATTCCCATGGATTCTTGTCACCTACTTCTAGGCCGTCCTTGGTAGTATGATAGGAAATCCCAACATGATGGGCATAAAAACACCTACAAGATCAACAAAGATGGGGAATCTTTCACCTTAAACCATTTTTTGAATGAAGATATGGATAAAAAACTTGGGTCTAATATCATGATGGTAGGAGAGAAGCAATTTTTTCAGACCTTAAAGGAAGAGGGAGGTCTATGGTTTTCTTTGATTGTTAAGCCAAAGTGTAGGTTTGTTTTGTCTACAAACAAAGGAGAATCCATTCCTAGTGAAGTCCAAACCTTGTTGGGAAAGAAGAAGGAAATTATGGTGGATAAATTTCCTAGTTCCCTGCCTCTAATTAGAGATATCAATCACCATATTGATCTGATACTAGGTGCTACATTACCTAATAAGGTTGCCTACAAGATGACCCCTACTCAAAATGAAGAGATAGAAAAACAAGTGCAAGAAATATTGGACAAAGGCCTAGTGAGGAAGAGTTTGAGCCCTTGCATTGTTCCAAATATGTTGGCTCCTAAGAAAGATGGTAAATGGAGTTTATGCACTAATTCAAGAGCCATAATAGGATAACCATTAGATATAGGTTCCCTATGCCAAGAATGGAGGATCTTATGGATTGTCTAGGAGGGGCTTGCTATTTTCCAAAGATTGACTTGAAAAGTGGGTATCATCAAATTAGGATTAGAAAGGGGGATGAATCGAAAAAAAAATTCAAGAATAATGAGGGTCTCTATGAGTGGATGGTGATGCCCTTTGGCTTGTCCAATGCCCCTAGTACCTTCATGAGATTAATGAATGAGGTATTGAAACCATTTATTGGAAAATTTGTTGTGGTTTATTTGGATGAAATTATTGTATTTAGTAGGTCCAAGGAGGAGAATTTGAAACAACTTGATATGGTTCTTAGGAGGTTGCATGAAGAGGGATTTTTGATCAACATGCAGAAATGTGAGTTTATGAAAGAAGAATTGGTCTATCTTGGGTTTGTCATAGCAAAAGGTAGTTGGAAAATGGATCCATCAAAGGTTGAGGCCATTCTCAATTGGGAAACACCTAGGAAAGTGGGTGATGTGAGGAGCTTTCATGGCCTTGCAAGCTTCTACAAAAAAATCACAAATAATTTCAGTCACATTTGTGCACCAATCATAGACACAATCAAGGGAGATAAGAAGAGAAAGTTCCTATGGACCAATGAAGCAGATGGAAGGTTTGAATACTTGAAAATAAAGGTAGCACAATAGACTATCCTTTCTCTTCATGATTTTAATAATTTTTTTACTATTTAATGTGATGCAAGTGGTCAAGCAATAGTTGATTTCCTAAGTCAAGAGGGCAGGCCGATTGTATTCTTTAGTGAAAAACTAAATGAGGCTAAGAGGAAATATTCTTCATATGATCTAGAGTTGTATGCCATGGTCCAAGCCTTAAAGAAATGGAGGCGCTACTTGTTACCAAAGGAGTTTGTGGTAGTCACTAACAACCATGCACTTAGTTTCTTGAATGGATACTAAAAATTGAACCAAAAGCAAATGAAGTGGGTTGAATACCTACAAGCATACACTTTCTCCATAAAGCATAAGAAGGAACAAGAATATAAAGTTGCATATGCCCTTAGTAGAAGGGTCATGATGGTTCGAGAAGTTCAATTTCAAAGTGTGGGAATAGAATATCTTAAAGGTATGTATAAGGAGGATGAAGATTTCAAGGATGTTTTTGATGTTTTCTCTCAATTTTTAGACACCTTTCACAGTGAATATGCTGATTATGTTTTGAAAGATGGTCTATTGTTTAAGGGGTCCCATTTATGCATTCTCGAGTGCTCTATGAGGGATAATTTGATAAAATAAAAGCATAGTGGGAGTCTTGGAGGGAACTTTGGACTTGACAAGACTTTGGAGCAGGTTAGGAGGTTTTACTTTTGGCCTAAAATGCAAGTGGATGCAAGAAAGTTTGTTGAAAATTGCATCATATGTCAAAGAGAAAAAGGAACTACTTCAAATTTTGGTCTTTACCAATCCCTAACAATCCCAAATAGACTTTGGGAAAGCATAAGTATGGATTTTGTCTTAGGACTGCCTAAGACACAAAGGGGAATTGATAGTGTTTTTGTAGTAGTTGATAGATTCAACAAAATGGCCCATTTTATTCCTTGCAAGTGCACTAGTGATTCTTCTAACATTGTAGGTATGTTTTTTAAGGAGGTTGTGAGAATGCATGACATTCCTATGAGCATTGTATCAGATAGGGACTCCAAGTTCATAGGTCATTTTTGGAGGAACTTGTGGAGAAAGTTGGGGACGAAATTGCAATACAGTTCTACCTACCATCCTCAAATAGATGGAAAAATAGAGGTGGTCAATAGATCACTTGGAAAATTGTTGAGGTGTTTAACAAAGGAGCATGGTCTTCAATGGGATTTGGTACTACCCCAAGAAAAATATGCTTATAATGATTCCCTAAATAAAAGCATAGGAAAAAGTCCCTTTGAGGTGGTGTATGGAATGAGCCCAAGGGTAATATTTGAGTTGAGGGATTTGAAGGGAATGGAAAAGAGGAATAAAAAAGGAGAGGAGTTTTACATTGCAATGAAATCCATTCATGATCAAGTGAAGGAGAATATCAAGAAGAGTGTGGAAAAATAAAAAGAGAGGGCAGATTTAAAAAGGAGGAATGTTCAGTATAAGGTGGGAGGTCTGGTTTTTTCATGCCTAAAGAAAGAGAGATTACCTGAGGGAAAATAAACCAAGCTTCACATGAAGAAAATAGGCCCTTGCAAGATAATTTATAAATTTGGGCAAAATGCCCATGAGATAGCACTCCCTTTTGGGGTGGCTATCTCTCTTATATTTAATGGTGTTGAATTGTACCACTTTAAGGGATCTTTCGATGTAGGTATAGGAATGGAAGATGATGAATATTAGGTGTAGGACCTTACACCATCTTAACCTTTGAAACTTGAAGCAATCCTAGACACTAAGGAGGTGAAAATGACAAGAAAGAAGGTATACAATGAATACCTTGTTAAATGGAAGGGTCTTCCATCTGAATATGTAACTTGGATAAGTGAAGAGGATATCAAAAAACATGGTACTACTCTACAATAACGGATCTTAGGCGGTATTTGAGATCTATTCCACCCCAGGTGTATGGTGCAGGGGCACCTTGGGGTTTTCATTCCTTCATGAGGCTTTTGTCAAATTTTTGTTTGTTTTTCAAAGTTCTTATGATGTAATAGGGTTCCATGGACCATTTCAAGTAGGATGTAATAGGTTTTCAATGGTTGTAATTTGTCTCATGCTCATATTGTAAACTTGGTGCATCTAGGCTTAAGAAAGGAAAAGTTGCCATGATGCAACCAAGTAGTAGGAGTGAGATCTTTTGATGTTTTAAAGAGTGTTAGGTGTGTCTAGGATCACTTTATCTTGGAGTGGAGTCAATTTTGGAAACACTTATGTCTATGTTGTCTTAATTTGTCATAAATTGGCAACTTTGCCAGAATAGGGGTAATTAGTCTTCCAATAGTCCTCTAATTCAAAAGTTAGTTGAAGGACGGAAGGTTTTAAAATAAGATTATAATGACTCATTTTTATCGAGGCATGGTTGTTTTTGAGATTGGAAGAAGATCTAATACAAAGAATAAGTATTGTTCTCTGATATTTCTATATTTTTGTTGATCTCATGCTTGGTACAACCTGAAATCTCTCTATACGGATATAAAATTGATATGGAATGATAGGGGATGAGTTGGATTCCATTTAGTGGTGATTTGGTGTAAATACATAAAGAAATAAGGGAGATATCATCATTTTCTTGGAAGTGGCCAAAAACCCTCAAAAACCATGGTTTTGTGAAAAAATCACTTGTATCTTCCAATTCCACCATGTAAAAATGCTAAATATGGGTGGAATGGAAGATTGTAGTGTGCGCTTTGATTTAAAAGACGTTTCAAAGGATGACATGAAGGTTGGAGGGAGATCTTTGATGTTCTAGGCTTAACATCTCTATGTGATAGGCCTAACATTGTGCAAAAGTTTGATTTTTGTTAGTTTTGTGAGTGTTTTTGAAATGAGGGTGCTTGGGAATACTTGAAATGTGTTTGATAATTTTCTAGGAATCTGTTTGTGGCTAGGGGTGTTGGGTTGTTCCAAGGTACTCAGTTTCTTGTGTTGAGTAGCCTAATTAGGCCTCCTTGTAGCATTGAACTTTGGCCTATTATGGCTTTATCTTTTGATGTCATGTTGTGAGGTTTGGAGGACTTGTATGGGTTTGTGTAAGGTGTCCAAAAGCAATATCCTTTGTATGATTCCTACCTTCTAAGTGGTTCTTGTTTTGACTGTCCTAATTCGATAGGCTACAAGGAATGTAAGGCCTAGTCTTGGAGCGATAGGTAAATGGTTGTTCCCAAGAATAAAGTCAAGTGTGTTGGTTTGGTTTGGTCATGTTAAAGGTAATCAAGTCCTTTCCAAGCCTTTGGTTGTGTCTGGTTGACAGATTCCATGTTGGGTAGTTAAGTTTCCTTATTGAGTGAAGTGAAGATTGGTATCTTGGTTGGGCATATTTGAGAGAAGTTGTGTCCAATTGTGTTTGGGTTCCCACCACTCTGCATCATTTTCTCTAATTAGACTTATGTGAATCATTATCATTACTCAATTTTCATCCAATCACTATAGGAGTTCATAATGGTTTAGAACCATCCATCCCAAAATTCTTCAACATTTCTTTTGCATACTTCGATTGTGAAATAAAAATTCCTTTTTTGTTTGATTGATTTGTAGCCCAGGAAAGAAATTCATCTCACCAAACGTAGAAATCTCAAACTCTTTTTTCATTTCTTCAGAAATTTTTTTGCACAATGTGTCATTTCCTCCAAAGATAATACCATCAACATATACAACTACTATCAGGATTTTCCCATTTTTAACTTTGAAATATAGATTGATATCTACAGTTGCTTTACTAAAATCTTGTTGAATCAAATAATTGTCCAACCTTGCATAGCAAGCTTTGGGATCTTGCTTCAATCCATATAAAGCCTTCTTTAATTTGGAGACAATATCCAGTTTTTCTGACAATAGAAATCCTTCTGGTTGTTCCATGTAGACTTCTTCTTCTAGTTCACCATTCAAAAATGCAAACTTTACATCCATTTGATAAACTTTAAAATCCTTATGAGTAGAAAAATTCCAAAAATATTCTGATAGCTTCCATCCTATCCACTAGAGAAAAAGTCTCCTAAAATATATACCTTCTACTTGTGAGTAACCCTTACACACAAGCCTTGCTTTATTTCTGACCACTTCATTCTCATTCAAATTTTTTCTAAATACCCATTTTGATCCAATTATGTTTTTATCTGCCGGTCTAGGAACTAATTCCAAGGTTTTTTTTTATCAATCTACATAAGTTATTCTTCCATTGCTCTCATACAATGTTCATATTTACATGTTTCACTTACTGCCTTAGGTTCAACTATAGAAAACAAACACTAATTTATTTCAGTAGCAGCATCAACTCTTCTTCTAGTCAGTAGACCTTTCCTCTTGTCTCCAATAATTTGATCTTTGGAATGATTCTTTTGCATATATTTATGTTTCTTTGGGGACACCACCAAAGCTTCTTCT
>CM021109.1:444463901-444582680 GCA_007115665.2 Sequoiadendron giganteum | reverse complement strand
TGAATTTTTCTAATGCATCAGATTTCTCTCTAAGAAAAGTAACCCATGTCATTCTAGGGTAATCATCAATCAAAAGCATAAAGTACATATCACCTTGTAGACTTCTCACTCTTGTAGGACCATAGAGATTTGCGTGTATCAAATCCAATAGTTTAGTAGTAGATTGTTACTTTGACCTAAAGCTACTTGTAGCTTTCTTTTGAAACTGTCAGTCCTTACAAATAACATTAACAGGCTTTGTGGCTCTTGGTAAATCTCTCACAAATTGTACTACATTGGTTTTCATCATATTATCAAAATTCATGTGACACATTCTCTAGTGCCATAACCAATTTTCATTAATCTGAGACATAAAGAAAATTCCATTAGCACCCTTAATTTGATAAATATTTCCTTCAGACTTCTTTCCAACAACAATCATTGTGTCGGGGGTAAATGCAAGAAGATGATTCCATGAAATGTGAAACTTTTTGCCTTAGACAAAAACCCAAAATCGTCTTCAACAAAATGGGATCTTGTTTTTAGTAAATAGGATCCCAAGCCAAAAATAGGATCCCATTTCCAAAACAATGAGATCCCATTTCTTAAAAATGGGACCCCTTTTTAAAACAGGGCATTAAAAATCATTATCCCATTTTTTAAGAAATTGGATCCCATTTTTGAGAAATGAGATCTTGTTTTAAAAAAAAATGATATCCCATTTTTTGATGACTTGTTTTAAAATGGGTCGTTAAAAAATGGGATCCCATTTTAAAATAGGCTGTTAAAAAATGGGATCTCATTTTAAAATGGGCCATTAAAAATGGGATCCCATTTTAAATGGGTCATTAAAAAATGGGAGATCCCATTTTTTAACGACCTGTTTTAAAACGGAGATCCCATTTTTTAACGACTTGTTTTCAAATGGGATCCCATTTTTAATGACCCATATTAAAATGGGATCCTATTTTTAACGAACCATTTTAAAAATAAATATTTTTTATACTTTTAAGAAACATGATCCCGTTTCATTTAAGTATAAAAAAATTCTATTTTTATAAAACGGGATCCCATTTCTTAAAATTCAAATTTGTGGTTAAGTTTTTGGCTTATTTTTTGGTTCAAGAAAATCCTTTGGGACCCAAACCTAGGCTTTGGAACTAGTTTGACCTACAAGTTGAAGGTCCTGACAATGTCACAAGAAAATAGTGACTTTGGACATATGTTTGAAGACCTTGTTTGCAATTTTTTTTGACGAAATTAAAACCCATTATAGATGAGACAATGTAGATTCCAAATATGTAATTTTTTTTACAATTGGATTATCTTTTCTATTTTTCAATTAATTTCTAATGAAATTGGTCCATAAACTTGAAATATCA
Source organism: Sequoiadendron giganteum (assembly GCA_007115665.2). Classification (NCBI taxonomy): domain Eukaryota; kingdom Viridiplantae; phylum Streptophyta; class Pinopsida; order Cupressales; family Cupressaceae; genus Sequoiadendron; species Sequoiadendron giganteum. The sequence goes on along the minus strand of CM021109.1, from coordinate 444,581,319 downwards.
TGGTTTTTTACTATTTTAATAACTTTTTATTATTTTATTTTTTGTATAATGAATTGCACGAAAACGTACTTTAGACGATTCTTTTCAATTTTTTTAAAAATGATAAGTTTAGGTCATCTTATGTGTGACATACTCAATGATTTTTCAAAATGATAAATATGGCTAGTAAGAATTTAACAAAAAAAATATTCAATAAAAAATTACAAAAAATTATCGAAAACATGCTTTAGTGAGTCATAAATATTTTCCCAAAAGGATTTAGAAAAATATGATTATTTAGGTCAAAATATGGATGACGTAAATGTACATGGTATGGTAAAAAAAGTATTGAAATAAATTACGTTTAGAAATTCCTATTGAAAATCAATTTGTATCATTTGAGTATTGAAATAAATTATGTTTTTGAAAACTAGACTCCAATTACTACATTTTATGACTACTGAATTTTTCAAGATTTCATCTCTAAATGCTTCAAATTTTAAGGTCAAATGTGTCAAATTCTAAAAATCAAGGAAAACACTTGCACTTTTTGGCCAAAAAGTGGACTCAACTTCTTGCACACACCCTCAAATGCTTGCCATCAAAACTAATTAAACCTATCCCACAAATCTTAGCACCAGTATTATCTCCAAATTGAACTAAGCCTCCATCATAATTTTCAAGTTTAAAAAACTTAATTTTGTCACCGGTCATGTGATGTGAACAACCATTTTCAACAACCCATTAGTTATTTCCTTGTTTAGTGTGAAGAGAAAAGATCATAGTACCTTCAACCTTCTCCAAAGCACTTTCCTTCACATATATTTCAGTACTAACAAGAGTAGATTCATCTTTTATAGCCAAAAACAAGCATTCATTACCATCAAAATCTCCCTAATCAGACTCTTCATCAGAAATACTAGCATCTTCATTTACATAATATGCTCTCTTGATCATCTTTCCTTTGTTTTATTTTCCTTCTCTATGTTTATTCCTCTCAACACTTTTAGGACATCTCAAAGCATGATGACCTATTCCTCCACAACTAAAACATTTGAAAGGTAATTTATCTTGATACTTACCAGAGCCCTTTTTCATTCTTCTTACAAAGTTAGCTTCCACTTCATCGAAGTTTTCATCTAGATCTTTGAATTTTGTAACCTTGAAAGAATTTTCTATCTTTGATCCATTTCTTAAGCTAGTCTTTCTCATTTCAAATGATGTTAGAGTACCCATCAACTAATCTTTAGTAAAGGTCTTATAATCTAAAAATTCCTCAATAGAAGATACCTTTTCACTATATGCATCAGGGAGAGTCTTGAGAATATTCTTTACTATCCTGGATTCATCCAATATTGTACCGAGTCCTCACATTCCACCTACCAGCTCATCCATTCTCTGTACATAGGATTTAATGTTTTCATCTTCAGACATTTGCAAGATCTCAAATTGTGCCTCCAAATTTTGCAACTTTGCTTCTTTACCCTTTTCATCTCCTTCATGGATCTTTTCCAATGCATTCCAAACCTCTTTAGCAGTCTTTAGATTTACAAGTTTAATTAATTTGAAATGTGAAAGACTATTCTTTAGAATAAATTTTATCTTATTGTTTGCTTCATGCACCTTGATCTCATCAACAATACTTTGACCATTAGCTGGAGTTGTGTATGGAGTCTTATAATATTTCTCAACATCATATCCACAGTATTCCAGATATCCTTCCATATTTACATTCCAAAAGTGTAGTCAATGCCATCAAACTTAGGACACTCAATAACTATCTTGTTTTCCATCGTAGAACTTCCTTAAGTGGTTAAGATTTTCTCCAAGGAACCAAGCCTTGATACCAATTGTTGAATAAGACAACTAAGAGGGGGGGTGAATCAATTGTAGTAACTTTAACCTATGAAACTTTCACCATATGTAAGATCAATAACCATTCAAAAAACCATTACTTTGCTAATGTGATTAATCATTAAGTGTAAAAGAAAAAATTGAAAGAAGTAAAATTATACACACAATAACACCAGATTTACATGGAAAACCCAATGAGGGAAAAACCACAGTGAGGATTAGCTCGCAACATAAAGAATTCCAAAACCAAATACAAAGGCTCATTGCCAAGATAGGACTTACTATCCAATAAGGGCTCATTGGCACAAAATTACAAAGAATATAGAAGAGAATTGTCACAAAGAGAAAATGCAAAAAATATTTCCACCATAATATTCTTACACACTTGCAGACATTCTTGAATGATAGAGTACATGTTCAAATCACTATCTCCAGGAACTCGCCACTTGAATTTCACACTGATCTACTTAGACTCTCATCACACACACTATCTCAAATCTATCTCGCATCAATCTTTTTCATCTATCTCACATCAATATTTTTTATCTATATTTCATCTATCTTATCTTTCATCAACATCTCAACTTATATTTATATTGTCTTCAACCTTGAAACACATCCAAGGCTGACCACACATCATTTGTATTTACAAATTCAAATGAGTTCGACACAAAAATATTCAACGATGGAATTAGAATGAGGGGAACCCAAACATATACTTAATGAGGACCTAAATAATTCCCAACATGCCTCAACACACTTCATGAACTTCGTAAGTAGTGTTTAACACAAGGTCGACCAACACACTAGTGTAAAACACATAAAAAATTAAGCACATGCATCCTTAACTCGATACAATCTTCTTAGAAAAAAAATATCACTTGAACATGAATTCATCAACTTACTCTTAGAACCGCAAGTCCTAAAACCAAAATACAAAGAAATTTGAAGCAACTACATTTCTCCTGAACCTCAACCAAACACACCAAAATGCACAGTTCCTAATTGGTGAAGATATCTCAAATTGTACAACAATCCAAAATCCCAAATTATTGATATAGAAACTATCAAAAACCATGAAAAACATGTCTGAATCACATAGGCATAGAAACACATCCTAGAGCATATCCCAAAGTACACATAGAATACCTGCAAACTTTCTTTATTACAATTTTCTCAATATCCTCGACATATACAACCAATACCCAATTATCCTGACATTAATGACAACACCTTCATACTTGCAATAGAAGGAATGCAATCACCTTAGCACCAATTTCAACAAAAAATTCTTTGATTTTGGATGTCAAATAATGAAAACTAACAATAGAGGCTCTGCCATGGTCGAGGAGCTAAAATATGGATTCTTGAAGGTAGTTGATACTTTTTTAGGGGAATAGGTGTTTGATAAGGAATTATTGAAGAAGTTGGCTAGGATCAAATCTAGATTAACTTAGAATAAAGACTCTCATATCCTTATTGCATGAAAGTTGGAGTCTATTCATATCAACAAGGTAACCTAACAATTAAGGACAAATAATGTGATCATCCTACAACAGGTTGAGATTCCCATCATCATGTAGGTGTTAAATAATTACAAAGCGCACATGGATTTGACTCAACATATGTTGATATTAGAAGAAGTCCCTAGTGATCCGAATTCTCAACCACCTCAATGATAAACTTCTTTTCATATTCTTGATATTTATTTTAGTTTTTTATGCTATGATGAACTTAATGTTTATGATTCCTTCAAAGAATCAAATCCTTTCAATTATTTCAAGACTTTGGTGATAGTTATGCTTTAAAACTATAAATATGTTTTATTTTGGTATTGTAAGGGTTTGAGATTTTGATCCCCCTTGCATTGTGATACACGAGAGATAATCGATCTTAATTCAAGGATCAATTTTATAGTTTTAATTATTTACTATTAATGTTTATTGTCTACGAGTAGTAAATTTTGGATGAAATCTTAATACTTATGAATAAGCTAATGAGCTTAGATAGGCATTATAGATATTCCTTCCCTATGAGGATGTGTTATTCTTTGGTGTTTTTTTCATGTATTTGCAATGAATATTGAAATTTTTATGATTCGAGTCAGCTTATATTTTCTACCTTAAGAGATGGATTCAAAATTTTAAAGCTAATGCAAATAAGATGTAAATCCTTATGCCTAGACTACTTAATCCAATCAATTGGAAATGGATGAACATGAGTTTTTGTAGCAGGACGTGTGTGTGAGAGTTGAAGATTGTCGAAGATCTTTTGTTATCCTTTTGTTATGTAATGACAAAATATATTTAGTATACCTTTTTAAACAAGTTTTGTTATCTATGATAATCTAATATGTGAATCATGATATTGATAGTTTTCTAGTTTACTTCTCAGTACAGTTAGAAGTTTTAGATAGTTTTCAATCACATCTATTTCATGGCTATGAGTATATGTTAGTTTTCCTTTCCCACTTTTTGGTCAAAATCATACCTCAAATTTCTTAAAATTGTGAAAATCAAAATTATATCAGAAGAGGGAGTTTTATGTCAATTAAAATTCAAAGGAAGATCACCAATGCAATGGTGATCTCTCCAACTATTGATTTATTGATAATTCCTTCTTTGGGTAGAATGGAGTCATTTTAAGTTAATTATTTAAAGGAAAAATCTTTCAACCAAAAAAGAATTGGTGACTCTATTGGGGAAATTTAAGAAAAGATTCAATATCTTTGGCTATCCTAGTTTAATAATCTCTAGTCGCACTGAAGTCTAAGCGATATACTAGAGGTGACAATAAGAAGGGTATCTTTGATCCAATTTTTGAAGTTGTAGAAAGAGGTGAGTTTGAAGAATTAGTTAGGCCTCAAAGAAAGATAATATCAAAGAGTAGACCTTCTTTACCTACAAGGAAGATACCCATCTCTTCTACCAACCAATTTTATACTTGTCAAGCTCTGGTCTTGCACATAACTATTGTTCCTATAACTATTGAATTCACTCCAAATATGGCTAATCCAGTACCATGGGGAGTAGCCATAGGACCCTTGGTGCTTGGGTTCAATTACCTAATCTTCCTTAAGGGTCTAGGAAGAATCTTCACAAATTTAGAGGAGATGGAAAGATTAGTACTGACTAGCACTTGAATGCCTTCTTTTCTACTTGTGGTATGTTGGGAGTTCAACATGAAGACATGGTTGTGAGGCTTTTGGTGGAATAATTGGTAGATGAAGCTATAGAATGGATCCATCAATTCTTGGGATGTTATGAGAACAAAGTTTGAATATCATTTTAAAAGAAATAAATATGAGCACACACTTTTAGCCAAGCTTACTTAGTTGAAGAAAGAGATTCATTAGCCGATGAAAGATTTTGTGGCTCAAATTAATAAATTAGTCAATCAAATTGAGCAAGTGAAAAGACCACCTATGGAGAACCTGAAATGTTTCTTTATAAATTCTATGCCCCTAGATATTAGTTTTCAATTGAGAAGGGTTATGGTGGAAAATATAGATACAAATCAAGCCTTGGTGATTGAATTGCAGGATGATTTTATCAAAGCTAAAAAATAGAAGAGAGAATTCCAAGAGGGCGATGCTCAACCTTTGACATCCACCAACCCAATGATTCAAAATATTTTAAATGAAATTATTTCCTTAAAAAGGAAAATACCTAAGAACATTCAACCTTATCAATAGCCATATCAAGACATCTCAAGAAGAAACCCCAACCAAAAATTTGGGGTGAACAATAGGCAATTACAGTTAGCTCCTACACAACAATGGTTGGCAATAGAGGCACCTCCAAGTCTGGGAAAATGTAATATGTGTAGTTTCCATTTGACAATAGACCATGATGGAAATACATGCCCTAAAATGAGTATACATATGAAAATGGTGACAACTCAGGAAATAGTGGAAGAACTCAATGTAGAGGAGACCATATCAGGAGGATATGATGACTCTATAGTTAATTTCTTGGAATTCATTCTTGATTCTGAAAGAGGTGGCAATGTGTATACCACTCTTGATGATTTTTCTCGCACATTTCCAACCCGTGGACAACAAAGAATTAGCAAAAAAGGTATGCCAAGTGATCAGAAGTCCATTACTTATTTCAAAAAAATTCCTTTTACATCTAGTTCTCATAAAAATTTGGAGGTCATCCATAAAAGTTTGTCCATTCAGGCCCTAGAGAAAAGTCCTAGCCCTTTTGATATAGTAGATTATTGCAAAATATCCAAGATTCAAATCTCACCTGCTGAATATTTATAGCTAAAGCCTAGTGAGTTGGATAGATTGGTGAATTTTTTTAAGTCTAAACAATATGAAACTAATCTAGTAGAAGGAGACCTAGTAAAACAAGAAGCCTCATCCTCCATTCTATCTTCTAGCACCAAAGATCATTCTCTTGCCATGTTTGATCAATAACCCAAAATTTTCTATGTATCCCTATACATAAATGACCATAGGTTGATTAATTGCATCAGAGACTCTGGAGCTTCAGACAATGTAATGCCTACTCCCATAGCCAAATCCCTTGGTCTGTCATTGACAAATAAATTTAGGAAATGCTACTCAATGGATGCTAAGCAGGTTCCTCTAGTTGATTTTTTTTTAAGATGCTTAGGTGTCTCTAGTTGGTCATCCTAATAAGAGGCTTAAATTGAAAATTCTTGCTGCTAATATCCCAACAAGTTATGGTATGTTGTTGAGCTGAAGTTTTTGCAAAGACCTAGGAGGGAAAATTTAGTTGGATTGGTCACATGTAATAATCTCACTTGATAATAGAAATGTTTACCTAGAACCTAAACCTAAAGCTAAGTTCATGGTCCTTAAATTAGATGATCCATGATCTCAAATTTTATATTAAGAATTAGAGTTTGGTAACTATATGTTAATTTCAAAAAATGCTAATGATGAAGGCTTCTTGGGTCCTGATATATCTTTAAAATTATGGACATTAGATTTTGATGATAGTTGTTCTAACTTAGGTTCTAGTGTCAAAGTTGTATTGATATCACCTGATAGGGATAGATTCCCCTATTCATATAAATTGGAATTCAAGAACATGAATAGTATTTTTGAGTGTGAAGCTTTGTTATTAGGGATGGAAATTGCTAAAGAAAAAGGTATTAAAAAGTTGAGATTTGTGGGAGATGTTAAATTGATTGTAAAAAAAGTGAGGAAAGTATTTACTATTAAAAATGAGAGATTGAAGCACTACAAAAATAGGGTCTAGGACAAAATAGAAACATTTGATGCCTTCCCCATTGAAGCAATTCCTAGAGATCAGAATACTATAACAAATTCTATGGGTGTCTTTGCTTCCCTGTCACTCCTTCACCTTGATTTTAAAGATACTCCATATCGAATTGAAATTTTTTACCAACCTAACATCCTGAACAATGTGGAAAATTGGTATATTTTCAAAAATGATAAGAAAATACAAGATTTCTTAGCATGTGCATAAATGTTTGTTGAAATGTATTTTGAAGAAAGTGAGACTATGTGTGATGAGTTATATCTAGACAAGAAGAAGGAATTGAAAGAAGGTACATGTTCCAAATAAAGGGAAATAATATACCTAAAGGTTTGGTTTCTTTAGAGTAGCTATTTGATAGACATAATAGATGCATCAAGAAAAAGATGGAAAAAATTGTAAATAATTTTGGTGAGTATGAAACTATTAATACTGGAACAATAAATGATCCTAAATTGGTCTACATAGGAAAAAGTTGTACCCTTTATGAGAGAACTAGGTTGATTCAATTACTGGTGAAATATAAAGATGTATTCACCTAATGTTATGATAATCTAAAGAACTTCATGGGTGGCCAATTGCAACATCACATCCCTCTTAAACCTAGTTCGTCACCTTTCAAATAAAAGAAGAGAATTATAATCCCAAGATCAATGAAACTATCTTACAAGAAAATTATAAGATTCTAAAAGCAAGGATCATTTACCCCATCCATCACTCCATATTAGTGAACACCATTGCAATATGCAAGAAAAATGGGAAGATCAGGATATGTGTTGATTTTCAAAATTTAAACCAATCCTTCTTGAAAGATAACTATCCATTACCCATGATGAATCACGTGCTATAAACATAGCAGGATCTAAGATGATGTCAATGTGAGATAGTTTCTCAGGGTACAACTAGATCAACATGGATAAGGAATATCAATATAAAAATACTTTTGTAACTCCTTAGGGTACATTTTCTTACAATAGAATGCCTTTTGGTTGATTAATGTTGGTGCTACATTTCAAAGGGCCATGGAACCATCCTTCATATATTTGAAGATTAAAATCATATTAGTCTATCTAGATGATTTAATTGTGCTCTCCAAGAGGAGAGAAAATCACCTCAAGGATTTGGAGAAGATATTGCAAAGATGTAGAGAGCACGATATATCCCTCAACCCTAAGAAGTCATTATTTTGTGTCATGGAAGGTAAGATTTTAGGGCACATCATTTCTAAGGAATGAATTAAAATCAATCTAGATAGATTTAGAGTTATCCAATAGTTGATTCTCCCCTCTAATAGAATCAGTGTTAAATCTTTCTTTGGGTAGGTAAAATTTTTGAGAATGTTTTTTCCTTATTATTCAAAGATTAGTAAGCATATATATGATATGATGAAATAAAATTAGGGTTTCAAATGGAGTGATGTTAGAAGACAAAATTTTGATGATATCAAGGAAGAAATAGCTAATTTTTCTATTTTAGCTCATCCTGATTTTAGTAAGGACTTTATTATTTATTGTTATGCCTCCTAGAATACTATGTTTGTAATCTTTCTGAAATAAAATGATGAAGAAATAGAAGCTCCAATTGATTTCATGAGAATCCCAAATAAGAAGCATGAGTTAAATTAATCCCAGTTTGAAAATCAAATTTATTTTGTGGTTAAGGAAGTTAAGCAATTTAGATTTTACATACTTCATTCACATGCTAAAGTTTTTGTTCTTGATCTAGTAGTCAAGAGAATGCTCACACAACAAGAAATTGGTTGAAATAGGAGAGGAGACTAGGTGGATGAAGTATAGGAGTATAGGAATATGACCTAGACATCAAGCCTACTAAAGTAGTGAGGGGTAGGGGTCTTTGTAAACTCATTGTTGAAAATGAAAAAAAGGAGGAATAAATTTACCTAGTAGTGTTGTCGGTAAGTTTACAAGACCCATGGTTTTCCGATGTAGCTTACTACCTTACTTATGGGGAGTGTCTTGTACATATATCTCCAAAAGAGAAAAGGAATCTCAAGTTGAAGGCATCCAACTATTTGATTTGGAATGATACACTGTATAAGAAAGCCTTAGATGGAACATTCTTAAGGTGTGTAGATAAGGAGCGACAATAGAAAATCCTCAAGTCATTTCATAAAGAAACTTATGGAGGGAATTTTTCTTCTTCTATGATAGCCTTTAAAATCCTCAAGAAATGTTACTATTGGCTAGGTATGTTCAAGGATGCTTATCACTGGGTGTGAAACTATGGAAAGTGTAAAAGGTTTACTGGTAGACCTCAAATTGCTACTCTCCCTTGAATCCTATAATGATTGAAGAACCTTTCCAAAAATGGTGGTTAGATTTTGTGGGGCCAATCAATCTCACCTCAAGCATTGGGTACATTCATATCCTGATGGCTACATATTACTTTACTAAATGGGTCAAAAATATTCTGTTGAAACACACCACCTCAAAATTAGTCTATGATTCCATTAAGGAAAACATTTTAGTACATTTTGGGGTTCCTAAGAAATTGGTAAGTAGTAATGCAACTACTCTTCCTCAAAAGTTGTTCTATTTTGATATGTACATGAGATTTCCCTATCACATTAATCTAATTATTATCCTTAGCGTAATGGTCAAGCAAAGTCTATTAATAAGAACCTGGTAGAAATTATAAGGAAGTTAGTAGATGAAAATTAGAAAAAATAGCACAAGAAATTATACAAGGTTCTATGGGCAGATCATACTACACCAAAGAGAGAAATTGTAATGGATCCTTTTGAACTAATTTATGGGATTGGTACCAGTCTTCCCTTATCCTTGGGGTTGGCCACTACAAAGTTTCAAACCTCTCTAGAAGATCAATAGTTTTAGAACTCTTTAGAGAAGAGGGTCATCTACCTAAGTGAACTTGAAGAGAAAAGGAAGGACATGGTGGATAGGATTAATTGGCATCATATGTGAGTTAAGAAAATATTTGACAAATGGGCTAGACCAAGGAATTTTATGGAATGTGATATACTGTTGTTTTGGGATAAGAGGCGAGAGCTTAAAGGTGCCCATGGTAAATTTGAATCTTTGTGGAAGGGTCCCTTCAGAATTCATCAGGCACATGGAAGCAATTCTTTCAAATTGGCATATCAATATGGCACAATCTTTCCCTTTCCATACAATGGGAAGGATCTAAAACCATACCAAATTTGAAATAGATAATCCCTATCTTTGTACATTAGTAATTTAGGATTTTTTGGTGTGCATCCCATTTTTGGTCTATCTTGGTCCTTCACCCATTGTCTTTTAGGTCCAAATTTTTTACTGTCACCCAATGGATCCTCTACTAGATATGTTAGGTTCTTCTACATCCTTTCCAGTCTACATCCCTAGTCAGAGCTATTTGTTGGATAAATTCTAGTTGAAGTGTGGAATTCCAACCCATTCAATCATAGTTACCTTGGTCCTTCATTATTTCACACTTCAATTTTTCCCATCAGTTATTAACTAAGATTTAAAACCATTTTGGCCCCTGATGACATTTCCCAATTTTTTATTTTACCAAACTCGAGTCTTTATCAAGTCATTTAGCCTTAAGTAATATTCTCAGGCGATATTTTGTGAGGTTGTTATTACTCTTTCAGATGTTTTAAAGGTTTTATAACCTATATTTTTTTGGAAGAAGCTTTCCATGAAATAGAATAAGTATCTATGGAAAAATGAAAGTGGGGCTCATGACGTTTTGTAAACCTTGTTAGAGCTAAAGGTGGTTTTATAAGCTATCCTAACCTCGACTAAGGAAAGTGGTAGGAAATAATGTAAAGAGTGTGTGAAGCAGACTTAAGCAAGGTTTTCAAACTTTGGTAGGTCTTGGCTTAGTTCTAAAAGAATTTTGAAAGTCCGATCATATCAAGTACATTACAGAGTCCAAAATTGGCACAAAGTGGCCTACTTGTCAGGAATTTAATACTGCTAGAAACAAAGTGGGTGAAATAAAATCTTGATCATGTGTGAATTAAAGTTCTTTTTGTGGAATAGTTATTCTTATTGTTAAAGAGAGAATTGGGGTATCATAAGCGAAGAGGAGTAGAAATATAGTTGATATGCAAAAGAGGTAATTCAGTTAGAATTGATGGAATAATACTAGGTAAGTGACCTTTCTAAATCTTCTTTTGGTGGTAGAAGGTTAATATTTGTAAAGGGAAAGTATTGATAGATTCTTCTTCGAATTGACGTAAAATATTTGATGTAAAATGAGGTACAAATACCTCAGATACAAACATTTTTTTGGACTAGATAGCTCATTTATAGAAATATGAGACACTAGTTAGGCCATATTAATCTTGGGGAATTTTGGGAGAGAATTCATAAGCCAAAGAGGGCTCCTATCACTCAAATATTGGTACATAGTGATTTATTGAAAGTTGTTGCTTTTATAGTGGCTATGCAATGTACAAACCTCATATTACAAAGTATAATGCACTATAAACCTAAAACCAAAGAAATTTAGACTAAAGACAACTTGTTGATAACTTTAGATAGGGCTACCATTAGTGGGTGCTTCTAGATTCTTGAAAGAGAAGTATAAATCGAATTTAATTTTACCCTATCACAATACCATTTTTTTGAAAAAGAAGGGTTACTATTGGAATTGTATTGCAAAGGAGTGGTTTGACCCCCAAGAAAAGGAAAGTCCCAATTGCCTAAAAATATGCATAATTCTCATTTTAGGGAGGAAATTTCAGACACCATTGTGTTGCTGCATAGAGTAAGAGTAAATATGAATGCACATGATTTTGAAGTGTTAGAATTGGCTTTGGAGATAGCCAACCAAGAAATAGAGGCCAAATGGAAAGCACAAAGAAAGAAGATCTGGATATGATAAGAATAAAATATATTCTTATCAATTATGATTCAATGGTTGTTTTTGTACAATGTAGTAGAGACCCCTTGGTTATATAGCCAAGGTGAGATACAAGATGACATAAGATTATGAAAAGTGTCTTAATCATATGACATGAGAAAATATATCACACTTACCTAGATTCACATGTGTTACAAGTCAAAATATAAAATAACAAATAATGATAATTAACACCTTCTAGAAATATTCCTAGGACCTAATTAAACTTAACATGTAAATAAGTTCCCTAGTAATGAATTAAGTAGGTACAAGACTTTATTTACACCAACATGAAGAATGTATGTTCTTCTTCATTCAAGTAATCTATGCACAAAATACATATTTGGATTGGGAAACCCTAATTAGTGATAGGTTGCATGACATGATATTTAGTTTCACTATTAACAAATGTTTTTATATGTCATCCTATCTCTTTTATGCTTGGTGTAGGGGCACCATGGTCATGTTAGTTACAATGATGCATTTAGGTGCCTAAGTTAGAATTTTGAGTGTTTTTTCATTTAATGGATGTAATAAGGTTGAAATAAGACCATTTTTTCATGTTTAGTGTCATGTAGGGTCATTTCTAGGTGTTGGTTAAAAGTTGTTGCAAGAATGTAAAAGTTGCTTAGCAACTTGGCAACATTGCATGTTAAGGGAATATGAATGGTCACTTGAGTGTTCTTGATTTGTAACTGATTATGGAAAGTTTCATGTCATTTTTTTAGCCTCAAAAAATTTGAGGCATGTTGATTGTAACCTTTGGTGACAAAAATAAGTGAAGAAGCTTTGTTTTCCTTTTTTTTGTGCAATTTTTTGTGTTTGCAAGCTTTGCATGGCCCCGTACTGTACTGTCATGAGTGGAGACTTATGTGAAAGGTGTATAAAGAGTATTAGCTTTCATTTCGGCTTAGTGTGGTGAATTTTAATTAGAAATACATATTGTTTGAAGCATTTCTTGATAGACTTCTTAGAAACCCTCCATTTCAAGGGTTTTGACAACAAAAATGTAAGTTTCAAACCAGTCCACTGTTTTAGTTTGCCAAAATCACTGGAATGGTAGTTTTATATGTTTTCTTAGTGTTTTAATTGTTTTTGGAGTAGGGTATGGAGCTTGGAGGATATTTTTTCAAAGCCCTAGCCTACTATCCTCATGTGTTAGGCTAGGTAGGATAGTGAAATAGTGGGACAACAATTTGAGAGAGTTTTTTGTTGAAAAAGTATTGTGATTGTGACCCTATGTGACTATTTAAAGACATTTATGAAGTTTTTAGGTTTTATGGAAGTGGTTTCCTAGTAAGTGCTTTGTAAAAGTGGCCTAATTGGCCTTGTTTCAGGTGTAGTAGACCTGATTTATGTGATTTGTTCCAAAAAAACCTATGTCCCTAGGAAGATATGTTAGAATAGGGACTAATGGGTATCTAAAAAATTCTAAGTTTCATGGTGAGGTAGAATTATCTAAAATATATGCCACAAAACATCATTTTGGAGACCTAGTTGGAAAGACTAGCTAGTTAGAGAGAATCACCTTTGCAGGGGTCTTGAGGGTGAAGTAGTGATTGAATTTTGTTGTGTTGAGTTAGGAAAAGATAATCCACCCCTGATCTACATTAGGTGGTATTAGATCAAAGGTTCTGATTGGAAGTGGGAAAGTGAAAGTGAGTGGGCATAAGCAAAATGCCTACAAAGGGTAATCCAATGGCCAAAGAGGTACAAGAATTGAAAGAGTGGATAATTTAGAAGGAAAGGCTCTACAAGGAGTCAGAATAATCAACCCTTGAAAGAATAGAAACCCTAGAAAAGAATCAGAGGAGAGGAATGGTCAGTGGCGACCAAAGTGATAAGAAAGAAGAGGGTGAGAGTGAGAACCCTCCAACAGGAGCCCAAGAAGAGGATGAAGAGTTAGACCCTGAAGAAAAGAGAATGGTCAGGATGATAAAGGCTATCAAGGGTGACAATATTCTAAAAGTGAAAGTGGAGGTGCCAATGTATGGTTGAAAATTAGATAGTGAAGAAGTCTTGGCTTGGATAGATTCTTTGGACAACTTCTTTGAAGCTAAGGAGATAAAAGACAACAAGAACATGAAATTTTCAAATACTAAATTGAAGGGCTCTTCCCTAACATGGTGGAACTACATCCAAGATGAAATATTTAAGAAAGGAAATTCAAAGATAAGCTCATGGTACTGAATGGTAACTAAAGTGAAGACACAATTCTTGCCTACAGACTATGCAATACAAACTTATAGGAAGCTGAAAAATTTGAAAAAAAAGGAGTTATATGTAATGGAATATACTAAGGAAATTCACAAATTGAGCATAAGGGTATGACATACTGAAGATGAGGTGGAGAAAGTGGCAAGGTACTTGAATGGCCTTAGATTCAATATACAAGATGATATTGGTCTTACAACTCCTAGAACGACTGAGGAGTGTTTCCAATTGGCAACTAAAGTAGAGGAAATAATTAAAAGAAAGCAAGAGCAGAAAGGAAGAGGAAGAGGGAAAAATTTCACAAGTAGAGGTAACTTTGGTGCAAGAGGGAAGTCACAAAATCCACAAGCTGAATCAAGCAGCCAACAAGAACAAAGTGGAGAGTCAAATGGTGGAAGTAATTTCAGAGGAAGGAGATTTGGTGGTAGAGAAAGGTTTGGCTGATAAGGGAGAGGATCCAACACCTTCTCAAGTAGATGTTATAGCTGCAATCAATTTGGACACCCAATTTGGAAGTTCTTGGACAAACAAGCCTCTAGTTCTCGTGGTGGTGAAAGGAGGACCCAAATAGTGCATGAGGAGGGCAATGAAAGTGTGAATTCCCCTTCTCTACATGATGCTCTAGAGGTAGGTAAGTCTTTGATGTTAAGGAGGACACTAATCAAGGTAACAACCACTAAAGAACCCCCACAAAGGAAGGAATTATTTAGGACAACTTACAAAGAACAAGGGAAGGTATGTAAAGTAGTGGTAGATTTTGGTTCTACAAATAATCTTGTGTCTTTGGAGATGATAGAAAAACTAAGAATGAAAAGGAACCCTCATCCAAAACCCTACAAAGTTTCATGGATCAATAAGGGTCAATGAGTTTTAGTAAATGAGAAGGCTTGGGTTGAATTTAACACTGGTCCCTACAAGGATAAAATACTTTGTGACATCATCCCTATGGATGTATTCCACGTTCTCCTAGGAAGGCCATGGAATTTTGATAGGAAGGCCAAATATGATGGGGAAAAGAATATATATGTGATAGAGAATGATGGGAAATCATATACCCTTTCACCCATTCAAGAAGATGATAGTTTAGTTCATGAAGGACCAAGTGTGTTGGTGGTCAAGGAGAAAGAGTTTTTGAAGAGTTTGAATGAAGAAGAAGTGGGTTATGAATCATTGGGAAGC
The DNA here is from genome assembly GCA_007115665.2 of Sequoiadendron giganteum. Lineage (NCBI taxonomy): Eukaryota > Viridiplantae > Streptophyta > Pinopsida > Cupressales > Cupressaceae > Sequoiadendron > Sequoiadendron giganteum. The sequence continues at coordinate 444,565,960 of CM021109.1, read as the reverse complement.
CTACATCTAATATGACAGTAGTAGATGGAGAGGATATACCTAAAGAGGCGCAAAACTTCTAGAAATGTATGAAGACATAGTGGAGAAGGAGATTCCTAGTTATTTTCCTTCTATAAGGGATGTGAGTCATCACATTGATCTCATATCGGGTGCAAGCTTGCCAAAAAAAGCAGAATACAAGATAAAACCCAATCAGAATGAAGAGATCAAAAATAAAATTCAAGAGTTGTTGAATAAAGGTCTCATAAGGGAAAGCTTGAGCCCTTGTGATGCACATACTATATTGGAACCCAAGAAGGATGGAAATTGGAGGTTATGTACTGATTCAAGAGAAATGAATAATATCACAATTAGATATAGGTTTCCTATACCCCGGATGAAGGACTTGATGGATAGTTTAGTAGGTGCATGCTTTTTCTCAAAGATTGATTTGAAAAGTGGATACCATCATATCAGAATAAGGGAAGGAGATGAGTGTAATACTGCCTTCATGACCAATGAGGGTTTGAATGAGTGGCTAGTGATGTAATTTGGGTTGTCAAATTCCCCAAGCACATTCATGAGGTTGATGAATGAGATTCTAAAGTAATTCATAGGAAAATTTGTGGTGGTATACTTGGGTGATATAATTTTATGTAATAAGACAAAGGATGAGCACTTGCATCACTTGGATATGGTGTTGATGAAGTTGAATGGGGAGAAGCTAATGATCAACCTCAAGAAATGTGATTTCATGAAGAAATAACTTGTTTACCTTGGATTTATGGTCTCCAAAGGTTCCTTGAAGATGAATCCCACAAAGATAGAATCCATACTCATTTGGTCAACTCCTAAGATTGGAATAGAGGTAAGGATATTTCATGTCTTAGCTAGTTTCTATAGGAATTTTATTAATATTTTTAGTCACATTTGTTCACCTATCATTGATACCATCAAAGGAGATAAAAAGAATAAGTTTCAATGGACTAATGAAGTTGAAAGGAGTTTTGAATACTTGAAGACAAGAGTGGCTCAACAACCCATACTCAAATTACCTGACTTTAGTAAGGTGTTCACCATTGAGTGTGATACAAGTGGGTGTGCCATAGGTGCAGGTTTGTGTCAAGAAGGGAGACTGGTAGCATTCTTTAGTGAGAAGCTCAAGAAAAAAGGAAGTATTCCTCATATGACCTTGAGCTCTATGCAATGGTACACTCCCTCAAGAAATGGAGACACTACCTCTTGCCAAAGGAATTCATGGTTTTCACAGATAATCATGCTTTAAGATTTTTGAACAGTCAAGATAAATTGAGTCAAAGGCACGTGAAGTGGATGGAGTATTTGTAGGCCTACACCTTTACAATCAACCACAATAAGGGACAAAAATATAAGGTAGTTGATGCCTTGAGTAGGATATCTATGATGGTGCAAGAAATACAAATCCAAAGTGTGGGGATTGATACACTAAAAGGTATGTAAAAATATGATGATGATTTCAAAAATGCATTTTTTGTTTGCAGTCAATCTCAAGAAGCTTTTCATATTGAGTATTCTGATTTTGTGTTACAAGATGGTTTATTATTTAAGGGTGCTCATTTGTGTGTGCCAAAATTCTCTATGAGGGAAAATCTGATCAGAGAAAAGCATTGTGGTAGTTTGAGTGGACACTTTGGGTATGATAAGACCTTGGACCATGTCAAGAGGTTCTATCATTGGTTGATGATTCATGTGATGTGAAGAAGTTTGTAGAGAGTTTTGGAATATGTCAAAGGGCTAAAGGCTCTAGTTGCAATGCAGGAATCTATCAACCCTTACCAATACTAGACCAACCATGGGATTAAATTAGCATGGACTTTATATTAGGTCTAACCAAGACACAAAGAGGGTATGATAGAATTTTTGTTGTTGTGGATAGGTTTAGTAAAATGGCTCATGTGAGTTCCTTGTAGAAGTAATAATGATGCATCTCATATTTCTAGTCTATTTTTCAAGGAGATTATAAGGATTGATGGACTTCCATTAACCATTGTGTCTGATAGAGATACTAAGTTTATAGGCCAATTTTGGATGACCTTGTGGAGGAAATTGGGCACAAAATTGACATTCAATTTTTCCTATCATCCAAAAATGGATGGGCAGACTAAAGTGGTCAATAGGTCACTTGGGAACTTGCTAAGATGTCTTACCAAAGAGAATGGTCAACAATGGGACTTGATACTCCCTTAAGAAAACTATTCCCATAATGATTCCATTACCCAAAGCATAGGAAGGAGTCCATTTGAAGTAGTATATGGTGCGATTCCAAGGGGAATACATGAACTCAAAGATCTGAAGGGTATGGAGAAGAGGAGTGTTCAAGGTGAAGAATTTGTAGTGGAAATGAGAGATATCCACTAGCAAGTAAGAGAGAATCTACAAAAGAGTGGAAAAGTATAAAAGGAATGAAAATTTGAAGAGGAAGGATGTATAATTCAAGGTTGGAGACATGGTACTTGCACACTTGAGAAAGGATAGGTTAACTAAAGGAAAATACACTAAGTTTCTGATGAAGAAGATTGGACCTTGCAAGGTGGTCCACAAGTTTGGGAAAATGATTATGAGATAGAACTCCCTCCTAGAGTGGCTATCTCACCCATATTTAATATTTCTGATCTTTATCATTTTAAGATTACTATGGTTGTAGGTGAATAATTAGATACAACAAGAGTTGAAGATGATGAGTGGGTTAAAGGCCTACCACCCAACCAACCAATGAAGCTTGAGAGCATATTGGATACAAGGGATGCCAAGAGGACTAGACACAAAGTGTATAATGAATACTTGGTTAAGTGGCATGGAATACCAAATGAATATGATACCTGGATGTCAGAGGAGGGTATAAAATAGCACAAAGTCTCTGTTCATGAGCTCATTTCATCAAGAGAATGAAATCATTTTCACCCCGAGTGTATGGTGTAGGGGCACCATGGTCATGTTAGTTCTAGTGATGCATTTAGGTGTCTAAGTTAGAATTTTGAGTGTTTTGTCATTTAATGGATGTAATAAGGTCAACATAATACCATTTTTTCATGTTTAGTGTCATGTAAGGTCATTTCTAGGCGTTGGCTAAAATTTGTTGAAGGAATGTAAAATTTGCTTAGAAACTTGGCAACATTGCATGTTAAGGGAATATGAACGCTCACTTGAGTGTTATTTCTTTGTAAATAATGATGGAAAGTTTCATGTATTTTTTTTATCCTCAAAAACTTTGAGGCATGTTGATTGTAACCTTTGACAACAAAAAGAATTGAAGAAGCTTTGTTTTCCTATTTTTTTGTGCAATTTTTTTGTGTTTGCAAGATCTGTACGACCCCATACTATAATTTCATGAGTTGAGACTTATTTGAAAGATGTCTAAAAATTTTTAGCTTTCATTTGGGCTCATTGTGGTGAATTTTCATTAGAAATAAATTTTGTTTGAATCATTTCTTGACAGACTACTTAGAAACCCTCCATTTCAAGGGTTTTGAGAGAAAAATGTAAGTTTTAGACCATTCCACCATTTTAGTTTAGCAAAAATTAGTGGAATGGTAGTTTTAGATGTGTTCTTAGTGTTTTACTTGTTTTTGGAGCAAGGGATGGAGCTTTGAGGATATTTTGTCAAAGCCCTAGCCTAACATCCTCATGTGTTAGGCTAGGTAGGATAGTGAAATAGTGGGACAACAATTTGAGAGAGTTTTTTGTTACAAAATTTTTGTGATTGTGACCCTATATGATTAGTTAAAGAAATTTTTGAAGTGTTTAGGTGTTAGGGAATTTTTTTCCTTGTAAGTTCTTTGTAAAAGTGGCCTAATTGGCCTTGTTTCAGGCATAGCATATCGGATTTATGTCATTTGTTCCAAAACAACCTATGTCCCTAGGAAGATATGTTAGAATAGGGCCTAATGAGTATTTGAAAAGGTCTAGTTTTCATGGTGATATGATGTTCTCTAAAAGATATGCCACAAAACATTATTTTGGAGACTTGGTTGGAAATACTAGCTAGTTAGTAAAAATCACCTTTGTAGGGGTTTTGAGGGTAAAGTAGTATTGAATTGTGTTGTGTTGAGTTAGGAAAAGCTAATCCACCCATGATATATATAAATTACTTGGCTTGTACCAAACCATGGATAGGATTGAACTGAATAGAGGATTATGATGAAAAAATTCAAATTTATGATTATTACCTTGATTTGTAGCTTAAAAAGAGTTACAAAAATTTCTTAAGGGTAAATGATATATTTTCTATGAAATTGGTTAGGGAGTTAAAAGGTGATTTGGCTAGAGGATATCTCTTGAGGCTTTCTAGTTGGTTATTAAATACAATAGTCTCTCTATCTAGTTCCAAATGTTTACATAGTTAACGGTTGGTGGGTTCGATGGGTATCCCCTTAAGCTGCCTAGGTATTTGGAATAAATTTTTATTTTGATAGAAATATTCCACAAAGTAGTAGAAGTAAATAAAAGGTGTAAAAAAAGGAAGAAGGTGGGAATTCCTTTCCCTATTGGCTTGGGTTATTATCAATGTAAATCTCAGTCCAATGCCCTCAACCTATGGAAAGATATTGTAATATACAATTTTATCATGTATGAAAGAAGATTTCCATTTGATAGTAATTTTTTTGTAAGAATTAATCTTCATATTGGTCTTGTCTTTTATCATGTGCCACACCTAGAAGATTATTGGGTGGATTTTGCTGATGAAAATGAAGTGAGAAAAAGAGATTGGATGAGGCTTACTCTAGGACAGATTTTTCAATTTTAAATTAGGCTAACATATAAAAGGGGTTGAAGATGATGGTTTTTGTTTGATTGACCCTATTTATGTCAGAAAGGTATAAATGCAACCCCTTCAACAAATTGATTGGAATAGTATGGAAATCAAATACTGGAATGCCAAGACTACAATAGTCTTAAGAAAAAATCAAATGTGTCTTTCCAAGAAAAGGGAGAAACTAAAAAAGCTCCATCAAAGGATAAGAGGGGAGCTAGAGAGAAAAATAGCACTAGTCATGCAAGTGCACTTGCTTCACTATCAATCATACCAATAGAACTAAACATACCATCATCAAGTGATAGTGGAGATGGAGAAGATCCTTTGGGAAGAATAAAGGTCTTAGATAACCATGTGATGAAGGCCCTCTTCCTGACATCATAACTAAAGAAAAAATAGAAAAAGAGATTGAGAAGCAACAAAAAGAGGGTGAAAAAAGGCAAGAAATTGAAAGAGAAAATGTGGAGATTCATGAAGAGAAACCTGATCAATCTCAAGATATTCTAGAAGGGAGCACATAAAAAGGTAAAACTCCATCTTCTTCTGGTTTGCATAGTGCAACACAAACTCCTCTTAATATAATTCTTCAATTGTCTTCTCCCCCTTCCTGGTTAGAAAATTCTCTCTCAGAAGAGGAAAATAGTACCTGTTAGTTTTGTAGAAGAGGATATAGTTGGAAAATTATTATAGAAAATTCATAAGACCAAGTAATTAAAGAAAACTTATAGATTAATGGAAGATGAAACTTATGGACATCTTTTTATGGAAGTTACACAACCATCAACACAAAAATTTCCTAATCAAGCTACTATGGTTGATTATAGCATAAAAAAAGTGGATTTAGATCCACTTAGTAGAGATAGGGATATCCATAATTTTCAGGTCACAACATCTAGGCTAGTAGATCTGATAAAGAAAGACACACATGACAAAGATAAATTGAAGCAGTAGAGCTCCTCTTCAGTTTTCTTAGAACTTTAATATACCCTTTTCCCCAACCTCTCAATCATGAAATCCCTACCTTTGATCCCAACTCTATAGCTAGGAAGACAATGATGAATAAAATTCAAAAGGATAGTTACTATGTAAAGGTTGTTTAGGAGTGGGTGTCTGAAATAAAGATAAAAGGCCCTCTATTATTAAAAATTTGAAGGTGTATGATGAATTTATACTTTTGAGGAATTCAATTAAATAAGGGTTGGTCAATGATAAGTGGGAGGAGTCACAATGGATATAGACTGATCGAGAATTAGCTAAGTTCATTGCAATGGGGATGGAGAAAGTTGTTACACAAAAAAATATTCCATCTAAGGATGACCCTCGGTTGTTATATGGGAAAAGAGCATAGAATTGAATCTTTCTATCATAGAAAACAACTTAATGGAATAGAGAAAATTGTTGAAGGAATGTAATCATGTTAGCAACAATTTTATCAAAAAATTCTCTGGGTTTTTATGTCAAATAATCAAAGCTGACAACAGAGGCCCTGCAATGATCGAGGAGCTAAAAGATAGATTTTTGAAGGTAGTTGATACTTAATGAGGGGAACATGCGTTTAATAAGGAAACATTGAAGAAGTTAGCTAGGATTGGTTCTACATTAACTTTGCATGAAGACTCTCCTATCCTTATCACACAAAAGTTGGAACCCATTCATATCAACATGGCAACCTAGCAATTGAAGACAAATAATGTTACAATCCCACAATAGGCCTAGATTCCCATCATTATATAGGTGTTGAATGATAACAAAGCATGCATGTATTTGACTCAATAAATGGTGAGATTAGAAGAATTCCCTAGTGATCCAAATACTCAGCTACCTTAGTGATAAAATTATTTTCATCTTCCCAACAATTATTTTAGTTGTTTATGTTATGATGAACTTAATTTTTACGATTCTTTCAAATAATTAGTTCCTTTCAGTTATTTCAAGAATTTGGTGATAGTTATGATTTAAAACTATAAATATATTTTATTTTGGCATTGTAAGGGTCTGATATTTTGATCCCCCTTAAACTATGATGCATGAGAGAGAATTGATCTTAATTCAAGGATCAATTTTGTAGTTTCTTTGTTGTTACAAAAAATGGCATAGCCATTATAATATATTAAAATAATTATCATTAAATATTACAAAACCTGATCCAAGATGCATACCGGGAGGAAAGAATCAGGAAGAAAACCTCTGGTTGTAGCATATTTAAATTCAAAACTAACAAAATTATTCCATTAATGGAATATAAAATACAACCCTTAACAGGCACCCCTTACATAGGTTATCTTTGTGAAGATCACAAAATGAGTTCAAGGCGACTACCTCCGCAAAGCCCTTAACATGTATCTATAATCTCTATGAGACAAAGTTTTATTAATTGCAATAAACAATGCTTCAAAGGTCGCTATGTTTAGCAGCTAATGCTTGGGGAACATACCCACTACAAGTCTATTTCCTTCCCATAGGTCGTACCCCTTAAAAGCTTTTGTTAGCCTGACTTCTAGCAACAAACTTAATACTTAATACTTAATTATTTATTATTTATTGTTGATGTTTATTGTTTGTAATTAGTGAATTGTGGATGAAATACTTAATACTTATGAATAAGTTTGTGAGCTTAGATAGGTACTATGGATATTCCTTCCTTGTGAGGATGCTCTATTATTTGGTGTTTTTTTCATGTATTTGTAGTGAATATTTTAATTGTTGTGAGTTGAGTCAGCTTACTATTGATAATTTGATCTATGAGTCATGATATTGATAGTTTGTCAGGTTAATTTTCAACACAATTAGTAATTTTAGATCATTTTCAATTGCATCTATTTCATGGCTATGAGTATATGTTAGCTTTAATTTCCTAATTTTTGGTCATAAGCATATCTTGGATTTCTTAAAATTCTAAAATAAAAATTATATCAAAAGAGGAAATTGTACCTCAACCAAAATTCAGAGGAATATCACCAATGTAATGGTGATCTCTCCAGTTGTTGATCGATTGGTAAGTCCTTCTTTAGGTAGAATGGAGTCATTCTAAGTTAGTTATTTAAATGAAAAAAAATTCAATCAACATAATCCTAAGTCTTATTCAAACCATAGTTTCTAATGCTCCATGCATAATTGAAATATGGTGGCTTGATCTTCTTTGACTTTAAGGGACACATGGTGTTTGTTCATTTGAGTGCATAAGTTATTTGCACTAAGTTCTTTAAGTTTTAGTGCAAATATGTAATGTTTTATCCATGTATTCCTTATAAGGACAAAACTTGTCAAGTTTCCATTAATCCTCTTAGTAGTGAATTTTTGCAAAATGAATAATCTTCCTTCAAGACATTGATACCTTGGTAGCTCAAATGTAAGGGGACACACATCTATTTCTCATTATGGTGCATGGTTCCTTTACACTACATTTTCATCAAAATATTTTAAAATAATTTAAGTGATATGCTTTGAGAATGCACTAACTATCCATTGTGCTATCAAATTTCAATATCAATGTCTAAAGTTAAAAATAGGAAACAACTAACATAAAATTTAGTTTCATTTGCACAAATAATTACTACAAAAATTAAGACATGCCTATTTTTTCTAATAATAAATAATAATTTTTTTCTATATCATTTTAATCGAAGGATTCTTGAGTTTGAATAAGAATTTGAGCTCTTGGGGAAAGTTGTGTAGACAAAATTAGGGTTTCCAAGAAAATTTATAGGTAAGGCATTATGATTTTCTCTAAAAACCTATAATTTTCAAAATTTCTTGTGATTGTCTTAAAAGGTCCTTAGAAAAGGTCTTCGTTTGTTGATTGAAAAAAATTGAAAGAATGAAAGCTCTAAATTAATCAAGAAATATTTTTGGAAAAGCCTTAGTTGTATTAAAACTTCTATAATGAGTGAATCTAGTGCACAATTTCAAGAGGGGTAAAAGGATTATTAGAGGATGACCTAATGAAATATTTACTTGGATTAGAAAAGAGAGTGAAATATTCTCAAGGTATAGGTTTTTAAAATATAGGTTCATTGACAAAGCATGTCAAATTAGAGACACAATTATCCCTCAGTTGGGTTGGATTTTGTTCAAATATGGATAGAAGAGAAGTAAATTTGATAAACTCATTTAAAATTTGTGGACTCAATATTTGGGTAAGCTAATAGTCACAAATGTGTTTATTAATATTGATTTAATTAAATCCCTAGTACATAACTATGGCACCAAAAATAAGGTTATTAGGAGTAATAAGGGAACTTCATTGCTGGAAATATCTAGATAGGTCATTGTAGATACCTTTTGTTTAAATGTTGTAGCCAATATAGGTATAGATTTTGGAGATCTAAATAGAGGATTTACCGAAGATAAAAATATTTTAAGAGTCATATGGGTACCTCAAAATATTTTTTAGGATATTGACACTAAAGAGTTCAAACAATAGATAAATTCATACTATTTGTTAAAAAAAACCAATGAACAAGGACCTAAAAAATAGCTCCCGTTTGGTTGACCAAATAAAATATGGCCCTACATTTCCCTTTAACAATCCCCAAATAATGCATACAATTTTAAAGGTCATGAATGTATCCTCTTAATGGTGATAGGGATTTTAGGAGTGAACATATTGTGCACTACCTTTCTATGGAACATGTCACCCACCTTCCCATGATCCTTTCAGTGTGCCATTATATCTTATCTTCAACATGGGTATGGTTTGAGAATAATGTTGGTTTCACGCTAGATATAGTGAATGGCCTCCTAAAAATTTTGCAACATGCCCTCACACCAAGATGAAAAATCATTCTAACTATTAGAAAACAACAAATCCCTAACATTTCTCCCTAATTCTCAATAAAAATAAAGCTTGAATTATTTATAACAATAAATTTAAATTATTTCTAACATAGATAAAGGAGGATAAATGTTTAGTGTATAACAATAACTTTCAATTATTTCTAAAATCTTGACAAGATAATAAAGAAAATATGATATTGATAGTGATAAAAATATCAATAGTTACAATTTATACTAAGTTTCCATTTGAGCTTAAATTTTGTCAAATTTTTCCGCAAAGCTTTAGATTAGCTAAATAAGCATGCTCATAAATTTTTGTTCCAAGAACATGTCTAGATTTGAAGATATTGAAGTTTTTATTTTTTAAATCTTAAAGTCCATTTTGAAGGCCTTGGATACATTTTTAGGCATATAAGTGGTTGTAACTAGCATAGTTGGTTATATCTTGATAGAGAGCTTTACAAGCTTTTCAATTATTCAATCGGTTTGTCAATTGGAAACCCAAATAAAAAGTTATGGCCTCCAGAAGTTGGGTATCTTGAAATGAGAGATGTAAAAATGTGTTGGACACATAAATGAGCTATAAAGGGGGAGTTACATGTGGTGGTGTGTGTTTAGACACATCATAGACATTTATTTTTGGAGATAAGGATGGGTGCCAAATTTTAGGTGATTTTAGCTCATGGTTTTTTCATACCATTTGATAGCTTCAAGTATTGTATCTCCTATGTATTAGGTGCAAGATGGAGGTTATGTGTAAGAGTCTTATAGATATTGAGTTTCCTCCAAATCTCTGGTTGGTGATACTCTTCAGAGAAAGCTTTCTTTGTAGCTATACTGTAATCTTATTGATTTTTAAATAATATATTGGGTAGATTTTGGAGTGAGGAGTTTTTCTTCTAAAATGGTTTTCCCCACATAAATCATTGTGATTTGGTATATTTATTTATATTTAAGTTTATATAACTATTTAGATATGAAAAGTTAATGCATAACCCTCCTCTCAAGATTAGTGTAGGAAGTTGTTTTGTTACCTTAGCTTCCTTACAAGTGGTATCAGACCTTGATCACCTTTGGTTTTAGTTGTGTATTGTTGGGTTTTTGGAACTAACCTAAATTTGAGTGGGAACTTGTGTTGTAGAAGATAGATTTCATATGGAAATAAAATCAGGGAGAATAGAGGTAGATAATATTTCTAAAAATGATTTTGAGATGTGGAAGCTGGATATGGAGGATCTATTAATATATCAAGATCTATGGGATGTTATTGATGATAATGTTATGAGGCCTATAGATCCTACTTTGGATACTAAATATGATGTTATGGACCTTAAATCCAAGTGTCTAATCAAGTTGTGCCTAGTAGACTTTGTTCTAATAAATTTCCATGAAGAAACTTCTACATGGAAACTATGGAAGAAACTTGGTGAGATATAACAAGCCAAATCTTTATTGAATAAGATTTTCTTGAGGAATAAATTGTATTCCTTAAGGATGGAAGAGGGTGGATGAATTATAGACCATGTAGAAGCATTCAATAGGTTGGTGGCTCAATTGGAATTAGTTGGTGTCAAAATGGATGAGGAGGAGAAATTTTAGATCTTGCTTTGTTATTTTCTTCTTGATTCATGGGATTCTCTTGTTATGGATATTGGGAGTATAATTATCTTCTTGATTGATGTGGTGGGTTATTTACTCATTGAAGAGATGAGGAGGAAGGTATCCATCAATTCCAAAGAGATCCTAAATGTTCATGAAATACATAAGGAGAAAGGAAAGAAGAATGAGAAGCATGATAATTCCAAATGCAAGGGGAGATTGAAATCACTTAGAAAGTTCAAAGTTATTTGTTGGAACTATGGTAAGCCTAAACACTTCTATAAGTAGTGAAAAGAAGAAAATAATAAGAAGAGATTTTATTCTGATTCTAAATTTGAGAAGGAAGATGGTGATGCAATCAACATAGCTTTGGCCACTCATGCGGGTAATGATGCATCATTGGTTAACTTAGGTGCAACTTTCCATATGATCTCTAATAGAGATTTTTTTTTGAATATGAAGAATTTGATGGAGGTAAGGTGTGCTTAGGTGATGGTTCTTGGTTAAATATTTTTGGTCATGGTAAAGTTAGAATTAGTTTTCCTAAGGGTAGAATAAAAAAGATTAATGTGTGTTGAATATCCCAGTATTAGCATAATTTTTTTTATCTGAGAAAAATAATAGATGCAGGTATTTAGGTAGTCTTTTTTTATGCATGATGTAAGATGGTAATAAGTTATATGGTGATTTCTAGAGGTGTCAAATATGAAACATTGTATAAACTTTATGCATGCATAGTTGAGTGCAATAGTACTTTTGTGAAAAGAAAGATTGTGACTACTTCTTTAGAAGATGTGAGGGTTTCATATTCCATGAATGTTCATGGCTCTTGGGTACACAAGGGTGCTCTTTCTTTTGAATAAAAATTACTTGTATAAAAGACTATGTTATGGAACTAGAAATGGCTACATTGGAGAAAATGGTCGAAGGACCTTGAAAATAAAAAACATTGTTGAAGGGTTTTCTGATTGTAATCTTGATTATGATTTTTTTGAGAAATACATTTATGGAAAAAAAAAATGTTTAGTTTTACTTGAGTTTGAATCATAGATTTTTGGGGATAGGGTTTCCTTGCACTTCTAGGGTTTTACACCTAAAAGGAGAAAGGTATCCCATAAAGGATCTAAGGGTTCATTCAAAACTAATGCAAATATAACTGAAACATGCCTAAAAGAAATATCCTAAATGTAATAAATTGACAACAGAGATGAATTATTAATGTTAAACTAATGAAATGCAAGATGTTTGAAAAAACAATGTGATATGCAAAATGACCTAAGAATGCAAAAAAACAATAACATAAATGAAAGGGACTGGAGAGGTGCACCTAGAATCCTATAGAATTTTATGTTGAAGCCAATTGGGACACTTACGCCAAGATGGGTGACTTAGTCTTGCTTTGGGGAGATTCTGTTGGAACAAGTTTCAGGAAACTAGGTATCTAGAACTGCAGAAATCACTTTTTCAAGTCCGACAGTGGGACTAATTTTCCACTAATGGTGACTTAGTCCACCTTCATCTTTCGAGAACCTCAAAGATGCAATATGTAGCTTTCGGTCTGTACTTAAGCTCCTAACAAGGATCTATATTTGAATTTGCAGAATTTGACTTGTAGGTGATCTCCAAGCTTATTTTAGGGTTTTTCTGACTTTGAATGACTTTGATGAGATGTTGACACCTTTTAACACCTTTCTCTTTGAAAAATCTACATGCAAAACCTTTAAAACACACATGCAAAGAGGGGTAAAATGGTTACAGGTTAGAGAATAGCTGTTTGCCTTGGTCAATCCCCAGTTTGGTAATCAAAACCTTGAAAATGAAATGAAATGAAGAGAGATTGAGGAATGAACAACATGAAATGCTACAACTCACCAAACCCTTGAAGTGGAAATCTGAAGATATGCAAGTAGATGCTCCAATGGATGAATGCTTGAAGTGCCTAGAATGCTTGAATTCTTGAATGGATGAGTGATTGAATTAGCCAGCTTATTAGATAGATAGACAGATAGATGGATAGGGTTTAAATGAGGGGAAATTTTTTATTTATACATGATTATTACCTAATTCCAAAAAATACCTCTTCATAGGCCAACCTCAAGGTCTAAAGAATAATATCTAGCTAGAATTGTAAAATAATTTTGATTTTTAAGCCAAATGGGACTAAGTTACCCCAAGTGGCGACTTGGTCCCACCAAGGCAATTTTATTGGGTGTCGAGAATTAAAGTGTATTTAATGATGTTAAATGGGATTATTCTTAAGAACACTTTTAAGTATGACCTGTAAGTGCATTAAGGGAATTTTAAACATAAGACAATGTCAAATTATTGATGACAAGCCCAAAAAAGTGTGAGAGTTTGTTACAACTCCTTACAACACTTTGAAATAAGGCTTGGTAAGTGATAAAAAGAGGTTATTTAAGTGAAATACATTAGAAAAGGTCCTAGAAAAGAGTGAAAGTTGTTGGAATTGTGTGCGTCAATCCCACTGGCCTAAACCTTTGAGAGAGCAAGTTCGATGTGATCGTTGAGATATTTGGATGATCTGCATAGTGATTCTGAATTGTTTGTGAGATCGGTGTGACTCAACCCGATCTGACTTCTCCTTGTGAAGTTCCTTTTTTGAACATATCAGTGAGACCTTTGGTGAGTTTTTATATCGGTGTAATTTAGGCCGATGATACTTTGTCGGGCTGACATGGAGTTTCAGAAAGAGTCTTAACAATAGAGCGTATCTAGCCGAGATCAGTGTAATGCATGGAAACTCTTGTTGATGAGTAGATTGCTGAGGTAACATTGGTCTTTGATTAGACCTGAGAATGTTGAACCAGTAGTATGAATCTAATTGATGGTAGTACTATCGGGGTGACTCTGGCTGATGATTTGTATCAGGGTGACTCTGGTCTTTGGTGGTACTTGTGGTTGTTGAACCAACAGTGTTGTTTTGCTCGATAGGCTATGTTCGGTGTGACTCTTGCCAATGAGGTATTTTGAATTGTAGTTGGGCCTAAGGTCATTAGGGTGCCATCAGACTTCGATGAGACTTTTTGATCCTTGTCTAATGGTGTTGTTCTATTTGATGGATCTGTTCTATTGAAATTTAGTGTGACTCTTGGTGACTTGTGTTCTTGATGTTATTTTGGGACATCGAAGAGACTTCAACTATCGAGGTGACATCTTAGATGTTCACCGATAATGTTGGTCATGTCAATAGACCTGTTCATGTTGTTCATCGTTGTGACTCAAGATGAAAAGATGGTTCGAAAGGTGTTTGAGCTTAATGACATCAGGGTGACTTAAGGTTTCAATGTGACACTATGAAATCTTACCCATGGACATTGTCTTTCTAATAGGCATGGTCAAGACTTCAGCACATTGAATGAACAATGGGGAGACCTTGGTGTTTTATGTCACTTTCCAGGCTATGGTCGATGGTATTTTCTCTTGCTGATGAACATGAAAGAAGATCGTAGTTGGAAGGATGCTGACTTGGTTGACCACCAATGTGTTTGATGTTCATTGGAGGATCACACATGAGTTGGAGAAATTTGTTCAGTGACCTAGTCATGTTGATGGTTGGTCTAATAGAAGGAAAATGAACTGATCTAAAGAGGAAGTTGAACTATTTCTTGTCAGTTGAGAATGAATGGTATAAACATTGAATGTTCTACAATACGAAGAAATGAAGATCAAAGCAAGGTTATGCTGCTAAAATCTCTCCTAATATAATGTTTGGATCGATCTTTCATTGTCAATCTACATTGTATACTATGTGAGGGTATTGTAATAGTGTGAAGGTTGTAATGGGTTGAGAGGTTGATTAGAGAAATGGAAAAAAGAGAGGGAAAATATTGTCATAGGGTTGCTGCCAGTTTGTCTCCAGATGAAACAAGATGTAACTCTTGTAAAGGCTATAAGCCTAAATTGTATTTGTAACTCTGATCTATTGCTTGATAATACAATGGCTAGTTCTTTGGAGTGTTGGTTTTTTTACCCAAAAGGGTTTTCCCCATGTAAATTTGTGTGTTCTATGTTAGAAACCAAGATCAAACATGCAAACCAGAAAATCCTTCCACATAAGAGAAAAATAATAAAAAGCAGAGCTTTGCATGAAGATGTGCAAATTGATATTATTCAGAATTGAGAAATTACATGAGATGAATTGCTTTTTAAAAACAATGTATGCATAACCCTAATGTTGACCTAAAAACAACTCAACTAAACAAAGCTTACTTATTAATTAAGTAAACTAATTATTATATAAGTAAAACCTAAGTAAACGTAATAAAGTGTAATTAAATAATTAATTACACCAACACCCTCCCTTAAGTGCAACTTAGGGAGACTAAATAAGCATGCACCTAAAACTAAGATGAATGCAAGAAAACATGATTGGGTCGGAACAACAAGGCCTGATCAGGTACCCATGTACAAATACAATGAAAGAGTAAGAGAAAGAGGAGAAAACCTAGTGGGACAAACACCCCCCTCAATGAGATGACCTACTACAAAAAAGCACTGGAAGAACACTATGGAGTAACACTGGAACCTGAATCTGGAAAGCAAGGAAAGATAATTCTATTTACTACTGAAACCAAATGAGAGTCACTGATTGACTCAAGGAATCATGAAAAATAAACAACAGACCCGATGCCACAGAACACTCAAAAACTCCAAATGAGAACAACCCTGGAATCTATGAAGCAACAGTAAATAAAATGATGCCCCCCATAAGAGGGAATGATATGATGAAATAATTTGGAAGCCGTGAATCTCGATGTCAATTCCAAACTGTGACTAAAATTGATCCATAGGAGCAAGTACTATGAATATTCTAGAACATTAACAACAAATTTAGTGGCCCTAAAACTGAGATGTGAACCAATGCAGATCAATAACCATAGGCTCTCAATCTGAAGTGTGAACTAATTTGAATCCGATATGTGTCAAGAAAGAGAAATATGTGGCCAAAAGAAACTAAGAAACCAAATACAATCCATGCAAGTTGTCATAAAAAATCAAGATGGAGATCAAAGTGAAACTACAGTCTAATCAGATTATTATGTAAGAAACCCCCCTGATGGAACTTTATATCAGTTTATTTATTACAATAGCCCATGATTTTAAAAGGAGAGAATGCTAAACATAAATAAACTAAAGAGAAAATGCAAACCTAGAGCATGAAAACAAAAATAGAATAAATGCACAAGACAAAGTTCACATCTACCTCCCTGATAAAAATGGACCTCAGATTCGTGTATAGGACTGAACTATCTTTCCAATTCCATGAGAATGGCGAAAAAAGGATAACCGAGTCAAAATATATGCCCTCCAAAGCGAAAAATGTTGCATCTAAGTTCAAGGACCTGAAAAATAAAACTAGAAAAAATCAAGAAAAAATACCTGCACTAATAGAATAGGCTCAGAACCATCTTTCCAACAATATCTCGTTTGTGAAAAACTGACTCCATATGCAAAATTTATGCCCAATTTGGTGAAAGTCCTCCAGAATGGCCAATAAGGCCTATAGGTAGCCCCATGAGGCTAAACAAATTTCGGCCCCTAGTCCTATGCACGACCAGGGGACATGCAAACCAAAAAATCCTTCCACAAAAGAGGAAAAAAAAGTAGAGCTTTGCATGAAGATGTGCAAATTGATATTATCTAGAATTGAGAAATTACATGAGATGAATTGCTTTATAAAAGCAATGTATGCATAACCCTAATGTTGACCTAAAAATAGCTCAACTAAATAAAGATTAATTATTAATTAATTAAACTAATTATTACCTAAGTAAAACCTAAGTAAAATTAATAAAGTGTAATTAAATAATTAATTACACCAACATTCTAATCTTTTGTTCCATCTTTCATGTTTATTGGTTATGTTTGTTGAATTTATTTATGCAAGTTGTTGAACTAAATTTGCATGAGCTTCTCTCAGAAGTTTTAAGTGGGATATGAACTATGTCTAATTCTACATTATGACATATTTTTATGTGTTCTCAAGGCAATCTAATTGAAATTAAAGTTAGTGAAGGAACTATAGATCTAGGATTATTTTTTGAGATGACTAAAATCTCCCTACAAATGGTATCAAAGCCTTCTTCTAGTTGTTGGTTCTGGGTATTTCTATTGTGAATATTTACTAGTCTATCAGGCTTGAAGAAATATGGAGGAATCTTCTGGTATATTGATCCTTTGGTGAGCGGAAGTCTTGTGGTATTTAGAGACAACACGCACCATGAAGGGTGGTGAAGATGGATAAAAAGGAGCTGGTCATGTTGAATTGATGTGATTTGTGTCTCCTAGTTGGTAGTGATATAACCTTGATGCATGAGGTGGAATTTTTTGCTTTGTGGTTGTGTTGTAGTAATGCTCTCATATTGGTTGTCTATTTAAGAGGATTTCTGATGATATGGAAAGGCGTGCATTTTTGTTTAGTCATGGAAGAGATTTCTTATGTTGGGTGGCATTTCCTGGTGTTGGAAGACATTATTTCCTGTTAACCTCGAATACATAAAGGCTATGAAGTTAATCTTTAGATGTTTTGAAAGCTTCTAAAATAGCCTATCTCTGTTAGATGCATGTTCATGGTGAGAGAAGGTGTTGATTATTTCTTTGCATAGAAATGTTTGGTACGTGATTATTCACTCATTGTTTCTATGGTAATGCTTGATGGATTCCTAGACTAAGGTACTTGGTGTGGTCATAATTGGAAAACTAGATTTGTACTTGATTTGGTGTTTGAGTTAGGGTGTCTACATGTTTATTCTCTTGTGTGACCTCATATTTGCTTGACATTGATGTGATTGTGAATTTTCATGTTTCATTAATTGGATCTTTGGGTTGTGCAATGTTGTGGGTTGTCTTTACCCATATGTTTGTAGTGGGACAACCTCAAAGTGGATTGTCTATATCCACTCAGTTTGATTCATTGTTTATGAAGACTTGTAAGATGGCCTTGTTTATGGTCACTTGTGCATTGGTGTGGTTTTTTTGAGGTAAGAGGATGGATAATTAGCGAGTTTCTAAAAATTCGATTATGGGGTCCTGTAGCATGGTGAATCTCCTTACTTTTGAGATCTTAGTTTAATTAGCAGTATAATTATAAGTTTGGGGCTTGGAAGAATTTTCTCAATTTTGGAGATGGTTGGTCATGATGCTTGGAAAGCTTGGTATCACTGTTCAGTGGGAGCTTTAGCAGTGACTGTTAATAATTTGTCTTCTTTAGTTTGCATATGTTTCTAAGAGGAAATATTTGATCCTGTTGTTGCAGAAGGGTTTTTTCACATTGGAAGGGCCACAATTTTAATATGGTTAGCATTTTGAAACAATGGAGAACTTGTGTGTTCTTTGGGTTGAGGTGTTGTTGGGGCTTGACAGGTGATTTTGGTTCATAGCTTGTTTGTTTTATGTCATGGTATACTCTTGCTTATGCATTGGAGTTTTGATATTGTGCATTTCTCTTGAGACATTGGTTTCTTCACTTGGAGCCTGGTATCTCTGAAGAGGGGATGTAAATATCATGATGTCATGTTAAGTTCTTGATAGTGCAGTTGGATATTTGATATTGATCTTGGTAAATTCTTTGTGTATTGGTTGCTTTGATCATTTTCCTGATACTTCATGATATTTTTGTGTTGCATTTGGAGTTTGGCACAAGGTGATTGTTTGCAGGTGCTCATGGATACATGGAGAATAAGAAAGTCTGAGGAGCCTACACCTTTATTGAACGTGAGTTCAATAGAGACCTATGAGGAGATACTTTTTTGGATGAGTCATAGTGACTTGGATATCCTAGAGGAACTGTTTCATTCCCACTCCTAGTCTTCTCAATAGTTTATAACTTTAGAGGTAGTGCCCATTGTTTCTCTTAGATTTTTTATGTATTTATTTCATTGGTGGATCTTGAGCTATGGTTATGGTTTTGGAGGATTCATTGTAAGAGATGGAAAACTTGGCTATCTACTTGGTATAATTTTTTTTCATTTATGATGTCATAGGGGATGGTAGTGGGCTGATTTATTGAAATAGGAAATAGAGTAGTTTGATCTTCTTTGAGAATCTTATATTCATGTGGTTTAATCAGTTGGATGTTGTTAAGGATTTTATGTTGGGGATGTAAAGAAGATACTACTTGGTACAACTGATACTTGGAGGTTTTTTGTAGAAGGACATGCTACATGTTATGATTTGCAGATTCTCTTTGTTCTTATTGATCTTCCTGAATGTGTGGTTTCACATAACATTATTTTCTTTGTTGGATGTGGAGTACATGGAAGAGTTGCCCAGACTAGTTAGAAGAGATTTTTTTTCTTGCAGCAGCTTGTTTGTAGGTTTTGCATATCCATGTGGAGTTGGGTCCTTGGTACTACATGGTTACACTTTCTATGTGTTGCATATTGGTAGACTTGTTGTGCCCTTTGATTTTTTTTTAGTTTTTTGGGCATGACTCATGCAATGTGAGTTCCTGGAAGTGTTCAAATGCATGTTCATGGATTGGTTATGATGGTGGTATAACTTTACCAATATTTGATACCTTTAAGGTATGGATGATTGAATGATCTAGCACTTGTTGTGGGTGCTATTTTGAGTCATGTGGGCTTATCAGTTGGTTAGAAGTAGTCAGCCTGATTGTTGTTCTAGTTGATGTTTTTTATCTTGTTTTTTGGAGTGATGGAATTATCTTGTTGTTGATATCACTAGGATATTTTTCTTGTGTTCATTGGACAGGTGCATATTCACCTTGGCTTGTACCTTTCTTCCATAGGTGGAATGTTGGATGATGATAGGGATTGTTGCCTAAATGGTGGACATCTTATATGTTCTTGTAGAAGTCTTGATTGAGCATGAGAGCATGTTTGAGATCTATGTGGTTTCATGGAAGGCTATGCCCGGTTGCAATGTTGGATAGTTAGTTGCAGTTGGGTACTTGATTTTGTTGTATATTTTTTGGTAGACTGTTATCTATGGAAACTTGTTGATTGGGTGTCCTGAATGTTGCTAAATAGAGACTTGAATAGAGTAGGGCCTCAAATGGTGGTGCTAGTGTGATCTCAGTAGTTCCTAAGTGCTTTGGAGGTTCCAGTGTGATCTTCATCAAGTGGGACATTGTTGGAATGGTGTGCCTCAATCCCACTAGCCTAAACCTTTGAGAGATAAATTTTGGTGTGACCATTGAGATGTCTGGCCGATCTGCATAGTGATCCTAAACTATTTGTGAGATCATTATGACTGAGCCCAATCTGAGTTCTCCTTGTGAAGTTACTTTTTTGAACATATCGGTGAGACCTTTGGTGTGTCCTAGTGATGAAGGTTGTCAGTGTGACCTGAACTATCAACGCGAGTTTTCTAACTCTCTTCGACATAGAAGTCTAACCAAAAAGTTATATCGGTGTAAGTCAGGCTAATGATACTTTGTTGGGCTGATATGGAGGTTCAGAAAGAGTCTTAATTGTAGAGAGTATCTGGTTGATATCAGTGTAATGCATGGAAAATTTTACCAATGAACAAATCATCGAGGTAACATTGGTCTTTGATTAGACCTGAGAATGTTGAACTGACAGTAGGAATCCGACCGATGGTAGTACCATTGGGGTGACTCTAGATGATGATCTTTATCAGGGTGACTATGGTCTTTGGTGGGACTTGTGGTTGTTGAACTAATAGTGTTGGTCTACCCGACAGGCTATGTTTGGTGTGACTCTTATCGATGAGGTGTTCTGAACTGCAGTTGGGCTTAAGGTCATCGGGGTGACATCAGACTTCGATGAGACTTTTTGATCCTTTTTTGATGGTGTTGTTCTAGCTGATGGATCTGATCTATTGAACTTCGGTGTGACTCTTGGTAACATGTGGTCTTGATGCTCTTTTGGCACATCAAAGAGATCTCGACTATCAAGGCGAAATCTTAGACGTTCATCAATAGTGTTGGTCATGTCGATAGAACTATTCATCTTGTTAATCATTGTGACTTAGGCCGAAAAGATGGTTCGAAAGGTGTTTGAGCTTAATGACATCAGGGTGACTTAAGGTTTCAATGTGACACTATGAAATCTTACCGATGGACATTGTCTTTTTGATAGGACTGGTCGAGACTTCAACACATTGAATGAAAAATGGGGAGACCTTGGTGTTTGATGTCACTTGCCAGGCTATGGCCGATTGCTTTTTGTCTGGCCGATGAACATGAAAGAAGACCGTGGTTGGAAGGATTTTGACTCGGTTGACCACCAATGGAAGGATCACAAATGAGTGGGAGAAGTCTGTTTGGTGACCTAGTCATGTTGACGATTGGTCTAAAAAAAGGAAAATGAACTAATCTATAGAGGAAGTTGAACTATTTCTTTCAGTTGAGAATGAATGGTATCGACATTGAATTTTCTGCAATAAGAAAAAAGGAAGATCTAGTATCAAAATCTCTCCTGATAGAATGTTTGGATCAATCTTTCATTGTTAATCTGCACTGTATATTGTGTGAGAGTATTGTAATAGTGTGAAGGTTGTAATGGACTGAGAGGTTGATCAGAGAAATGAAAAAAAGGAGAGAGGGAAACTCTTGTCACAAGGTTGCTCCCAGTTTGTCTCTAGATGAAACAAGATGTAATTCATGTAAAGGTTGTAAACATGAATTGTATTTGTAAATGTGATTTGTTGTTAAATAATATAATGGCCAGTTCTTTGGACTATGGAGATTTTTACTTGAAAGGGTTTTCCCCACATAAATTTGTGTGTTCTAATATTTTGTTCCATCTTTCTTGTTTATTGGTTATGTTTGTTGAATTTGTTTATGCAAGTTGTTTAAACTAAATTTGCATGAGCTTCTCTCAGAAGGTTTAATGTGGGAAATGAACTATGTTTGATTATGGTTTGTGACATAGTTGTATGTGTTTTTGAGGCAATCTAATTGAAATTAAAGTTATCGAAGGCACTACAAATCTTGGATGCTTTTTTGAGATGACTAAAATTTCCCTAAAAAAGTATGTTGCAACACTTCACAACACCTTTATAAGAAATCATAAAGTTTTTATTGATTTACAAGAGTTCAAGACCTAATGTGAATGTGTTGGCCACATTACAACATTAAATCTAGGAAAAATTAGGCCAAAATCCATTAACAAGACCCAAATGAGCGTGAAAATGTCCAAGGATACATTAATCTACGTTATAGAGTTCTCATAAATCTTGTGGTGTATTAGATCTTATTCATTATGGTTTATTTGGGGTCATGTAGATGTTCCTTTGATTGGAAAATCCACATACTATATTTTATTTATTGATGATTATAGTAGGACATGGGTATATTTCTAAAGAGTAAATATGAAGTTTTCAGTTAATTTAAAGAACTTAAAGCAATGGTTGAGTTGTAGACTAGAAACAAAATAAAATATTTGAGGACTGATAATGGTGATAATTTTTGTTGTAATGATTTTGATAGATTTTGTAAATAATGCAATATTCCAAGATAAAATACAACTATGTATTCTCCACAATAGAATGGATTTATAAAAACAATGAATATGATACCAATGGAGAAGGCTAGGAGTATGCTGAGTGGTGCTAGTGTAGAAAAAAAAAAATTGGGCTAAAGTTGTTGCTAGTTCTTTTCACCTAATTAATAGGTCTCCTACATCAACTCTTGTTGATAAGATGCCTATAGATGCATGGTCAAGTCACAATCCTTCATTGAGACATCTTAGAATTTTTAGTTGTGAGGAATATGCACATATTCCAAAGGAGAAGAGAAAAAATTTCTTTAACAAGGTTTTGAAATGTATCTTCATTAGATATAGCCATGGTGTGAAAGGATAAAAGCTTTGGGAACCTATTTCATAAAAGGTAATATATATTAGAAGTGTTATTATTAGAGAAACTAAGTCTTCTTTTGTTACATTGTAGCTAAAACAAAACAAACAGGAAGATGTGAATCAACTTCCTTCTACACTTAAGAAATTTGAATTGAGGCCCCTGGATAGACAAGAAGTTGAGGAAGGCTCATCTAGATTTGAACTTTTAGAAGAGGAGGAAGAAGCTCCAACTTAGCTTGTCTAAAACTCTACAAGGCATAGACAACCACCTAAAGGCATTCACTTGATGATTGGAGGTGTATTTTTTATTTAAATACTAACATTTATGAACAGATATATGTAGAAGAGGCATTAAGTATGAATGGTGCAAAATCTTGGAAGATTTATATGGATGAAGAAATGAAAGCTTTGAAAAATAATGATACATGGGATCTTGTACCATTACTCATAGGATGAAAACATGTTGGTTGCAAATGGGTGTTTAAGAAAAAGATGGGTCTAGGTGGAGGTTTTGAAAAGTGCAAAGCATGGTTAGTTATGAAGGGTTACTCTTAGGTTGAGGGTGTTAATTACATTGAGTTATTTTATCCTATTGTAAAAATGATATCCGTTAGATTCTTTCTTTCTACTACTATCGCTTGTACTCTAGAGGTTGAGAAAATGGATGTGAAAATGAATTTCCTTCATGGCGATTTGGAGGAGGATATTTACATGACACAAGTAGAGCACTACATGGTGAAAGGTAAAATTATTTTAGTTTTTAAATTGAATAAATCTTTGTATGGCCTAACAAAAATTCCTAGGATGTGGTACCAAACATTTGATACATATGTGTTGAGTGTTAGGACTAAAAGTTTCTCACATTTTCACCAGCCTCTAACTACTTTTCTCATAGTCCCTATAGGAATTTTTTTCACATAAATATTGTGATCAATACAAATTAGTGAGATTAGTATGAAAAAATCCATTCCAAAATCCCATGAAGATGGACTCATGGATACAAATATTCCCTTGGTCATAACAAAGAAAAGAAAAAAAGGCAATTGAGCTATGTGCTTCTAAGTTCTTTCTCAAGTTTTATTTGTATTTTTTCATTTCCATTTGTCATTTCATCATTCAACACCATTATCATGTCATGCATATCCAAAATATAACAAAGGTTCTTCTCATATCATGGATAATTTCCCCTTATTGGAGAGATCATACACATATATTCCCAATCAACACGTCACAAATCCCTCATTTGAACATTTCCTACAAATCTGCGAGACATGAGTTAGGTCACAATGACCAAAAGGTCCATAAAATAACAAAGCTTCATAATCGGTAGGAAAGAGCCTATCGTTCTACCGATATAAGTTCATCGATGTAATCAAAATAGTCACATAAAATCTTTTGAAGTCATATCGAGGTCTAAATTCATATTGATGGAAATCCCATCAGCAAGAGACACACATACTCTTGCCGATAAAACAAAGGGTTGTTGTGTCGGGGAGACATACATCATCAGCTTGAAATCCTTGGATCTCACCGATCTCATAAGTCACACTGATGGAGAAAGTATCGGGGAAGGTCTCACCGATTCAGCCAAATGAACAAAGAAAAATCAAGAGACATCGGGGAGACATATACGATCGAATTCAAACTATCAAGTGTCTCTGATAAGGAGAGTGTCACCGATGAAATTGATTTCGGGGAAAATATCGTTGATCTGTCCTAGTTGATAAAGCGGTAAAAATAAGCACATCAGGGAGACTAAAGCACATTGACTAATGATCTCATTCTCTTAGCGATGGGCTATGTTAGCCCAATGGTAGTAAATGAACGACTTATACTTTTCAAAAAGACATGGGACGATGATGGAAGAAACTTCTGAGAAAAACAAACCATCTTTACTTTGGTGGAACCTTCCAATTTTCTCTCCGAAGTGATATAGGCTAAAAAAAATAGAGAAAGGGTTGTTGCATGGAGTTAGTGAAAATATCAAATTAGTCCTGTTGATCAAGAAAAGGAACTAAAGGGATATTTCAAATCAAAGAGACATTCAGTTATGTCTTAGTGATCAATGAAAAGTGTATAAACAAAGATGGTTCCAAGTGAGAAACACAATTCGGCCTGAGGTGAAAGGGGTCTCACTGATGCAATGTTTTTCATCGCTTTGACAATTCAAATTTTGAGAAAATTGTTGCATTCAATTGCAGAGGTAACAATAATGGCCACACGAATGGAATCCATATGAACATTCATGATCAACAAAAATTAAGTACAAAAGGAATTATCATGAATTGTAGCAAGAAAGCACAAAAGGTTGAGCAGAATTCAAGGAGCACAGTGTAATCGAAAATTCACAAGTAAGTCCACTAACTCCTCTGCAATTAGAAAATTATAATTCAAAGGATTGAAAATGGAAGGCCATAGTTCTGTAAAAACCAAAGGTAGAAAGCAACAGGGTGAGGGTAGTCAAAGAAAAAGAAAAATAAAAAAAAGGGACTGAAACAAGAGATGATCCAAAATCAACAGAGAGGATGTTCAACTAGGACCTCATTGATCAATTGTCCGGGTTTGGGCCAAGGGATAGGAGGTCCACACAATTAAGGGATGATATAGACAAATTTGAGGACAAGTGTAAACATATAGGAAATTCTTGGACTTCTATCAGGGGATACGAGTTGTTTATGTTCCATTACCATCAAAGAAGTAAGTTCAAACCAATGTGTAATCCATGGAACCTTGATTTGGGGAAATTAGTTGTCCCAAATGTGTTTGTGAATGTGGAACTAATGAAAAAATTGGCTAAACATTACAACCTTGACTTGAAAGCTATCTATGATTTACAAGGAAAACCATTTATATTTATGTCTAAGGCTGCAATTTCAGAGTTTTTTAACCTAAGTGGCTTGTGTGATGAGCCAATTGTGTACAAAGATTTGGAAAGGGAATACTCAAGAATGGAAAAAACCTAAAAAGGGTGGATATTTCCATTACATAGACCCAAGAAAGATGGGAACCTCATCCCACTTGAAGATAGTGACGTACCTCCTTTTCATGTTGACATATTTGAACCTTACTTGAAGTACACATACCTCTCAGTATGTCAAGTATTAGTGTCTGAGGCTCCTTAATTCATGTCGATTGGACCAATGGTGACTGCAGCAGATGTTTAGTGCCATAATTCTAGAACATTTGATTATGCTTCTTACATTTCCAAGGATATTGACTCAGGGCTGATGGCTATCAAAAATGAATTGCCCACACTGCATTTCAGACATTATTCCATTCTTATGCACTTGATATTATATTATGACCAGGAGATGATGATGTAGCCTAAAGAACTGAAAATTACACAATATGATAAGGAGGGTCAACCCTTGCCAATATAATTATGGACTGCTATTTGGGACAACAGGTTTCTGAATTCTAGCTATGTTTTTTTTAGGAGCATTTTGTGAAAACATTGTATAGATTTTTTGATCACCCCCGTGAGTATTCCTTAACTGATGAGATCAAAAGATTTTTGAGGCCTAGATATTTTGGTGGACCCATAATTGTTGAGCATAATTGGGGTGATTGGTATTGTTATATTTATGCTACCATGATTAGAGTATATGGTTTTAAGGATACACCTTTTCTCTTACCAAAAAAAGTTCCAAATAGAATTGTATACTTGGAAATTGTTAGGCAGATGGACTATTCAAGTGTTATGAATCTAAGTACCTATGAAAAATAATCATTTATGCCAAGTAATTTATTCTTTGGGGATTTTACTATGCTATCAAAGGAGGGATATGACTCAATTCTAGATAAAATATCACAATTCAATTTGAAAAGGGCTACACCATGAAAAGGATTTGATCCAGAAGGGTGCATTGATGTTGTTAGAAAGAAGATAAATTTGGGCGGATATGTACATATACCTTACCCAAAATATGATATAATTAGAAACATGGAGGAAAGGGAGGTTGAATTAGCCATTGATGAATATATCAGTTGAATTGAGAAACAATTGAAAGAGATAAAAGAGGCAGAAATGTTATCCTCTGGAAGTGATGAAGCCACTGGTGAAAATTAACATCAAGGTCGTAATTACAAGATCTCTAAGACCAAAATTGAAAAATATCAACCCTCCAATAGAGAACAATAATTTGATGAAAAATTTGATGCGGATACCGGGTAGCTTGCCTATAGATCATTTATTTCTGATAATGAATTTATAAAGTCATCTGAATTCAGGTCATTCCTATACAAGTAAAAGGGGAAAGAAATAAGGGACTCTATCATAAGTATCACACCTACCAATGAGATTGAATTGTTGAATAATTTGAAGTTGGATGTGGACAATGAGATGATAAATATGACCCTAGAAAAGGGAATAAAATTGTTAGAAGAATCTGGTGTGATGATCTTTCCTAGTTTGGATTTAAATTCAACTCTTGTCTTTGACAGTTTCTTGCATAATAATAATACTACTCACAAAATCAACCTTGAAAGAGTTACATAAGTGTATACCAGATCTAAATATAATCCAGATGATAACTCTCTCATGATTTGGGCTCTATATCCTCCACATAAGAAATCTATGATCATTGACATAGAAAAGGAATTTGGAGATGTGATGAAACTGAAGGTGGGTGAAGTTGATCTTGTAGCTACTGCTGACATTGGCATCAATGTGGCCAAGTTGAACAAAGCACAAATTCAAATTTTGATAAAAGAGAGGGATATGCACAAGAACAGTAATGAAAGAGTACTGATAGAAAATGAATTTCTAAAGGATACTAAGTTGTTGACACAGGGAGAAAGCTCTTATTCAAAGGGAAAATAAGAGGAAGAACACGTGGCTAAGACAAGATATGAGGAACTCTCTATGGTACTACAAAAAAGGCACACTAAATTGATGAGTTGGATGAACAAATTTTGGGGAACTCATTCCCAAATTCATACTATAGTTCAAGAGCATAAAAGGGTGAGTGACAATCTAGGAAAAGGTCCAAGAAGCACAAAAAATAGATCCTCCTGATAGTAGAACTATAATAGCCGCTAAAGATATTTAGAGAAAACACAAGGAGTATCACGATGAACTTCAAAAAGATACAAAGGAACTCATTGATGTTGCAAAAGAGGGAGTTCTTGCAATGTTCAAAGAAGGAGGAGAGCATAAGGAAAAATATGGATGGATAGAGGAGTGCAGGTTGATATTGCAAAAACATTTGGAAGTAGCCAAGAATAAGGACACAGTGGATGATACCTGTGAGCACATGGAAAATATGGTAATCATGGAGATAGCTACAAGGAATGCATTAGAAGATGTTGATACTCATGGAAGACAAGATTACCTAGATCATATGACTAAAGTAAATTTATGGTTAACTAGAGCCTAATCTTTATGTTTAATTATTGTTAATCTCAAAATACTTTTATGAAGAGGTGTGTCCCCTTCATAATATTGATATTTATGTTGAACTCTTGATGGTTGAAGGATCATAACAACATTTTTAGAATAGGCTGATAGGATATATAGATAAAAAAAAAGCTCACATAATGTTTACATTTCAAAAGACTATGTTGCAAGCATATTTGTGAGGAAATCAATGAAAGATCTTTGATTCTATGGCTCCATATTGGCATCAATTGTTTGTTAAAATTATTCAATTATTTGATTGTCTCCAGCTTAATGTTTCCTGGTTATTTAAGTTGATATATCAAATATATATCCAATTTATCAATGCACATTTGTTGCACTTGTGTGATGTGATTATTTGGTTTCTTTAAAGAAGAATTAAATTCCTTTTGATCAATCACAATAATCTAGAAATTTTATTTGGATTAGTAAGAAGAATCATATAGTTAGGATTAACATTTTGTCTCTAGTAGAGTTTTTCAATTACTTTCCTGCACGTTTATACAAGTTATAAACCAACAAAAGTGTGCCAAATAGTTTGAATTTTTTTTTTTTTTTGATAAAAGTGGCTAGCCACTATATAATTAATTATTATATGTAATAAAATGTACATCTTTCTGGCTCAAAGGGCATACCGGGAGGAAAGAGCCAGTGAGAAAACCTTCGGTTATAGCCCAAAATAAAAAAGCAGTACAATATTTAGATGATCAAATTACAAAATGATGACTATTAACAGTCATATCATGATCTAACTATCCAAGATTATAATCCTATAGATTATATCCTATACAAATAACATTATCTGATGGCTGAATGTTTACAAGCTACTACAAAATATGCAACACTTGCTAAAATATCATGTTACATTTCCTGTTACTCCTCCATTTGCATAAAATTGTTCAAATTGTCACCTTGATCTTCGTTTCCTTCTTTTTCCAACTGGAAGTTCACAACTATGTTCATGTTCAGAATACTAGCAATAGAAAACCTTGTATTATTACCACCATGTATTTGCATTTGACCCATCATATGAGATCCTTCATGAGATTGGTTGTGCTCTGACCTCGAATTTATTTGCATTGAAGATGCTGCATGATGACAATTATGATGGAGAAGAAAAGAAATGTAATGAAAATTTTCCTTGAAACTTTCAGTCATATCTCTCCCCAAATGGTGAGAGTATCTTGTTAATACCTTATTCAAATGACTTGGGTCAAAAAATTCTAAAGATAACTTTAGAGCATTAAAAGCATTAGAAATTGCCTTGTTATGAGGTAAAAAGTGAGGAGGAAAGATACCACCAACATAGCCTTCTCCACGCGAGAAGACATATTTCTATGCAATGGAAAGAACTGCATCATTATTCAAAAATATGTCATTTACCATTTTATCAGCAATGGCATTAACTGAATCCAAGCATTGTAGAATATCCATGATATTAGATAAAAATATGGAGAGAACATTTGATGAAAATATAAGCCTTCTTGATTTTGGATGAAGAATCTCGGTCCCAATTATGCATTTGAAACATTTATAA
Source organism: Sequoiadendron giganteum (assembly GCA_007115665.2). Taxonomy (NCBI): domain Eukaryota; kingdom Viridiplantae; phylum Streptophyta; class Pinopsida; order Cupressales; family Cupressaceae; genus Sequoiadendron; species Sequoiadendron giganteum. The sequence goes on along the minus strand of CM021109.1, from coordinate 444,536,072 downwards.
TCACAAGGGAAGTGAAACTTGAAAACAATTTGAAGATGTTGCATATCAAGCTTACCAGAAATTGGGCTCTCACAGCTTTGAATTGGTAGCCACATTCAAAAATTCTAGATCTTCATTTGACTCCATTTACCCAACAAGGAACTGGTCTTACCTACTCCATCATTTAATTTTATCGGATCTATTTTTCAAAACCTTACATCTATTAAATGAACATATTAATTTTCACCTTGATATTGCTTATACAATTTATACCAAATTAGGATTGCATCTTTCCACTCCCAATTTCCATTGTGGATAGATTGCTCAAGTAGGGAATAGATAGTTTAAAACTTCTTAAGTTACATAGGTACACCTTCCTAGGTCTAGTAGTGCCTAAAGAGAAGAAGGTTCTGGTACATCATTTGGCCTTGTTCGTTAGCCTAGAATGTACCAAGAGCTTGGTAACCTCTTGTGGTTTTAAACCAACATTTTCAAGAACTAACATTGAGTTTGGGGTTTGAGAATTCTAAATCATATCACCATGTTTATTATTAATTTGATGGTGATCATTTCCTATTTATTGCATTATATGTTAATGATATGTTATTTATTGGTAAAGGTAAATGAATGATTTTAGAATTAAAGTCTTAGCTTGTAGCTAAATTTGAAATAGAATATCTTGGTGTAGCTAAAAATATTCTTGGGATGGAAATAAGAAGAGAGAATGAATAGAAATCTATGGCTTGGCCAGATTAAGTATATCAATTCAATTTTATAGAGGTTTAACATGTAGATTCTTGATGGAGTTGTGATTGCGGCAGAGACTATTCATTCTATGGCCTCTTCAAGGGATAAGGCTATGTTCATAAAACTGGACATGTCAAAGGCCTATGATAGGGTCAAATGGGATTTTCTGATCAAAATTCTTGGAGCCTTTGGGTTCAGCAATGAGTGGATCGATTGGGTCATGTGTTATGTGAAGTCGCCTTCCTTTTCGGTTCTCATAAATGGGGAACCCTTTGAGCTATTTGGTGCCTCAAGAGGTCTTCGATAGGGAGATCCCTTATCCCCTTATCTATTCATTTTGATGGCGGAAGGGTTGGGGAGGCTCTTTAAGTCCCAAGTTATGGTTGGGCTTATACATGGATGAATCTAGAACAACTCCCTTTCTCCTCAAACCCATCTTCAGTTTGTGGATGACTCGGCCTTGATGGGGGTTGCTAAGGTGGTGGAAGTGGTTGCTTTTCATCATACTTTGGATTGCTACCTGGCTGCCTCAGGACAACGCATTAATGAAAGTAAGTCTTGCATTTATTTCTTTAATACACCTAGGCTTATTCAACAACGTATTTCCAGGATATTAAGGTTTCAGGTGGGAAAACTTCCCTTTACCTATTTGGGTATCCCTCTAGATGTGCGCCCTCCTCCCAGGTATTTTTGGCAGGAGGTGATTGATAAATTTTGAGGACTAGTTTGTCATTGGACCTATAGATGGTTATCAACGGCAGGCAGAGTCACTCTTTCAAAGTCTGTTGTGCAAGCTCTACCTATATACAGATGTTTTGTGATGACTGCCCCTTCAAGCTTCATTAAGGACTTTGAGGGGCTTTGTAGGAAGTTTTTGTGGTCAGGTAATCTTCTCTCGAGAAAGTGGAGCCTAATTAAGTGGGAAGTTGTTTATCGACCGAAACAGGAAGGTGGCTTGGGGTTGCGTAGAGCTGATTGGAATGGTCAAGTGTTGGCAGCTAAGTTGTACTAGCGGTGGCATTCTCATCAACATCAGACTTGGGATAAGATTCTTACCTTCAAGTATCTTGGGGAGGTGGATGGCACTGAGGTTCCTCACTTTAGTCTTGTGGGAAGAGGGTCTATGATTTGGGAAACTCTCAAGAGGGGAGCTCCATTGGTTAAACAAAGCATGTTCTAGATTTGCAATAGAGGTTCTGATGCACTCTTTTGGCTTGACTCTTGGGATGGCTTCCTGCCTATCCTCTCCTCTCATCCTCATTTGGAGAATCTAAGCAAAATTTTTGTTCAAGCTGGCTAGAGCAGAGTGATGGATTTTAAAGCCCCTCAGGTCTTGGGCCAGACTGTCATTTATCAGTGGAAGGATATGCAGGAATGGCCTTTGGGTGGATCTTTAGAAGATAGAAGGGAGTTTTCCTCCATTCTAGATGATAGAGTGTGTTGTTCGCTTCCAGAGAGGGATGTGTTGGCTTGGGGATTAGATCCTAAAGGGAAGTACTCTATTGCTTCTAGGTATCGTGCTTTGGACAGTCAGGCTTTAGGCAGTGCTGAGGTTCCTTGGTGGAAAAACATTTGGAATAAATTCTCATGGCCAAAATGCAATTTTTTCTCTTGGCTAGTGGTGTATGGTAGGTGCTTGACTTGGGACAACCTCTGCAAGCGGGGTTTCCAAAGTCCGTCTTTATGCTTTATGTGCCTCAAAGATGTTGAGACCACCTCTCATCTTTTCTTTCAGTGCCCCTTTGCTAGGAATATTTGGCATTTCTGGTGGGGGGCTTGGAATACGTCATGTCGGCATCCTTCATCTCTTGGTGAGTTCTAGCAAAATACTGAGCTTTCTATGACTAAGACTTTATTCTTGCACACTACCTGGCCTATTGGTCCTAGTCTAATTATTTGGCAGATTTGGTTGGAGCGCAATCGAAGGATCTTTCTGGATAGGAAGTTATAGGTGGGCCAAGTTTGGGCTCGCATCCTCGAGGCTCTACAAGAGATGTTATAGGCTAAATGTGATTTGTCTGTTCCAGTTGATCCTGGGGATATTGGAGTTATTTAGAAGTTGGGGATTTCTGTTGGTAGTACTAGAAAGCCCAAGGTTAGGTGGGGTAGGTGCTCTAGAGGGAAGGTCTTCAGAGGAGGGCATTGGATGCTTCCTCTTTCTGGGGTCTTGAAAATCAACACTGATGGGTCTTCAAGAGGTAATCCTGGGCATGCTGGTATTGGTGGGGTGGGCAGAGATAGTTCTGGGGTGGTTGTGTTTTTTTTCTCAGAGTATATGGGGAAACACTCCAATAACCTCATGGAGGCATTGGTGATTCTTTCGGCCTTGCAGAGGGCATGTGCTCTCGGCTGGAAAAAGATTATATGTGAATCAGATTCTCAGGTGGTGGTGGACCTAATAAATAAAAGACATTTTGATACTGTTAGTTGGCATTTGGCGGTGGTAGCAAAACAAGTTGCCAACCTTGGAGATTTATTGGATTATGTCACCTTTTCCCACATCCCTCGTGAATGGAACAAGGTGGCTGATGGGCTGGAAAAATTGGCTTCTGAGAAGAATGGGACGTGGTTGGTTGATAATTGGGACAGTTTACCGAGGGACCTTGCCCAAGATTTGGAGGGTTGGGTTACTGAGGATGTGAAATGTTGTATTAATGATTCTTGATTTCTTGCTTGATGTCTTGGTGCCCCTTTGGGGTTTTCATTTGCCTTTTGCTTTGTACCTCTCTTGTTGATTAATAAAAGTTTTTACCCCTCTTTTAAAAAAAAAAAAGGTTTAACATGCAAGATTTCAAACCATTATGTGTTCCTTTTATAGTTGGAATAAAGTTATCTACTTCAGATTGTCCAACATCCCCATTGGAGATGAAATACATGACTAGAGTGCCTTACTAGAGTGTAGTTGGAGGTTTGATGTATGTTATGGTCTACAATAGAAAAAACATTACCCAATCAATGGGATTTCTATCTAGATATATGTCTAATCCTAATAGAAGTCATTGGGATGTAGTTAAAATATTCTTCAAATATTTATGGGGTACCTCAGATTATTCCTTATGTTATCATGGTAATATGGTGGGAGATGGGAATTCCCTTGATGTTCATGGTTTTGTGGATTCAAATTGGGCAAGTGGTGTTGATAGAAGAAGATCCACCAATGCTTATGTGTTTACTTTATTTGGTGGAGCAATCAATTGGATGAGTAAGTAATAGGTTGTGGTTGGTTTGTCCACTGCTGAAGCTGAGTATATGGTAGTTACTCATGCTTATAAAGAAGCTATTTGGATTGATGGACTATTTTTAGATATTGGAATTAAACAAGGTTGAGTGGTGATTTCTTGTGATAGTCAGAGTGTGATTTTCCTAGCAAGAACTCAACATTTCATACCAAAACCAAGCACATTCATGTACAATATCAATTTGTTAGAGATATGGTCAAGGATAGTAGGGTGAAGCTACTTAAGGTAGAAATTTTAATGAATATTGAAGATTCTTTAACTAAGCTTGTGAGCACATAGAAGTTTAAATGGTGTTCAAATTTTATGAGTCGCATGGTCTATACCGATTAAATTATAGTGTTGATACTCCCTTTGCTCTTGCAAGGTGTTCTACAAGTGGGAGAATATTATAAAATAGTGTCTAGATCTTGCAATTACACAAGGTTACTATTTATAGTAAATTTACATTTTATCTCAGATTTTTATGGAATATCCCCAAAGATTTAGATTGGCTAAATAAGCATGCTTGTAAAATCTCATCACAAGATCATATCTGGATTTGAAGATATTCAAGTTTTTTATTTTTTAAAGTTTCAGATTCCATTTTTAAGGCCTTAGAGGATTTTTTGGGGCTATAAGTGGTCATAACTAGAATATCTAGTTATATCTTGATAAAACACTTCATAATATTTTTGACGGTTCAAATAGTTTGTCAATTAGACACTCAGATCAAAAGTTATGTCATCCAAAAGTTGGGTATCCTAAAATAGGATATATAAAAATGTGTTGGACATATAAATGAGCTATAAAGGGGGAGTTACATGTGGTGGTGTGTTTTTAGACACATCATAGACATATATTATTGGAGATAAGTATGGGCACCACTTTTTAGGTGGTTTTAGCTCATGGTTTTGTAATACCATTTTGGAAGTTTCATGTATTGTATCTCCTATATATTAGGTGCATGATATGGAGGTTGTATGTAAGAGTCTTATAGCTCTTGAATTGCCTCAAAATCTCTAGTTGGTGATACTCTTTTGAGGAAGCTTTCTCTAAAAGTATATTGTAATCTTGTTGACTTTTTAATAATATATTGGGCAGCTTTTGGAGTGTGGCATTTTTCTCCCAAAAGGGTTATCCTCACATAAATCACTATGTTGTGGTATGAATATAATTTATGATTATTTCCATTTAAGCGTTTCAACTCCTTCTATATGATTTTTTTTTATATAACCCTCATCTCAAGATTAGTGTAGGAAGTTATTTCGCTACCTTAGCTTCCTTACAATGTCAAAGACATGGCATTCACATGTTCAACATACAATGTGAATTTTAATATTACCATTCATATAAGGTAAAAATATTCATATGTACTATATTTAATTTCTTCAATAATTACACACCATAGAATCAAAATGGTCATTTAATCAAGATTTGAAGGGTTTCCAGAAGTAGGGTCAACACTCTAACCCTAAAATTTGATTACAATCAATTTAGTGATTAAGCTTATCATACATTTAAAAATGAAATATAGTAATTTTAATTTAACCTTATTTAAATTTAAATTTATATCAATTCTAAATGTTGTATCCAACATCTCATATGTGAACACTAATTCATCCAATATGATGTCCTATTGTTGACCACATGCATCTTGAGCATCCTCAAATACATAATCACAAAGAGACCTATAATTACAATAACTATGAGGTGAAAATTGAGACCTAGGATTCTCTCCCTCATCACCTTGTGCTAATTCAATTTTTTTTAATAAGGTTAGAGTGGATGAGTTGATGGACTCTAGTATCTCTACCTCAACACTCTCCTTCACAATGGAAGGGATTGTGACATGCTCGATGTTTGTCCTAACAATGGGTCTTAATGATTTTTCGTGGGCATGATGTTCCCCCTCTCTATCTTATATCTTGATAGAGCACTTCAAAATCTTTTAAATGGTTCAAAAATTTCATAAAGTGGACACTTAGATCAAAAGTTATGGCCTCTAAAAGTTGGGTCTCCTAAAATAAGAGATGGAAAAATGTTTGGACACATAAATGAGCTGTAAAGGGGGAGTTACATGTGGTGGTAGGAATATATTATTAGAGATAAGGATGGGAACTAGTTTTTAGGTGGTTTTAGCTCATGGTTTTGTTATGGTTTCATGTATTTTATATCCTATATAATTAGGTGCATGAGATGGAGGTTGTGTGTAAGAGTCTTATAGTTTTTGACTTGCCTCCAAATCTTTGGTTGGTGATACTCTTGTGAGGAAGCTTTCTCTACAAGTATATTTTAATCTTCTTGATTTGTAAAAAAATTATATGAGCAGCTTTTGGAGTGTGGGGTTTTTCTACCACACAATTTTTCCCCACGTAAATCACTATGTTGTGGTATGAATATAATTTATGTTTAAGTTTTTGAAACTATTTAAATATGATTTTTTTTTGCATAACCTTCCTCTTAAGATAATTGTAGGAATTTGTTATTCTACCTTAGCTTCCTTACAATTTTAGAGGTCCAACATCCACATGTTCAACATATAATGTGAATTTTAATATTATCATTCATATAAGGTAAAAATATTCACATTTACCATATTTAATTTCTTTAATAGTTACACAACATAGAATCAACATGGTCATGTAATCAAGAGTTGAAGGGCTACCAAATGTAGGGTGAACACTCTAACTCTAAAATTTTATTACAATCAATTTAGTGATTTACTTGATCATACATTTAGAAATGACATATAGCAATTTTAATTTAACCTTATCAAAATTTATATGTCTATCGAATTCCAAATGTTTCATCCAACATTGCATCTATGAACACCAATTGATCCAATATGACGTGTCCTATTCTTGGCTACATGCATCTCAAGCATCCTCAAATCTATAATCACAAAGATACATATAGTTACAATAAATCTAAGGTAAAAATTGAGACCTAGGAGCCTCACCCTCATCACTTTGTGCTAAATTCCTAGTGTTTTGTAATAAGGTTAGAGTGAAGGAGTTGATGGACTCTAGGATCTCGACTGAAACACTATCCTTCATAATAAAAGGGAATGTGACATGCTTAATGTTTTCCTATCAACAACTCTTTATGATTGGTGTTGGGTGTGATGTTCCCCATTTTTATATTATGAAATGTGCCCACCTCTACCATGGAATTCTTGCATGTCAAATTATTTTAGGATCTCGTGAGGAAAAACTCACCATAGAGTTTCCTTAGAAAATATAATAGGACATCATTATTTTTATATGGAGGATGGTAAAAAAATCCCATTACTTGTCTTAAAATTTATTCTTTATCCCTTGATTTTGGCACCAATGGATATGGAACCTCCTACAACTATAGTGTAGGAATGTATTAATTAGCGAGTCAATCAACAATGCACAAAATTTGGATTTCAATACTTTTATTTTACTTATTCATAGGATAATTTGGTGGAATGATATTTTTTTTCTTCGTACCTCTTTTTTGACTACATGTTAACTTGGAAACTGATGGAATTTTTGTGATAAATTGATAGATTCCAATAAAGTGGCAAGGATAGACTAATGGGAAGCAATCCAACTCATATTTATTAGCTTGTTAATTAATGTTTGAATTTATTTTTTATTTTCCCTAAGATGTTTTCTTGCACCCTAAAAGGATGTCAAGGCATTGTTGGGGGATTTTTCTTTTGTTTTTCTTCACTAGAGTTTTTGTGAACTATTGAATTAGGGTTGCCATGAATTGGTGGGGAGGGGAGGGGGTGGGTGGCGGGGTTCAATTCTTAAAATTTAAACAAAATTGAATAAAAAAAACTGTCTATTTAACTTTATTTTTACGCTAAAAAACTAACAAACCTACCTCCTTGGCCTTGTGGATTCCATGAAAACCTAGTTGGATTCAAAATGCATGCACACTTTCCCTTCCTTTTTGTTTTTTGAAAATCTTTGAGAGGTCAAGTTCAAGTGAGCTTGAACTCTACACAATGTGAAATTTATGTTAGAAAAAATGTGAGTGAATTATAATATGAGCATATTATAAAATTCTTGAATTATGTCCTAGATAGACAAAAAAGTGGTGGTGGCCACGTTTAGGTCTCCATCTTCCTATTGTAGGTGTAAATAGGTATTTTATCTATCTATTTCTCTTATAGGTCCTATTTACATGTTAAGTTTACTTAGGTCCTAGAAATATTTCTAGAATTCTTATATGTCATGTGATCTTATCTTATTTCATCTTATCATTTCATTTAATAGTTTTTCCTAGGTCATTTAATATTTGGTGTGTAAGTTGTCTCATGACATAGGATTAAGACAAGTTTCATGATCTTGTCTAATCCTATGTCTCAACATGGATATATAACTAAGGTGTTCTAATTTTTAATTTTAATTCAATTCCATTGCAATCTTGTGCATTACATATTGATCACATTTGATCTAATGTTATCTTGTATCCTTTATTGCAAATTTATGCTCTTTCTTTTCTCTCTTGTAGAAGGTTAATTTTTGGTTTTACAGGTGATCCTAGAGGCTTTAGTCCTTGGGTGACTCTAAGGGAATTTTTTTTCTTGATTTATTGCAATTTTTCAAATCTTGGTGGATCTTGAAATGTTGAGTATGCTCTTCTCTTGCATCCTATGATGATCTGAAGAATAAAAAACTTGATAGAAATACTAGATTTGGGGTTTTCTATTTGTGGATTTGTATTGAAAGTTAATTTTGGAGCATGTTAGTGCAAATATAAGCTCAATATTGAGTTTAGAATGTCCAATAAAGTCACATCTAGCTTATGTTTCACTCAATTTGGTCACTTTATGATATAGTTGCAAACTATGGTTTGAAGCTCATATTTGGTGAACAAAATTTTATTGGAGCACTTATAACCCAAATGAATGGATCTCTTGCATTTAGATAGCCCAAAACCCCTATTTTTATATAAAATTTTTCCATTTAGACAAATTATATTTTTGGAAATTTTTTATTTTGCTAGGAGGGTCGTCACTATAGGCTAAATTCAACCTTTTTAAAAAATCATAACTTTTGATACATAAGGAAAATTTTCATAAATAATATATTGTTGGAAAGCAACTTTTTTAAAATGTTTAGTGGTGCAAGTTTCATTATCAGACCTAGCTATTAGTGAAATTTGTTTCTATTTGAAGTCAAATCTCCCATTTGGACTTTTGATCTTATAAATTTTTCCTGTTTATCCAATTTTTATGATTCTTGAGGCATTGGAAAGGTATATAAGAGGTCTACGATTATATCCAATAAATTTTTCTAGATTTATGTCCAAGTATCTTTTATTTATATTTGTGCATATTTTCATTCTAGTTCATAACTTGTACATACTAACACCTTGAGAAGTTTTTTCATTTTGAAAAGGGTTCATTTTCAATCTAGATCATATTGGGAAAGCACACTTTATGTTTAAGGATCTCATTCTGAGATATTGTTGTATTTTTACATGTTTGGTCCATGATGGCATTTTAAAATCTTGAAAGAAAATCTAGCATTGTAATCACACTACATATAAAGTGTCGAATCATAATTTTGGGGGGATTCTTTATTTGAGTGATTTGGGATGGTCTCTTGGTGTATTATTTTGATTTATTTTCTAGTGATATTATTTTTCATGGACCATTCTAAGGCTCCTTTTCTAACATCATACAACTATTCAACTTTGCATCAACATGCATGGAGTCTTTTAATGAATCTAAGTCACTCTCTATATATTGAGAATACAATACCTAAACCTAAAGATGATGACATGAAGATAAAATGGATGTTTGAACATATTAAATCTCTTGGATGTATTCATAGCTTAATTTCTCAAAATATATTTTTTCAAAATGAATCATGTAAGGATTCTCATGAATCTTGGAACAAGGGTTTGCATAGGATCATCATGGAAAAAATAGGCCCTTAAGTGGCAATACAAATTTAGAAAATCAGAGTTAGGAAACTTGACATAAAAATTTGAATAAGTTATCTATATTGTTTCAATAATATGTAAGAATAGAATCTATAGAAAATTGAATTTAGTTTCTAAACTAATAGGTTTATTTTTATTTTTTTAAATCTATTTGGTGAAAATTTGAAATTTCAATGCAGTAGTACTTAAATTTCAGGGAAAAATAAGAAGTAGGTGTTTGTCTGACCACCCTAACCACAATAAAATGATAATATTTTTTTTTATAATATTTTAGATATAAGTAGAGGACTTATGTCCCGATGTGATGCATTATTTTTGGTAATTTTTTTCCAAGTAAATAATTAATTATAATTTTTTTATTACAAATTTTAAAAATTATAAAAAACTCGTATGTCTAACCACCTTAACTTGGTCAAAACTTCATGAAATTCAATTTTTATTTTTTTAATCCTATAGTATGTGAAGCATATAATGTGACACATGTTTCAGATTCAAAAAATGTGATACCGTTTGCAAGCTATAGATGTTTTTCAATCAACCTATCAATCAGGACTTTAGTCATAATTCAAATAGAAAATGAATAATAATTATTTATCAAATTCAAAGTAAAGAATAATTTTTATTGGTGGAAATATGAGAATCTCCTTTAAAAACCCTTTTCTTTTCTTCAATTTTGGGTAAAGAAAAATTCGTCAGTGACATGAGCCATCATATCACTTACATATCACCACTTTTTGGCCCATCATGATCCTGCACATACCCACAAACTAAAAAAATTGTATGACACTACAAATGAAGTAAAAGTCTATCAAATTGATAATGAACTAACAAGCCTTAATCCTAAGAACTTTGAAAACATCCAAGACTACATAACTAAGGATAATGATCTAAGAGAGAAATGTAGAGCACTTGGAAATGATAAAAATGATATTTATTTTGTCTATAATGTATTGAACAAACTTAGCCCTAATTATGCATCTTTTTTTAGCTTTAATACTCATAGGTTAACTATGGGGTCTATGTATACTACATGTTTATTTATAGTTTTTTTGAGATGTTAATACATGAGAAAAAAAGGCTCCTTTCTATGTGTCTCATAAAGTTACCTAAATATCAATAATTATTTGTTAATTAGGAAAAAGAGTTAGAACATTCTGATAATATACAAAATAAATAATAAATAATTCACAAGCATAGAATAAATCCTCTTCCAAAGAGAAATTGCATAACATGGAGAAGCCTACTTGTTCATAGTGCAAGAATCTTGGACAAGACGAACATTATTATTATAAGAAGGATATTGATGAATTGAAACATCTTCTTAAAAAATAATCACATTGATCTACCTTCTATAATGTTTGAGTGAACTTCTTCTTAAAAATAATCTAATAAGGAAAATGGCCATGCTATTATAGTTACTACATTAGGTAGAAAATGTCAACCTATGTGCTTTTATAGGTCTTGAATTAGGGAGATGGCTTCTAGATTTATGAGAATCTCATCATATGGCATCTTCATAGTCAATTTTTTCTTCTGTAATAACCCATCCTAAATTATTACTTAATTAACACTATTGTAAATGACACATGAATATATTTCAAATTAAAAAAATATAACTAGTAGCTAAAGTCAATCATAGCTACACATGTCCATTTAAATTGAGTCAGTTATTCATATATTCACTTCAAAAGTCAAATTACAATATCTAGTTTGACTTGGCTCCTAAGGCCACAAAATCATTTCATTGTACACTTTACATCAAATACATAAATTCATTACATCAAGTTACATATTAGACTAAAATAGTCTTGTGAATAGCTAAGGTTCCTCTTGACACTTGCCTCCATTGGTGGACGAGAACATGGTTGAAGCACTTTACCACACAACCATGAAGCTTACGCTTCCCTGGAATTCTTTTGACTTGAAGAATACCCAACCCTACATGGAAATTTTAGCAAGAGAACAATCTAAAAGGTGGAATCTAGTGTGTGCACATACATCAACATGCAATTTCTATCTACCAGTTAGAAAAGAAAATGAAAGATCTATGCAAGGAATGATAGAGGGTGATATCAAAAAGTTCATACATACAAATAAACTATATTGCTTGGCCAAACATATTAAATGTGTTGCAAAAAGAGAAAACAATAGGTTTTGGTAAAACAAACCTATACTCTCTGAACTCCATTTTGGCACCCATTCTAAAAGGTAACTTTCTACAGTACATCATCTCATAACAACTATCTACCCTCTAGTAGCATCTACCCTAAGGTGCTCTAGTCTACTTAGGTATCATTGTTTCGTTCAAGTATTAGAGTATTATTCTCACATATGTTTATGGAAAAGAAGAATCAAATTACTAATTTACTCTCTAAAGAAAAATAAAATACATGATTCAGTAGAGTAATTCAACAATCAACCATATCATTCTCATGACTTATCTTTACTTTCCAACATAAGCATTATCCATTTTAAATTGAATTAAGTAAAATAACAAAATAAGGCATGTCACAAGTATGTGACTACTTAAGTTATTGGTTTGTGCATATATTCTGAAATAAACCATTAAATTAGATTGCAATCATTAAATAATAGTCCATTTGACGTTTATTTTCTCAAAATAAAGAATCCACAACAAGTCTGTATTAACAATTTCACACATACTGTTGCTCTTTTTCATTTCCATAAAAATGTGATACTCTAACATTATTGTTTACATATGAACATTCATTGTCTTTAACAAAACCAATATTGTTTTCTACCAAATAGTTATAAAATAAGATGTTTCATGTAGAACGTTTATAGTTTACAACTAATCCATGTTGTTCTAGCTAAGCAATTTAATGAACAAGAATATTTCTAAATAAATAGTTTAATGAACAAGACTGTTTTTAGCTAAACATGTAACTTTACAACAAATCAATGCCATTTGCAATAGAAAATTCATAGTTTACATTAATACAATGTTGTTTTAGACTAAATAGTTATAGTCTATGAAAAAATAGTGTTGTTTCCAAGAGAGACTTTATTGTTTACATAAATACAATGTTGTTTCAAACTAAAAAATTATAGTTTATGACAAACAGTGTCATTTTCAACATATCATTCTCTATTTATAGGGATTCTATGATGTTTCTAACAATGGTTTATGGTGCAACTTCAAGTTCCATCACCTTTTTTCAGGATTAACTATTCTAATCTTTTGGATATCAAATTACCTATAAGAATTACAAAAAAGTGAAGCTAATACCATCTTTTGGAAATAACTCAAAGGTAACAGTATGTTAACCATTAGTTGATATAAATAAAATATTCAAAACCAAGGTAACATGCTTAACTAGGTTCAGGTTGAAATCCTTATACTTAACTCTACATTTATTCACATATGTGGTTCTTAATCATCCTATAGTCATTGAATATTACACTAAACATAGGGTCGATGTCATGCCTTAGGCCTACCTATGGCTTTGTACAATCACCCCAAGATGACACAAATATCATTCAAATGAACATTTTCTTACATGCAACATGGGAAGAACACATATCAATGTTCAACCTATATCCCTTAAGGATTAGGCATCAATGACTACACAAGGTATTTGTGACCTAACAATGGTCTTACATCTATAAGAATCAATAGTAACATATATATAAAGAAAAATGTAATACGAGCTTTGTAGCCCTTCATCACCTTTGGAAACAGGCAACATTAGCATTGAGAATCTCTTCGATGCGAGTTCAAAGAAGCTAGATAAGGCCCAAATGGGCATCCATCAGATTGGAAAGATTTAAAGATTGGTATGGTTATACTTTGAATACCCTTGCATTAGCTTCAGCTTTCCCCAAAGGGGTGGTGTCATAATATTTCACATCGCCCCCAATCATAGGTCTATCGGGATTTCCCAATAGCCTTGTGATTGGGTAGATCTAACAATAAAATTTACATGCAATATTAATATAGGGTCGGCTACACCACCCTTACAAGAAATAAAAACATAGTCAACTATATAGAGTTGTAGGATTTACATGCTCAAAAAGAACCAAAGGAAAATTTGAAGAAACAATAGAGTCATGCATTTTGTTTCATACCCACAATCATAAGGGTTTGATAGCATAGTTTATAAAAGTAAAATAATGCAACCATTCGGTGGTACATATAAAAATAAATGTGAGCTGTAAACATCAATAGAAAATCTATTTTTCAATGAAAAATAATTTCTTACCTCTACAACGAGGAAGAATTCTTCAACTTTTTCCCACAAACTTCGTTCCACCGAGTTCACTGTTTGATGGAGTCAATTTTCCCCTTCATAAGTGTATCAATCATGTTCTTTTTCTTCAACCTGTCACCCTATAATTGGACACACTTGCACTTGCAAAATTTATCAGTAACATTCAATTCTTGATAGCATATAAGATAATTTTCAAAAGATCGCATAGTCAACATCAATCAAATTCTTTCAATCTATTTCCAAAATTCTAAAATTTCCATTTAATATATATATTTAATTTTTTCAATAATTCAATTTTCTATATCATAATAAGTATGAAATAAAATTGGGTTATGACATCCTTCCCCTCTTGGAAGAGACATTGTCCCGATGTCTAGTAAATCGAAAAAAACATGATGTCAAATTTGAGCATACATGTCTATTTCAACATCACATTATATTATATATGTCTATTTCAGTCATCATCAAATTTTATATGTCTATTTCAACATCACATCAAATTTTATATGTCTATTTCAATATCTCATCAAATTATATATCTCTATTTTAACATCTCATCAAATTATATGTCTATTTCAACATCACATCAAATTTTATATGTCTGTTTCAATATCCCATCAAATATGTCTATTTCAACATCACATCAAGATAAAAGCATGGAATATCATAGTATCTCAATCCAAAAAAAATCAAGAAAAATTATTGAAGTCTCTTTCTCAAGAAATAAAATGTGGAAAGGAGTATTCTATTTCTTCCGCATCCTCCCAAGTAGCACTGTCTTTTGAGTATTGGTCCCATTGGACCTTAAACTGAGCAATATCTCTACTCCATATTTTAACATTGCATCTATCCAAGATTCTAATGTGCTCCACTAGCACCACTGCTAGATCTTGTACCTGCAAGGATTGCCAATGAAGCACATGAGTCACATCAAGATGATATTTCTTAAGCAAGGAAACATGAAACATATTATGAATTCAAGCCAGAGTAGGTGGTAGAGCTAGTCTATAAGAAACAAGGTTAACCATTTCCAAGACTTCAAATGGTCCCACATATCTTGGGGCCAACTTGAAAGACTAAATCCAAAATTAATAGAAATTTTTTCGAGGTTTAACTCTCAAGCAAACTCTATCCCTGGTTGCGAATTGTCTAAGAGTTCGGTTCTTGTTGGCATAATTCTTATGTCGGTTTGTAGCCTCCTTTAGTCTTCTCTTAATGACCCTCATTTTTTCTTCCATTTCCTTAAGTATTTAAAGTCCTAAAATGATTCTATCCTCCAATTTATCTGAACTGATGGGAGTACAAAACTTATGCCCATAAAGAGCTTCAAACGATGTCATGCCTACGAATGTATGATAAGAGTTGTTATAGGAAAAATCTACCAAAGGAAAATATTCTTCCCACCTATAATGTTGGTCCATACAATACATTTGGAGGAGATATTTTACTATTTTTTCACCCTCTATGTCTTTCAATTAGTCCAAGGATGATAAGATGAGCTGAAATTCAATTTGGTCCCTAATACAACATTCAAGGTCATCCAAAACCTTGAGGTTATCCATGTGTCCCTATAAAAAATGATAGTTTCTAGCACTCCATGCAAGTGGAAGATCTCTTGGACAAATTTCTTAGACAAGGTCAATGATCCATCCTTAATATTTCCTAGAATGAAATGCACAACCTTAGTCAACTTATCAATCATGACCAAGATAGCATCATGCTTGTTCTTGCTCAACAAAAAGCCCTATACAAAATCCATGTTGATCACTTGCCATTTATACTCAAGTATGTCATGAGGATACAATAACCCGACTAGATGTGCATGCTTAGCCTTGACTCACTAGCACTCTAAGCATTGGGCTATGTACTCCACTACATCCTTCTTGTGTTTAGGCCAAAAATACAAAGTCTTCATCTTTGCAATCATCTTGGATACTCCAAGGTGTCTTGAATAAGGCACATTGTGAACCTCTTCTAAAATTTTTTCAGCTCTCCAAATTCAAGAATATACATTCTTCGTTGATATCTCAAAATACCATCTGGTTCAATCTCATACCCATTGAACTGGTGATCTGAAGGATTTAATACTAGGGCACTCTTCACTCTCTCATAGTGCTCATCCCCCGGTAGATTCTGAATCACTTGTTGTCTCAATTTAGACCTTATTGAGATCATGGTTTCCATATGTCTTCTTCTACTAAGAGCATCAACCACTTTGTTCTCTTTTCCATTTATATTGTATACACCTAAAAATGGTCTGGATAAATCCAATTAATTAAATATAATTATTTTATTAATTAACCTTTAATTCATCTATCTATAAATAAACATAAATATTTATTTATATGGTTCACATTTTGTTTTCTTCTATCTTAATTAAATAAACAAAATCACATAGTTTTTTTAATTATAATCCCCTTTTATTAAGTAAACAAATTTAAATTGTTTTATTTAATAATAGATCTTCCCTCCAAAATTGAATAATTCAAATATTAAATTGAGCACATGTCTAAAAAATTTCTCTGAAAAAAGTTGAAAGTCTCAAGTTGTATTCAATTATGCTTTTCCAATTGAGCACATGTCTACAAATTTTTCTCTCAGTAAAGTTGAAAGCTTCAAGTTGTATTCAATTTATGCTTTATGAGATCCACCAATTCTGGAACAAACTTATAACACATGGATTCATTCTTCCAAATTTTATTCCTACTCACTTGGAATAATGTTTTGCTGAGAGAAACATTCCCATTCTTCTTCTCCAACTACTTCATCTTCTACCATTGATTTATTCAAATCAAATCTGAACCGTCGCTTGCTGCCACATCATAGTTTTCCTTTGAAAATCTATAAAAGAAACCTCTTTCTACAGGAAACAGATCCGAATTTTATGCAATTCTACTCTACAAGAATCATATTAGAGAAATTTAGCATACAACATTTGAGTCATCAATAATTTAGAATCATATAGCAATCATATTAGCATTCATAATCAAGAATTTCATATCATTTTCATCTTAGTTTATAATAGTTTATCATGTCATTTCATATCAGGATCACAATATCATAGATTTCATTATCATTATCATATGGATTTCATTATCATTATCATATAGCTTTCATCATCAATTATTTCATCATAGCATATAATTTAGTTTATCATTCTCATTCTCTAGGTTGTCAGTTTAACAATCATAGTGCACACAATCTAAGAGCCACTTTTATTTAATAAATCCTTGGAGCTAGAGAGCAATGGAACGACTTTAGAGATTTGATTATACTTCAAAATATATTAAATTTTTCATTTGAATTTTCTAATAGTGTTTCATTAAGGTGTGTTGTTAATAGTTCATTTACACATATTTTCCACACACATAAATATTCAATTCCAAAGTCATACTCGTTAAGAAATTCCAACCACCTTCTCTGTCGCACATTAAGGTTTGGTTGGGTAAATATGTATCTCAATACTAAGTGGTATTTCTTGAGTTCAAATGAATTTCCTAGAAGGTAATTCCTCCACACCTGTAGAGCATGAGCTATCACAACCAATTCTAAATCATAAGGTGCATAGTTCACTTCATGTTGCTTGAGCTTCCTTGATTCATATGCTACCACTTGTCTATCTTGCATTAATACTACTACCAATCCATCTCCTGAAGCATCTATGATTACTATGAATCTCCCATTAGGATCATGGATGGTCAACATTTGTGCTATCTTGATCCTCTCCTTCAGGAGTTGGAATGCATGCTCGCATTTCTTGGTCCATTCAAATCATGTTCCCTTACTTTAGAGTGATGTAATAGGAGATGAATTTGGGAGAACCTTTGCACAAACTTCATATAGTATCCCATGAGGCCAATGAAGCTACAAAATTTTGAGACACTCTGAGGAACTAGCCATTCCATGATCACCTTGATCTTCTTGAGGTATACAAAGACTCCTTCAGCTGAAATTATATGGCCTAGATAGTGCACCATGTCTTGATAGAATGAACACTTAGATAGATTCCCAGAAAGTTTCATTTCTCTCAGCTGCTGAAAAATATCCTCAAGTGCCTATCATTCTCTTCAACAAACTTTGAGTAGACTAGGATTTTGTCAATGAAGATCAAAACAAATTCATCCAAGCAGTCTCTACATACACTATTCATGAGGTTCATAAAATTTGTTGGTGCATTAGTCAAACCAAAAGGTACCATTGTAAACTTGTAACTTCCATATGAATTTGGGTGCCTTGGATTGAGGCTCAACTCCTGGAACAAGGTCGATAGAAAAATTGAATTCTCAATTTGGAGGAAACTCTGTAAGTTCATCAAGGAATACATCTTGGAACTCCTTAAGAATAGGATAGTCATCTAAATACGGTTCCTTGTTGCCAGGATTACTGACATGCACTACATAAATTGCACAACCCTTTTGACAAGCCTTCTTGAGTTGCATTGCAGAAATCTGTCTAATCTCTAAGGGTCTATACATTCCACAAACCTTAACCGGGTTCCCATAATCATCTAGATAGTTGATCACCTTATCCTCACATTTTACTAAAGCCTTATGCTCAATTGACCAATTTATTCCTAAAATTACATCATATGAGCCTAAAGGTGCCACATACAAGTTGACCTAGGTTTGAAAGGTTGGAAGCTCTAACTCATTGCAAAAGAGATAGGTATCTACCCTCCACTTTACTCGATTACCATACTACACTATCCATGAATTTACCATATATCTAGGTCTAGTGGATATCTTGGATATTATTCTAGGATCTATTAAAAATTCAGTAACTCTAGTACTAATTAAGATAGAGATAGATTGGCCATAAATCTTACCCATCAGCTAAATTGATGAAGCCTAATACTCTACTTGTTTGTTATCCACTACAGCTTGGATTTAGTGATGTTGATTCTATTGGTGGCTTCTTTCCTTCTATGAATTTGATCATTGAGGATAGTTCAAGGCATAATGATCACCTCCACAAGTATAAAATCCATCATGAGGCCCTTTGCGACATCCTGGCTTGTCCTCTCTAAAGCCCTTTTTCTTATGGTTGTATTTACCCTTGCTTTTGTTTTCCTTCTTGTTCTTTCCACCATTACCATATTCACCCTTCTCATGTGACTCCTTTTCCCTCTCTTGATTATGGATCTAACAGATCTTGTCTCCTTTATGCAATTTATTTTTCTCGTACTGTGATTAGAATTTGAGTCGCTATGGAGATTGGATAATTGTTATAGTTTTTGTTCCTGTTTGGTGGATTTTAGGAAGATTTCATTTAGGGTTTGAGATTCATGCTTATCCACTTCAAATCCTATGTGGGGTCTAAGTCCCATTATAAATTTTTGGAAATGAAACCATTCATCTCCCTGATACTTAGGTGCATACTTCAATAGGTTGGTGAAATTTTCCCAATACTGAATCATAGTGATATTTCCCTAGGTTCAATTCTAAAATTTTGTTACTTTCTTAGCAAAGAAAAGTTGCGATAACCATCTCCTCTTGAAGGCTTGGAGGAAAAGTCCCCAAGTGATCTCAACAAGCTGTAGATTTTGGTCTAATTTCTCTTTATCCCACCAAGTTGCTACTTCACCTGAGAGTTGATATGTAGCCCATATCACCTTAGTACTTTCAGAAAGGTTACAGAGCCCAAAGTATTTTTCCATCTCTATAATCCAAGCCTCAACTCCTACTTTGATAACCTTACCATCAAATCTGGGTGGTGCTACCCTCTTGATATCTTTCCCAAGCTCTTTCTTAATTCATCCTTGTGGACCTACCCTTGGATAGCCATCTCCTTGATTTCCTTTTACATTCCCATGGTCTTAGTCCTCATGTGCCACTCAGACTTCTTGCTCTATATGATCCACGTGAGACTCTTGTTAAGCTCTATAATTTTCTCAAGCCTCTTGTTAGGCCCGTTATCAAAACCACTACCACCAATCTCTTGCCTAGTGGTCACCATGTTGTCCCACACTTATCTTGCAACACATTCATGTATATCACATCTCAACACAGGGTTATATGAATAAACATTATTATTCAACATCCCATAATTTTTCATATGCATACATCCCTCATTCTAGAAGACATACACATTTTGGAGTCCTACATTTGAACACACCAAAAATATATTATCTAATTTTATTTATATTAAAGGTGAGTCAATAGACCCTTATTTACAAAAGGCTTTTTTTTACATCATTCTAATTTATCGACATCAGAAACAGGACATTTCTCTGGATCCTCATCAAAATTTTTATCAAACTTTACAGAAGAGGATGGTTGAGCACATAGGCTCTCCTTTTCCTCTTTATTCAACAAGGGTACATTGGGTCCACACCCTAGAAGCTAGTCCCAGATTTTGAAAAGATTTTTGATCTTAGGTGTTCGCTTCTCCTCAATCTTCAAGCCTTTCTCTATCTTGAGTCATGTAAGGGCCTGAGCTAGAGTTTTGTTACTGGGAATTTCTGATTGAACCTTCATCTTGGAATTTTATTCCTTTACGCCATTCCTACATGAGGTTCTAACAGTTTTCCCTTTCCTTCGTCCTACCTTTTGACCTTCCCATACCTACATTTAATCCAAGTTCGATCAATTCTCAGGACAAACAAATTTTTGGTCAAGGGTCAACTATCCCTAGTCAAACTCTAGTAGACTCAAAAGGCCTAGAGTTGAACCCTAAGATCTTATACCAAATGTAATAACCCATCCTAAATTTTTAATTAATTAATATTATGGTAAATGATGCATGAATATATTTCAAATTAAAAAGACATAAATTTTGGCTAAAGTCTTGATTATAGGTAAAAAACAGGTTTTGAAGGGGCCCAAAACCCTTTACATCAAAAAGAAGTTGTTAACGAAAGAAAAAGACATCATCAAAAAAACAACCCACCCACAACAATACCACAGTAAACAGTCAGCCAAAAAGATGAAACCCACCTAGCAACATTACATATTATTCAAGATATTTGCAACTTCAACATCACAAGCCGCATTCTTACCACCCACATCCCCAACAATAGGCATCTCATTTACATTAGCACCAGCCTGAACCTTGGTCTTGTTGTGGGTTCGAACCCCGGGTCCACCTGATTTTACCTCCCCAATCAAAACATAGCTCACACCCTTGCCAATAGGCTTCTCGTCTTCCATCAAATTACCATCAACATCTTCATCAATAACATCTTTACCCTTAGTAAAATTATCCACAGGGGACATCATACCAATAGATTCAACAAAAAATTTGTTACCCTCTTTACCTTTCTCAATACTAAAAATAATCCTTTCTGTGAGATTCTCTAGATTAAGGATTCTTCCTTCAAGATTCTGCTTCATCAGAAGCATTTCCTCCACCACAATCTTCAAGGAGTTCACCAAATCATCGATTTGATCCTGAATAGAGGAATCCTCCTTTTTACTAGCAATACCCCTCACTTTCAGATTAGTCATATTCATCTCATGGAAGGCCCATTTAAAAAGATTATAAAAAAGAATAGAGCCCTCCCTAGAAGCTCTCAAGACATCCACAATATTATCTTTCCTAATATAAAAAACCTCTCTACCCTCAACATCCTCCTCATGAAAGGAGAAAACCTTCTCGGTTTCAACAACAATCCCCTTACCTTATTCAGTAGCAATTGACATCACAATTAACAATTTGATCTTTTAGATGGACTCCATGATCTCAACCGCAACCGCCATCCTCTTCATCCACTTCTCCGTTTCCACCTCAGGGGTGTCCCCATTAGCATGCCCAACCCGGTGCCCACCAGAAGAAACCCCAATTTCCTTACCATCCAGAGACCCCACAAAATTATGTCTACCATCCCCTTTAAGAGGAGTATCCAGCTCAAGACCAGACTGCACCACCTTCTTCA
Source organism: Sequoiadendron giganteum (assembly GCA_007115665.2). Lineage (NCBI taxonomy): Eukaryota > Viridiplantae > Streptophyta > Pinopsida > Cupressales > Cupressaceae > Sequoiadendron > Sequoiadendron giganteum. The sequence continues at coordinate 444,514,092 of CM021109.1, read as the reverse complement.
TACTATCCCCCACAAGAAGAGCCCTATTTTTTAGAGGTGGGGGAGGAGATGACACCTCCCCGACCAAATCCTTCACATCCTTTCTCCTTCTACTAAGCATTTTATCTGCAGGGTTACCACTGCTAGTCTCATAACCCTTGTCAGGGCTCAAAATCTCTTTTTTATGCTTCCCCAAGGCAAGGGATCTCAAGTCCTCATCCGTAATAGCGAGGAAATCTGACACAAAATCCACATCCCTCGACTTCGAATCCTGCAAAATCAGCTTTTGTTTCTTCCTATTCTTATAGGTCACTTCCTCATAAACTGTAACATAACCCTTATCAATTTTCACATCCTTAGGAGTTGGAATAGGTCTAACCACCTCAAAGGCTTTGCAACAGTCAGATATGAGGAGAGTTAACCGAGCATGAAGAACAAGGTTCTTCTAGTTTTTCTTGTGGTCAATGATACCAGCATCCAATGAAGCCAATAAGTATAAAGGAGAGGAAATTCTTCTCTTTTGATGAAAGTGGTTGAGAAGGATGAAGTGATAGGAATTCATAGTAGAATAATGGCCTTCTAAAGAAATATATCTCATTAACTCCTCAACAACGTTGGTCCAAAGAGCCTTTAAGGATTTCCTCTGGTAACCCTCGCTCTTCACTGGTTTTAGGTCCTAAGCTTCCTCACCTTTGAAAAATAATTTCATGGAATTTTGTGACTCTTTCTTATCCATATAGGACTTCATGCCTTCCATAGGAAAGCTAGTGATATGAGCAATGGGGTCTTGAGTAATGTCGAATTCTATCCCTCCAAGTTTTAAGACCTTACTGTTCTAATGCTTAGCGACATTAGCAGTCATCTAGGGATTATTCCTATGCAACTTCTCAATATATGGAGTCAAATCACCCTTCTCCAGAATTGCCCAAACCTCCTCATTATTCTTAACATCATTACAGGAGAACTGCCTTGCTCAATTCCTATCACCACTCATGGTAGCCAAATTCATAGAGCCAAAGCAAAAAGCAACTTTCACAGCAAAGACAAAACTTCTTGATAAAGCCACTCTTAGCATACCCACAATACATGTAAGAGAATAGATGTGACATAGATAATTAATAGGCATAGTAATCCACTCCCTATGGATTTTCTCTTTTGTACCATCAAAGAAATTTGAGGCCTTAATATGACTCCTCCAAATGATAGCCTTCCACATGATAAATAACATACACACCCAACACCACACAACATAATGATTTCTATTATCTTTGTGCTTCATGATTAATATTTACAATAGCCTCTATAGGAAGAGGGTCATTGAGATCCCACTCTCGAGCCCCATGAACCCCCAAGTTAGCAAAGATATCGACTAAGCTATTTCCCTCTCTTAAAATGTGAGAAATATAATAATCATCAAAGGAATTAAAGATACTAATAGAATCCTTTATCATAGATTCAATAGTCCAAGAGGAAGTGGTGCTATTTTTTAAATTATTGATGATATTCAAAGAATCCCCTTCAAGCCACACTTTCTTAAAACCTTTCTTTTAAGCCAGTTTGAGACCATAATAAGCAACAACTCCTTTTGCAAAGTGGTTTTTATGGGTTCCCAAAGGGAGTTCCACCGTAGAAACAAGCCTACCATTAGAATTTCTTATCACTCTCCCACAACCAACAATTCTCGGATTACCTTTAGCCACACCATCAAAGTTAACCTTAACCCATCCATCTAGCGGAGCCTTCTAGGTAACATTCTCTCTTGAAGCTTTACCTTTTTGAAAAAGGAGGGAGATATCACAAGCCAACCTCCATTTTTGGGAAACACACAAATCATACTAACTCACCAAAATATTCTGCCCATTATGAAAATAAATCCTAGCCATAAAATTATCCTTAATAGCTGCCGAAACTTTATAGGCCACAGAGATAGCAAGAAGAGCAAATTTCTAAAAATCTTGTTATTATGTTAATCCCACAGACCCCAAGCAACATGGGGCATAGACAGAGACCACAACACCTACAAGGTTGGGTTAGAAGTGGGGAAGATCCATTGATACCACAATTCTTTGATCGAAGAAGGGAACACCCAGCTACAATTCTAGAGAAGGAGCACATGAGCCCACACACTTCTAGCAAAGCTACAACCAATCAACATATGGTAGGGATCCTAAACAACTTCTTCATATAGAAACCACCTATTAACAAGCATAAAACCATGCTTGACTAGATTATCAGTAGTTAATACCTTATTCTGGGAAAGAATCCAAAATAAAATATTAACCTTAGGAGTTAATCTAGGGGACCAAATAGAGGCCCAAAAAGGGATAGGGCCAACAACAGAGTCATTAATATGGAAAGTCGAAGAAACAAAAAATTGACCATTAGAAGAAGGTTTCCAAAAACAATTATCAAAAGATGGAGTAGAAGGAATATGAACCAAGGACAAAACCTTATACAAGGCTTCCAATCTCATATCAACATCATGCAGTCTTTTCCAACACCCATCAACAAATCTTCCAAACCTTAACAAGCTAACCTCCATAAGGGGTTGGGCCCAAGGCTCATCTTTGAGCGGTTTGTTTCCAATCCAACTATCTTCCCAAAAAAAAATCTTTCTCCCATTTCCCAACTACCAAAATATACCTTTACACAAAAGTCTATGCCCCTTAACCATACAATTCCATAGAGTAGACCTAGAGGGGGGAGAAAAATCAGGATTCAAAAATTCCCGTAAAGCATCAACACCCCATAAGAATTTACTTCGAGAAATCTGCACCCATTCACTCCTATAAGAGAATAACTTCCATAGTTGTTTACCCAAGAGGGAAAGATTAAAATCACATATTTTGTGGATACCAAGACCACCATCCTTTTCTCTTGTGTAAACACCATCCCAGGCCACCAAGTGAATTCATCACCTATCCTCAACACCATGCCATATTTGTTTTTTGAATACCTTCCAACTTATCCACAAAGCTCCTCGACATAAAGAAAAGAATGACAAAATAAACAAGAAGATTCTAAAGAGTAGACTTAATCAATTGCACCTTCCTAGTTTGGCTCAGCACTGCACCCTTCCAACTAGCCAGCTTAGAGTTAAACTAATCAATCAACCCTCGCCATAACGAATCTGGGATAGATGAGCACAGGGGAAGGCCCAAATAAGAGGTCGGGAGATCACCAATCCGGCACTATGTAATTTGAGCAATTTTAATTTGCTTGTACCCCGACATATTCAAAAAGAAAATCGCACTCTTTGGTAGGCTAACCTTTTTCCCAAAAGAAACTTCATACTTCTGCAAGATAGATTTAATAACCCTAGCTTCCTTGATAGAGGACTCTCCAAACATTAGAGAATCATCCACAAACTACTGATGGGAACAAATGATATTCCCAGATGAAGGAGACAAACCATTCATAGCCCCAAAATCAATAGAGCTCTGAACAAGATGTCCCAAAGATTCCACCATAATTATAAAGAGAAAGGGAGAGATCGGATCCCACTGCCTAAGACCCCTGAGCACCCAAACAAAGGGGATTGCGAACCATTCACCAAGACAGAAAACCAAGGAGAAAAATAATTGAAGCAAGAGACCCACCATCCTTTCTCCAAAACTAGAAGCCAACAAAATATTGGACATAGATCCCCAATTAACTCTATCATAGGCTTTAAGTAAGTCAAGCTTCAGAATAAACCCAACATGCTTATTAATAGTTAAGGAATGGATATTCTCATGAACCAAGAGGATAAATTCCAAAAATTTCCTCCTCGCCACAAACCCATTATGTTGAGGAGAAATAAGACAGGGTAGAACACTTTGAATCCTACAAGCCAAAACCTTTCAAAAAATATTGTAGATTGAGTTACATAAGCTTATAGGACATAACTCATCAAAAGAAGAAGCCCCCAACTTCTTAGGGACCAAAAAAATGAAAGAGGAATTCAACTCCTTAAGCAAATACCCAATCCTAAAGAACTCTTTAGTAGCCACAACCACCTCCTTAGCAATAATTTGCCAAAAAACCTGAAAGAAGAACATAGGGAATCCATCCAGACCCAATGCCTTATTCCCTTTGAAGGAGAAAATAACACTTCTAATTTCATCAGCTGAAGGAATTCCCACTAAATTCCTATTAGTCTCATCATCAATGACCTAGGGAATGTTCCCAAGAATTTCCTCCTGATATTCAAAATCCACCTCCGCTTCAGCTGAAAGTAAATTAGAGAAATAAGAGGCAACTGCATTTTTCAAATCAGCATCATTTTCCAAGACTTGATTATTGAAATTTATAAGCTTAATGCGATTATTAGCCCTTTTCTTTAGAGTAGAAAGGTGGAAAAACTTCATATTCCTATCCCCACTATTAAGCCAAATAATCCTCAACCTCTGCTTCCAGAATTCCTCTTCCTTCGCCACAATATTGTGTAACATAGAAAGAAGAACATTTTCTCTCAAAACTAGGGCCTGAGCATACCCAAAAACTTGCATAGTATGTTGCACATCATTAAGTTCCTTAGTGACCCCTTCCTTTTCCAAAAAAATATGGCCAAAGGACATTCTATTTCATTTCCTAATGTTCTCCTTCACATTGGCAAACTTCTTAGCAAGTCTAAACATAGCAGAACCATCAACTTGAATATTCCACCAATCCGAAACCAAATTCTTAATGTCTGGGTGACAAGTCCACATATTTTCAAATCTAAAAGGGAATTTTTTCTTCCCCCCCAAAAGATCCAAAGATAGAGACAAGGGGAAATAATCCGACCCCAATCTAGTCAACACAGAAAGTGAACAAGAGTAAGACAACAACCAATCCGGACTAAAGCACGATCAAGTTTCACCTAGATAAGACCATCTCCCACCTGCCTATTAGAATAGGTAAAGGAAGCACCCTTGAGATCCAAGTCAAGAAGGGCATGATCATTCAAGAGACTCATTAAATCATATCTACTATCATCCATAATCTATGATCCACCCACCTTATCACCATCATTCAGAAGTGTATTAAAATCCTCCATGATCAATCATTTACCCACAGAGAACCTAGATTTAAAGTCCCCTAGAATTCCCCAAAACTTCTTTCTGACACTCTTATTATTAGGGGCATAAATATTAGAAAGAGTCCAAAAAAACTTATCCCTTAAGTGAACAAAAGAGGTAGCAACATGATTACCATCATTAAACACCTCCACCCCTTCAATAATTCTGAGATTCCAAAAGTTTACAATCCCTCCCGAAGCACCCACAACATCTGAACTATGCATAGCACAATCCTTAAATAATTTTTTCTTCAATCTTGCTAACTTTTCAAACCCAATTTTAGTCTCTTGAATCAACACAATATCAGGCCTATGATCCCTAACTAGATTATCTAGGAGATCATGCTTGTGAGGGTGGTTTAACCCTCGCATATTCCAGGATATTACCTTCATGAGAAATTATTGGAGGTGCTCTTAGAGAAAATGTCTAGCAAATTCTGTTGTGTCCCATCCACAATACCCACTCAACACTCCTCCCTAGTACCATTGTCAGGAGGCCTACCTCTACCTCTTGACTTAGAACAACAATCATATCTCTACCTATTTTTGGTTACCACTCCCGAAGAGGGAAAGTGCTTCTTTCTATGACCTCGAGCCAAAATATTAGGAGGATAGTCCACATCCTCCATATCAACAAGATAATTTAAATTAGATAGGACCTCCAAACCTTCAAATTTTGAACCAAAATCTTGAAACAAACTTGTTTCCACCAAGGGAGACCAGCCATTCACATAAGCTTTAGCTGATTCCAAAACTTTGATTTTCTCAAGAGACACCTCTGAAGTCTCCTTCTATTACTCCAAAGACAAAGTCACAGGAGACACAACAAAATTTCCACCTGCATCCTCATCCTTATCCAAAACAATAGCATCTATCTTACTTTCTAGAAGCTCATCCTTCTCAACCAAGTTCGACTTCATTCCTTTATTTACAAAAATATCATCCACACCACTCGGGGGTGGGCCCTCCTTAACCAAGGGCTCCAAATCCCATTCATTGTCCTCATTTACTATAATATCATCCACACCACTCGGGGGCATGCCATCCTTATCCAAGGGCTCCAAATCCTATTCATTGTTCTTCACCTTCTCATGCCATTGTTTAGACATATCCTTCAGAGCTTTGAGAGGGCACTTCTTCACCCACTGACCAGCCTTTTTACAATGGAAGTAGGAAAATAGAATGGACTTATATTCAACTGCTTGTTCCCATACACCCAACTTGGATTTTATCTTTATCATAGCAGGTAAATCAATAGTTTCTTCAACATTTATAGTGAATCTAGCATAGAACAACTGCTTCCTGGAAGCCATCATTTGGTCAATCAACAAAAAACACCCAAAGGTACTAGAAATCCCTTTAAAAACTTCCTCATCCTAGAATTCCAAAGGGATCCCAATAAGTCTGACCCAAATCAAATCAGATAGAAAAGAGAACAAGTTTGGGTTAAACCCAGTTTCCCATTTCTTTAACAACAATGAGGAATTCCCCAAAAACCAGGGTCCACCTATCAAAGCCGCCAACATATCATCCTCACAGTTGAAATTGAAGGAGAAAAAACCTTTTTCCATAGCCACCACATCAAATTTTCCCTTAGGCCGCCAACAACTACCAACAATTTTACAAACCAGCTCAATATGGGGTCGAGGACCAATAAATTTACCGAACAGAGCCATGTCCATGTTTGACATACTCTTGTCAACAATGCAGTCTAGAAAAGAGATAGATTATTCACAAGTTAAGGAATTAGAAACATAAGGCACAGGTGGTGAAGTACTTTTACCTTTAGGCTTCATCCCAAACAGATTCTTCCAATGGATAGTAGAACCCGAAGAAAGTTCATTCTTAGTCTTATCAGCCCCGAATACCACATTATTAAAATTCCCATCAAAAGTAGTAGATACCTAGCCTATCCTAGACTTTTCAGCCCCAAGAATCCCCTTTTCAAGAAAGGACAATGGAGAAAGATAAATGGACACAACTTTCAGAGCCCCATTCCCCCAACAAAGTCATTACCCGACAACAAGGACCCACAATCCTTACCTGCAGAAAAGGACCCACCTGACATCACCCCCACATCAACAAGTTGACAACCATTAATTCCAGTAGCACCTTTAGGATTTCCCACCTTTCTACAATTTGAAAAAATTTCACCGCCATCACCACCACCCGAAGAGCTTCCTGCCATTTTTTTTAACTACTGGCTAAAGTCAATGATAGCTACCAATGTCCATTTAAATTGAGTCAATGATTCATATACTCACTTCAAAATTAAAATTACAATATCTAGTTTGACTTGGCTTCTAAGGCCACAAAGGCATTACATTGTACACTTTACATCAAATACATAAATGCATTACATCAAGTTACATCTTAGACTAAAATAGTCTTTTGAATAGCTAAGGATCCTCTTGACGCTCACCTCCACTGGTGGATGAGAACATGGTTGAAGGAATTTACCACCCAACCATGAAGCTTATACTTCCTTGGATTTTTTCTAACTTGAAGAATACTTCACCCTACACAAAAAATTTAGCAAGAGAAAATGTATGCAAGGTAGAATCTAGTGCGTGCCCATACATGAACAAGAAATTTCTATCTACCAGTTAGAAAATAAAATGCAAGATCTATACAAGGAATGGTAGAGAGTGATATCACAGAGTTCATACATACAAATGAACTATATTTCTTGGACAAGCATATTAAATGTGTTGCAACAATAGAAAACAATAGGTTATGGTAAAGCAAACCTATACTCTCTGAACTCCATTTTGGCACTCATCCTAGAAGGTAACTTTCTATAGTATAATATCTCATAACATCTATCTACCCTCTAGCAGCATCTACCCTGAGGTGCTCTAGTTTACTTAGGTATCACTATTCTGTTCAAGTATTAGAGTATTCTTATCACATGTGTTTACAAAAAAATAAGAATCAAATTACTAATTTACTCTCTAAATAGAAATCAAATACATGATTCAATAAAGTAATTCAACAATCAGCCATATCATTCTCATGACTTATCACTACTTTCCAACATAAGCATTACCCATTTTAAAATGAATTAAGTAAAAGAAGAAAATGAGGTATGTCACAAGTATGTGTATGTGCATAGACAAAGTCTATGTGCATACACATATATGTGCCTACTTAAGTTATTGGTTTGTGTATACATTTTGAAATAAACCATTAAATCAAATTGCAATCATTAAATAATATTTCATTTGACATTTCTTTTCTCAAAATAAATAATGCACAACAAGTTTGTATAAACAGTTTCACACATAATGTTGCTCTTTTGCATTTCCACAAAACTGTGATACTCTAACATTATTGTTTACATATGAACATTCATTGTCTTTAATAGAACCAATACTGTTTCCTACCAAATAGTTATAAAACAAGTTGTTTCATGTAGAACGTTCACAGTTTACAACTAATTCATGTTGTTCCAGCTAAGCAATTTAATGAGCAAGAGTGTTTCTAGATAAATAGTATAATGAACAAGACTATTTTCAGCTAAACATGTAACTTTACAACAAATCAATGTCATTTTCAACAAAAAACTCACTATTTACATCAATGCAATGTTGTTTCAAACTAAATAGTTACAATTTATGATACAAAAATGTCTTTTCCAACATAACGTTTATTGTTTACATCAATACAATATTGTTTCAGACTAAATAATTACAGTTTATGATAAAATAATGTCATTTTCAACACATAATTCTCTATTTAAAAGGATTCTATGTTGTTTCCAATAATGGTTTATGGTGTAGCTTGAAGTTCCATTACCTCATTTTTTAGGATTAACTATTCTAATCTTTTGAATATCAGATTTCCTATAAGAATTGCAAAAAAGTGAAGCTAATACCATCTTTTAGAAAGAATTTAAAGGTACTAAATGGTATGATAACCATTAGTCGATATAAATAAAATATTCAGAACCAAGGTAACATACTTAACTAGGTTTAGGTTGAAACCCTTATACTTACCTTTACATTTGCTCACATTTGTGGTTCTTAATCTTTCTACAGTCGTTGAGTGTTACACCAAACATAGGGTTGAGGTTGTGCCTTAGGCCTACCTCTAGCTTAGTATAGTCACCCCAAGATTACACAAATATCATTCAAATAAACATTTTATTACATGAAACATGGGAAGAAAACATCTCAATGTTCGGCCTATATCCCTTAAGGATTAGGCATTGATAGCTACACAAGGTCTCTACGACCTAACAGTGGTCTTACATCTATAATAATCAATAGTAACATATATATATAAATAAAAAAACAATATGGGCTTTGTAGCACTTCATCACCTTCGGTGATGAGCAACATTAGCATTGAGGATCTCTTCAATGCGAGTTCAAAGAAGATGGCTAAGGCCCAAATGTGCATCCATCAGATTGGCAAGATGTAAAGAATGGTATGGTTATAGTTTGAATACCCTTACATTGGCTTTAGCCTACACTAGAGGGGTGGCGATAACACATTTCACATCACCCCCAATCATAGGTCTATCGGGCTTTCCCGATAGCCCTGTGATTAGGCTGATCTTGTTGGCCCCATGGTTGTTGTTGCACCAAAAGATCGACCTATTATTGCTCAATAAAACCACCAGAGTTAATGGATCCATGAAAGGTGCTTATTCCATGTCACGAACCCCAAGGGGAGCACTAACCATCGGCCAACAATCTCCCCCTCAGTGTTACCCGAGGGGATTCGAACCTGACACCTTTGGCTCTGATACCAATTGTTGGCCCTATGGTTGTCATTGGACCAAAAAATTGACCTGTTAATGGGGCGATACAACCGCCAGAGTTAATGGATCCATGGAAGGTGGTTATTCCATGTCACGAATCCCAAGGAGAGTGTTGGCCATCTACCAATAGATCTAACAATAAAATTTACATGCAAGCTTAATACAGGTTCGACTACACCACCCTTACAAGAAATAAAAACACAGTTGACCGTATAGAGTCGTACCCTTTACATGCTTGGTAAAAACCAAAGTAAGGAACAATTAAAGAAACAATAGTCATGCATTATGTTTCATCCTACAATCATAAGGGTTCGATAGGATAGTTTATACAATTAAAATAATGCAACCATTTGGTGGCGTATAGAAAATAAGATGTGAGTTGTAAACATCAATAGAAAAGCTAATTTTCAATGAAAAAGCATTGCTTACCTCTACAACGAGGAAACTTTCTTCAGCCTTTCCCACAAACTTCATTAAACTCTAGTTCACTACTTGATGTAGTCAATTTTTCCCCTTTAGAATAGTATCTTTTTTGCATTTTACCACACCCCTACTAAAAGATAGTTTCAAAAATGACAATGGGCATTGAATGCATTTTCGCCCCATTCTAAATTTGAATCCTTGCCATTCTATCAATGGAAAACCACGTCCATCATGGGTTTTCTTCATAATTTTGATTTTAAAATTCATATTATTCGATAATTAATTTTTTTATTATTTATTTTTCAAACTTTCCATATATATATTATATACGTATATGCATATATATATGTGTGTGTGTGTGTTCTTATATATATACATACATATATTTGGTATTTGCATATAGTTTTTTTTGTTATGAATATATATCTATCATTTAAATAAAATGGTTATTGTCAATGATATAAAATGCATAATCTAGATTTATAGATTCATTCTCATATCAAATCACACTTTCATTTTTCCCTCTAAATTCATAACATAGAGTTTAGGTAGACAATTTAATATACAAGCCATTCATTTTCAATCACTGAAACATTTCAAATCATGAAATTACATTCTTCTATATATGAAAAATAGTTCAAATTCAAGTCATTATGCCATTTGTGGTGTGTGTAGCCAGATTCCCTGTAACACCCTGCCAAGGAACCTAGAGAACAACACACAAAGTAACAAAATAACCGAATGATTTTTATTTATTTTTATAAAGGCATTTGATTACAACATGATAACAAAAGAAACATCTACACATACGTCCTCAGGGTTTCATGACAACACTACTTAAAAATTCACAAGAAATATCATCACATCATTAAACCAAAGACATAAAATATAAGGATAAATCATATCAGTAATGAATGATCCAATTACATATTCATAATGTAGTCAAGTTACATATTCACATTACATCAAGTGAGATTATGACAAATCGCGTAACAACATAGTACATAACAATAAGTTCTCACATACATATAAAGAGTGTATAAAATATAGATGAAGGTCATAACACATCTATCAACCTTGTTCATGAGCATGCTTAGTGTCCATTTTCATGAACAAAGTAAATTCAAGAACCTATCATAAGAACAATATCATCCTCATTCTGCATCACCTACAAGGGAAACCCAATGGAGGATAAATCATGTTCCTCCCAACCAAGTGGTACCCAAAGGTCCACCCCCATGCTAGGAGATAATATTAGGTTGAAAAAGATAAAAAAACATGAAGACAAAACATAACATCATATGGATTGACATACACATCATGACATAACGATATCTAAACCACATAATTACAAAAAAAGCTCCTAGAGGCAATAACATAACAAAAGGTAACTCTACACAAGAGACCACATAACAAGCATCAAGAAAAGAGTGTCATCACACAATTTACTATAGGTTACCCTAGTGAATCTTCTTAGACTACCGACCCTCATACTAAGTTACCTTGGCAATCTCTACCAATTCTCGGCCCCTAAACAAACTTATGTGGAATCAAAATACCTTTCAAGAAGACAAAGTAGATGATCATTCCATTCCAGGTCATCTCAACCTACCCTTAATCTATAAAAGCACTAAGGTATAAGGCAAGGCAATCAAATTATCTGAACTATTTAATAAACACTACCTAACCCCTAATTCATTTAATTAGGTTTTCACTGAATAATAAAATCTTGATAGGTTACCTTGGTTACCTCTTAGGGTTCTGGCCCCTATTGAAAGCCACTCTCCCTAATAACATAACTCATTACCAATTATAGAGGATAACCATCATGCACATTAAACAAATCCATGAATGAACACATCTCAATCATGACATAAACCATTTAACTTTCAAAATACCTCCAAGGTAACAGATAAAAACTATGCATGGCTAAATCCCAAATTAAATCATTGCAATTGAACATCAAAGTACAAGCATAATAAGCTTTACAATACAAGTTTCCTTTCCTAGCCTCTAGAATATTTTAAGAACTCATAAACATAGAATTACACTCTTAAATTATTAACAAATATATTATTACCCATCATATACTACCATCAAATCTTCATGAACTAAAAGTTCATAAAAGATAGTTCATTGACATAATTAAATATGTTTTTTTTTTTCTATTTAAAAAAAATAAATCAATGATCATTCTTCATTAAGAATAATATAAACTCTTTACATTTACTAACCAACAATATAAGAGCCAATCAATTCTAATAAATATATATAAATCTATATAAATACATGTATATATAAATCTATATTTATATAATTGTATATATATATCCACAATTACGTTAGAATCAATTGTACAATTCAAATTTAAAACAAAAACAAATTACAATACCTAAATTAAAGGATCTCACAACATCCACATAACTCTACATGCGGCTCAAACAATTATCTTCAATTATAGTGTATGTGCCATGCAAAATAGCAACCGGTTAAGCATACAAAAGCTTGAGGAAAATTAAATAAACCCAAAGCAAAGGTAAATGAAGAAGAATCAAGAATCTACAAGGCAACACTATGATCTATTAAACAAGAGATGACTAAAGAGAGCAACGTCGGCAACACCAAACAAAAATTCGAAGGAAAAAGAATGAGGAAACTACAAGAAGTTGGTTGCACACAGACTTTCAAGGCAAAAGAATAAGGAGACTACAAGAATATTGTCCATCGGGAAAAGGTATAGGAGATGGGAACGACTCTTCCTAACCATCCAATAAGATGGTTTTCTACAAAGAAAAGGATAATATTCTCGGTTTCTAGAGAGCTCATGATTCAGGTTGCACCAAAAAATGAAGCTATATGAACACAAATGGCATTGTGGTTCCATTTCATGCAACCACCATTAAGTGTTTTACTAGCCAACAAGACAAAGGGAATTCTTTGTAAAAGGATAATTTAGTATGTTCCAGGCACCAACTATAATGAAACTGCATGCTGACATTAAAGTTTAAGAAATTTTCTTTAAGATTCAGGGATAAAATCATGTCGACTATGAGGTACAGATGATTAAATCCCAATGTGATATGAAGCAATGATAGAGTCTGAAAACGAATGAATTCAAGGGATACAAGCATGAAAACTAACTATGAGATCTGGTCTCATCCCAGACATGCATAACGCTTAAGTATACTAGAAATAACGTACAAAGAAACATAATCTCATCCCCATAATAACAGATTCCACACACAAAAAAAATGAAGGTAAAGAAAAATACCATAGAACAAATAGTTTTGCAAATCAAATTCTTCATATAATGGATTTATCATTTGATGGTGCAAAGGTGTATTGTTAAAAAAATTCCATCTACAACATACTGGCATGAAACATGAAAGGTTATGAGAAATCTTTCAAGAAAGAGAAATTAACAAATGTAAAACCAATTTTATTATAGTTAGGTTTTAATAATTTTTGTTTCCTTAAAAAAATTCTTCAATTATTTCAAACTAATCAGGAACAATTTCATTTACGAAGTTTGTACAAAAGATTCAACAAATGAATTCTACCACAAGGAAGAACAATTACCATAACCAACATTCAAAAGATTTTATTCAAGAAAATGCAAAACAACAAAAAAGAACCTGAAATATTTGGTCGAATCCGATGTAGATTGAAGCAAAAATCATAAAATCCACAACTCTATATTTTTCCGAAATGCACAAATCCTTTGAATTCACTATCTCCAAAACTTTTTAACCAAAACATAGAGAAGAAACTTTTTCCCAAAACCGCTGTGAAAACTTTTCTCCAAAAAAACAAAATTGTTGTGAACTATTTTTAATAATCAAAGATTTTTAATCCATTTTCAATTAACTCATAATACCAAAACTTAACTAATTGTTAGCATGCAAACAAGATTGAACAAATAGATCTAATTAAACAATTACACAATTTAATACTTTCTAACTCCAAGTCTAGGTTTTAGATATTTATTTATAATCCGTTGAAAACAAAACCTTCAATAATATCTACTTTACATTTATTTAAATTTGCACATTAAAATTAATAAATACCTATTTCTCAAAGTTAACAATCGTATTTAAATAAATATCATGTTTAATTAACTTAAGTAATCAAACCTTTTAAAACAAAAATCAAATTTTAATTATTAAATTATCTAAACATAAATATTTTAATTTAACATTTCAAAAAAATTACACTAAATCAAATAACTTATTAATAAACCATTTAACTAATTAATGAATTACCAATCACGACACAAACATGAATGACACGAAAAAATTGAATGACAAAACAACAATGGGTGACAAACGGATTATCATGCTATAAAGGAATGATGGCCAAAGAAGGACCTACCATTATCTCCAAAACAATATGTTTCCATTGGGTCATGGAACACTCAAACCTAACAAAGTAGGTGGATTCAATGCTTAGTACCTACAAACTACATCAAATAGCACTGTCAAACATATATGCATAAACTAACAATCACACCATGAAAGAGAATCATAGTGTAGCAAGGTACTCATGAGTGAGTAATGCTACATTGTCTCCTTGACCAAGACTAACATACAATACTACATCAGAACAAAAAATTAAATACATAATTATATACACACTAATACTCTGAAACAACATAAAACCATAACACACATAATGTTCATCATAAGGTCACCACACAAACATAATAAGATGATCAATAATGTCATCAATGTATCATTAACAAGGTATAAAACTAACATAGTATCAGTGTATTGTAACTGAAATAAAACAATATAATCTCAAAAATAGCTAAAACAACTATCAATTTAAGAGAAAAAAAGTGAAACAAATAGTAGCAACTGGAGGGACACTACATCCTCCCCCCTAGGATAAGGCTTACTCATGGAAGCCTACAAAAAGATATGGATAAATATCTCACATGTGTGTCACATCCTCCCAAGTAGCTAATGCCTCGTCACTAGGATCCCACTAGACCCTCACCTGATCAACATCTTGACCCCTGAGGGCGAGTCTCTTGTGTTGAAGAATGCCCATGGGCTCCAAAGCTAGCTGACTATCCTCTACCTATAATACATTCCAATCGAGAACACGTGAAATATCAAGATGATAAGGTCTAAGAATAGATACATGGAATACATCATGAATGTGAGACAAACTAGGCAATAAAGCAAGATGGTACGCTATAGGACCAATCCTCTGCAAAATATCAAATAGTCCCACAAAACGAGGCACAAGCTTAGAGCCTTTTCCATAATGGATCAAAATATTTCATAGATGCACTCGAAGAAATACCCTATCACCAAGTGAAAACTAATGATCCATTCTATGCACATCGAAATACTTCTTTTTCCTGGCCTACACCACCACCAAGTGCTTTTTAATGTGATCAACCTATTGCTCCATATCCTGAAGCATCTCAGGTCCATGTAAAACTCTATCTTCAAGTTGGTCCCAACTCAATGAATTCTGACAAGGACGTCCATACAATTCCTAAAAATGAGGCATACCTATGGAACTATGATACCCATTATTGTAGGTGAACTGCATTAAGTAAAAATAATATTCCCATCATGACTATTGATCCATTACATACATCCTAAGAATATCCTAAAGAATCTAATTGACCCTCCCAGTCTTTCTGTCGGTCTCTAGATGATAAGCTAAACTGAAGTTCAACTGAGTACCTATGGAATGTTGTAATGATGTCCATAATGTCTATAATGTTGATGTAAACACATGATCTCTAGCTAAAATTATTTTATGATGAATTTTGTGCAACCAAACAATATCCTCCATGAATATCTTGGCCATAGCAGGGGCATTATAGGAAGAATGAATTGGAGAAAAATGTGCTACCTTAGTCAACCTGTCAACAATAACCATAATAGAATCATGTCAACAAGATGACATAGGTAAACCTACAACGAATTCCATCGATATTGGTGTAGGAGCACCTACACCTCACCCTCCATCTTTGTTCATTTGATAGAAATTGTGGTCCATAGAGTTAGTATTGGTCTTTTTGGGGATGTTTGCCTCTAATAAGGTCTAGTAAGATCATTAAGTTCATTAGTATTGGTCTAGGTTGAGTTTGGAGTTTTAAGTCACAATGTGCTCAAACACCATCTTGTATTAAAACAATGGCCTTGTAGCCTTTGAAGGCAAAACAACATGAATTTGTATGTAGGTGGGAAAGGTTAGAGTTCTTGACAATGTAATAAGGCTGATTTCAAGCCTTTAGTATGGTTTTGGAGTCATAAGTTGCAAAACATTTCAATGCACTGGTAAGGATAATAAATTGTGTAAAAGGCATGAGTTTGACCTCCAATGGTCATTAGTAGTTCAAATTTCTGTTATAGGGAAGTTGGTCAGTTGTAGGAGGTAGTTAGAAGTTGAAATCAATACATATGTTCTTCTAATGCCCGAGGAAGCGTGGTTGTTGAGTTCAAAATAAAGAATTTCTCTTGGTGGAAACGTTGATCACTATTTTCCCTGGTTTTTCTTGAATTTTTCTTATTGGCATAAGCCCGTACAAAATTGATATGCATTGAATTTGTGAGCACTTGTTAGTGTATGTATTTTCCATTTTATTTCATTGGTTTGGAGGTTTAGAATCTTATCTGGTGTGTGAGGGATCAACAAACACAGAGGTTGCCCTGTTTTCTATGTTAAGGGTTTGGGGGTGATATTATGAAAAACTAGCCAATCCACCTACTATTTTGGGTTTGTGGCTCAATGGATTGGCTTGTATCATGGTTAGTTAGGTGTGTGAATGTTGTGGAGACCGAAGGGGTGAAGAGACTCAACACATTGTAATGTTCTTATGCTGATTAGGGGAAGTGTGGCCATGACGAGAGGGAACCCAAGTGGTGATTTTGAGATATAGCATGGAGAATGGAATTGTGAGTGTTCCTTGAGTTAAGGAAAACATATGGTGGGGCGTTTGGACCCTTGGTAGGCTTTGGGAGAGTCGGGAGTTAGGATTTTCCTTAAAACCTCATTTTGGTGAAGGTTTAGGAGGGTTTGTGAGCAGAGGGTTAAGACAAGTTCTTGGGGCCCTAAGAGTTGACAAATCTTGAGTTTGAGAGCCTTTGCTAAGACTGTTTTAGGTTATTTTTGTTTGGGGATGAATTTGAGTGAGGGTTCCTTTGAAAAAGAGACTAATTGTGAGGCCTAGAACCCGGGTGTATGTACTGAAAGTCTACATTGGTCCAAGGGAGTGACCCCTAGTTTTCCTATATGTTGTAAGACCCTAAAAAGGGTTATCTCAATCCATTCTTTAATTGCCAAGTGTTTTGGGAAGGTTGTGAGGAAACTAGCCTAAACTGGTTTTTGGGTGTTACATGGGGTAACTGATTTGAAGGATGTTGAATGATGATTTTGGAGTGATCAACCTTTGAGGTTGGGATTGAATGGTTAAGTTACCATCATATTCATGTTGAGAGGTCTTGTAGGGTCTAGGTGGAGGTCTTGAGTGTTTTACAAACTTTGGGGCTTAAGATCCTTGAGGGTGAGTTAGTGTCCTTAAGATTGGAGTTGGGTTCTTGGTTGAGAGTTTTGTTTTTTTTTTCGAGTGATCCCTACCTAGCCTCTGCATCATAGTGGTATCAGAGCAAGGGAGTAGGTATTTTTTGAAGATCAAGATTGAATTTTGTGTTTAGGAAGAAGAAGGTAGTTGGAGGGAACAAAATGCCTCCTAAAAATAATGTTGTTGCAAGGAAACTAGATACTCATGAGAAGGATATAGATATACTGAAAAGGGAGATGGCTGCAATGAAAGCTAAGGGCAAGACCCTTCTCGAGGAAAGTGAGTCTGAAGAGGAAGAGACCTCTGGTGAAGAAGAAGAGATGGATCCAGATGATGTTAGAACAATGAAGCTATTGAAGGCTGTGAAGAAGGATGGACATGGCAAGATGGATGTGCCTATGTATGGAGGAAAACTTGATAGTGAAGAGCTCTCGGATTGGATAGGGGCTTTGGAGAACTAATTTGATAGTGAAGATGTTGATGAAGGACATAAGGTGAAGAGAGCAAAAAGAAAACTGAAAGGACATGCTTTGGTGTGGTGGAATTTTATGCAAGAAGATAGGTTGAGAAAAGGCAAGAGCAAGATCATTTGTTGGGAGAAGATGAAAGCAAAGATAAAAGGTAAATTTCTTCCTTTTGATTACAATATTCAATTGCCTAAGAAATTGTAGAATCTTAGACAAAAAGAGTTAGATGTGCAAGCATATACTGAAGAGTTTTATAGGCTAAGCATAAGGACTAAACATGAAGAAGATGAGGAAGAGATGACTACTAGGTACTTGAATGGTTTGAGGTTCAACATTCAGGATGAAATTAGCATGATGGCACCAAAATCAGTAGAGCAATGCTTTCAAATGGCAATGAGGGCAGAAGAAAAGCTAAAGAGGAGACAAGAGAAGGCAACAAGGGGAAGAGGTAACACCTCTAGAGGAAGGGGATTCAATCCTAGTTCAAGGACACACAATGAAGGCCAAGGAGATGAAAAAAAGGATCAAGAGCAATCTGATTCAAGAGGTGGATGGAGAGGTTCAAAAGGCAGATTTAGTGGAGGAAGAGGATCATATCAGTTCTCAGGAAGATGCTATAATTGCAACCAGCCTGGACATCCAGACTTTAAGTGCCCTGAGAAACAAGGCTCAAGCTCTCATGGTGGAGAAAGGAGGAATCAATTAGTGCATGAGGAGGAAGAGAGTGTGAGTACACCTATAGTGAACCTTACATCAGAAGAAGGAGAGGCACTCATGATAAGGAGAACAATGTTCCAAGCATCCAAGGAGGAAGATTCAAGCCAAAGAAGGAGCCTATTCAGAACTACATGCAAAAGCAAAGGTAAAGTGTGCCAAATTGTCATTGATTCTGGTTCTCAAGATAATCTAGTGTCTAGGGAAATGGTGGACAAGTTGTGTTTGGAAAGATTACCTCATGAAGCACCTTATAGAGTCTCTTGGGTAAATGATAATCAAACCTTGGTAGTAAAAGAGCAAGCATATGTTGATTTTCAGATTGGGGAGTATAGTGATAGGGTCCTATGTGATGTTTTGCCAATGGATTGTTGCCATGTGCTCTTGGGGAGGCCTTGGCAATTTGACAGGAGATCTATGTATGATGGCTGGGAGAATACATACACCATCAAGAAGGGGGACAAAACCTTTAAGTTGCTTCCCTTGAAGACAAATGTAAAGGATAAAGGGAAGGCTAAGGTAGTACTGTTTGGCCATAAGGAGCCTTTGGGGCCTGAGGATAACAGGTCTGATGTGATTGCAAGTATGGAGCAGGTTGGTAGAAATATGACAATAAGGAGCACACCTATAAGTGGTGTTGGAACAATAGATATGAAGGGAAGGTGTGGTTTATGTGAGAATGAGGTGAATTATACCCTTGCATGGCATAATGAGTTGGATAACAAGGTGGTTCAAACTGGTAACAGGTAGAATGAGATAAAGGGGTCCTTGGAGAAGCAAGAGGAGGTTGATAATGTGCTTGTTGGGACTCTTAGATGTCCTGTGGTCTTGCAGCAGGTCAAGGAGCAGTCAATAGGCATGAAGACAGGGTTTGGTGGAAAGGCAAATGAGAGGATAGTCGGTCATGAGACAAGGGGGACAGAGAACCAAACACTTGGTAGTCTGATCATAGTAAAGGAAAAAAAGTGTAGTGGTCTGATGACAGTAAGGGGAGAACAGTGTATACCAACATAGTTGGATTGGTGCAAGCATGGAGAGGGAGCAAAGAAGGAAGCAGTTTTACATGGCTCTAATATTTGTTTATTTGTAGGTCTAAGAACAAAAGAAAAGATCAATGCACATGAGAACACATTCCAAGATACCAATTACACAGGGAAAATTGTTGCAAAACTAGTATACCTGAACCAATGGGGAGGATTTCCTAATCAGTGGATCATTTATGGAGCTTGGAGACAGTGGGGTCAAGGCCAACTCATGGGGCATGAGTATTTTCTAGGGGGGGTGTATGGTGCAGGAGCACCTACACCTCACCCTCCATTCTTGTTCATTTGATAGAAATTGTGGTCCATAGAGTTAGTATTGGTCTTTTTGAGAATGTTTTCCTCTAATAAGGTCTAGTAAGATCATTAAGTTCATTAGTTTTGGTCTAGGTTGAGTTTGGAGTTTTAAGTCACAATGTGCTCAAACACCATCTTGTATTAAAACAATGGCCTTGTAGCCTTTGAAGGAAAAACAACATGAATTTGTATGTAGGTGGGCAAGGTTAGAGTTCTTGACAATGTAATAAGGCTGATTTCAAGCCTTTAGTATGGTTTTGGAGTCATAAGTTGCAAAACATTTCAATGCACTTGTAAGGATAATAAATTATGCAAAAGGCATGAGTTTGACCTCCAATGGTCATTAGTAGTTCAAATTTCTGTTATAGGGAAGTTGGTCAGTTGTAGGAGGCAGTTAGAAGTTGAAATCAATACATATGTTCTTCTAATGCCCGAGGAAGGGTGGTTTTTGAGTTCAAAATAAATAATTTCTCTTGGTGGAAATGCTGATCACTATTTTCACTGGTTTTTCTTGAATTTTTCTTATTGGCATAAGCTCGTATAAATTTGATATGCATTGAAGTTGTGAGCACTTGTTAGTGTACGTATTTTCCATCTTATTTCATTAGTTTAGAGGTTTAGAATCTTATCTGGTGCGTGAGGGATCAACAAACACAGAGGTTGCCCTGTTTTCTATGTTAAGGGTTTGGGGGTGATATTATGACAAACTAGCCAATCCACCTACTATTTTGGGTCTGTGGCTTGTTGGATTGGCTTATATCATGGTTAGTTAGGTGTGTGAATGTTGTGGAGATCGAAGGGGTGAAGAGACTCAACACATTGTAATGTTCTAATGCTGATTAGGGGTAGTGTGGCCATGAAGAGAGGGAACCCAAGTGGTGATTTTGAGATATAGCATGGAGAATGGAATTGTGAGTGTTCCTTGAGTTAAGGAAAATATATGGTGGGGCGTTTGGACCCTTGGTAGGCTTTGGGGGAGTCGGGAGTTAGGATTTTCCTTAAAACCTCATTTTGGTGAAGGTTTAGGAGGGTTTGTGAGCAGAGGGTTAAGACAAGTTCTTGGGGCCCTAAGAGTTGACAAATCTTGAGTTTGAGAGCCTTTGCTAAGACTATTTCAGGTTATTTTTGTTTGGGGATGAATTTGAGTGAGGATTCCTTTGAAAAAGAGGCTAATTGTGAGGCCTAGAACTCGGGTGTATGTACTGAAAGTCTACATCGGTCCAAAGGAGTGACCCCTTGTTTTCTTGTATGTTGTAAAAACCTAAAAAGGGTATCTCAATCCATTCTTTAATTTCCAAGTGTTTTGGGAAGGTTGTGAGGAAACTAGCCTAAACAGGTTTTTGGGTGTCACATGGGGTAACTGATTTGAAGGATGCTGAATGATGATTTTGGAGTGATCAACCTTTGAGGTTGGGATTGAATGGTTAAGTTACCATCATATTCATGTTGAGAGGTCTTGTAGGGTCTGGGTGGAGGTCTTGAGTGTTTTGCAAACTTTGGGGTTTAAGATCCTTGAGGATGAGTTGATGTCCTTAAGATTGGAGTTGGGTTCTTGGTTGAGAGTTTTGTTTTGTTTTTTGAGTGATCCCCACCTAGCCTCTGCATCAGATATGATAGCCCACTTCCATTAAGGAACAAGATGTGGTTGCAACAGTCCTACAGGATGTTGGTGTTCGACCTTAACTCTTTGGCACTCAAGACATATTGAAACAAAAATAGTGATATCATGCTTCATTCCAGGCCAAAAGTATAATTGTCGAAGGTCTGCATGCATCTTCTTAACACTAGGATAAGCTGAATAAGGTGCTTTATGTGCCTCTGACATAATTAGATTGTGAAGACCCTTTGTATGTGGTAGGTAGATACAACCCAAATGTTGCAAAAATCCATTTGAATCGAGAGTATATCCTATGAATCTACCCTCCAAGGGTCTACCTGATCCTAATTTTGTCTTCACCTCCTGATACAGTCTGTCTGTAGGAAATGTTGCTAAAATTTGGCTCCTCAAATCAACTCTAAGAGTCATGATAGAAAGCTCATTCCTTCACCGACTAAGAGCATTAGCCACTACATTCTCCTTTCCCTGGATAAATTTCACCTCGAAGTCATACTCACATAAGAAATCTATCCATAGTCTCTACCTAGCATTCAAATTAGGCTACGTGAAAATATATTGCAGACTATGGTGATCATTGTGAAGTTCAAAATGGTGCCCCAATAAGAAATGCCTCCACCAAACTAGAGCATGAACAACTACAACTAGCTCGAGATCATGAGTAGGATAGTTCAATTCACGATCCTTGAGTTTGTGAGACTCATAAACAATCACATGACCATCTTGCATCAACATGAATCCTAATCCCTCCAAAGATGCATCAGTGTAAATGACAAAGTCCTTAGTAGGATCAGGAATGGATAAGATAGGCGCACTAGTCAAATTTTCCTTGAGTGCCTAAAAAGCCGACTAACACTGATCTGACCAAATAAATTTATTCCCTTTCCTCTGAAGAGAAGTAATGGGATGAGAAATCCTTGAAAACCCTTGAACAAACCATCTGTAATACTCAACAAGACCCATAAAACTATGAACCTGAGGTACATTAGTAAGTGTGGGCTAGTCAATGACGGCTTGGATCTTCAAAGGATCCACAACAATTCCCTCTCTAGAGATAACATGAACATGGTATTTCATCTCAATCTGGAAGAAATCACACTTCATTAGATTTGCAAATAGTTGATTCTCTCTCAATCACTACAATACCTATCTCATATTCTCTTCGCGCTCCTTCATATCTCTCGAATAGATCAAAATATCATCAAGAAACATGAGAACAAAATTATCAAGGTATGTGAGGAAAACAACATTCATCAAACTCATGAAAATGGATGGTGAATTTGTTAACCTGAACAGTACCACTGTAAACTCATAGTGCCCATAACGAGTTCGAAATGTCATTTTATGAATGCCCATTTTTGAAATGTGCAACTGATGGTAACCCGATTTCAGATCAATTTTAGAAAACATGTTAGCTCCCTTGATCTGATCAAAGAGATCATAAATTTTGGGCAAGGTATATCGATTCTTTACCATCATTTTGTTCCATTGATGATAATAGATACACAATATGAGAGATCCATCCTTCATCTTCACAAAGATGACAGGTGCTCCTTAACGAGAAACACTCAAACATGAAAAACCCTTAGCCAAGAGTTCCTCCAATTGTAGATGAATCTCTTCTAGTTCTTGTGTGTTCATTCTATATGGAGCTCAAGATATAGGCTCTGCTCCAGGAACTAGGTTGATTATGAAATCTATTTCGCATTTTGGTGGCATACTAGGAATATCACTAGGAAAAAAAATTGTGAATTCCCCAAGAATAGGGTAATCATCAAGAGATATATTTCAAATATCCCCTACCTCCAAGTCATTAACTGTTGCTGCAAATAGCTGACAACCTTGATGAATGCATCTCCTTAATTGCATAGCATATATAATCCACAACAAGATGGGTCTTTGTATGCTAATTATTTCAACTTCTATACTAGAATCATCTAAGCAATGTACTATCTTTTTTCAACAATCAATCACTGCATGATGGGATTCCAACTAGTCCATACCCAAAACAGTGTCATAAGAACCAAGAGGTGTAACACAAAGATCTACTGAGGTAGATAGCAATCCAATCCTTAGTCCATAATTAGTAACAAGGGATTCTACTACTACCTTCGCCCTAGAGGAAAATTCAACCTACCACCTATCACCTTGCTTTACTACCATGATCCCACATCGCTCAATAATAGATGGAGAAATAAATGAATTAGAAGCTCCAGAATAAAAAACAATGGAAAAATTAGTACCTTATAACTGACCTGAAGTCTCAACCATAGTGTTCTGATGATCTTCTTAACAGTTATCTATCGTAACAAAAACCCTATGAGAATGGCCCACATCTCCAACTATCGGCTCTGAAGTTGTTGAACGTTGACCAAATCCTGATGTATCTCTCATAGGGAACTGCCTAGCAATGTGTCCCTATTGATCACATGAAAAACAACCAGTACCTCTGCCAAAACCTCTGCCACCTAGAGGTGCATTCGATTTCTGAAAACTTCCTCTACTAATTGTAGACTGTGCACTATGTGTTGGTTGATCCTGACAGTTATGCTTGTTACTCTACCAGTTATGATTCATCCCCGATAGTGAACTGTTACCCTGTTGAGCTTGAGAATTCATATTCTTTGGTGGGTAATGCTACAACTGTTGTTGTTGTCCACCCTTAACGGGTGCCTTCTGGTTCTGAGAAGAACCCCCTATCTGAGTCTGACCACCTCATAGACCAAAGCCTATAGTAGGTGCACTACCTATCTGAACACCTGTATCTCCACCCAAAGCCATGGTAAAATTCTCCTCCACAAGTCGTGCATTCTCCATGACCACCTCCATAGTCTTTGGCTTGAAGAATCAAACTCCTCTGCTAATACAAGTGTTCAAGATCCTCACTATTGTATTTGACTCCAATTTCCAATGAAAGTTTGTTGGAATATCGACAATCTATTGTCGAAATATTGATGAAAAATTGAAATAATTTTTGTCGATTTCTCAATTAGCTTTAAAAATTTGAAATCATGACTCAACTTCATTGGTTGCCACCATGAAAAAGGGACCTAGTGTTCATCGGAATATTGACGGAAATTTCATCAATCTAGTGATGAATAGTAGCCAAAACACAAGTGGCATGCCTTTGCCAAAGCATCGGATCAACAACAAAAGTTCATCAAAATTGTGATGAAATAGGCAAGTCATTATGATGAAAGTTTTGTAGAACATATTGCAAATATCGGTGAAAGATCAAGACTATTACAATGATCAAAATTTCTTGAGAAGATATATTAGGAGGACTAGCCTATGGTCTCAGCGATGGAGTTTCATCGGTGAGATAGTCATCTTCTCTCATCGTTCAAGCATGAGGGAAGTATATCGGCAAGACATATACCATCATAGTAAGTTCTAAATGCCTACTGGACCCTTTATATCATGCTGATAAGATTACATCGGTAGGATTCTTGGTGACATACTTGAGATTGAAATAATAATCATCAGGGAGACTCACCACATCAAGGAAATTGTAGAATATCCTAGCGATACATGATCTCTTGCCGATGAAGATACAAATGGATCAAAATAATTATCAGGGTGACTCTAGGCAATATTTGATGTCTAAGACATTTCTGAAAGGACGTGTCCTTTCAAAAATTTTATGTATAAGTATCCATTTTTT
Source organism: Sequoiadendron giganteum (assembly GCA_007115665.2). Lineage (NCBI taxonomy): Eukaryota > Viridiplantae > Streptophyta > Pinopsida > Cupressales > Cupressaceae > Sequoiadendron > Sequoiadendron giganteum. The sequence goes on along the minus strand of CM021109.1, from coordinate 444,488,539 downwards.
GATATCAAAAGGATGGAGGCGAATAGAAAAAAAGAATATTGTAGAGTTTTTTTTGGTAATGATGAAATCATCAAAAAGACTCAGATGCATGCATGAAGTTGGATGAAGTTAATGAAGATATATGAATTTGTGGCTTAGTCTTTGGTATCAGCTATCTGTGGAATTATACAATTATTTGACTGTCTCCATTTTGATTATTTTTTGTTGTTAAAATTATATCAAGTATATATTAGTTTGTTGATACACATGTGATGTATTTGTGTGATGTGATCATTTGGTTCTTTCAAGTAAAGATTAAATCCTTATAATCAATCATAGTAACTGGAAAGTATTAATTGGATCAATAAGAAGAATCAAATAATTAGGTTTGGGCATTATATAAACCACTACTATCACAACTATTGAAACATGATTAGGTATTGGGTTCTCTCCCCTACATTAAATTAAGGAAAAAATTATTGTAAACACAATATGTATAGAAGAATATGAATGCAAAGGAAAATGGATATTACAAAAAAATAAATGTAAATAAAAGTAGTGTGAGTAGAAAATGAATCTAAATTGGTCTTGAACAAATAAAATCATACCCAATTAACATTAATTTATACTGACCTTGTACTCATTTCCATTGTCAATCTTGAAGGTTACTTTGATGCCTTCTGCAGAAAAACTATGGCCACGAGGCAAGAGAAGGCAGGAAAATCAAGTGTATATTTATGACTTCCTAACAATCAAAAAGAAACAAGCAACTAGTCAGCTCTATTAGAATAGAATAATCTTATGAATTGATTTTGTTTTTTTCAATGTCTAATGGATAGTGGACCTAGTTCTATTGAATTGAGATACTACTAAGATGCGTTGACTGGTGATTTTAGACTACCGATATTCTGCTCCAATCTCTATAAGTTACTTTTGTCTTAAATATATTCAAGATAAATCTACAAAAAAATTCCATGATCTCTTAGAAATTATGCAAATTATTTTGTTAATACTTCTCCATTTTGATATTTTCTTTCAAAAATTCATAGAAAATATGTAATGCCATATTTGAAACTTAAATATTTTAATTTTACTAGTTCTGTAATTATAGGATATGATTCCAACAATTGTGAAATGCATTGGCAATATGTTGGACGAATGAAGTAAACTATAGAATTGGCAGGTGTAAAGCCAAATTCCTTAACCCTTTCCAACATACTTCTTTCCTATTATAAAACATGTGCTTTGGAACAGGGAATAAAAATCCATCTAAGTATAATGAAAAGAGGATTTTTGTAAGATATTATATTACAGTAAGTTGAATGAATGTAAGTAGAGAAATTTTTGTATACCTGCAGATGGTACAAAATTTCATGGTTAAGTGGAAGCCTCCCATCAACAAAAAGATCCAAATATCTGTTTATCTATCTCAACCGAGCCTCTAAACCCTTCAGAGCTATCAAATTTTCCACAAACCTGTTATGTACAAAAGTCAAATTTTAGAGTTATGTCACCACTAAAAACAAAAGAAAAAGAGATTTAAAACCAAATCCACACACAACACAATGTCCATAGTGAAAATTTAGCACTTTCTTTCATCTTTGCATATTGGTTTGATGCTTCAAACAATGCATTTCTTATATTGAAAAGTGCATTACTTTATTGATATTATCTTTGTTTCAAGAATATTTTAATATTCTCTAATTAACAGGGCCAACCATGTGAAGGTGGAAGATCATTTGGCCCCTCCCCCCACCCCCTCACATCACTCTCAATTCCCCATACCTGATCATATGACATTAATCATTCATTCATTTATCTTGCTTTAATAACATATAAAATTCATTCATTAACATATTCACATTCATTCATTCATCCATTAATAACATATAACATTCATTCATTAATATATAGCATTCATTCTTTCAATTTTTACATATTATCAAAAATATAGTTGTCATAATATGATTACAATCACTTTTTTCTTGTTTCTTTTTAGTAGCTAAAAAAATCTAAAGTGGAGTATCATTTTCTAAATCATTTTTCCCCTCTTCAGTTGTTTTGATCTCTTCTTGTGATCTTAATGTATTCCTAGCCATGTAATCATGATGTGGAGACCACTACAAGGGGGGTTTTTTGCAATAGAAAATAAATGTTAAATTGATATGTTTTATTATTATTGTTACAAGTATTTCATTAATTAAAATAACATTAGAGTGGTGTTGTTTACCTAATGGGGCCACATCATGTTCCTGATCTTGTCTTATAGCCTCATGTTCAACATGTTGAACACCCTCTAAACCCTGATCTAGAGTTGAAACATGAAAGGTTAAATTAATTAATACACCAATTGTAATTAAATATGTTTCAAAGAACATTAGAGTGGTCCTCTTTACTTGATGGGGCCACACCATGTTCCTCATCTTGTCTAGCCTGATCATGCTCTAAAGTTGAAACACAAAAGGCTACATTAATTAATACACCAAATGCAATTAAAGATGTTTAATTGTATTAATCCATATTGTGTTTTGTATAGCACATCCAGTACTAGGATGCACACCATGACCTTCATCTACAGGTTGTGCTCCATCCTCACCTAGCTTCATTCCAATGTCATGTGTAGTATTATCATTGCTTGTCTGTTTAAAAAAATAGGCACATAATTACTTTATGGTGGAAATTAATATTGAATAGATTGCACAAGTATTCAATTTTAAATAAACTTTATTGAGTTTATTTACCCGCATGTCAGATGTAGTGGAAGATTGTGTTTTCCCAATCAAGACTCCTAGGCATTCAACCAGGGCTTCATAGCCTTGCTAGAAGGAAATCTTTAGGTCCTCTTCTATGGGCACTCTATTGAATTTAGAGCCCTACATTTTTGCATAAGATCATGAATTTTGCTTTATGGTGTGATAAAACCAAAATTATTTGCAATTTATTATTTAGATGCAATATTCCATTTATTGATACTTACAATTCATGTGGCTAATTTCATATAACCACCAAAGCCAATTTTGTGATGCCTATGTTTTTCTAGTCTTTCCTTTGTTGCCTTCAATGTGTCAGGAAACCTATTAAAAGTTTGAAATACACTAGATTATGTAAAAGGAAAAATTAATCATTATATAATTACATTGTTGATAGTATCACATACCTTCCTTGGCCTGGTGGTGTCTTTCCTTTTTCCTTTTTATCCTTCTCATTTCTATCTGACACCAGGTCCTTCCACTCCCTCTCCGGAATCATGGGGGGACGCTCATACTTTTTATTCTTCTCTAAATGTTACCTATATTGGTCCCTCACATACTTTAGATAGGTACCAACTTTCTTAAGGACCTTGGTTCGGTTGAATATTTTATCACCAAACAACACAACTAAATGGTTAATGAGCTCATCTTTTAAATCTTGATTTTGGGCATTCCACCGTGTACGTATGGTGGGACTGAAGAGCTCCAATGTAATATCACTTAGATGTTTATAAAAAACATCATTTCCTGCAAAATGATCATGGGATCATTAGTCTAAAAAGAGTGATCAATAAGTAAATTTCAATTGGATTATATATAATAAGAATTAAAAAATTTAAAGTACTTGGGACCTTCTCAATCTTTATGGGAATGAAATCCTCGGTCACCAAAAATGTGATTGACAATGTTCCTATACTAGTAATACGGGAAGATCCATGAAATGCTATTGAAACATCACCAGTACTAGTAGCCTTTGCATCCCCAGGTACATGTCTTGACGCATATTTTGGCATGTGATCGCTGCTAGAGGGTGCACTATCAGATGCCTACATGGTATGTGTTGCCAACATTTCAGTCAACAATATAGGCATGGATGATGGGTTCAGATGATGTGATGTATGCTCAAGAAGATCAGGATGGACACTTGTACTAAGCCCTACTCCTCGGGCAACACTCGTAGTACCCTGATCATGGCCAGTAGCATCATGAGAATGCAAAAATCCTATAAAAATAACATATATTTTAGTTCATGACATAAAAGAGTACAAAATATAAAACCATTGAGGAACTTATGTTATAATTAAAGACCTCATGATAGCGTATTTGCAATTTTTGTGCTCTCTTAGTCAATATTTTAACCCTCTCTCTTATCTCATCTATTTTGACGCATTATGAATAACAACTAAAGGATTTCTTCATTGCATTTTTTTTGGGTCTTCCTTATGATATCAAGAGGGTTTGTTGAATATGGAATATAATCATCACATAATAGTGATTGCACCTCCCTATGGATGCTCTCCTCTATTGCTGGTTTCTTTCCCCGATCAGCTGATTGCAACAAGACTATTAAAAATATTATCGAAATTAACCCAATAAACTCATGAAAAAAACATAATAATATTTTTTTTTACTTGTATCTAATTTATACAATTACAATGAGGTAAAACTATAGGGTAGAAGTTCCTAAAGATGAATCACGATCTGAGCTTTGGGCCAGAGCCTTCTCCATATGATCAATGTCCCACTGTGACAAAAATTAAATATAAAAAAATATTACCAAAATGAAACCAATAGACTTATGAAAAAAACATAATAATAAAATGGTATATTGGAGTCATTAATTGGAGGTTGGGTAAAATGGTATATATTACATACCAACCCCATAGTAACTGTGTTTTTATCTAAGCAATTCAAATTGTAATCGATTAGAAACTCTTCCCCTGCAATTATTGATTTTATCACACATACGAATACATGGTTTCCCTCATGTGCCTTGAATATGCAATTGGGTTGCTTATTTGTTGACCTAGGTCATGTACTATTTATAAACCCTACAATATTCCCTAATGCTTTTGGCCTTCCATCAATTTACATAGCCACTCCTTTATTTTGATCCTTATTTTTTAGTTGTATATAATTTTTTGATAGTGCATACCTACACATACTTCATGTATATCAAACTAGCTGCATCCAATCTTTGTAACTATAATAGGGTCCAAAATACTCCATCAATTCAATAACTTTGTCATAATAGACCTTTATTTCATCCATACAAAATAGGCCAAAACTATGTAATGACGATGGTGCTATGCGATATATCCTCTCGTTGACACAAAAAATAGTTTTTATTGGAGGAAGTTCCTTGGGTATCCATTATTTTTGTAGGTGTTTGTACACCAAGGGTACCTCAATGTCGCCTATGCTCTCATCATCATAAGAACATGACCCCCCTTTAGCAAGAAAAAATTCCATGCATTTACAAAAATTTCTTCTAATCTTTTGATCTCTAGTTGATCTCCCTCTTTTAGACCTACTACATGTCTCACTTTCCTCTTCTCTTTCCTTAATTTCCCTCACTCGAGGAAGACAGATTTGACAAATACCTATTTAGTGGTACCTACACTCATAAGGATGTTGGATGAATTTATTTCATGGTGATGTGATCCCAAGGTGACATTATGATTAATCTATCATTTCATCGCTAGAATTTGACAGGTTATAAGGTAATCAAGTCTTGATAGATTGCAATTTATTGTTACTACCATCTAAATGTGTCCATTACAAATCAAATCTACTTAACGTTTTAACTCCCAAACTTTGTAACAAGTGTTAAATGTGACTATGGTCCACCAATTATACAACCAGGGCATCAAATGTATCCTCTAATTGTAATCAAAGGAATTTTTATCTTCATTCAAGTAAATAAACTTTAAGGGAAACACCACCAAGTGGTTTATTGGACACCTACATGACTAAAAATAACAAAAAATTTACATTTCATTTCCATGTCTAAGTGGTTAACGGGGAGGGAGTTTGTACTAGGCCTGGTTAAGTCATCATAATTTTATGCTTTAGCAATAAAAATTGTTTAAGTCATCTTAAATATTCCTATGTCTATTTGCTAAGAGACTTTTGGTATGTTTTAAGGTAGGATGAGTAGTTGCATCAATGTTCTAGTTCTATATGACAAGGTTTCAACATCTTCAAATAGTGAATGTTAGTGCTCATAGTCATTTGAAACAACAACATTTTCATTATGTATGATGGTAGGATTTTTTAACTTAAAAGAATTGGTTACCCAACAAACTTAAAGTTAAAACAATTGTTTTTCAGTTTAAGGGGTTAGCACTTTCTTTCATCTTTTCATATTGGTTTGATGCTTCAAATGATGCATTTATTATCCCACTTCTATAATATTGTACTCCCATACCATTTCAATTGTTGAAATTTTTGGAGTTGATACCAAAATTTCATATCAAATACCATGTTCTTGAAGTAATTTTCTATGTTTTTACTATTTTTTTGAAGTTCTTTTGTGTTGTATGGATCTGTACAAGCTTGAAATTCTCTTAGATCATTGGTGTAGATAAATATGTGTGTTTCATTTCATTTTCATTTGTTTTGAAGTGCTAAATCACTGTTTTGTGGGAGAAAACAATCAAATAAAGGGACTGCCCTGTTTTGCCTATGTAAGGGTTTGAGGGCTAAATAGAAATGACATCTACCAATCCACCCACTATCTTGGAACTATAACTCAGTGGATTGGTGTGCAACATGGTATGATAGATTTTCATTTCATTTAGGGGTATATTAAAGAAAGAAACTTGACATTGTATTGATGCGCTAGGGCTGTCTGGGGAAATTTTCTTGTGAATTTGTGGTTATTAAGGTGGGGTTTATCAATTTGATGGATATCTTGGTAGTCATGGTGACACTATTTGATGGTCCAATATCTAATTCAAAACAAAAATATCTCTAAAAACTCTAAGAGCTATAATGGGATGGCATTAAAGGAACCTTCATATGGATGATTTTCTAATGAAGGACCTTTGAGTTAAGGTCTTCATTTGAAGATCCTTCATGCAAAGGTTCCTTTTATAAAACATTTTGGACATGAAATATTTAAAATAAAAAATACCTTCATTTGAAATTATTGACATGGCATAATTTTTGAATGAAGATTATTCATTCAAATTGTCATGACAACATCACCTTCAAATGAAGGTTCTTCATTCAATTGGTATTTTGTAGTTTTGAAATTTTGGGATTCTTTTTTTGCCTCATCCCACAGGTGGGACACACTATTGTGCAATCATTCATTAACAAAGAGATGAATGTGTGATAATAATTTAGGGTTAGAAATAAATCCATTTGAGCCTTTTATAAATGAAATAAAATTTGATGCAATCATATGCCTTGTCAAAGTTTTAACTTAACCGTAAGGGCATCATGAGTAGCTTGTTGGGCTCATTCAACAATCTCTGATGCAATGATTGAATTGTCTAGAATGTATCTACTATCAAGAAAGCCAAAAATTTTACCTATATGACTATATCTCAAGCAATAGGTTTAATGGTGATGGCAATGATATTGTCAAAGATTTTGTAATCTAGGTGTTGAGAAGCATAATTGGCCACCATCCTAGGAAAGATTCTTCATTCTCACTTTTAGGTGTTAAAATTTAACAATACCTTGATTGATGAAAGAGCCCAAAGAGCCTTTCTCCATGGTATCCAAGTACACATAGCAATGGTATTCTCTTATGCAGTTGGACATGATTTAAAGAAATTATATACGAGTTATTCATTTAACCTAAGATTTTCTCATAATGGAATCATTGGAAAAGTATGATCAAATTATTCTATAATGAAGAATTGGTCTATGTGCCTCTAGTAATCACTATAAAAAAATTTAAGAATAAAATGACTAATTGCATCGGGTAGGAGAGAATCAAAATTGAGTTCTTCAAAGATTATATTCCTCTATTCATAATTTTTAAGGGTTGTGTGTGGAGGAGGTTATCACTACCAATAAGGGAGGATACCTTTCCTTAAATATGTTTGTGGTGGAGGTAAATTAAAGAATAATTGTATGCCTCAATTTCCATCCATTAGATCTAGCTTAGCCTAGCATATACTTGGGCTCCTTTGCCCCTATAAACTTCCATTTGTTTGAGTTTATGTTATGTAAGTGTAATTCCATGCTATGTTGAAATATAAGAGGTGGAGGAGGCCAAAAGGAAATAACCCCTTTTTAGTTGTACCTTCAAATTTTTTCTTATTGTTTTATGTTTTTAGAAACTTTGTGGACATAATATTTGAGGTAGGTTGTACAACAAAGAGTAACATGTTCCCAACAACAACCAAGATGTGGGTAGATTATGGGAGTTTTTCCAAGACCTAAGGTTGGTCGATAAATATGTGAAAGACTAAGCTATTTTTTTGTCTTATCTTATACCATTTTACAAGAATGGGGGTGCCAATGTAAGAGAAGATCTTTGGAAACTAGGCATAAAAATTGCATGTTAAAGAGAATGGGGGTGCCAAACTTATAGTACTCATTGTCCCTTGGTCGTCAATTTTCCTTGAGTGCCCTCAACCTCATCCTCGTCACTGGTATTGACCTTGTTTTCACTCCCCCATACTCTTCCTCGGTGTTGGTATTGACCTTGTTTTCACTCCTCCAAACTAATCGTCGGTGCTGGTATTGACCTTTTTTTAACTCCAAACTCTTCCTCGGTGCTGGTATTGACCTTTTTTTCACTCATCCAAAATCTTCCTCGGTGCTAGTATTGACCTTTCACTTCTCCAATTTGATGAGCTAGAACCTGGTTTTGTTAGGTTTTAGAGTATGTTAATTAAATTGAAAATTATGGTGCCATTTAGCTAGATTTTAATATTCTACAATATAGTTAAGTATATATTAGCTATATTTTACATAATAAATAATATAATTATTCGACTTATTATAATTATATATTATATTCTTTAACAAAATTATTAAATACATATAAAATTATTATAATTAATAATTAATAATAAGTATATTTTTATATAATACAAAATATAATTAATATAATATATATTTAATATAATAGTAATATTAGATTAAATTATATATAATATAATTATATTTATTATTATATAATAGTATATATAGGCTTTTACCTTGATATTTTAGAGGATTTTACCATTACACTACAGATGGTTTACCATTAAATGGAAGTTGAAACTTTTTTCCAATGACACAATAGTGGTTTCCAGGCATGAGATTTGTTTCAAGCTCAAATCTCACAATATATGTAACCTATTAGCTAATACAAAGAGAGATAGAAACTAAAAAGATAGAGAATGAGATAAAGAGATGAACTTAGATAGATAGGGAGAGAGAGATGAGAGAGAAATATAAGAGATACAAAGGAAAAGAGAGAGGGAAAAGAGAAACTAAATTTTGATTGTTTGTTTCATGTCAACAATCCAAGGATGGATGTGTCCTTGGGGAGTTATGCTCAAGGTAGCATACCATTTGATTAAAGATATGATAATTCTCCTTTAAGACCTCTTCAATGTACCCATTGCACACTTAAGGAGACAAAGATAAATATAGGGAAGAAAATATAGAGAGAGAGGGAGATAATGAGAAACATACAAATAGAAAGGGAGACAAAGAGATAGAGAGAGGTAGAGAGATAAAGAGATAAGGATGAATAGATAGAGATATAGGGAGGGTGATTGATATATCTCTCCTTGTCTCTCTCTATCTCTCTATATCTCCCACTATCTATGTCACCCCCTCTTCCCCCTCTATCTAGTGAGCTATCTTTCCCTCTCCCCCCTTTCTCTCTCATTCACTCCATCTCTCCCTCCATCTCTCCTACTCTATATCTCTATCTCTATTTCTCTATTTATCTCCCTCTCACTCCTCTCTCTATCTCTTTCTATCCATATATTTCTCCACCTCTATCACAATCTCTCTATCTCTTTCACCATCCCCCTGTATCTCTCTATATCACCCCCTTTCTATGCCTCTCCCTCTCCCTCTATATATATTGATCTATCTCTCCCTCTTTCCCCTATCTTATTCTCTCTCTCTCCCTTTCTACATATCGCTCTCCCTCTCCCCCTCTTCTTTCTCTCCCTTTTCTACCTATCTATCTCCCTCTCTTCTCTCTCTTATCTCTCTTCCTATTCAACCTATCTCTCCCTCTCTCCCCCTCTTCTCTATATCTCCTCCTCTACCTATCTATATCCCTTTCTCTCCCTCCCCTCTCTATCTCTCACCATCTCTCCCTCCCTATCCCCCCTATCCATAGAATCTCTATCTCCACCTCTCTTCCTTTCTCTTCCCATATATCTCCATCTATCTTTCTCTTTCCACATATCTCTATCTCTCTCTCTCTCTTTCTCTCCCCATCTATCTCTATCTCCCAGTATATTAACTAAGAAGCCATGCAAGCATACAATAGTATATGTTGGTAAAACTATAATAGTATTTTATTAAACTATAAGTAACACTTATCTTTCTAATGTCAAGCCTTCTTATAAAAATAGTGTTTTATTAAAATATAAGTAGATTATTGTCACCACTCTTCATTCCACATGAAATGCCAAGTGTAGCGATTGTTTTGTTGCTTTTTTCAAGTTTCATTAACCAAGCTATTTAGTGGGTTGAATAAAGTTGTGTTGTGACCCTTGGTATCATTAAAATAATTAGACAATATTAGGGAGATTAGGAAGGGGAGAAAACTAAAATCCTTCAAAATAGGGGTAGTTGTGGGTTTGTTGGTTTTCTTTGTATACTATATACTTAGTTCCTCTAGGATAAATAAGTCATTGTAGAAATGAAAGATGTTTTATTATCTACCTGATATTGTTTTGTGTTTTTAAAATGGAAGAGATCTACAACTCTATAGAAATTGTTGTATGCTAATGGTCAAATTATCAGACTATTTAGATCATTTTAATTGACTACTACATAATATTTTATGTGTTGAAAGAATTGTTTCCATTATTTGTAGTTTTTACATTGGAATACATATCATATTTAATTTCACGCCAATATACTTCTTTCATAAAGATATTTTTTTGATATTTCATTGCTATTTTCATCTTAAAATTTTAAAAAATGTATTCTATAATATAGAATCATTTTCAAATTGGGAAAAAAAGGATTCTAAGAGATATATTTAATCATAAATTTTATAATCATAAATATCATTCAATTTGTATGTTGTAACTTCAATACTTTTAGTTAAAATAAAAATAACTTAAAGTTATATATACATATAGTTAAATTGGCAAAGTTTTTTGAGTTAATTGCTAAATTGATCTAAAAATGTTCAACACTTTAGATAAATTCAATTAGATATAGTTAAATTGGAGGTCTAATTTGAGTTAATAATTAAATAATGTAATAATCAATTAAAGCAAGGGACATAATTTTGGATGTGTTTAAATTTAATAAATTACAAATTAAAATAGACATAAATTACTTGAAATAAGTGCTTCATAACCCATCTAATAAAATCATAACCTATCAAAAATGCAATAGGAATTTTCTAAAGAAAATAACACTTGACCCAATCATAAGTGTATGGCCTTCGTAGAAAGGAGTGATCCATCTTAGCAATAACAAATACCTGATGTAGACCTAGGAGGCTCAACTAAACCAAACTATCAACTTGCCTTTAATAGGCTTCCAAAAATTTTATAATGACCAATTTAAACAATCCAATCAACTCTCAAAGCTTGATAAATAACAAAAGTTAGATTTCACACTTTGACTCCTTGAATCCTTGTAACAGTGCAAACCTAGTTTTTACCCAATAACTCAAAACTTTCCCAAAACACTAGAGAAAACCTTGATGGTTTTAGACACCCATTTTGGATTTATTAAACATAATTCAAGGTAAATTACACATCCTTTGGACCAAATCACCAAAATCACCCTTTCTAGGTTGTGCTAATTAGGCTGATTAGGCCTATTTTACAAAGCAACTAACCTTTACAATGATTTTGCACTTGTTGATTCCCTAAAGAAAAACTTATCTTGAGTATAATACATCATATTCACATATGATCACATCATTCTTGACCATTTGATATCATGAAAAACCTCCAAAATCTAGTATTCAAATAACCCATATCATTGACAAGACAAGTTCCATCGGGGTGAAATGAAAAGGTCATACCAAGCATATAGGTCTCACTGATGAAGTTCCATCGGCAAGAAACCTGTCTTGTCTCACCGATCAAAGAACAAGGAGTTGTATCAGCCAAAAAAATGCCATCAGAGTAAGATCCTTGAGTCAGCACAAGTGCATTTGTCTTGCCGATCAAATATCATCAGTGAAACACTCATCTTGTCTTGCCAAAAAAATAAAGAAACATACTATTGCCAAGACAAACACTATTAGAATGAGTTCAAAATGTCTTCCCAACCCACTATGTCACATCGATAAGATTACATTGGCAGGAGTCTTGGAAACATACTTGAGATCAAAGAAATAATCATCGAGGAGACTTATAACACCGACAAAATTACTAAATGTCTTAGCGATACACCATGTCTTGCTGATGAAGACACAAACAGACCAAGATAGTCATCAAGGTGACTCTAGGTGACATTTATATGAATCATATGGATAGATTATGTGATATCGGTGTAATGTCTCCCCGAAAAAAAAATGTTCAATGAACGTTAGTCAAGCTTGAATAAAAGGATCGCCCAAAGTTTCAATTGTCTTGCTGATAGAAAATTTGATGTGACAGTGGGTAAATTTGAAGATCAGCTATGCTCGTGTTCAAAGCTAGGACATTAATGGTAGTATTACTACCAGATGTGTTGATGATTTCTTGAATTTAGAAAATTAATTGAAGGTGAATTTTGCAAAGTTAGCAGCAGAGGAACGAGCGAAGGGCCAAAGGATCTTGGAGTCAAAGAATTCTAAATAAACTTGTAAGTTCCTTGTAATTAAATTTCTAGTTTTTTATTCATAAAATGGAAAGCACTAGCTCAAGAAAAGAAAAAGGTAGGAAACAAAGTGAGAGTAATGTTGTGCTTATAGCACACACGCCCTGTTTGAAATGGGGACCCTCTCTTTCTTTTGCATTGTCGGGTTATTTTCTTGCTGTCTCATTTTGTGTGCCCCCTCATTTTGGTGTCCTAGTTGGTTAATGCGCCCTTCAAAGTCTCATTTTGGCTGACCATATTTTTCCCCTAAAGTAAAACTTGCTAAGTCTTGGGTTCTTCGGGCTTCCCTCTTCCTGCTCCTTGCTTTCTGCCTTTCGGGCTTTTCCCTTCGAGCTTTCGCTTTCTTCCTTCACCCTTCACCTTCCCACTCTCTGCTTTCTACCTTTTCGGCTTTGCCCTTCGGGATTCCCTCTTCACGCTTTCTGCTTTCTTCCTTCACCCTTTGCCTTCCCACTCCCTTCTTTTTGCCTTTGGACTTCACTCTTTCTGGTTTCCTTCGGTTGTGCTCCAACATCTTTCCGACCCTCGAGCTCTAGTTCTCCCACCGTTGTCCTGAAATTCAAACTCACCTACCTCACTGGTCATCGTACCGAAATTCATTATGGGGTATTAAATGTATTAAGGGGCTATTTAAGAAAGTTTTGACATGTCATTTTTACATGTCAGGAACAATGAATAAACACAATGCGACCCTAGCCTTTTTTGCCTCCACACCCGAGCTTCAGTTTCTTCGTTCTTCAAGGATTCAACATGTCGCTTCCTCAGGCCCCCGAGGAATGATTGTCGTCCGATAGTCCTTCCCATTTTTTAAGGCTTTATGATCAAAAAATTAAACGATAAGGGAGAAATTCTTGAAAACCTAACAGGGAAAATGTCTCACCTTAAAACCCACTTGCCCATTTTTTTGAAAATGTCCCTTAGAGGACCCAAATTTGAATTCAGAACCTCGTCATCCCATTGTTGTTCTTCAGGCCTGAGACTCTCTCCAGTCGCAATGTTAACTTGGTGAAAATCGTCTTGATGATGAAGCATCTCTCGAGTCCCGAAATCTGAAACTCCCCTTCCGATTCGTTGTTTCTCAATGACATCCTTGTTTCGTCCATCCGATCATCGGTCTTTGCTCCTCAAATTGACTTGGGTTTCCAAAAAGAAAGAAGAACGACATGTCCAAATGCTCATCGGGTCCCGGTCCCTAGAATTCCATCCCCGGACTGTCATTCCAGGTCATTATTTTCACAACAGATTTCTCCTAACATCCTTCCGACTCCTAGACCCCAAGCTCGTAAGGTCTACATGGGAGTTAAATCAGAAAAATTCAAAGCCCAAGTCACCTCCGGATCCTGACCTTCGAACTTCCATCCTCGGACCGTTGTCATTGTTCCACCATTACACATGACCATCTTCAGGTGTCTTTTCGGCCTCAGGGCCTCTATAATTTCCCTACTGCTCAGGTTCTTAATGATAAAATGTAGAATCCTCGCCTCATTCAAACCCCGACTAGACCTCCATCCCCAGAATTTCATCCTGACCCCACCATCCTAAATAGCTAAACTAGTCTGCCGTTCTGGCCTCCGGGTTCCCAACCTTAGAACGTCGCCTCTTGAGTGTCATTTTCCCAAGGTTGTTTCAAACAACAAGCATTTGACGAATTTCCTTCGGTTTGAGCCCGAAAGCCTTAATGATGACTCAAATGACCTCTAATTTGGAAACAGACTTTGACCCATGTGCTTAATTTTGACCTTCTCCCACATGGACCCTTTTTCATCCAAATCCAAGACTAAAAAAATCATCCAGGGCTCCCTGCCCTATTCACCCTTCTAAAACAACATTATGGCAGGGGAAGTCCAATCCTTGGGGCCTGCGTCATCTATTTGCCCTCGAATGTTACTTTGATCAAGTGTTAGAAATTTTTGAATGATAAGTTGCTTAATCTAACGTTGATTTACAGTGATTTTCCTGAGGCTCCATCCCCCATATTTAATTTTATTTATTAACTTTCATCTCTTTGTGCAGGATTTATGGAATCTAGTGCAAAAGATTTAGGGGTAGTCAAGTACAAAGGGAAAATAACTACCAAAGCTCTTCGAGACAGGGAGGACAAGGACCAAATTAAGTACCAATTCCAGGGAGCACCATTGCACTCCAAGGTTACAAATAAATGGAGAGATATCATGGACACCAATATTGGGCATGTCAACATTGATGACTTCACACAAAGGGTCATGGTAGATCCAAAGACTGAAAGGCCTAGCTGATTAGAAGCAATGGATTAGCTAAGGTTGTTGCTTTCCCTCCTACACTAGTCACCCCCGAGCTAGTAATGGCTTGTAGGGAGGAATACCAACTTGAAACAAGGATGATTATGGACAAATACAAAAAAATCTTGGCTGATATGTCCCCTCCAGGGATAAAAAAACCTTCCACATACCCGTCTTCGGAAGCATGGAGACCCCAACTATTTGGGAATGCAAGGAGATGTGGGACGGGGATCATTTGGGATGCAAGAAGTTGATCAACCAATATTGGTTGACGGAGAGGTGGGGAAGTGCTACCAAGGTTCCTTAGGAGCTCTACCACAATGAATTCTTTGAGGACTACCAGGATCTGGTAACCTTGCTGAGTAGAGTAGTGGGCCTTCCTACTGTGGCCTTCTTTCTGGAGAGGATGGTGTATTTTGTTGAATAGATTCTCCATGGGAGGGGCACCACGTTCTATTGGGTAGAGATAATAAGTGATTGCTTCCATGGACAATTCATTAATGTATAGAAAACCTCCAAATTTTACATGACATCTTACTTGGTGTATTCGCTCACCAATCAATGGCTTTACAATGGATTTTTCAGAGTGCCCAATGAGATGTCGGGTAGAGAGCTTAAACCATATGATAAGTACCCTCGACCGCAGTTCATAAATTTTAAGAGGGATTACTATAAAGTAAATGATGTTTTTATCACATACATCATCAGACTACTTGGAGGTGATTTTGAGAGAAGAGTCTCTCATAGTGTTAGGGCCCTCCTCAAACATTACACTTTCTTGTTCATCCAGTATCCAAAGTTTGCATACATCTACACTCAGGGATTCTCAGAAAGGCAGAATAAGCTACCCTAGTACCCTAATGAATGAATCATCCTATTAGAGCTATCTTGGCAAGTATACCATGTAAATGACATCTTAAGCAACAAGCATCTAACTGGGATCCCTTATCCCCTCACACTTGGCCAAGGGATGTATGAACTTAATACTTCCCAATGTTTAGGTAATTCAGAGAAGGAGTTGGCCGAGTACCACTTCAAGCCACATACAACTAGGTCGTAGATGGACCCATACGACCACATCAAGAAGGAAATTGGACAATAATACACCCACCTCCACTACATCGAGGATTTATGGGCCAATTGCAAGGATGAATTTGAAGTGCGGGTAAGGCACTATATGCATATGACCACATACTTTGTAAAAAGTGTGAAGCTGCTCTCAGTTCCAGATCAATTAGAAGAAGAGGAGAGCACTATGATCAACCCAAGGTAGAGTGCTATTGTGATTTTTCCATTTCCTTTAATTGATTGGAATGAGCAAGAGGTTGATGACCTCATCCTTCTCACCAAGCCCATTGAGGCTCGAAAAAAGGCATGGATCGATGGGCAGGTCACTCGTCTGAAGCGATAGGGAGTTGCCTTGACCTTTAAGGGACTTGAGAGTGAACCAAGTGGTTCTGATGGTGGGAAAGTTGTTGCTACAACCGGAGAAACATCTAATTCCCCACCATTTGTTTGATCAAAGAAGAGAAAGGAGGTTGATGAGAGAAACCTAATCCAAAAGTGTACACTAGAAAGGCATTGGAGGGTGAGCCTCCTAAAAAACATAAAAGAACAGGAAGCATCACTGAAACACCGATAATATCAAAAGATCCACTCCATGAGGGAGAGGATATGGAGGTTGATCTTCCAAGATCTTCACCTACTTCATCTGTTGTTGCAACCACTACTGCTATTGCTACCACCTCGCCTATCCCACATGCAATAGTTGCATCCTCTCCACCTATGGTGGACATCGTCATCCACCTTGCCTCTACTTCCCCTACCGCATAGGTCATATCGGTGGATTCATCCTCTACCACTACTTCACCATTTTCTTCATCCTCCATGTCTCCTTCCTTATCTCTTCCAACTATGACCATTGCTACTACAATACCTACCCTCACCCTCCTAGAGTCCTTCGTGAAGTACATGCAAAATGTGTCATCTGAACTTTTGGGAATATTTGCAAATCCGATAGTGCAAGTTGCAATTTCCCAGGCAATGATTAATACCCCAGTTCCTCCTCCTCCTACTGAGCCACCCAATATGGAGGCTACGATGCAAATATATGATGAGTTGGAACGACAACAACTAGAGGAAGCTAAGATGTTGGAAGGGGAGGTGGTTGATTATCATGAACATCCTATATATGAGCATCGGGTAATCGACGAGGTCGCCTATGAGTCTTCTAGTAATGGCAATGAGGATCTGGGCTCGAAAGTGATTCAAGAAAGATTTGACCTAGATCTTGGCACCGAATGGGCCAAATAAATCAAGGTGATTGAACACAAAGAGGCTACAGGATAACTTATGGACAAAGAAAGAGTTGATGCTCTAGAGACAAAGGGTGATAAGTCTCCAGTGGAAGGGCATGACCATGCCCCTGAGCATGATAACGAGACATCCTTTCCTAAGGAAAGACAAGAAGATAGGCCTGAGGAATGTATGCATGATCAAGATGAGGAAGAAAGGGATACTAAAAGAGAAGACCACTCAGATAAATGATTTCCCACCAAATCTCCCATCGGACGAATAGTGTTCATTCAGGACTCTGATGAGGAGAAGGAGGACAACAAAGATCGACATGAATTCCCCAAGGAAAGGTCCTCAATGCCCGATTGGTTGGAAAGGAAGTTAGAGAAGAAGAATCTCGCTTTGAAGGATCTGAAAGCACAACTAGAGGCAATATTGGCTAGAGCTCAGATTGGTGCCAAGAAGAGGAAAAGGCCTAGAATTAGATCAAAGGTAACGATGGATGCCTCTGGATCTAGAATAGTAAAAATATCCACGCATATGATTGGAGAATAGGGAATAAGCTACAATGTCTCCAACATCAACTTGGGAGTGGCCACCAGGGAATAGAAAGTCAACCACCTCCAGGAGTCCATAGCCATAATGGTGCACTTAATCCAGCAGAACATAGTTTCGAAAGAGGAACTTAAAGAACAAGTGGTTGATATGACATCCTATATCCATCAGTGGTCATCCATAGAGGATCCTCTAGCCACTTCCTTGGCTCCACCATAGTTGATTTCCAAAGAACAGATTGACAAACTAGAGAAGAGGAAAAACTTGGACAAGACCACGAAAAATTGGTTTCAGCAGGTCCTGAATATCGAAAATACAAGTATCAATCACGTTGTTCAAACATCAAACAAATTCTTGGAAGTACAAAAGTCTCTTGAGGGTAGAGGAAAATCTACATCAATTTTCTTGAGAAGTATGAGGTTGTGTATCCAAAGATTGAGCCTATCCTCAAGTTGCCAAGTGAAATTTGGGAAAAGGAATTCATATTCAAGGGTGATGACCATTGGCTGATGGATATTTGGATAAAATACTTCGACCATCAGAGGAGGAGGCTTGAAAAAGTATTGGAGAAGGTGGATCCTAACATCGAATGGGTTGAGGAAGCCAGAGGGGATCGCATCTGGTATTTGAGAGTGATGACATGATTTGATGTGCCTGTTGTTCAGATGAATCCCAAAAAATATAAGGCCTCATTTACAAAAGAAGATGGAAGAGGGGATGTTGGGTGAGATCACCACGTAGTTCATGAGCTTTGCTTCCTGGGCCTTTGCCTAGTTAGTAATCACGTTGCCAAATATGAGGAGGATTGGAAGAAGCTCATCGAAAATTCCAAGGAATGGAGCTACCAAGTACTAATGTCTGATGTCATGGAAATTGATAGGCTCCAACCGATGATTTTGAGGTTCATGGAGTATGTAGCTATGAAGAAGTAGGAGGGAAACCTTGTTATTGATGAAGAACTTCCAACTAAGTATCTACAAGAAAGAGAAAAAAAAAAGACGAAGCGCTACAATACTGCCACAAAAGACAAAACGTGGATAAAGACAAATGATGTTTTAAATTGTAATATATTGGGGTGTAGGTAGAACCCTAGATTATAGTGAATTGTGGCCACACAAATTTAATTCAATATTGGCCACATGTTCTACTTTTGAAACACTATAAATAGGGGAGCCTCCTCTCATTTTAGAAAGGTTGAATGTTTGTAAGGACATGTTGTAGAAATTGCAATAATACATTGACTTTGATGCATTTCTAGATTTCTTCTCATGTTTCATGATTCTTCTCTCATAAGTTAAGGATTTAGTTAAGATTCAATTTCTTTTTCTAGTTTCCTTTCAGTCAACTTTGGTAGATCTAGTAGTGTTGTTCTTGATTGTGAAGATTTCTATTGTGTGGATTCTTTTCTTGTCCATACCTTTGGCCTTTTGTTGTTGGTAATGGCTTTGCAAAGTTAGTCTGGACTTCAATTTTAGAGCTGCCTCTAAAATTTATCTTTGTTCATGCATATGCATGGTGAATGAATGATAAAACATCTGCAATCCTTAGAAGATAGCATAGGTTTCATGATACTGTGAATTTTCTGGTTAAGTGAAATTCTATTTTAAGGAAAATGTCCACAGTAGAAGTCTCCATGATCACTATTCATTCATAGTTGCAGGTCCAAGAACTTTCTCTCTTGCTTGCTCTTTTTCCTTTTTTAATAAGTAACCTATGCTAAGGTTCGTTGCACATTGTAAAGCCAAAACTTAAAACAAAAAATAGAGTTCAAGACTGTTGTTTGAACCTACAGCTGAATACAGTAATTTCTCATCCTAAGAGATCTATTCGTAGATCCAATTCTCCTCTAGTTTAGTTTACATAAGTCTGCCCTGTGATTACCAACAAAATCACATCATAAATCAACTAAGATATCCCAAGCACTGTCATGACCTGACATCCGAGAGACCTTGGGAGTGTTGTGCAACTCGATTGTGGAAGATTATCTTTCAAGAGAGGTGATGCACCTACCCATTGCCTGTGTTGAGAAAGTGCATAAAAAAACACATCAACAAGTAATAAATCTAGAGGAAAAAAGAAAAAAAATTAAGTAGAGAAGGAACCGAGGGTAGCTGAGAGGAAGTTAAACTAGGACTTAATTGATCAATTTCCCAAATTAGGACCTAAGGCCAGGCAATCTGCACAACTTAGGGCAGAATTGGAAAAGTTAGAGGATAAATGCAAGCATATATGAGAAATATGGACCCCAATTAGTGGATATGAACTGTTTATTTTTCATTACCAATGAAGGAACCGATACAAACTAATGTGCAATCCTTGGAAGTTAAACCTAGGGAAACTAGTTTTCCCCAATGTATTTGTAAATGTAGAATTAGTGAAGATGCTAGCTGCCTATTATAATCCAAAATGTAAAGCTATTTGTGATCCATCAGGAAAACCATTTATACATGTATCTAAAGTTGCCATCTGTGAGGTTTTTAACCTAGAGGGAGTGTGTGGTAAAAAAATTGTACCTGAACAACTAGAAAAGGAATTCTGGAGGATGGATACTTTGTACAAGGGTTGGAGGTTTCCACTACATAGGTCTAAGAAAGATGGTGTTTCAATTCCACTGAATGACAGTGATGGTCCCCCGTTCCATGTTATTTTTTTTTACCCTACATGAGGTACACATATTTTTTAGTGTGTCAAGTGTTGGGAATGGAGACCCCTAAGCACATGTTAATTGTACTTATGGTAATTGCAGTAGGCATCCAACATCACAATTCAAGGATTTTTATTATGCTTCACACATCTTTAAATTAATTGATTTAGGACTGATGGAAATAAAAAGTGGAGCTCCTATCTTGCACTCGGATGCTTATTCAATCCTCATGCATATGATACTTTATTATGGACAAGAATTATAGATGTGGCCTGAAAAACTTAGGGTTGTACAATTTGATAAGGAAGGAAGGTTATTACTAGTACAAATCTGGACTACCACCTGGGATTGCAGATTTGCTAATTCTTGTTATGCACATTTTGAAGTTTTTTTTATGAAACCACTGTATAGACTTTACAATCCTCATTGTGAATACTCATTGTCTGATGAAATAAAAAGTTTTTTAAGGCCTAAGGATTTTAATGGACCTATCAACCATAATTCAGGACATTGGTATTGTCTAGAAGATGCGACCATGATAAGAGTATATGGATTTTAAGATCCACCCTTCATTTTTCCCAAGATGGTGCCTGATAGGATTGTATATTTGGAGATTGTTATGCAATTGGACTTTTCAGATGTTATGAATCTGAGTTATTTCAAAAAGAAGGCATTTATGCCTAGTACATTATGCTTTAGTGATTTCAATGTATTAGCAAGGGATGGATATAATATGGTTCTCAAAAAAATTCTGAAATACAACATGAAGAAGGGTCCATCGTGAAAAGGATTTGATCTAGAAGGGTATATTTATTTTTCCAAAAATAAAATGAACTTGGGAGGATACAATCACATACCCTATTTCTATGATGACTTGATTAGGAATTTGGAAGAAGAGGAAGCATAAAAAGTTATTGATGAGTATAATAAGGGATTGCAAGATACATAACTATTATCTTTTGATGAAGAGGTATCTGGTGATGGTAGGACTAGTAGTACAATTGATAAAATTTTTAGATTGAGAACTCAAGACTACAAGTATGTTCGCAGGGAATCAGATGTTGAAGAGAGTGCAAATATTGACACAAGGCATATAACATATAAATCATTTGTGGTTGATGATGAATTCATTAAAACCTTTTTGTACAAATTAAAAGGAAAATAAATAAGGGAATCAGTGGAGAATATTGCACCAATTAATGAGGAAAAACTATTGAATAAACTAAAATCAAGTGTGGAAGAAGAAATGAAGAGCATGACCCCTGAGAAAGGAAGAAAATTATTAGAAGATGTAGGTGTCATGATCTTTCCTGGGTTGGATTTGAACTTTGCTTTGTTTTTTGATAGTTTTTTGAAGAATAGTAATGCCACACATAAACTCACTCCTGAGGGGGTAACAAAGATTTATGCAGGATCTAAGTATAACCTAGATGAGGGATCACTTATGATATGGGCCTTGTATCCTCCACACAAGAAATCTGTTGTAATCGATACTGAAAAGGCGTTTGGACATATAATGATGTTAAAAGATGGTGAAGTTGATCCAATAGCTACAACAAAAATTGGCATTAATGTGGCCAAATTAAATAAAGCCCAAATCCAAAATCTAATCAAGGAAAAGGGTATGTGCAGGATCATGATGGGGCAAAAAGTGGCAATATCTAAGTGATATGATGGCCCATTTGACTAATGATTTTTTTTTACCCAAAATTGATGAAATGAAAAGGATTTTTAAAGGAGATTCTTATATTTCCACCAATATAAATTATGCTTTACTTTGAATTTAATAAATAATTACTATTCATTTTCTATTTGAATTACGACTAAAGTCCTGATTGATAGGATGATTGAACAAAATCTATAGCTTTCAAACGACATCACATTTTTTGAGTCCAAAACATGTGTCACATTCTATGCTTCACATGTTATAAGACTAAAAAAAAAGAATTGAATTTCATGAAGTTTTGACCAAGTTAAGGTGGTTAGACATACAAGTTTTTATATTTTCTAAAGTTGTAATAAAAAAATCATAATTAATTATTTACTTGGAAAAAATTACAAAAAAATATGCATCACATCGGGACATGAGTCCCCTACTTATATATTAAATTTTATAAAAAAAATGTTATCATTTTATTGTGGTTAGGGTGGTCAGACAGACACCTACTTCTTATTTTTTCCCTTAAATTTAAGTACTATTGCATTGAAATTTCAAATTTTCACCAACAGATTTAAAAAAAAAAAAAAACCTAGTAGTTTAGAAACTAAATTCAATTTTCTACAAATTCTATTCTTACATATTTTTGAAATAATATAGATAACTTATTCAAATTTTTACGTCGAGTTTCCTAACTTTGATTTTCTGAATTTTATTTCCACTTAAGGGCCTGTTTTTTCCATGATGATCCTACACATAACCAAAAATAAATGTATAAGATTAATAATGAGAGACTAATTAGAGAAAATGATCGCTTGAAGGACATGATGGGAATCACGTTGGGATCCAAAAAGCAATTGAATCATGGTGAAAGCTCCCAAGCAAGAGACCAATGGGAAGAATCAAATGCATAGTGACAAGGTAAATGTGATGCACTCACTACAATAATAAGGAAGAGGTAGACCAATTTAATGACTTGGTTGAGTAAGCTCTGGGGAACACATTCACAAAATTTTACTGCACTACAAGAACATAAGAGGATAGATGGTAGGATTTGAGAGAAGTTATAGGAAATAAACCAAAGGGATGCTCTTGATAACATAGCTATTGATACTGCAAACCATTTTATGAAAAAAAATAAAGACTTCCATGAAGAATTGCAAGGTGATGAGTAGGGGATGATCAATGCCACAAAAAAAGGAGTACCAATGTTGTTAGAAGATGGAGGGGAATTAAAGGGAAAAGACATATGGATCAAGGAATGCGAGATGATGATGCAAATAATTCTAGAGACAACCATAGGAAACGATTTAACAATGGACGGGGCATGTGGACAAAATGAGAAGATGTTCGAAATGGAGATATCCATAAGGAATGCGCTGGAGGATGATGATACACACGAACATAAATTTTACCAAGATTATCTGTCAAACATCCATTTATGGCTTAAGAGAGCATAATTTCTAGTTTGTTATTGTTGTTAATCAAAAGACATTTCTGAAAGGACACATCCTTTCACATTTTTGATATATTTATATATGTTTCATAATGTAAAACAGTTATAGGTGGATAGGAGAAAGATACAATAGATAGTTTGCAATGGAGCTTTCCTTTAAAAGACTCAGATGCATGTATGAATTTTAATGAAGTTAATGAAGATGTCTGAACTTGTGGCTTAATCTTGGTATCAGTTGTTTATGGAATCATACAGTTATCTAGTTGTCTCCATTTTGATGTTTTTATGTTGTTTAAATTGATATATCAAGCATATATTCAATTTATCGATACACATTTTTTGTATTTGTGTGATGTGATTATTTGGTTCTTTAAAGTAAAGATTAAACCCTTCTAGTCAATTAGAGTATCTGAAGAGTATTAATTGGATCAATAAGAAGAATCACATAACTAGGATTGTCATTCTATCTCAAGTAGAGTTTTTCAGTCATTTACTTTCACATTTATACAAGTTATAAACTACATTTGTGTTCCAAAAAAATTGAATTATTTCCATCATAGATTACACTTTTCTAGATCTTCATTACACTCCATACACCCAACAAGGCACCGGTCTCACACATTTCATCTTTTAGTTTATCCATTTTATTTTTTACATTTGTTAATTGAACATATTCTAATATTACACATACACTTTATTACGATTATATCTATTCACTGTAATATTTCCATTGTGAATAGATTTCTATAAACAAAATCACATCACTTAAGTCTTCTCAGTTCGCAAAGGTAGACCCACCTAGGTTTGACAACACCTGAAGAGAATAAGGTTCAAATAATTTGGCTTTGTTTGTTACCTTAAAACATATCAAGAGATTGGAAACCTCTTGATGTATTCTTACCTACGTTTTTGAGAGCTAACAACCTCCAAACCTCCAAATCCACAAAAAGATTCCACTTGTACGACCAAATTCTTGCCAAACCCAAAAATCCTTGTTTTAGGCCAAAATCATGAGGTTTTATTGAATCTCCTACTTCCACAACCTCCTAGACCTCAAAACCAACTCACAAAA
>CM021109.1:444411152-444463801 GCA_007115665.2 Sequoiadendron giganteum | reverse complement strand
TTTTTTGTCTTATCTTATACCATTTTACGAGAATGGGGGTGCCAATGTACAAGAAGATCTTTGGAAAGTAGGCATGAAAATTGCAGGTTAAAGAGAATGGGGGTGCCAAACTTACAATACTTATTGTCCCTTGGTCGTCAATTTTCCTTGAGTTCCCTCAACCTCATCCTTGGCATTGGTATTGACCTTGTTTTCACTCCTCCATACTCTTCCTTGGTGCTGGTATTGACTTTGTTTTCACTCCTCCAAACTCTTTGTCGACACTGGTATTGACCTTGTTTTAACTCCAAACTCTTCCTCGGTGCTGGTATTGACCTTGTTTTCACTCCTCCAAACTCTTCCTCGGCACTAGTATTGACCTTTCACTTCTCCAATTTGACGAGCTACACCCTGGTTTCATTAGGTTTTAGAGTATGCTAATTAAATTCAAAATTATGGCACCATTTAGCTAGGTTTTAATATTGTCAAAATTATAGCGCCATTTAGCTAGGTTTTAATATTGTACAATATAGTTAAGTATATATTAGTTAGATTTTACACAATAAATAATATAATTATTCAACTTATTATAATTATATATTATATTATTTAACAAAATTATTAAATACATATAATTTCTTTATAATTAATAATTAATAATAAGTATATTTTTATATAATACAAAATATAATTAATATAATATATATTTAATATAATAGTAATATTAGATTAAATTATATATAATATAATTATATAATAGTATATATAGGCTTTTACCTGATATTTTAGAGGATTTTACCATTACACTACAGATGGTTTACCATTAAATGGTAGTTGAAACTTGTTTTCCAACGACATAATAGTGGTTTTCAAGCATGAGATTTGTTTCAAGCTCAAATCTCACAATATATGTAGCCTATTAGCTAATACAAAGAGAGATAGAAACTAAAAAGATAGAGGGTGAGAGAAAGAGATGAATTTAGATAGATAGATAGATAGATAGAGAGAGAGAGAGAGAGAGAGAGAGAGAGAGAGAGAGAGATACAAAGGAAAAGAGAGAGGGAAAAGAGAAACTAAATTTTGATTGTTTGTTTCATGTCAACAATCCAAAGATGGAATGTGTCCTTGGGGAGTTATGCTCAAGGTAGCATATGATTTGATTAAAGATATGATAATTCTCCTTTAAGACCTCTTCAATGTACCCATTGCACACTTAAGGAGACAAAGATAAATATAGGGAATAAAATATAGAGAGAGAGGGAGATAATGAGGAACATACAAATAGAAAGGGAGACAAAGAGATAGAGAGAGGTAGAGAGATAAAGAGATAAGGATGAATAGATAGAGATATAGGGAGGGTAATTGATATATCTCTCCTTGTCTCTCTCTATCTCTCTATATCTCCCACTATCTATGTCACCCCCTCTTCCCCCTCTATCTAGTGAGCTATCTTTCCCTCTCCCCCCTTTCTCTCTCATTCACTCCATCTCTCCCTCCATCTCTCCTACTCTATATCTCTATCTCTATTTCTCTATTTATCTCCCTCTCACTCCTCTCTCTATCTCTTTCTATCCATATATTTCTCCACCTCTATCACAATCTCTCTATCTCTTTCACCATCCCCCTGTATCTCTCTATATCACCCCCTTTCTATGCCTCTCCCTCTCCCTCTATATATATTGATCTATCTCTCCCTCTTTCCCCTATCTTATTCTCTCTCTCTCCCTTTCTACATATCGCTCTCCCTCTCCCCCTCTTCTTTCTCTCCCTTTTCTACCTATCTATCTCCCTCTCTTCTCTCTCTTATCTCTCTTCCTATTCAACCTATCTCTCCCTCTCTCCCCCTCTTCTCTATATCTCCTCCTCTACCTATCTATATCCCTTTCTCTCCCTCCCCTCTCTATCTCTCACCATCTCTCCCTCCCTATCCCCCCTATCCATAGAATCTCTATCTCCACCTCTCTTCCTTTCTCTTCCCATATATCTCCATCTATCTTTCTCTTTCCACATATCTCTATCTCTCTCTCTCTCTTTCTCTCCCCATCTATCTCTATCTCCCAGTATATTAACTAAGAAGCCATGCAAGCATACAATAGTATATGTTGGTAAAACTATAATAGTATTTTATTAAACTATAAGTAACACTTATCTTTCTAATGTCAAGCCTTCTTATAAAAATAGTGTTTTATTAAAATATAAGTAGATTATTGTCACCACTCTTCATTCCACATGAAATGCCAAGTGTAGCGATTGTTTTGTTGCTTTTTTCAAGTTTCATTAACCAAGCTATTTAGTGGGTTGAATAAAGTTGTGTTGTGACCCTTGGTATCATTAAAATAATTAGACAATATTAGGGAGATTAGGAAGGGGAGAAAACTAAAATCCTTCAAAATAGGGGTAGTTGTGGGTTTGTTGGTTTTCTTTGTATACTATATACTTAGTTCCTCTAGGATAAATAAGTCATTGTAGAAATGAAAGATGTTTTATTATCTACCTGATATTGTTTTGTGTTTTTAAAATGGAAGAGATCTACAACTCTATAGAAATTGTTGTATGCTAATGGTCAAATTATCAGACTATTTAGATCATTTTAATTGACTACTACATAATATTTTATGTGTTGAAAGAATTGTTTCCATTATTTGTAGTTTTTACATTGGAATACATATCATATTTAATTTCACGCCAATATACTTCTTTCATAAAGATATTTTTTTGATATTTCATTGCTATTTTCATCTTAAAATTTTAAAAAATGTATTCTATAATATAGAATCATTTTCAAATTGGGAAAAAAAGGATTCTAAGAGATATATTTAATCATAAATTTTATAATCATAAATATCATTCAATTTGTATGTTGTAACTTCAATACTTTTAGTTAAAATAAAAATAACTTAAAGTTATATATACATATAGTTAAATTGGCAAAGTTTTTTGAGTTAATTGCTAAATTGATCTAAAAATGTTCAACACTTTAGATAAATTCAATTAGATATAGTTAAATTGGAGGTCTAATTTGAGTTAATAATTAAATAATGTAATAATCAATTAAAGCAAGGGACATAATTTTGGATGTGTTTAAATTTAATAAATTACAAATTAAAATAGACATAAATTACTTGAAATAAGTGCTTCATAACCCATCTAATAAAATCATAACCTATCAAAAATGCAATAGGAATTTTCTAAAGAAAATAACACTTGACCCAATCATAAGTGTATGGCCTTCGTAGAAAGGAGTGATCCATCTTAGCAATAACAAATACCTGATGTAGACCTAGGAGGCTCAACTAAACCAAACTATCAACTTGCCTTTAATAGGCTTCCAAAAATTTTATAATGACCAATTTAAACAATCCAATCAACTCTCAAAGCTTGATAAATAACAAAAGTTAGATTTCACACTTTGACTCCTTGAATCCTTGTAACAGTGCAAACCTAGTTTTTACCCAATAACTCAAAACTTTCCCAAAACACTAGAGAAAACCTTGATGGTTTTAGACACCCATTTTGGATTTATTAAACATAATTCAAGGTAAATTACACATCCTTTGGACCAAATCACCAAAATCACCCTTTCTAGGTTGTGCTAATTAGGCTGATTAGGCCTATTTTACAAAGCAACTAACCTTTACAATGATTTTGCACTTGTTGATTCCCTAAAGAAAAACTTATCTTGAGTATAATACATCATATTCACATATGATCACATCATTCTTGACCATTTGATATCATGAAAAACCTCCAAAATCTAGTATTCAAATAACCCATATCATTGACAAGACAAGTTCCATCGGGGTGAAATGAAAAGGTCATACCAAGCATATAGGTCTCACTGATGAAGTTCCATCGGCAAGAAACCTGTCTTGTCTCACCGATCAAAGAACAAGGAGTTGTATCAGCCAAAAAAATGCCATCAGAGTAAGATCCTTGAGTCAGCACAAGTGCATTTGTCTTGCCGATCAAATATCATCAGTGAAACACTCATCTTGTCTTGCCAAAAAAATAAAGAAACATACTATTGCCAAGACAAACACTATTAGAATGAGTTCAAAATGTCTTCCCAACCCACTATGTCACATCGATAAGATTACATTGGCAGGAGTCTTGGAAACATACTTGAGATCAAAGAAATAATCATCGAGGAGACTTATAACACCGACAAAATTACTAAATGTCTTAGCGATACACCATGTCTTGCTGATGAAGACACAAACAGACCAAGATAGTCATCAAGGTGACTCTAGGTGACATTTATATGAATCATATGGATAGATTATGTGATATCGGTGTAATGTCTCCCCGAAAAAAAAATGTTCAATGAACGTTAGTCAAGCTTGAATAAAAGGATCGCCCAAAGTTTCAATTGTCTTGCTGATAGAAAATTTGATGTGACAGTGGGTAAATTTGAAGATCAGCTATGCTCGTGTTCAAAGCTAGGACATTAATGGTAGTATTACTACCAGATGTGTTGATGATTTCTTGAATTTAGAAAATTAATTGAAGGTGAATTTTGCAAAGTTAGCAGCAGAGGAACGAGCGAAGGGCCAAAGGATCTTGGAGTCAAAGAATTCTAAATAAACTTGTAAGTTCCTTGTAATTAAATTTCTAGTTTTTTATTCATAAAATGGAAAGCACTAGCTCAAGAAAAGAAAAAGGTAGGAAACAAAGTGAGAGTAATGTTGTGCTTATAGCACACACGCCCTGTTTGAAATGGGGACCCTCTCTTTCTTTTGCATTGTCGGGTTATTTTCTTGCTGTCTCATTTTGTGTGCCCCCTCATTTTGGTGTCCTAGTTGGTTAATGCGCCCTTCAAAGTCTCATTTTGGCTGACCATATTTTTCCCCTAAAGTAAAACTTGCTAAGTCTTGGGTTCTTCGGGCTTCCCTCTTCCTGCTCCTTGCTTTCTGCCTTTCGGGCTTTTCCCTTCGAGCTTTCGCTTTCTTCCTTCACCCTTCACCTTCCCACTCTCTGCTTTCTACCTTTTCGGCTTTGCCCTTCGGGATTCCCTCTTCACGCTTTCTGCTTTCTTCCTTCACCCTTTGCCTTCCCACTCCCTTCTTTTTGCCTTTGGACTTCACTCTTTCTGGTTTCCTTCGGTTGTGCTCCAACATCTTTCCGACCCTCGAGCTCTAGTTCTCCCACCGTTGTCCTGAAATTCAAACTCACCTACCTCACTGGTCATCGTACCGAAATTCATTATGGGGTATTAAATGTATTAAGGGGCTATTTAAGAAAGTTTTGACATGTCATTTTTACATGTCAGGAACAATGAATAAACACAATGCGACCCTAGCCTTTTTTGCCTCCACACCCGAGCTTCAGTTTCTTCGTTCTTCAAGGATTCAACATGTCGCTTCCTCAGGCCCCCGAGGAATGATTGTCGTCCGATAGTCCTTCCCATTTTTTAAGGCTTTATGATCAAAAAATTAAACGATAAGGGAGAAATTCTTGAAAACCTAACAGGGAAAATGTCTCACCTTAAAACCCACTTGCCCATTTTTTTGAAAATGTCCCTTAGAGGACCCAAATTTGAATTCAGAACCTCGTCATCCCATTGTTGTTCTTCAGGCCTGAGACTCTCTCCAGTCGCAATGTTAACTTGGTGAAAATCGTCTTGATGATGAAGCATCTCTCGAGTCCCGAAATCTGAAACTCCCCTTCCGATTCGTTGTTTCTCAATGACATCCTTGTTTCGTCCATCCGATCATCGGTCTTTGCTCCTCAAATTGACTTGGGTTTCCAAAAAGAAAGAAGAACGACATGTCCAAATGCTCATCGGGTCCCGGTCCCTAGAATTCCATCCCCGGACTGTCATTCCAGGTCATTATTTTCACAACAGATTTCTCCTAACATCCTTCCGACTCCTAGACCCCAAGCTCGTAAGGTCTACATGGGAGTTAAATCAGAAAAATTCAAAGCCCAAGTCACCTCCGGATCCTGACCTTCGAACTTCCATCCTCGGACCGTTGTCATTGTTCCACCATTACACATGACCATCTTCAGGTGTCTTTTCGGCCTCAGGGCCTCTATAATTTCCCTACTGCTCAGGTTCTTAATGATAAAATGTAGAATCCTCGCCTCATTCAAACCCCGACTAGACCTCCATCCCCAGAATTTCATCCTGACCCCACCATCCTAAATAGCTAAACTAGTCTGCCGTTCTGGCCTCCGGGTTCCCAACCTTAGAACGTCGCCTCTTGAGTGTCATTTTCCCAAGGTTGTTTCAAACAACAAGCATTTGACGAATTTCCTTCGGTTTGAGCCCGAAAGCCTTAATGATGACTCAAATGACCTCTAATTTGGAAACAGACTTTGACCCATGTGCTTAATTTTGACCTTCTCCCACATGGACCCTTTTTCATCCAAATCCAAGACTAAAAAAATCATCCAGGGCTCCCTGCCCTATTCACCCTTCTAAAACAACATTATGGCAGGGGAAGTCCAATCCTTGGGGCCTGCGTCATCTATTTGCCCTCGAATGTTACTTTGATCAAGTGTTAGAAATTTTTGAATGATAAGTTGCTTAATCTAACGTTGATTTACAGTGATTTTCCTGAGGCTCCATCCCCCATATTTAATTTTATTTATTAACTTTCATCTCTTTGTGCAGGATTTATGGAATCTAGTGCAAAAGATTTAGGGGTAGTCAAGTACAAAGGGAAAATAACTACCAAAGCTCTTCGAGACAGGGAGGACAAGGACCAAATTAAGTACCAATTCCAGGGAGCACCATTGCACTCCAAGGTTACAAATAAATGGAGAGATATCATGGACACCAATATTGGGCATGTCAACATTGATGACTTCACACAAAGGGTCATGGTAGATCCAAAGACTGAAAGGCCTAGCTGATTAGAAGCAATGGATTAGCTAAGGTTGTTGCTTTCCCTCCTACACTAGTCACCCCCGAGCTAGTAATGGCTTGTAGGGAGGAATACCAACTTGAAACAAGGATGATTATGGACAAATACAAAAAAATCTTGGCTGATATGTCCCCTCCAGGGATAAAAAAACCTTCCACATACCCGTCTTCGGAAGCATGGAGACCCCAACTATTTGGGAATGCAAGGAGATGTGGGACGGGGATCATTTGGGATGCAAGAAGTTGATCAACCAATATTGGTTGACGGAGAGGTGGGGAAGTGCTACCAAGGTTCCTTAGGAGCTCTACCACAATGAATTCTTTGAGGACTACCAGGATCTGGTAACCTTGCTGAGTAGAGTAGTGGGCCTTCCTACTGTGGCCTTCTTTCTGGAGAGGATGGTGTATTTTGTTGAATAGATTCTCCATGGGAGGGGCACCACGTTCTATTGGGTAGAGATAATAAGTGATTGCTTCCATGGACAATTCATTAATGTATAGAAAACCTCCAAATTTTACATGACATCTTACTTGGTGTATTCGCTCACCAATCAATGGCTTTACAATGGATTTTTCAGAGTGCCCAATGAGATGTCGGGTAGAGAGCTTAAACCATATGATAAGTACCCTCGACCGCAGTTCATAAATTTTAAGAGGGATTACTATAAAGTAAATGATGTTTTTATCACATACATCATCAGACTACTTGGAGGTGATTTTGAGAGAAGAGTCTCTCATAGTGTTAGGGCCCTCCTCAAACATTACACTTTCTTGTTCATCCAGTATCCAAAGTTTGCATACATCTACACTCAGGGATTCTCAGAAAGGCAGAATAAGCTACCCTAGTACCCTAATGAATGAATCATCCTATTAGAGCTATCTTGGCAAGTATACCATGTAAATGACATCTTAAGCAACAAGCATCTAACTGGGATCCCTTATCCCCTCACACTTGGCCAAGGGATGTATGAACTTAATACTTCCCAATGTTTAGGTAATTCAGAGAAGGAGTTGGCCGAGTACCACTTCAAGCCACATACAACTAGGTCGTAGATGGACCCATACGACCACATCAAGAAGGAAATTGGACAATAATACACCCACCTCCACTACATCGAGGATTTATGGGCCAATTGCAAGGATGAATTTGAAGTGCGGGTAAGGCACTATATGCATATGACCACATACTTTGTAAAAAGTGTGAAGCTGCTCTCAGTTCCAGATCAATTAGAAGAAGAGGAGAGCACTATGATCAACCCAAGGTAGAGTGCTATTGTGATTTTTCCATTTCCTTTAATTGATTGGAATGAGCAAGAGGTTGATGACCTCATCCTTCTCACCAAGCCCATTGAGGCTCGAAAAAAGGCATGGATCGATGGGCAGGTCACTCGTCTGAAGCGATAGGGAGTTGCCTTGACCTTTAAGGGACTTGAGAGTGAACCAAGTGGTTCTGATGGTGGGAAAGTTGTTGCTACAACCGGAGAAACATCTAATTCCCCACCATTTGTTTGATCAAAGAAGAGAAAGGAGGTTGATGAGAGAAACCTAATCCAAAAGTGTACACTAGAAAGGCATTGGAGGGTGAGCCTCCTAAAAAACATAAAAGAACAGGAAGCATCACTGAAACACCGATAATATCAAAAGATCCACTCCATGAGGGAGAGGATATGGAGGTTGATCTTCCAAGATCTTCACCTACTTCATCTGTTGTTGCAACCACTACTGCTATTGCTACCACCTCGCCTATCCCACATGCAATAGTTGCATCCTCTCCACCTATGGTGGACATCGTCATCCACCTTGCCTCTACTTCCCCTACCGCATAGGTCATATCGGTGGATTCATCCTCTACCACTACTTCACCATTTTCTTCATCCTCCATGTCTCCTTCCTTATCTCTTCCAACTATGACCATTGCTACTACAATACCTACCCTCACCCTCCTAGAGTCCTTCGTGAAGTACATGCAAAATGTGTCATCTGAACTTTTGGGAATATTTGCAAATCCGATAGTGCAAGTTGCAATTTCCCAGGCAATGATTAATACCCCAGTTCCTCCTCCTCCTACTGAGCCACCCAATATGGAGGCTACGATGCAAATATATGATGAGTTGGAACGACAACAACTAGAGGAAGCTAAGATGTTGGAAGGGGAGGTGGTTGATTATCATGAACATCCTATATATGAGCATCGGGTAATCGACGAGGTCGCCTATGAGTCTTCTAGTAATGGCAATGAGGATCTGGGCTCGAAAGTGATTCAAGAAAGATTTGACCTAGATCTTGGCACCGAATGGGCCAAATAAATCAAGGTGATTGAACACAAAGAGGCTACAGGATAACTTATGGACAAAGAAAGAGTTGATGCTCTAGAGACAAAGGGTGATAAGTCTCCAGTGGAAGGGCATGACCATGCCCCTGAGCATGATAACGAGACATCCTTTCCTAAGGAAAGACAAGAAGATAGGCCTGAGGAATGTATGCATGATCAAGATGAGGAAGAAAGGGATACTAAAAGAGAAGACCACTCAGATAAATGATTTCCCACCAAATCTCCCATCGGACGAATAGTGTTCATTCAGGACTCTGATGAGGAGAAGGAGGACAACAAAGATCGACATGAATTCCCCAAGGAAAGGTCCTCAATGCCCGATTGGTTGGAAAGGAAGTTAGAGAAGAAGAATCTCGCTTTGAAGGATCTGAAAGCACAACTAGAGGCAATATTGGCTAGAGCTCAGATTGGTGCCAAGAAGAGGAAAAGGCCTAGAATTAGATCAAAGGTAACGATGGATGCCTCTGGATCTAGAATAGTAAAAATATCCACGCATATGATTGGAGAATAGGGAATAAGCTACAATGTCTCCAACATCAACTTGGGAGTGGCCACCAGGGAATAGAAAGTCAACCACCTCCAGGAGTCCATAGCCATAATGGTGCACTTAATCCAGCAGAACATAGTTTCGAAAGAGGAACTTAAAGAACAAGTGGTTGATATGACATCCTATATCCATCAGTGGTCATCCATAGAGGATCCTCTAGCCACTTCCTTGGCTCCACCATAGTTGATTTCCAAAGAACAGATTGACAAACTAGAGAAGAGGAAAAACTTGGACAAGACCACGAAAAATTGGTTTCAGCAGGTCCTGAATATCGAAAATACAAGTATCAATCACGTTGTTCAAACATCAAACAAATTCTTGGAAGTACAAAAGTCTCTTGAGGGTAGAGGAAAATCTACATCAATTTTCTTGAGAAGTATGAGGTTGTGTATCCAAAGATTGAGCCTATCCTCAAGTTGCCAAGTGAAATTTGGGAAAAGGAATTCATATTCAAGGGTGATGACCATTGGCTGATGGATATTTGGATAAAATACTTCGACCATCAGAGGAGGAGGCTTGAAAAAGTATTGGAGAAGGTGGATCCTAACATCGAATGGGTTGAGGAAGCCAGAGGGGATCGCATCTGGTATTTGAGAGTGATGACATGATTTGATGTGCCTGTTGTTCAGATGAATCCCAAAAAATATAAGGCCTCATTTACAAAAGAAGATGGAAGAGGGGATGTTGGGTGAGATCACCACGTAGTTCATGAGCTTTGCTTCCTGGGCCTTTGCCTAGTTAGTAATCACGTTGCCAAATATGAGGAGGATTGGAAGAAGCTCATCGAAAATTCCAAGGAATGGAGCTACCAAGTACTAATGTCTGATGTCATGGAAATTGATAGGCTCCAACCGATGATTTTGAGGTTCATGGAGTATGTAGCTATGAAGAAGTAGGAGGGAAACCTTGTTATTGATGAAGAACTTCCAACTAAGTATCTACAAGAAAGAGAAAAAAAAAAGACGAAGCGCTACAATACTGCCACAAAAGACAAAACGTGGATAAAGACAAATGATGTTTTAAATTGTAATATATTGGGGTGTAGGTAGAACCCTAGATTATAGTGAATTGTGGCCACACAAATTTAATTCAATATTGGCCACATGTTCTACTTTTGAAACACTATAAATAGGGGAGCCTCCTCTCATTTTAGAAAGGTTGAATGTTTGTAAGGACATGTTGTAGAAATTGCAATAATACATTGACTTTGATGCATTTCTAGATTTCTTCTCATGTTTCATGATTCTTCTCTCATAAGTTAAGGATTTAGTTAAGATTCAATTTCTTTTTCTAGTTTCCTTTCAGTCAACTTTGGTAGATCTAGTAGTGTTGTTCTTGATTGTGAAGATTTCTATTGTGTGGATTCTTTTCTTGTCCATACCTTTGGCCTTTTGTTGTTGGTAATGGCTTTGCAAAGTTAGTCTGGACTTCAATTTTAGAGCTGCCTCTAAAATTTATCTTTGTTCATGCATATGCATGGTGAATGAATGATAAAACATCTGCAATCCTTAGAAGATAGCATAGGTTTCATGATACTGTGAATTTTCTGGTTAAGTGAAATTCTATTTTAAGGAAAATGTCCACAGTAGAAGTCTCCATGATCACTATTCATTCATAGTTGCAGGTCCAAGAACTTTCTCTCTTGCTTGCTCTTTTTCCTTTTTTAATAAGTAACCTATGCTAAGGTTCGTTGCACATTGTAAAGCCAAAACTTAAAACAAAAAATAGAGTTCAAGACTGTTGTTTGAACCTACAGCTGAATACAGTAATTTCTCATCCTAAGAGATCTATTCGTAGATCCAATTCTCCTCTAGTTTAGTTTACATAAGTCTGCCCTGTGATTACCAACAAAATCACATCATAAATCAACTAAGATATCCCAAGCACTGTCATGACCTGACATCCGAGAGACCTTGGGAGTGTTGTGCAACTCGATTGTGGAAGATTATCTTTCAAGAGAGGTGATGCACCTACCCATTGCCTGTGTTGAGAAAGTGCATAAAAAAACACATCAACAAGTAATAAATCTAGAGGAAAAAAGAAAAAAAATTAAGTAGAGAAGGAACCGAGGGTAGCTGAGAGGAAGTTAAACTAGGACTTAATTGATCAATTTCCCAAATTAGGACCTAAGGCCAGGCAATCTGCACAACTTAGGGCAGAATTGGAAAAGTTAGAGGATAAATGCAAGCATATATGAGAAATATGGACCCCAATTAGTGGATATGAACTGTTTATTTTTCATTACCAATGAAGGAACCGATACAAACTAATGTGCAATCCTTGGAAGTTAAACCTAGGGAAACTAGTTTTCCCCAATGTATTTGTAAATGTAGAATTAGTGAAGATGCTAGCTGCCTATTATAATCCAAAATGTAAAGCTATTTGTGATCCATCAGGAAAACCATTTATACATGTATCTAAAGTTGCCATCTGTGAGGTTTTTAACCTAGAGGGAGTGTGTGGTAAAAAAATTGTACCTGAACAACTAGAAAAGGAATTCTGGAGGATGGATACTTTGTACAAGGGTTGGAGGTTTCCACTACATAGGTCTAAGAAAGATGGTGTTTCAATTCCACTGAATGACAGTGATGGTCCCCCGTTCCATGTTATTTTTTTTTACCCTACATGAGGTACACATATTTTTTAGTGTGTCAAGTGTTGGGAATGGAGACCCCTAAGCACATGTTAATTGTACTTATGGTAATTGCAGTAGGCATCCAACATCACAATTCAAGGATTTTTATTATGCTTCACACATCTTTAAATTAATTGATTTAGGACTGATGGAAATAAAAAGTGGAGCTCCTATCTTGCACTCGGATGCTTATTCAATCCTCATGCATATGATACTTTATTATGGACAAGAATTATAGATGTGGCCTGAAAAACTTAGGGTTGTACAATTTGATAAGGAAGGAAGGTTATTACTAGTACAAATCTGGACTACCACCTGGGATTGCAGATTTGCTAATTCTTGTTATGCACATTTTGAAGTTTTTTTTATGAAACCACTGTATAGACTTTACAATCCTCATTGTGAATACTCATTGTCTGATGAAATAAAAAGTTTTTTAAGGCCTAAGGATTTTAATGGACCTATCAACCATAATTCAGGACATTGGTATTGTCTAGAAGATGCGACCATGATAAGAGTATATGGATTTTAAGATCCACCCTTCATTTTTCCCAAGATGGTGCCTGATAGGATTGTATATTTGGAGATTGTTATGCAATTGGACTTTTCAGATGTTATGAATCTGAGTTATTTCAAAAAGAAGGCATTTATGCCTAGTACATTATGCTTTAGTGATTTCAATGTATTAGCAAGGGATGGATATAATATGGTTCTCAAAAAAATTCTGAAATACAACATGAAGAAGGGTCCATCGTGAAAAGGATTTGATCTAGAAGGGTATATTTATTTTTCCAAAAATAAAATGAACTTGGGAGGATACAATCACATACCCTATTTCTATGATGACTTGATTAGGAATTTGGAAGAAGAGGAAGCATAAAAAGTTATTGATGAGTATAATAAGGGATTGCAAGATACATAACTATTATCTTTTGATGAAGAGGTATCTGGTGATGGTAGGACTAGTAGTACAATTGATAAAATTTTTAGATTGAGAACTCAAGACTACAAGTATGTTCGCAGGGAATCAGATGTTGAAGAGAGTGCAAATATTGACACAAGGCATATAACATATAAATCATTTGTGGTTGATGATGAATTCATTAAAACCTTTTTGTACAAATTAAAAGGAAAATAAATAAGGGAATCAGTGGAGAATATTGCACCAATTAATGAGGAAAAACTATTGAATAAACTAAAATCAAGTGTGGAAGAAGAAATGAAGAGCATGACCCCTGAGAAAGGAAGAAAATTATTAGAAGATGTAGGTGTCATGATCTTTCCTGGGTTGGATTTGAACTTTGCTTTGTTTTTTGATAGTTTTTTGAAGAATAGTAATGCCACACATAAACTCACTCCTGAGGGGGTAACAAAGATTTATGCAGGATCTAAGTATAACCTAGATGAGGGATCACTTATGATATGGGCCTTGTATCCTCCACACAAGAAATCTGTTGTAATCGATACTGAAAAGGCGTTTGGACATATAATGATGTTAAAAGATGGTGAAGTTGATCCAATAGCTACAACAAAAATTGGCATTAATGTGGCCAAATTAAATAAAGCCCAAATCCAAAATCTAATCAAGGAAAAGGGTATGTGCAGGATCATGATGGGGCAAAAAGTGGCAATATCTAAGTGATATGATGGCCCATTTGACTAATGATTTTTTTTTACCCAAAATTGATGAAATGAAAAGGATTTTTAAAGGAGATTCTTATATTTCCACCAATATAAATTATGCTTTACTTTGAATTTAATAAATAATTACTATTCATTTTCTATTTGAATTACGACTAAAGTCCTGATTGATAGGATGATTGAACAAAATCTATAGCTTTCAAACGACATCACATTTTTTGAGTCCAAAACATGTGTCACATTCTATGCTTCACATGTTATAAGACTAAAAAAAAAGAATTGAATTTCATGAAGTTTTGACCAAGTTAAGGTGGTTAGACATACAAGTTTTTATATTTTCTAAAGTTGTAATAAAAAAATCATAATTAATTATTTACTTGGAAAAAATTACAAAAAAATATGCATCACATCGGGACATGAGTCCCCTACTTATATATTAAATTTTATAAAAAAAATGTTATCATTTTATTGTGGTTAGGGTGGTCAGACAGACACCTACTTCTTATTTTTTCCCTTAAATTTAAGTACTATTGCATTGAAATTTCAAATTTTCACCAAATAGATTTTTAAAAAAAAAAAAAAAAACCTAGTAGTTTAGAAACTAAATTCAATTTTCTACAAATTCTATTCTTACATATTTTTGAAATAATATAGATAACTTATTCAAATTTTTACGTCGAGTTTCCTAACTTTGATTTTCTGAATTTTATTTCCACTTAAGGGCCTGTTTTTTCCATGATGATCCTACACATAACCAAAAATAAATGTATAAGATTAATAATGAGAGACTAATTAGAGAAAATGATCGCTTGAAGGACATGATGGGAATCACGTTGGGATCCAAAAAGCAATTGAATCATGGTGAAAGCTCCCAAGCAAGAGACCAATGGGAAGAATCAAATGCATAGTGACAAGGTAAATGTGATGCACTCACTACAATAATAAGGAAGAGGTAGACCAATTTAATGACTTGGTTGAGTAAGCTCTGGGGAACACATTCACAAAATTTTACTGCACTACAAGAACATAAGAGGATAGATGGTAGGATTTGAGAGAAGTTATAGGAAATAAACCAAAGGGATGCTCTTGATAACATAGCTATTGATACTGCAAACCATTTTATGAAAAAAAATAAAGACTTCCATGAAGAATTGCAAGGTGATGAGTAGGGGATGATCAATGCCACAAAAAAAGGAGTACCAATGTTGTTAGAAGATGGAGGGGAATTAAAGGGAAAAGACATATGGATCAAGGAATGCGAGATGATGATGCAAATAATTCTAGAGACAACCATAGGAAACGATTTAACAATGGACGGGGCATGTGGACAAAATGAGAAGATGTTCGAAATGGAGATATCCATAAGGAATGCGCTGGAGGATGATGATACACACGAACATAAATTTTACCAAGATTATCTGTCAAACATCCATTTATGGCTTAAGAGAGCATAATTTCTAGTTTGTTATTGTTGTTAATCAAAAGACATTTCTGAAAGGACACATCCTTTCACATTTTTGATATATTTATATATGTTTCATAATGTAAAACAGTTATAGGTGGATAGGAG
Organism: Sequoiadendron giganteum; assembly: GCA_007115665.2. Lineage (NCBI taxonomy): Eukaryota > Viridiplantae > Streptophyta > Pinopsida > Cupressales > Cupressaceae > Sequoiadendron > Sequoiadendron giganteum. The sequence goes on along the minus strand of CM021109.1, from coordinate 444,448,229 downwards.
AAAGATACAATAGATAGTTTGCAATGGAGCTTTCCTTTAAAAGACTCAGATGCATGTATGAATTTTAATGAAGTTAATGAAGATGTCTGAACTTGTGGCTTAATCTTGGTATCAGTTGTTTATGGAATCATACAGTTATCTAGTTGTCTCCATTTTGATGTTTTTATGTTGTTTAAATTGATATATCAAGCATATATTCAATTTATCGATACACATTTTTTGTATTTGTGTGATGTGATTATTTGGTTCTTTAAAGTAAAGATTAAACCCTTCTAGTCAATTAGAGTATCTGAAGAGTATTAATTGGATCAATAAGAAGAATCACATAACTAGGATTGTCATTCTATCTCAAGTAGAGTTTTTCAGTCATTTACTTTCACATTTATACAAGTTATAAACTACATTTGTGTTCCAAAAAAATTGAATTATTTCCATCATAGATTACACTTTTCTAGATCTTCATTACACTCCATACACCCAACAAGGCACCGGTCTCACACATTTCATCTTTTAGTTTATCCATTTTATTTTTTACATTTGTTAATTGAACATATTCTAATATTACACATACACTTTATTACGATTATATCTATTCACTGTAATATTTCCATTGTGAATAGATTTCTATAAACAAAATCACATCACTTAAGTCTTCTCAGTTCGCAAAGGTAGACCCACCTAGGTTTGACAACACCTGAAGAGAATAAGGTTCAAATAATTTGGCTTTGTTTGTTACCTTAAAACATATCAAGAGATTGGAAACCTCTTGATGTATTCTTACCTACGTTTTTGAGAGCTAACAACCTCCAAACCTCCAAATCCACAAAAAGATTCCACTTGTACGACCAAATTCTTGCCAAACCCAAAAATCCTTGTTTTAGGCCAAAATCATGAGGTTTTATTGAATCTCCTACTTCCACAACCTCCTAGACCTCAAAACCAACTCACAAAACCCATTAGGTCTGCACATGGATAAAAATTCATAAAATCAGATCTCCCATACATATTTTGTTGAAACCTAGGCTTGAACCTCTCATTTCGCATGCTTTTCTTCACAAAAATCTTGAGGACAATAGTTATACCTTCTTTATTTCTCATCCTACATGCTATTCATGCATCCTAAAATTAGAACAGTATCCATGGGGCATCATACACAAGCTACATTAATCACAAAAAGTGTAAGAGCCCCTTTATATCATGTTTGGACTACAAAACCCTAAAAAATAGGGTAATTGGGTTGTATGCAAAGAAATTAAGCTTTCTAACTAAAATCAATGCCTTAAGCCCTCAAATCAGATTCAAATAAAACATAACACATATCTTCATGACATGGAATTTATTTCACATCAAAATATGGCTATATGTGACCGGACAGTGCTGCAAAACAGGAAATATATAGAAATTTTGAAGAAAAACACAGATTTTAGAATGTCAAGAGCTTGTATTTTAAATCCTCAACCATCAAAAACCTTTAAAATGTTAAATTTATTACTTTTAAATTCCTTTACACCTCAACCACTGAACAACCACCTCTACAACTAAGTTTTTAATCTTTTATGATCACATGAAACATAAAACACACTAATTTCAAGGTTGTTAACATCACTATTGAAATGTTTTCATTTTTTGACCTTTCAAATGTATTGAAACTCATAGGACAAATATAAGAACATTCTAGTGGCTTTATAATATACTTATTATTGAAATTACACTAACCTTGAACCCTTTTACATGTAAATTCTCCAATTTTCCTTAAAAAGGCTACAAAACTCTTTAGTGCAAGACTCAAACTCATAACTCAAACCTTCATCTAGAACATGAATAATGGTCCTGAGTGACCTTATTAAAAATAAAACATTCTTGAAATTTCTAAACCAACCTATTGACCTCCCTAATTATCATCACATGATTAAGCATAGAAGATGAGGTGTAGGTGCTCCTGCACCACTACCCCATCCAAAATTTGTGCACATTACACAAAGCCACAATGTTCCTCCAAGATAAGCCAATCGAATCCTACCTTATGTGTCCTAGTAATCAAATTGGAGATGATCCTAAAAATTACATTGTGAAGGGTGATTGGTCTAAAAACTCTAAACGACTTTGCAATTATTTCACTACTACGATCAATGTGTCATCTTTCATGAAATTTCCCAAAACACTATTCATTATGATCATATGGAAATTTCTAGGAGATCTAAAATAGTTGTAACATCATGAATTAATTATGTAATGGCATAAAAATTAAAAAACATCATGAATTAATTATGTAACCACATAATTCAAATATAATTCTATCAAGAAATTAATATCAAATAGATAATACAATCACATAACTCATACATTTCAATTTCATTGATCTTCTTCTTCATCCAACTCTTTATCTATATCTTTTGATCTAGATTCAACATTGTAAGGATTGGTCATATCATCATCGTCATCATTGATATATCAATTTTGACAATTTCATCATCCACACAGATATCATCTTCATGAATATTAACTCCTACATCATCATGATCTAGTTCCTCCTCTTCGACATCTTCGTCAGGCACATCATCAACTAACTATTGATCCTGATCATCATCTACATCATCTTCTATTTCTTCGGTATCTTCTTCTTCCACCACATTATACTTTGTCGGCCTTCCTCTTGGATCATGTCTAACAAAAAGTGACCAACCCGGTTTACCTGGAACCTTTGAGTAAAATACCTACTCACATTGTCTTGGAAGAACATAGGGCTCATTTCTAGCTCGCTCGATTGACCTTGTATTAACCATAGTAAATTCATTATCATGTTCAATAATAGTTCTCTTAGGATTATTTTCATTCAATCGTAGCCTATACCATAGGATGCCAAACTAAAAAAATTTGAAGGAATTAAAGTCACACTCAAGTATATCATCCAAAATGCCATACTATCAATTTTTTGAGACTTTTGGATGTATGTCACTTCTAGATGAAACATTAGTCACCTGAAAGACTGCAGTTATCCCAGAATCACAAGTTTTGTTCTTGTCATCCAACTTTTTGATTCAAAATTTATGACCATTGTACCACAAAGCCTTGTGGTGTTTCACATGCAATATGTCAAACATGTAAAAATTATTGCAATATTGATAAACATATTTATTCTTGGTCGAATGTATGGAAAGAAAAAAATCTCAACATATATATACATAAATATAATTGAAAATAATTAAATAATATAGGTGATTAATATATTTATATGTACCTATTTATCTCTTAAACCATATGCTAAATCAATTTCCCTTGGTGTAACATTGGAATCTCCATTACAATGAGCTTCTTTAACCAATGAAGCCACACCTTCCCATGTTAATGCACAACCAGATTGTTGACATCGATCAATCCATACCGTCCTCCAATCAAGATTGTTTGTGATATAATAATATAGTGCATCCCACTCTTGACCAATTTTATCAAAAAAAATGAAATTCACAAATGACATATAATTAGTTAATTACCATGGTATACGACCTTAATTGATAATTGATGTATATTGAAGATTAATAATTAAATAAGTACAATATACATAAAAAAAAATGTAAAATGTATTCTAATTAATCTCCATGACCATCTTATAATTACCTCTCACTTTCCTCAATCTACCTTTCCCCATCAGGTAATTCCCTTTGAATTTTTTAATGGATTTGGGATCCCAAATGCTATCTGCATGGATCTTTGCTACAAAATTAAGAAGATATTTAGTATCGTACACCATGGTTTGGTATACAAAATATCCCTTCACCATAGAACCCTCAGGATGTGCTCTTTGTCTAACCAAATCCTTCAAAAATTTCAAGTGCCTCTCAACTATCCACATTGACCTTGTGTGTACAGGTACACATAATTCAATCTCCTCAACTTGGTGTATGAGGCAATGTTCTTGTGCATTGAAAAATGTTGAAGGTAGACACTTTTGCATTTCACACATTAGACAAGGAATTTTTCTCTTCCAATAATTTATATCTTCTTTATGGATTTATTTAGATGATAGCCATCTACAAGTGATTCAAGGCACAAATATATTAACAAGATTTAACAAAAATATACAATGTATTACATAACAAGTAAAACAAATGGAAATTATAAGATCTATGCAACAAATTGAATAAATATTGCTACTTACCTCATTTATTTTCCAAGATCATATATAAATTTCTTGACATTGTTGTCGAAGTTGTCTAGGAGAGATAGAGGTAGAACATACTGCAACAATTATAAAATTATCTTTTCATTAATTTTCGAAAAGTAGTAAACATAATACACTAAAAAGTATATGTAGTATACAAATATATATATAATATACTAGAATAATTACCTTAATGAAGGTATGCCAATCATGTATTTTCATCCCTGACCCAAATTCACCTTTCTTTGTTATGATATTCTTTATGTTCACAACAAATCCTATGGGAAATTAAATTTTTCATATGACTTATTTTATAGCATTGCTTTGTTGCTCCATTAATAACCAAAGAAGGGAACTTATATTAATTTGGTCTCCATCGCTATTTAATTGAATGACATTTTTCATTGCATGAGTGGCTTCCTGAATGTCACTACAATTTTTGACATTTTTTTCTTTGTCATGCCTTCCAACCAATATTTTCCATAACATTTATGTTATATTATTTTCGATATGCATTGTATCAAAAAAATCCACAATTTGTAGCTGCTCATAGTAGGGCAACCTACTTAATTGTCTGGGATAACCTTTTAGTCCTTGTGGAAGCTGACCATTAATGCCTTGACGACCTTCATGAAGCATATAAGTTAAAAAAAATAACAACGACAATCATTGTCAATTACAACATGTGTAAACACAATACAATATCAAAATATAAATTCCAAAAATATCATATATGATAGATAAACAATTTGATCCGATGTATAACCTTGACAATTAATTCTATTATATTCCAACTTCCATAGGCGAGGTGTCATTCTTCATGGTTTTTATGTAGTCTCTTCTTTCCCATTGAAAATATGTTTTTTCAGTAGTTTGATACTTATGATGTATGTGGATGAACTGCCTATACTCGTCAAACACCTACTTTCCTAAACTTGTTGAACGATGAGATTTCATCTTTGGACCACAAATTGGACATGCAAATTTTCCCTTTGTTTGAAGACCTGCAAGATTATATATAATTGGATTAAATATTTCAATTTTTATAATTATGTATAATGAATAGATTATTTAAAAAATATGCATGATATCTACTTCATAAAATTAAATATCATGAAATTCATGCAGTCGCAGTCGAACGTTATAACATACCACAAAAATCTATTAACGCTTGGGTATCATGAATTTTCCATACAAGAATTGCATGGAATTGAAATTGTCTTTGTCCTATTGGTCTAGATATGTCATACATAGTGATGGCATTCCATAACTTTAGTAAATTTTCGATAAGAGGCTCAATATATACATTCATATCTTTAACTTGGTACTTACCTAGTTGAATGAACATAAACATTACATAATTTTTTTAACCATTTTACTACATATATATAAATTAATGTACATGACTATTAAATGAAAAAAATATAAGTCATTATGCAACAAATAAGATAAATGAGATGTTACTACATTAAAGAAAGTTGATGTAAAAAAATACTTGAAAAAATCATTTCCAACATTATGTGCTCCCTTTTTATTGAAATCCATGGAGGAATGTTATTGTTGATAACAAAAATAGGCCACACTAAGTAAATAGATCTCAGTTCTCTAAATGGATTGACACCATTCACTACCAATGAAAGCCTAAGATTAGAAGGTTCTTCTTTAAAGTGTGGCCATTTTTCCTCCATGTCCCTAAATGCAAAACCATTTGCATACATTTGAAGAATGTCATCTCCACTTCTATTTTGTGCATGGTAATCAATAAATTGCGCTAAGCTTTCACACCTAAATAATCGTTGCATATGTGGAATAATGGGAATATAACGAAGAACCTTGTGAGGCACCTTTTTTGTTAGTTGATCTATTTGATATCTACTGATATGACATTCTGGGCATTCTGTTCCAAATTCATGTTTTTTATGATATATAATATGATCATTGGGACATGCATCTATTTATTGATACTCCATTCCAATATCTTTCATAATGCCAGATAAATCTTGGTATGAGAGAGGTAAAATATTTGATGGTGGTAACAAAAATTCACCAATCAATCTACAACAAAAAATAATTTGTTAATATAAATAATATTAATGGTACATATTTCATCATTTATTTATTAGTGATGAACTAACAACCATTAAATACATGAAAAAAGATGACATATATGACATACTTTAACATCCGTGCAATTTCTATGTTGGATAAACCATTCATAACCTTCAAGTTCACCAACAACAATACAACAAAGAGAGGAGATTTTTGGGAGCCTTCATAAAGGGGCTTGCATGACTTCTCAAGTACAGGTAAATCATGAACATAATCAAAGTCATCTTGATCATCATGATCAGTTGTGCCACTAAATGTGTCATGGATCAATGTATTTGTACCATCATTTTCAACTGTGTTTTCTGGCGCATGACCATCTTCTTCCATAGGATCATTAACTTCATCTTCAATATTCATAGCTCCATGTTCCTCTGCTTGCAAAACCACATTCTTCAGGTCGTGATAATCCATATCATGTGCCCTAGGGAACCCCACCTTTATAATAATGATAGACACAAATAAACCATGATCATGATCAAGTGATTATATATATATATAATGTTAAAATGATATAAACATTTACAAATTCAATCAATATAAACACATATAATGAAAAAATTACCAATGGACAATAATCATGCCCCCCTTAACCATGACCATGCTGCCTACAATGTTTCTCAGCTGTTGTGATTAAAATTCTTCTCATCTTTAAGTCCTTGCAATTATTGCAAGGACAATAACATTTCCCATCACCCTTTCTTTTCAATCTAGCCCACAATCTATCAAGTGTCTCTTCATTTTATTTTGGACTAATATTATTTGATATGATTTTTCTTTACCAAGCTTGAATATTTAGATCTTAAAAAAATATCAAACTCGCACTCCAATAGTTTTTAATCATAGACAGGTAACAAAATCTAATAATTCTAATATTTTACACCCAAAAAATTTGGCATGCAACCACCCCTACAAAAGAGAATATATTCTAAAGTTAATGACCCCAAAAAAAACTTTAAAATGCTAATTCCAAAACTTATTAAATTTTGATTTTACTATGATTTCTAATCATTAGACTCCTAAAATCAGAATATTGAACTTGCACAACAAAATATGGAAATGAAATTTGATGAGATGTTGCTTTAAAATATGATTTTCAAACCTGGAAGTATAAATCTGACATCACAAATGAATTCTAGAAAAATACAATGACTACCCTCAACCTGGCGATAATAGAAAAAAACTGTTACAATAAATAGTCGAACTCACTTTATTTATTTTTCGTCAAACTCACTTTTATTTATTTTCGTCGAACTCACTTTTATTTATTTTCATCGAAATTTCTACGAAAACTCAGGTTCGTCAAAATTTCGATGAACGTCAAGGATAAATTTAAATAAATGAAAATTACACATTAAATATCACAAGTACCTGACAATACATCTAATTATACATCTTTCATCGAAATTTTTTGTCGGATTTTGCAGTCAAATGATTTAGTGCTTGATGAAGTTTTGTACCAACATAGCCTCATCATCCACAATTCCAGCATATTGTTTGAGCTCGTAGAACCTACACTCAAACTACTCAACTGACATAGCCATCTGATACAGATCATGGAACTCATCTGCCCGATGCTATCTCCAATGCTCTAATAGGAAACGTTCTCTAAATCTCTCCAAAAAAATGTCCCATGAAACTTAACCAATCTCCAAATGAAGTTGTTTCTCCTCCAATCACCACCATGTAGAGGCAAAGCCTCTAAGATGAATAATGGCACATCTAGATCTAGTTTTTTGACCATATGGATGCATAGAAAAGCACCATCCCAAGTCTATAAGCCAATTTTTTTCCTCCAGACCACCACCTATACCATTGAATGTGGGAGGGCGTGCCCTTAATAAGTCTCTCATATGCCCCACAACAATGACATCCCACTCCATAGTCTCAACAACTTTCCTAGTTGATCTATACTCATTATCTAGCCTCTTCCTATCTAGCCTCCTGTCTAGGACCAAGGCGAGCAAGAACCTCCTCAAGCAAGGGATGCAAGAAATCTCCCTCTAAAATTGTTTGAATTAGATTCTACTCCCTACTCACTTGATTAATCTAAGGATCCTTCTACTCTACATGCTCACTCTCATGAGAAATCTGAGGAGGAGTATTCTAGCAATTAGCCATATGACCACCACCTCATCCTCGACCATGACCCCTACCTCGACATCTAGGAATGGTCCTACACAAAACCAAAGAAAAGTCTCAATTTCAAGACACAAAAGACAACTAGAAAACAAAATTTACAAAGTCTAACATCTAGGACAACCTAATGGACTCACAAAAATCCAGAGTACCAAGTGTTGAACCTTGTGCTCTAATACCAAGTTTTAACGCCCTGCCAAGGAACCTAGAGAACAACACACAGTTTACTATAGGTTACCTTGGTGAATCTTCTTAGACTACCGAACCTCATACCGAGTTACCCTGGCAATCTCTACTAATTCTCGGCCCCTAAACAGACTTATGTGGAATCAAACTACCTTTCAAGAAGACAAAGTAGGAGATCATGCCATTCTAGACCATCTCAACCTACCCTTAATCTATACAGGCACTAAGGTATAAGGCGAGGCAATAAAATTATTTGAATTATTTAATAAGCACTACCCAACCCCTAATACATTTAATTAGGTTTTCATTGAATTATAAACTCCCGATAGGTTACCTTGGTTACCTCTTAGGGTTCCAGACCCAATCGAAATCCACTCTCCCTAATAACATAGCTCATTATCGATTACAGAGGACAACCATCATGCACATTAAAAAAATCCATGAATGAACACATCTCAATTATGACATAAACCATTTAACTTTCAAAATTGCTCCAAGGTAACAAATAAAAACTGTGCATGGCTGAATCCCAAATTAAATCATTATAATTGAACATCAAAGTACAAGCATAATAAGCTTTACAAATACAAGTTTCCTTTCCTAGCCTCTAGAATATTTTAAGAACTCATAAAAATAGAAGTACACTCTTAAACTATTAACAAATATATTATTACCCATCATATACTACCATCAAATCTTCATGAACTAAAATTTCATAAAATATAGATCTTGACATAATTAAACATCTTTTTTTTTTCTATTTTAACAAAACAAATCAATGATCATTCTTCATTAAGAATAATATAAATTCTATACATTTACTAGCCAACCATATAAGAGCCAATCAATTCTAATATATATATATATATATATATATATTTAAATCTATATATATACTTGTATATATATATCCACAATTACATTAGAATCAATAGTACAATTCAACTTTAAAACAAAAATAAATTACAATACCTAAATTAAAGGATCTCACAAAATCCACATAACCCTATATGTGGCTCAAACAATTATCTTCAATTATAGTGTACGCACCATGCAAAATAGCAATCGGTTAAGCATGCAAAAGATTCAGGAAAATTAAATAAACCCAAGGAAAAGGTAAATGAAGAGGAATCGGGAATCTACAAGGAAACACTACTATCTGTTAAAGAAGAGATGAATAAATAGAGCAGAATTGGCAACACCAAGCAAAACTTTGAAGGAAAAAGAATGAGGAGACTGCAAGAATTTGGCTGCATGTAGACTTGCAAGGAAAAATAATAAGGAGACTGCAATAAGATTTAACATTGGTAAAACGTATAGGATATGGGCACAAATCTTCCAAACCATCCACTGAGATGGTTTTATACAAATATAAGAATTATATTCTTGATTTCTAGAGATCTCATGATTCAGGTTGCATCAAAAATTAAGTTGTATAGACACATATGGCATTGTGGTTCCATTTTATGCAGCCACCATTAAGTGTGTTACTAGCCAACAAGATAGAGGGAATTCTTTGTAAAAGGATAATTTAGTATGTTCCAAGTGCCAGTTGTAATGCAACTACATGCCTAAATTAAATTTTAAGAAAAATTGTTTAAGATTCAAGGATAAAAGCACGTCGACTATGAGGTACAAATGATTAAATCCCATGATGATCTGAAGCAATGACAGAGTTTGAAAACTAAAAATTCAAAAGATACAAGCATGGAAACTAACTATGAGATTTGGTCTCATATCAGACATACATAATGCTTAAGTATACCAGAAATAATGCATAGAGAAACATAATCTCATCCCACAATAATAGATTCCATGCACAAAAAAAATGAAGGTAAAGAGAAATACCACATAACAGATAGTTTTGTGAATCAGATTCTTCATATAATGGATTTATCATTTGATGGTGCAAAGGTGTATTGTTAAAATGATTCTATCTACAACATAATGTCACAAAACATGGAAGATTACGAGAAATATTTCAAGAAAGAGTAGCTAACAATTGTAAAACCAATTTTATTATAGCTAGGTTTTAATAAATTTTGTTTCCTTAAAAAATTTCCTCAATTATTTCAAACTAATCAATAAATTTATTTTTTCTAATGTTTGTGCAGAAGATTCAGCAAATGAATTCTACCACAAGGAAGAACAATTACCATAACCAACATTCCAAAGCTTATATTCAAGAAAATGCAAAAAAATATAAAAGAACCTGAAATATTTTCTTGAATCCGACATAGATTGAAGCAAGAATCAGAAAATCCACAACTCTACATTTTTTTGAAACACACAAATCCTTCAAATTCACTGTCTCCAAAACTTTTTAACCAAAACAAAGAGAAGAAGCTTTTTCCCAAAACTATTGTGAAAACTTTTCTCCAAAAAAACAAAATTTCTATGAATTATTTTTAATAATCAAAGTTTTTTAATTTATTTTCAACTAACTCATAATCACAAAACTTAACTAACTGTTAGCATGCAAATGAGATTAAACATACAGTTCTAATTAAACAATTACACAACATACAGGTCTAGATTTTGGATATTTATTTATAATCCATTGAAAACAAACCCTTCAATAATATCTAATTTACATTTATTTAAATTTGCACATTAAAATTAATAAATATCTATTGCTCAAGGTTAACAATCACATTTAAATAAATAACCTGTTTAATTAATTAATTTAATTAATCAAACCTTTTAAAACAACAATCAAATTTTAATTATTTAATTATCTAAACATAAATATTTTAATTTAACATTTCAACAACATTACACTAAATCAAAAAACTTATTAATAAACCATTTAACTAATTAATGAATTACTAGTCATGACACATACATGAACGACACGACATAATCGAACGACAAAACAACAATGGGTGACTAACGGATTATTGTCCTATAAAGGAATGATGATCAAAGAAGGAACTGAAATTATCTCTGAAACATGTTTCCATTGGGTGATGGCACACTCAAACCAGACAAAGTAGGTGGATTTGATGCCCAGTACCTGCAAACTGCATAAACAACATTGTTAAACATATCTCCATAAACTGACAATCACATCATGAAATAGAATCACAACGTAGCAGGGTACTCACAAATGAGTGATGCTACATTGTCTCCTTCACCAAGACTAACATACAATACTACATCATAAACAACATCACATACATCATCATAAACACACTAATCCTTCAAAACAACATAAAACCATAACACACATAATGTTCATCATAAGGTCACCACACAAATGTAATCAAATGATCAATAATGTCATCAATGTATCATCAACAAGGTATAAAACTAACATAGTATCAGTGTGTCATAACTGAAATAAAATAACATAATATCAAAAATAGCTAAAACAACTATCAACCGAACATAAAAAAACTAAAAGAAATAGTAGAAACTGGAGGGACACTACATTCCATCTGGCTAAACAATCCTACTTCAAACATTCTCTCATCCTTCAACCTATCACCCTACAATTGCACACACTTTCACTTGCAAAACTTATCAGTAACATTCAATTCTTGATAACATATAGGATAATTTTCAAAAGATCGCATAGTCAACATTAGTCAACTTCTTTCAATTTATTTTCAAAAATTCAAAAATTTCCATTTAATATATATATTGAATTTATTCAATAATTCAATTTTTTATATTATAATAAATATGCAATAAAATTGGGTTATGACATCTTCTTTTAAGTCTTGTGCTATGTCAACTATTTTTGAAGAGATAAAATACATAAATTATTGTAATTGGGAGGGGATCTATTGATATTGGGGAGGGCACTTTCAATGATGTTTTATGTGTACCTTATTTGTCAAACAATCCTCTTTCCATCAATGATATTAACCATGGTGGAGACGGATGAATTTGGAATTTACTCACCACTTAATTATCATTCGATACTTGGAGAGTAGAGAGATTATTGCTACTAGGATGGTTGATCATTCATATCAGTTATACACCTTTACAAATTTTTCTTATGATGATGGCTTTAATACTTTGGTTTTTTATCAAAATTCTAGTGTAGACCATGATTTTGAGGATAATTTTGGCTATTTGAACTTGGGTTTAATCACATGTGATCCCATTATTGAGCCTCACATTTCATCTCCTCCATATTTTGTTGCATTTAATGATTCTTGTGTTGTCCTAGTGTGGTAGGATATATATAGTCTTCCAGATATGGATGCATGGGATGATTACTTGACATACATTCTTGGCTTATTTGTTGAGTTCCATATTTTAGATTTGTGAAACACCACTGAATACATGCATCTTCTCTATGTTGGAGATGATCCTTATTTAGTTGTTGTGAGGGAACACTTCGGCCCTCTTGTTCATTCTCTACATGAACATTCTTCACAGATTGGCATGATTGTGGATAATTTTGGAGATTATGTAGAGGATGTTTCTTTATCTTTAGAGGAGATACCTTTGTCTTTCAATTTTATTCTACATTCATCTCTACTAGATTTTGGATTGTCATCTTCAATAGTGTATCCTAAAATGCTTGTTTGGAGTGTGTCCTCTTTTTTTACCATGAACCTAGAGACACTTGATAATATTTTAGAGATATTTCACATCATTCTTCTTCTCACATCTTCCTTTCAGGAATGAGAAGAAATATTGCATACCATATTGGTTTTGTTTCTTCCTAAGGGAAGGAGTTTTGCTCAAAGATATTGGATCATCTTCATTATTTACTGTCAAGAATCTACCATCATTGCAAGATTCTTTATATTGAGGGGAGTATTTTTTCCTTCTCATTCTTCAATGAGAATATTTTGTTTTCATCTCTTTTTTTTGGGTAGGACTTTTTCCCATTAGGTTTTATCCTTTTCTCTATTTGTGAGATATTGAATTTGTACATGGGTACCTATCATGGCCTAGTATTCGAGGCCCATATTTGCATAATTTTCATAATAATCTATCCTTAAGTTATACTTAAGGGAGGTGTTGTTGTAAATAGGTATTTACCTATCTAGTTCACTTATAGGTCATATTTACATGTTAAGTTTACTTAGATAGTAGGAATATTTCTAGAATTATTAGGTGCCATATGATCTTATTTCACCATATCATATCATTTAATATTTGTTTCCTATTCCATTTAATATTTGGTGAGTTATTTGTCTCATTAAATAGGATTAAGACACTTGTTATGATCTTGTCTAATCTTGTATCTTGCCTTGGCTATATAACCAATGGGTTCTCATTTTTAATTTAAATTTAATTCTATTAAAATCTTATGTATTGCATATTGATAATATTTGATATAATATTATCTTACATCCTTTATTGCAAATGAATTCTCTTTCTTTTCTCTCTTTTAGAAGGTTGTTTTCTAGTTTTGTAGGTGATCCTAGAGGCATGAATCCTTGAGTGACTCTAAAATCTACACATTCCCTTGAGTTCTCTATAGTTTTTGAAACATTTACCAATTTTCCATCCTTCTCAAGTACCATCACCATCCAAGATGAATGAGCACTATGGATATGATATATAATACATAATTCTAACATCTCATACCATCTTCTCAATTTCACTATTTTGGACATATAAGTATTTATACAGTCTAATTTTAGGTGTTTGGAACTCTTATACTTGTTAAATTGTATGGTCATGATCTATTTTGAGATAAATCCTCTTATTATATCTCCAAAAACTACTACACATTTCTCCAAAATAGCCTATAGGTCAAGTGGTGTAGAATCATTTTTTGATTGTGCCTTTGAAAAATAGTTAATCCACAAACCCATCTACATTCATTTTATAATATTATACATATGATGAGAAATCACAAATTTTGATGATGGTTTACACAACCCATGTAGCTCATTCATGTATGTATTGAGTAGAAACTAATGAAAATTTCTTATAAATCCATCTTAGTCATTCCTAATGTATTTATCAATTCATCTCTAAAAAACATCTCAACTCACCCAATATGAATAGAAAACATATAATTATTCAATTGATATTCTCTCATGGAGAGCTTAATACTATTGAATTTTCTAGAATAATTGACTATTACACCATCTATAGTCATGACTTTAAATACTAGAACTAGATAGAAAAAAAATTAAATGCATTGCTACTTTAATATTGAAGAAGTTATGATTACTAATTGAGCCAATTAATATTATCATATTGGTTTTTTTTAAGCTCACTTTCTTGAGGTTTTTTTGAGTGATACTATTTGAAAGTTCATTCTAAGAAATATTTGGTTGTGGTTTTGTAGTTTCTTCTCTCAACTCCTCATTAGTCTTCTCTAACAAGTCTTCATACATTTATTCTTCATTGGAAATTTTAATATAAAATATTTAATTTTCTCTACAATTATATCTGCTATCACATTTAAATCACAACTATTTTGTTCTCTTCTCTTCAATTTATTTAATCTATATTTTATATCAAAATTTATTGTCATGGATCATATATTAGAGGATAGAGCACTATGTAGGACTAATCCTATCTTTTATAATCATGAATATCTACCTTTTGATTAATAGTGTTCTCTCCTTTGATCTATGATCCATGAAAATAAACTTTGATATAAAAATGAATTAAATAGTTTCACCTTATGTTCAATGTGATCCTTGATCCCTCCTAGAAATAAGTCATTCAATTTTTAATATATGATTGTTTCCATACATAATCATAGATTTTAAAACTATTGAGTATATTTATTAATAGGTCTTATTTGGTGAAATGTTGCTAATTAGTTGAATTAGTTCTACGTCACACTATCATGATAGTGGAACTACAATTCATTAGTAAAAACTAACCAATGAACACTAAGAAGCTTCTTCTTCTAAGCACAAGGTATCGATGACAAATTAATTGATCCAATTCTAAGTATAAGGATGCTACTATTGAATGCATGAGAACTGAGAGGGGGTGGATAAGTTGTACCTTAAAACTTCAAAACCATCACAAACATTTAGATCCATATTAATTCAATTGACCCTTAATCTGCGTGTCACAAAAAAGTGTAGCCTTGACACTTTTCACTCATTTGGGACTTTTCCCTTGGATTTTGGCCTAATTTTTTCTTAGATCTAATGTTGTAATGTGGCCAACACATTCACATTATGCCTTGAATTCTTGCAAATCAACAAAAACCTAATAATTTCTTACAATGGTGTTGTGAAGTGTTGTAACACACTTCCTCATTTTTCTAGGACTTTTCTACAATAATTCACCTAAATAACCCCTTTCCAAGTCTTATTTCAAAGTATTGTAAGGTGTTGTAACCAACCCTCACACTTTCCTAAGCTTGTCATCACTAAATTAACCCTTTCTTATGACAAAATTTCCCATTAATGCACTTATAGGCCCGACTTAAGTGTGTTTCGAGAGATAATCTCTTTAATCATCATTAATCACCTTTTTAATTCCTGACAATCACTTGAATTTTTCCAAGTGGAATAAGTCACCACCTTGGGTCACTTAGTCCCATTTGGCATAAAAATTAAAATTAAATCAAATTTCTAGCAGGATTTTATCCCCAAAACCCTAAGCTTAGCGTGTGATGTGTTATTTTTGAGGAATTAGGGTATCACATGCATAAATAAGGGTTTTTCTCCTCATTTTATTTCTCTCCTAAAATCTTCATCTTCACAAGCAACCAAGCAATCCATCTTCTCAAGCAAGCATCAAGCATTCAAGCACTAAGCACTTCAAACAACATCCATTGGATTTGATCACTTGCATATCTTTGGACTTCTTCAACAAGGGCTTCATGAGTTGTTGTACTTGCATATTATTCAATCATCTTTCCCTTTACATTCTATTTCATTATTTAGGGTTTGATTACCAACATGGGGTTTGACTAAGGAAAACCCCTATTCTCTAACCCTAACCTTTTTCCCCTCTTTGCATGTGTGCTTTGCAAGTTTGCATGTAGATTAGTCAGAGTAAGGTGCTAAAAGGTGTCATCATTCCATCCACATCATTCCAAGTCAACAAACCCTAAAAGAAGCTTGAAGACAACTTGTAGGTCAGATTTTGAAGATTTGGACAAGGGTGTTTGTTAGAAATAGAATTACAAGTGGGTACCTACAGATTCTAGTGTCGAGATTCCTGAAAGCCTTGGGTGGACTAAGTCACCATCATTGGCGAATTAGTCCTAGTACCAATCCTGAAAAGTGGTTTATGTGTTTCTAGATACCCATCTTCCAAAAACCTGTTCTAACAAAGTTTCTTGGGAGAAGGACTAAGTCACCCAACCTGGTGTAAGTGTCCCAGTCAGCATCAGTAGAAGAATCTAGAAGATTCAAGAGCTCCTCTTTTTCAACCTTAAATTTCCAAGTGGACCACTTCTGCCTCTTTTAGTTATGTTACAGTTTGCATGCATTTTAGGTCATTCTTAGGTTATTATACATAGTTCTTTCAATACATTTGCATTATTTTACATTTCATAGTTAAATCATTTCATTACTTTACAACACTTAGGCACACACATCACACCTATTCAAACCCCTAACCTTGAATGAACACCAAGAATACTTGAGCATGAAAGAGGTACCTTTCTCATCTAGCTTCTAGGTGAAAACCCCTAGGAGCCCTTGGGGAATCATCTTTCCCCATTTATTTTTTGGTGGTTCATTTTGGTGAACCCGTGCTTAGAACACTTCTTTTTCACTTCTGATTTTGCATTTTTATTAGGGTTTTGCATTGTCTTGCATTCTAGGGTTCTTAAAAGTGTATTAATGAAAATTTCATATTAGCTTGCATTTTGCATTGTAATTTCATTGAAAAAGTACAAAAAAATCTGCATTTTCATTATGTATTTGCATAATAAAAACTTAAAATAATTAAAAACAGTCAAAAATTCTAAAAAGTGTTAAAAAAATCATTGTTAGGACTAATTCGACACCCTAAGTAACTTAGTCCATTTGCACCATTTACACTGTAATTTATGGCATTCTCAGAGCATTGTTTGCACTTTTATTTTTTATTTCTGCATTTTTGTATTGTTTTCCATAATTTTAGTTATAATCATTTTAGTGTCCTTTGTTTGCATTGCATTTACATTCATCCAAAATTTAGGAAACTTTGCATGAGTGTTTGGTGTCCTATTAATGATACTTTAGTGAGAAGAAATTCAATACTTATGGCATCTCATGAAAAAAAACTTTTTGTAGATCTTGGGTTATCTTGAACTTCCACTCCTAGTATTGATAATAGTACACTAGGCCTGGAAACTACCCTTAACAACTCTCTAGATTTAAGAAGCATTCATGTTGATAATAAAAGTGATGATATCCCACACAAAAAGATATTTCACATTCATGCAAACCTAGCAGATCTCCAACATCAAGTGAGCTTGGAAAACATTTCTACCACTGCTATTCCCACTATAGAGAATATCTACTGCATGCTTGGCAGTGATGAAGGTCTAGATGTTGTGAAGAAAATAGTTGAGATATATCAAAAACATGTCCCTTCCACATCTAGGGTCTCTCAACCAGCCACCCCTATCATTATCCAAGGAAGACCTCAAACTCCTCCTCCCTCAACGATAGCCTCCATTCCTACCTATGCTTCCCCTAATGTCACCACTATAATGCAACCAATTATCAACGTGATTCCCTCCCTTGGTATTCCTACTAGTATTCCTACCTCTTATGTGGCATCACATGCTTTATCCTTTTCCACCATACCACCCCTTACCATTCAATTCACTTTCCCTACTACTACATTCACCCCATCACCACTTTATCTTTCACCTAACACCACTGATACCAATCCTCTCATAACACAACTTTTCCACACTATTTCATCCATGCAACAACAAATCTCTACCATCAATAGAAACTAGAATGGTTCACCCATATACTATGTTCACAACAATCCCTTGTCATTGGAAATCTTGTGAACCCCGGTGCCACAAGGAATATAAATGCCTAGATTTGAGAAGTATGAAGGGAAGGGAAATCCTTCTAACTGCATTAATTCTTACACTGCTTTGTGTAGTGATTTTTCTCTTGATGATAAATTGTTAGCTAAACTATTTCCTAGGACCTTAAAATACACTGCCTTGGGTTGGTTTTATTCTTTATTGAACAATTCAATTTGTTCAATCAATGAAATTTTTGATGCTTTTATCAACCATTTCCAAGTGCACATTACTCCTAAAAATACCTTGGCCGATTTGATGAGATGTAAGAAAAAAATGATGAAAAGATAACATAATTTGTCTCACGTTATCAGTCATTTTATTCCCAAATTGATGTCAAGATCTCCGATACAAGTTTTTAAAAGATGTTTACTGAAAAATTTCTAACACACCTTCAAGACAAAATCACCATGATGAAATTTACCTCCTTCATGCATTTATGCATAGTGCTCTGTGATTATCACAATTCAACTAGTAGTTGTGATATGCGATCCACTTCTAGTCAAATTGAGAAATCCAATGCTACCAACCAAACCAACTCTTAGCCATTTTGAAAGCCAAATAAAGGGTTTTTTCAATTTAACCCTCCTTCACAATCCCCTCTGCTTGTAAATAATCAAATAGAAGCTATTAAGACCATGGTGCCTTTTAGTTATAGAGATCCTAAATGAAACTCCATACCTTTACCCGATACCCTCCATCATACAATGACCCAAATTTTACAACAAAAAATGATTACCTTACCTATTGTCCATGCACCCGATCCTAATAAGCCTTTACCTCCATCCTTTAACTCCAACACTTATTGCTATTTTCATAGATAGAATGGACATGACACTGAACAATGTAAGCATCTTAAGCACCTTGTTCAAGACCTCATTGATTCAGTCCATCTATCCATTGCTGGTATTAATGTTTAAGGAAATAAGTCTGTTGCACCCCCAAACCAAAATTTACAAATTTTCACTAATCCTATGCCTAAACATAATATTTCATTTGTCGAAGCTAGTGAAACTCCACAGAATAAAGTTATGAATGTTGATACACAAGATGCACATTTTGATCTTCTTTTGAATGTGACCCATGTCAAGCCTATGGATGAAATGGTAGGTGCGCTAGACGTTATTCCTCATAAGGGCCAAACCGAAACATCTCTTGATATTAATTTTTCCCCTCAAGAAATACTCAAAAATCTTCCCAATGGTCCTCTCTACATAGCTTGTCGAATCTATGATAAGCCCATTAATGGGATACTAATAGATCCCATTTGTGGAGAGAATGTGATCATGAAAGAATTTTTGGTACTACATGATCTTTATCAAGATTTTTATGATAAACCTAACACATGGATCAATACATATAATTTTTTTTCTTTCCCTATGATCAGAGCGATCATGAAAGAATTTTTGGTACTACATGATCTTTATCAAGATTTTTATGATAAACCTAACACATGGATCAAAACATATAATTTTTTTTCTTTCCCTATGATCAGAGCGATCATGAAAGAATTTTTGGTACTACATGATCTTTATCAAGATTTTTATGATAAACCTAACACATGGATCAAAACATATAATTTTTTTTATTTCCCTATGATCAGATTGATCATCCTCCCATTACAAATAGGCCCTAATACATTGGATGTTACATTCTCTATCATCTCGCAGTCATATCAATTTCATTTGCGACTAGGCCACCCATGGATTTGCTCAATGAAATCAATCCCTTCAGTTGTTCAAAAATGCTTGAAGTTTCCCTTTGACAATGAAATATTCATTGTCCACCATAGTGGCTTCAATCCCTTATCTTCCAAAGGAAACTTTTTCTTAGAAGCCTTTTGGCCCTAGCCCATGGAACCCATCAACCCTTGAAGATATTTATTTTTCATTGTTTATCATAAATTTAAAACTAAGAAAATATCTAAATTATCTCTTCGTAACATGTCACCCTCCACTTCTAAAACTCCCATCCTTGATGAAACCATGGTGCAACCCGAATTGGACCTGCCAAACTAGACAACACTTGAAACCTCCTCTACATCGTTAAAGAGGCCTAGAGATCATGATAGTAATTCCATCTTGCCTCCTCACATCAAACAAGTTTATAAATCAAAGGAGAAAGTGGATGACCCACCTATGGTTCCTCTCATTCCTCCCATAGGAATGAAAAGAAACCTATGGTTGATCAACCCACTCCTTCTTAGCTGCAAGTTGACAATAGAATAAAAATAAATAGAGGAGCTAGGGAGCATAGGCATCACCGTTGTTCTCTTGCTCACAATTCAATAGATGAAGAAAATATTGAAAATCATAATCCACATTTTCCAGAAGAAATTCATGACAACCCTCTCCTATACCCCCATCACAGCCAGCATTACATGCCTCAACTAATATTGTCATTAATTTGGGTGCTGATGATGAGGAGATTACTAAAATAAATGAAGAGGTGCATAAAAATTTGAATACACTATTTTCCTCTTCCATGAGCTTACATTATAACTCTCCTCAGATGAGCATTGACCTTGACGCTAGTTTTGCAATTTTTGTTGTCCCTCTAGCTAGACGCCCACCCAAACTTTACACTGAACAAGATTGGGAGGCGGATGAATTGCTTGATGGTTGAAGCACATTTTCCTTACTATAATTTTACCTTTATTTTGTATTTTTTCTTGTGTGTAATGTGTTCCCCCATACTGTTTTGTTTGATGTTCTCTCTCTTTCATGACATTCTTACATTTGTCTCTTCATTCTTCTATATGTCATGACTTTTCTTTTGCTTTTTCACTTTGGTTTTTTGCTTTCCTTTTCGGGATGATGCAAGGCATTGAGATAGTAATGTCCCTTTCATGTTGACCCAAAAGGCTCCTTTCCTTTTCACTTTTCTTTTTCACTTTCCTTTTGGGGATGATGCAAGGAATTTTGACAATAATGTCCCTTTCATATTGACCCAAAAGGCTCTTTTTCTTTGTCATTTTCCTTTTCTTTTTCACTTTCCTTTTGGAGATGATGCAAGGAATTGAGACAAAAATGTCCCTTTTATGTTGACCCAAAAGGATCTTTTTCTTTGTCCTTTTATTTTTCTTTTTGTCTTCCTTTTGGGGATGATGCAAAGCGTCGAGACATCCTATGTCTCTTCCATGTTGACCCAAAATGACTCTTTATTTTTTCTTTTTTTTCGCTCTCTTTGTGTCCTTCTAGTTCTATGTATTTGGGAGAGATGATGACAAATCTAAGCTCTCTAAAAAAACATTGCAGCAAAAAACATATTGACCCCAAATCCATAGATCTCTTATGTGTTTGGTGTTTTTATTTTGGGGGCAACCCCTTTCTCTTTTCTTTATTTCTTTTTCTTTGCATGACGTAGCCTCACTTGGAAAAATATCACTTGGCATAGGGATTTCAAAGTTGGATCTCATGTCTTTACTTTATTTTTTCATTTCTCATTTTTCTACTTTAAGGTAATTGCTCATAGTACGGTGTTTCACAATTCCTTTAAAGTGGGGGAATACATTGTCATTATTTCCTTTTGTATTTTTCTTTTTCTTTTATTTGGTTCTTAGTGCATCCTTATTACTTCATACGATGTGTTTGTCACATTTTGGATGCCATTGGGTGTAATGTCTTTCATGAAATTGGTTTATCTTAGCATATTACATTCCTCTTAGTGGCCTAATGCAACACACTACATCCCCTAAGTTGCAATTTTTTTATTCTTTGATTGGTCTTCTCTTGGATACATTAGATACAATGATCCCTAAGTTAAAGACCTTGCATGAACTAAGCAAGACTCCTTTGAACATCCCTTTTTCATTTTATATATTACATTTTGCATTTTGCAAAAATGGCCACCTTGCATAATGCAGCTTACATGCATGTGGTGCGATCTTTCACTTGTTCATGAGTTCCAAGCATATGAAGATTTTATTGCCTCATAAAACTCAAAACCCTTGTCTTTTGTGGCTCCTTATAAAAATTATTAGGAGGTATAAATTTTGTATGGTTAAGAAGGAAGCCCAACTAGTAGCACAACTTTCCCCATAGCCACTTGTCTATGTGTGAGTGCATACCATTCAAGAGTGAATGCTTCTCACCTTTTGGGCCTTCTCACCTGGTGGACAACCAAAATTTTCATCACTCCAGAGTGAGTACACTTCCTTTCATACAAATAGCCTATATCTGATCCATAACTAGCTGGACAAATGGTAGAAGCTTGATCTGACTTTTCTCTCTCTTAAATCTCTCACATCACTTCCCTATGTGGTCTTTTGTACTAATGTTTAGTTTTCCATGGGATCTTGATCTTGGGGGCTTCATCCCTCTTGATTATAGTTGTCTCATATTACTAGCATGAGTACATTTGGATCCCTCTCGATATGCACGTCTTGGCTACTTTAGTGTGAGTTTGAAGCAAGTTCATCCTCTCACTAAAACAGGGGCTAAATGTGTCACAAAAAAGTGTAACCTTGAAAATTTTCACTCATTTGGGCCTTTTCCCTTGGATTTTGTCTTGATTTTTGCTTAAATCTAATGTTTTAATGTTTCCAAAACATTCACATTAGGCCTTGAACGCTTGCAAATAAACAAAAACCTAATAATGTCTTACAAGGGTGTTGTGAAGTGTTGTAACACACTTCCTCACTTTTCTAGGAATTTTCTACAATAATTCATCTAAATAACCCCTTTCCAAGTCTTATTTCAGAGTGTTGTAAGGTGTTGTAACCAACCCTCACACATTCCTAAGCTTGTCATCACTAAATTAACCCTTTCTTATGACAAAATGGCCCCTTAATGCACTTATAGGCCCGAATTAAGTGTATTTCGGGAGACAATCCCATTAATCATCATTAATCACATTTTAATTCCTAGAAACCACTTGAATTTTTCCAAGTGGACTAAGTCTCCACCTTGGGCAACATAGTCCCCTTTGGCATAAAAATCAAAATTAAATCAAATTTCTAGCAGTAGTTTATCTCCAAAACCCTAAGGTTGGCCTATGTTGTGTTATTTTTAGGGAATTAGGGCATCACATGTATAAATAAGGGTTTTTCTCCTCATTTTATCTCTCTTCTACAATCTTCATCTTCACAAGCAATCAAGAAATCCATATTCTCAAGAAAGCATCAAGCATTCAAGCACTAATCACTTCAAACAACATCCATTCGAGTTGATCACTTGCATATCTTTAAACCTCTTCAATAAGGGATTCATGAGTTGTTGTACTTGCATGTTATTCAATCATCTTTCCCTTTATATTCTATTTCATTATTCAGGGATTGATTACCAACATGGGGTTTGACTAAGGCAAACCCCTATTCTCTAATCCTAACCTTTTCCCCCTCTTTGCATGTGTGATTTGCAGGTTTTTATGTAGAGTAGTCAAAGAGTAAGGTGTTAAAAGGTGTCATCATTCCATCCACATCATTCCAATTCAAAAAACCCTAAAAGGAGCTTGAAGACAACTTGCATGTCATATTTTGAAGATTCAGACACAAGTCTCTATCGGAAATAGAAGTACAAGTGGGTACCTATAAATTCTAGTCTCTATCAGAAATAGAAGTACAAGTGGGTACCTATAAATTCTAGCCTGAGGTGGACTAAGTTGCCATCATTGGCGAATTAGTCCCAGTACCAGGCCTGAAAAGTGGTTTATGTGTTTTTGGATACCCATTTTTCAGAAACCTATTCCAACAAAGTTTTAGGAGAAGGACTAAGTCACCCAATCTAGCATAAGTGTCCCAGTTAGCATGAGAAATAGAATCTAGAAGGTTCCAGAGCTCCTCTTCATCAATCTTCAATTTTCGGGTGCACCACTTCTGCCTCCTTCAGTTTTGTTACAATATGCATGCAGTTTAGGTCATTCTTAGGTCATTATACATAGTTCTTTCAATAAATTTTCATTAGTTTACATTTCATAGTTAGATCATTTTATTACTTTTCAGCACTTATTCACACACATCACACCTATTCAAACCCCTATTCTTGAATGAACACCAAGAATACTTGAGTGTGAAAGAGGTAAATTTATCATCTAGCTTCTAGGTGAAAAACTTTAGGAGCCCTTGGGGAATCATCTTTCCCCATTTCATTTTTGGTGGTTCAATTTGTTAGAATGATTTATCATGAAAGAAAATAATAGATACATAACCAAATCAGCACCATACACAAAGAAACACAAAATTTATGTGGAAAAACCAAGAAGGGAAAAAACATGACGATTAGCTCACAATATAAAGTAATATCAACATTGATTAAAAAGGGCTGATAGTCAGAGGGACCACTGCCTAGAAGAAATAAAGGCTCACTACCAAAGGCTCATTGCCAAAATAGAAAACAAGATAGAGAAGAGTGTTACAATGAGAAATTCATCTCAATGAAATAGAAGAATCCACCACATCATCACCAACACCTTCACAATCTTACTGAAGAATTTTAGACATCGTCTGTTGACTACATTTAGTAATCTAGCACATGAAAGCTCACATTGAACTTCTCAAATTTGCACCTTACAACTTTATAATTCACATCTCTCACATATATCTTATCATTCCTCAATAACTCAACACTTATTTATACCATCTTCAACCTTGAAAACATTATCCAAGGTTGGCTATGTACCTCAACTATGAAAATTCAAATTATGTTGGCATCAAAACATTCCCACGGTGGAAAGGAATGAAGGACGACTACAACACTCCTTAGATAGGACCCAAATCCACTCATACATGCCACACCACACTTCCAAAAAAATAAAAGAAGCTTCGTAATTAGTGTAAACACTCAAGATCATCCAAAATTGTGTTAACACCATTAAAAATTAAGTACACACTTCCTTAAATCCAAAGAAGACTCATGTACCACACACCAAGATTGAACATGATCTAGAATATTCCAAAAACAACCTAAAATCCAACAAAAAATTTGACAACTTTCACTTGAAGAATGTACACACCAAGTACACTCAAGAAACTAACTTCCAAAGCACCAAAACTCAAAAAATTCAACTGAAGAAAGATACAAACACTATCAACACCCTTCTAGATCCGTAAGACCTGAAACAAATCTATAGATAAGTTTGGAGCAATTTTTTTTGTCCCAAACACCTATGCAATACATAGTTCACACATTGGTGATCACAATTTCGTCTACACAATGATCCAAAACACCGAATTTTGGATGCAACACCTTTGAACACCTTTGATCAAAATATCTTAAATTCACAAGTAAATCTTCAACCTAGAAGAAATGTGTAGCCAAACCAGTACACACCTCTATAACACATAACACCACTGCAACACATTGTTTCCTCTTTTTATTCAATTTTTCTTATAAGCACTTGGAAACCAAGCACTAGAGACACATCTTCAATACTTCCTCATCACCACCAAGCTAAATGTAACTTAAAAAATCAACCATCCATCCATAGACCAAATCTTATCAAAGCAATACTAGAGGTTGACACCAGTACTTTACTAGTGACAACATAATACAACTAATCAAGGCATCATCAAAGACAACACCAAATCAATACCAACTACTCATCCTTGAAAAAAAATACTTCTTATATAGTTGACACCAATGACAACACAAACTGCACATACTTGCAAAACTCTCCCCCTTTGTCATTGATGGCAACGCGTGATGTGAAAAAAAATCAACAAGAAACACAACAACTCTGATCATCAATACTCTTTCTCTGTACTAACTTTTCTTCTCTTTTCTCCTCAATACTCTCTCACTTTGATAACTAATACTTTTATGTTTCATATTGTGTGGCTTATCTTTTTCACATGACATTCTCCCCTTTTGATCTTTGTTTTTCACATTACTCTCTTCCCCTTTAACATCAATGGAAAAGGGAAAATATTTGTATCACTCATTCTGCCTTTGACATCAATCATACTATTCACCACTGCTCTACAACTCCCTTTACTTTACTGCTCTACATACTCCCCCATAGGAGCACACACCAAACTGCATCAAGCAGTAACCACTAAACAATGACAACATTCACTCATCTTGATTGCAACAATGAATAATGCCACTACCTAATCCCCCTAAGAGTTATCCACCAACATTAGTCCATACCAAAGAATTAATCTTGAGATCCACTAGACTGATGCATCTCCTTATGCATCTAGTTCAAAGAAGGAGTGAAAATAACCCCCAACTTCCCCCGAAGATACTCAAAAGTATCCTTAAGAAGACACTTAGTAAATATGTCAGCAACCTAATCCTTTGTAAGCACATATTCAAGCTTAACTTAATTCTCTACAACCTTCTCTCTCAAAAATTGATATCGGATTGAGATATTCTTTATCCTTGAATGTATTACCGAATTCTTTGAAATATTGATAATGAAAATAGCAAAAACGTGGCCAATTTACTTTTTCATCCCGAAATAGTGAAAATGTAAGCGCGTTATAGTAAAACGTGCTCACCTTATGGATTAGTAATGACTGAGCCTAGGCTCGGTCATTACCAATCAATCAAGCGAGCATGTTATAACAATCTCACGTTATGGTCTAAATATCAAAAAACACGTGCATTTTGAGTTCAAAAAATGTGTATTTTTTGAAATCAATTTTTGTTTTCCAAAACGTGAGTGTGTTATAATGTGCTTGTGTTTTGGTCTACATTGAAATTTTTTTCTTCTCTTTATCTTGTCTCTTTCTTCTTGTTATCTTTCAGGGAAACTATATACATGAAATAAAAAATTAAGTATTATACTTTAAGTTATATTTCATGTATATAGTTTCAGGATGTTTGAGAGTGGTTTCAGATCTCTAGGAGTTATAATGCAAATTCTAGTTTTTGGAAGATCTCACAAATTTTAGACTTAGTCAAATTTTAGTAATCAGCATGTCAAATTTCAGTAAACATGAGGTCAAGTTTAAGTAATCAACAATTTGTATCATCTTTCTCTCTCTATCTCACTCAGTTTTTATCCCTTATTCTCTAGATCTCTCTCTCTCACTCTCTCCTTCCCTATATACTTCTATCTATCTAACCTCTCTATATCTCCCTCCATCCCTCCCTCCTTTCCTCTTTCCCTTCTTCTCTCTCTAATTTTATCTATCTCCCCCCCTCTCTCTCTCCCTCCCTCCTTCTCTATCTCTTCCATCATCCCAACCACCATCCCTCTCTAATTCTCTCTATCTAACCCATCATTGTCTACCTATCTCTTAGCCTCCCTCCTCTCTCTCTCTCTCAACCTCTCCATATTCCTCCTTCCTTCCCCTCTCTCTCATTCTCTTTATCATGCTTCTCTCTCCCTCTATCCTTCCCTCCTCACCTATCTACTTGTTGGGAAATTATGCCTCAAATTTTTGGATCCCTTTCGGACTTGGGCAATTTCTCCATGTTTCTAGCCTTTACCACTACATTGCTGCAAGATTTCTTTGGTGGCATGGTTGAGCGGTTTATCGCTTTACCACAGGCCACTTTGCTTGGTCTGGTGGTTGGGTAGTGTTACCGCCTTACCACGGTGGTCTCTTCCCTACTTGGAAGTGGCATAGTGAAGGCTCAATGGTCTATGTGGTTGTTACCTCCTTACAGCGGAGGTTGCTCATCGGTGGCGCGGTGGCACAGTGAGTGGCGTAGTGGTGAAGCGATGCCTTACCTCCTTACCACGAGGTCTTTTTCTAGTGGTGGAGGTAGCACAGTGAGTGATGCAGGAGTGGTTGTTGGTGGTTGAAGGGCGATAGTTATGTTTGGTAGTTACCGCCTTATCGTGGGCGGTGAGAAGTCTCATGGTGGTGGCCATGGTAAGACCGTTGGTGGTCTATCAGGGTGGTCACCACCCTACTGCGGGGTGGTCTAGCGGCCTCCATGGGTGTGACCATGGCAATCTTCCTGGCAATCAACGCCATATCACGGTGAGAAAAACCAAGCCCCGTAGTGACATGGTTGTAGGCGAAGAATAGGTCGACATGGGCTCACTGCCATATCGCGGTGGATGTTTGGCCTTGGAGTGGTAGCGCAGGGGAATCTAGTATGAGCTCAAAACTCAGTCGATCGAGCTTGACCAAGCTTGACTAGAAGTCAAAATGGTGATCGAATGAGATGGTGACATGTGGGAAGATCTTTAAGATCTGATTGGCTGAAAGATTATTTTTTGATTGCGATAGGCTACATTCTTTGAATGGAGGTTGACAGACATGTATCTGCAACTAATTTAATGTTGCATGGATCGATGCATCTGCAGAAAGGCGATGCACGTTATCAGAGAATATTGGAAGCTTGTAGGTAGGATAATTAAATATCCTGATGATCGTTGATTTATTGAATGGGAAGAATAGGTAGGCACACAATAAGATATTATAACTTAATCTCATGTGCAAGATCAAAGGTGATGAGAAAAGAGAGATAGGTTGAGAGTGTTCGAGCGGTTTTGCATATTGTTGTAATTGTGAACACTTAAACTTTCATATCTGAAAAGATGTGAACTTGAGATGCCTAGAGGTTGGGTTGGTCGTGAGGCTAGCCAAGACAATCAACTGAGGAGTTGAAGGGAATCTACGTAGTATTTTGTTTGAAGACATTGTAACCATAGTTACAAGACTCGCCCAAACTCGGCAAGTACTCGCGAGTCCCGAGGCGGGTGACCCTAAACGAGTCCCAGAGACTCGGCTGCCGAGTACTCGCCGAGACTCGCCGGACTCGTCGGACTCGGCAGACTCGCTGGACTCGCCGAGTCTCGTGCCCCAAACTCGGCCATTTTGATTAAATTTTTTTTTTTTAAATTGCATTCTTCTTTTTTCAAATTTTTTAAATAAATGGTGTGCGCCATGAAGGTTTGTATGGTTTTGAAGGTCTTCATTTGGGCTTGGTGGCGGGGGCTCCGCCCCTCGACCCCGCCCTGTATCACGACAGGGAGCGCGCCCAGGGCACTGCCCCAAGACCCTGCGAGGGGCGCTGCCCCTCGACCCCGCTGGGGGTGCTGCCCCCAGACCCCCGCAAGGGGCGCTGCCCCTTGACCCCGTTGGGGCGTTTCCCCCAAACCCTCATCAAACTATAGGTCTAAGCATGTTATAGGCCAATGATGAATCATGATCATAAAAACCTACAAAATACATATCCCCTGTTGCAAATCTTTGCATCTTTCACAGTCAAAGCCATAATCAAGGATTATCTTGTTTCAAAATTCATACATTAGACAACAAAACATGCAGTCTTGAAGGCTTCAATAAAATTTTAATAATAAAATCCTCACTTGAATATACACACCAATCATTGAGACACAAGCAAATATCATGGCTACATCATCATCTAGGACCTAACTTAGACACTAGCGCATGACTTGTCGTGATATTGGGATGAGTAATGCAAGCTCTTCTGAGCCATAGACTTATTTTTTTAGTTTTGATATTTGTTTTGATGCCATGGATTTCATATTCCATGAGTTTTGTATACATTTGACAATATTTATATATCTGAATGTGTTATTTCCTTCAGCTAAAATTTGCGTTTATACTTATGTGATCGATATATGTTTGTGTATAGGATCATAGTAGTTTCTATTTCATGATGTTATTGTGTATTTGAGGTTTATTCACTAAAGGGTGCAAGAAACAAGCTTTAAATCCTTAAAAATCTCTAAATTTCAAGGGTTTTTCTATTTGTCGAGTCTTCGGCGAGTCTAGGCTCCGAGTCCGAGTCCGAGTCAAAAATTGGCTTGCCGAGTCCGAGGCGAGTCCGAGTCTTGTAACTATGATTGTAACTATGTGAAGATTCTATATATTTTTGTTGCCTGCATTCTCTAGATGAAGCAAGATGTAACTTTTATAAAGGCTATGAGCCTGAGATTGTATTGTAACTAATTTTTGTTTTTGAATAATACAATGGCTCTATCTTTTGGAGTGGGGTTTTTTACCTGAAAAGGTTTTCCCCACGCTAATCTATGTGTCTACATGTTTTTCTTTCATGTTGTTTGATTCTACATTTTGAAACTGTGCTTGTGTTGAATCTGTATCTTCTTAGCATTTATTTTTCTCATAAAGATCAATGGGGTATCCACTATGCCTATTTCCGCTTTATGGCATAGTTTGTGTCTTTGATGTGATTTGACGAAATGAAAATCACTAAGGCACTATTGGTTTAGACGTCCATTCAATGATGATAGACCCTCCGTGATATAAACAAGTGGTATCAGAGCTGGTTAAGGGAGGTCAAGGATTTTTCATGATACCAACAAGTGGTATCAAAGCCTTCCCTTGGTTACTGAAGTTCTGGGTATTTCTCCTGTGATGATTTATTAGCCTGGCAAGCTTGAGGAAAACTAGAGGAATCTATTGTTGCTTGATCTTTTGATGAGTGGAAGTCCCTACTTCTTTGATTCAACACGTAGCTTGAACGACAATGGAGAAGGATGGAGTTGATCATATTGTGGCGATGTGGTCTGAGGCTCCTATTTGGCAGCAAATGATCCTGATGCAAGGGGCGTGAGGTATTCTTATGGTTGTGTTGCAGAAAAGTGTGGTTCATACTGGGTGTCTGTGTGATAAGCTCCCTGGCAGTATCAAGTTGCTTGTGTTTTTGTTTAGCCATGGAGTACTTTGCTTGTGCCGGTGTTCTAACTTAGCACTGAAGGCGGTTTCTCAGTTGCTCTGATTGCATAAAGGTTATGAAGTTGATCTAGGTGGTCTATAAATTTTGTATAGCCTGGCTCTCTCATATGCTTATGCATGGTTATGGTTTTAGAAATGGTCTAAAATGGACCTGCTATTCCTACTTACCTGTATCTTGCACTTGCATGTCTCAAATTCATGTCTTTGGATCTAAAGGTTTTTTGTAGATTTTCCTAAAAAGTCTATCACGCATATTCATGTTTTTTCATTGTTCTGGTTAACCATGATGGTTGTGTGCAGACTCTTGAGTCATCTAGATGAGAAGTGAATATGGGCGTGCATGGGTGTTTTATAAACACTATGGTTTTTCAGGTTTTACACGGTCAAGGAAAACTTGTGGTTTGTGGAGCTATTGTACAACTATTTTCTAGACCCTGTCTTTTGGGGTGTGACTGGATGAGATTACTATAGTTTGACATGGTTTTGAGGAGGTGTGATGTCTTCTTTGAAAGGGAGTGTTGGTATGTTTTTTTCACTCAGCATTCTTAAGTGTTGCTTGTTGGTTTCCTAGACTATGGTGCTTGACGTGTGGACGTTATTAGAAAATCGGATATGTTGCTGATCTAGTGTTTGAGTCAAGTTGTCTACATGGTTGTTCTCTTTGATGATCTCAGTTTTTCAGTTTCGATTGTGATGATAGATTTGTAGGTTATTTTGTTGAAGTGGATCTCTAAGTTGTGCGGCTGGTGGATTAGCTACCCATTGACTATAGTGAGACAACTTGGAAGTGGACTGTCAATATCCATGAAGTTTCTTATGTGATGATGTAGATTTGTTAGCTAACCTTGTCTATGGTCACTTGTACATTGGTGTGGCTATTTTGAGATGAGAGGATGGATGGTGTTTGAGTACCTGAATAGTCAGTTATGGGGACCTATAGCATGTGAATCACGATGTCATGAAGAGCTTGATACACTGGCTAGTGTAAGATTTTGACAGTGATGGTGTTGACTATGTGATCTGGTGATCTTGATGTTGTTCGATGTTGTTTTTTGATGGACATGTTGTCAGTTGTACCTAGAGATTCTTTGGATCAGCAGGTGGTCAATCATGATGCTTGGAAAGCTAGGTGTCATGGTTCATTGGGAGCTTTAGTAGTGACTATGGTTTCATCACTTGGTGGTGAATGATCTTCTTTGGTGTTGCAGAAGAGTTCTTTTGCATTTGTATGGTCACTATTTGAAGATGTGTACATCTTGGAGCCATGGAGGACTCTTGTGATTTTTGGTTGAGGTGTTGGTGGTACTTGACAAGTGTTGGTGGTTTTGGAGCTGTTTGTAGGGTGTCATGTGTACTCTTGATTGCTAATCAGATTTTTGCGGTGAGGTTTTGTTCTTGAGACTGTGATGATGTCACCTAAAGCATGTAATCTCCTAAGGGGGATGGTAAGATCATGTGTCATGATAAGTTCTTGTTTCAGTTGATTGGAGCTTTGACAAGTGGTCTAGTAATTCTTTGTGTTTTGAGTGTATTGGTCATATGCTTGATAATTTCATGTTAAGTGCAGTAATGCAGATTGAAGTTTAGCATGAAAATATCTATTGTTGTTCTCATGGATACATGGAGAATAAGGTGGGGCTGGAATTATTTTTGAGAATGATGTTCGTTATAGTTAAAAGTCTGAGCAACCTAAATCTTGGTTGAATGTGAGTTCAATAGATACCAGGGAAGAAAGTGCTCTTGGGTAAGTCATGATGGCTTGTATATCTTGGAGGAGCATTTTTTCAATTTTTTCTCTTGGTCTACTCGACGGTGATGTTTATTTGAAAGGTATTTTCCCATTATATCTTTTAGATGTATTATATGCTTATCTTTCATAGATATGAATCTTGAGTTGTTGTTTTGAGATTCTGGAGGATTCATAATGGAAGTTGGACAACATATGTATCTCCTTGTGCTTTTGAGGACTGGTAGGAGATGTTTAAATGGGTTAGTCTGATCTTCTTTGAGATGGATAAATTCATGGAACCGTTTGGGTGTTGTTATGGAATTTCCTTTGGGATGTAAAGAAGACCATACTTATCACAACTAGCTTTAGAGATGTATGTAGGAGGAT
This sequence comes from Sequoiadendron giganteum, assembly GCA_007115665.2. Classification (NCBI taxonomy): domain Eukaryota; kingdom Viridiplantae; phylum Streptophyta; class Pinopsida; order Cupressales; family Cupressaceae; genus Sequoiadendron; species Sequoiadendron giganteum. The sequence continues at coordinate 444,415,024 of CM021109.1, read as the reverse complement.
ATTCTATAGATATATGTTGTGCAATGGTTCTCTCTTTGGTCTTGGTTATCTTCCTGGATGTTTTTTTTTATCCTATGTTGGGTGTGAAGAACTTGGAAGAATTTCAGAAGAATGCTGAGAGTGATGGTTCTTGTAGTAGTTTGTTGCAAGTTGTGCATATCATTATGGATAATTCCTTGGTACTACATTGTTATCTTTTTATATATGTTATTATTGGTAGACTGGTTATGCCTTTAATCTTTCAAATCTGGCATTACCCATGCAATGGGAGTTCATGTATGTGCTTTGTCTTCGTTGATTGGTCGACACATGGTGCTCGTATTCTATTGTTGTTGGGTTGGTTCTACTGCTGGCATGAGTTTACTAATGGTGGATACCTTTGAGGTATGGGTGATTGAATGGAATAGCATGAGTTGTGGGTGTTGGTTTTTAGTCGCGTGGGTTTGATCAGTTGGATGAGGGCAGTCATTTTTGTGGTTTCTTTTCTAGCTGATGGATTATCTTATTTTGGAGATTGGTTTCCTATTATGTGTTCACATTTGAGTGCTTTGTTGTTCCTGCTATGGTGCATTTTTCGCCTGAAGGATCTAATGCTTGTGTTCTGGAGACTGGTGCAATACACCTTGGATTGTTCCTTTTTCCTATGATTAGATGTTTGGAGCTGTAGCCTGAGATGGTGGACATTTATCGGATGTCGTTGCAGGTGTCTTGGTTGGAGTGTTAAAGCATGGTTTGGGTCCTTGTTCACATTTTGGAGGAATCTAGTAAGTCTTCATCAAGTGGGAGATTATTAGGAAATTATGCCTCAACTTTTTGGATCCCTTTCAGACTTGGGAGATTTCTCCATGGTTTTGGACTTTACCAATGCACTGCTGCAAGCTTTCTTTGGTGGTGCGATTGAGTGGTTTACCATTTTAATGTGGGCCACTTTTCTTGGTCTGGTGGTTGGGTAGTGTTATAGCCTTATCGCAGTAGTCTCTTCCCTACTTGGCAGTGGCACGGTGAAGGCTCGACAATCCACATGGTTGTTACCTCCTTACTATGGAGGTTTCTCATCGATGGTGCGGTGGCACGGTGAGTGGCGTGGTGGTGGAGTGATGCCTTACCTCCTTACCATGGGGTCTTTGTCTGGCAGTGGAGGTAGCATGGTGAGCGACGTGGGAGTGGGCATTGGTAGTTGAAGGGCAACAGTTATGTTTAGAAATTATCTCTTTATCATGGGCGGTGAGAAGTCTCACCGCGCTGGCCATGGTAAGACCGTTGGCGGTCTGCTAGGGGTGTCATCACCCTACCACGGGGTGGCCTGGAGGCCTCCATAGTAGCACGAGTGTTACCATGGTAGTCTACCTAGCGGTCACCGCCATACCGCTATTGGAAAAACCAAGCCCTGCAGTGGCACGGTTGCAGGCAGAGAATGGGTCGACATGGGCTCACCGCCATACCACGGTGGATGTTTGGACTCAGAGCGGTAGCATGGGGGAAGCCAATACGAGCTTGAAGCTCGGTTGGTCGAGCTTGACTGAGCTTGACCATAAGTCAAAACAACAAATGAATGAGATGGTGACACGTGGCAAGATCTTTAAGATCTTATTGGCCGAAAAATTATTTTTTGATTGTGATAGGCTACATTTTATTAATGGAGATTGACGAACATGTATCTGCAACCGATTTAATGTTGCATGGCTCGATGCATCTGTAGAAAGGCAGTGCACATTATCAGAGAATACTAGAAGCTTGTAGGTAGGATAATTCAATATCCTGATGAACATTGATTTCTTGAACGGGAAGAATAGGTAGGCACACAACAAGAGATTATAAAGTAATCTCATGTGCAAGATCAAAGGTGATGAGAAAAGAGAGAGAGGCTAAGAGTGTTTGAGTGGTTTTGCATATTGTTGTAACCGTGAACACTTAGGCTCTCAGATCTGAAAAGATGTGAACCTGAGATGCAAAGAGGCTAGGCTAGCCATTAGGCTGGCTAAGATAGTCAACTAAGGAGTTGAAGGGAGTTTACATAGTATTTCATTTTAATACATTGTAACTATGTGAATATTTTGTATATTTTTGTTGCCTACATTCTCCAGATGAAGAAATATGTGACTCCTGTAAAGGCTATGATCCTAAGATTGTATTGTAACTATTTTTTGTTGTTGAATAATACAATGGCTCTATCTTTTGGAGTGTGGGGTTTTTTACCTAAAAAGGTTTTCCCCACGTAAATCTATGTGTCTACATGTTTGTCTTTCATTTTGTCTAATTCTACATTTTGAATCTATGCTTGTGTTGAATTTGTATCTTGTTAGCATTTACTTTTCTCAAAAAGATCAATGGGGTATCCACTATGCATGTTTCCACTTTATGGCATAGTTTGTGTCTTTGATGTGATTTGAAGAAATTAAAATCACTAAGGCACTAATTTTTTAGACGTTCATTCTATGATGATAGACCCTCCATGATACAAACACTTCTCTCTATCTCTCTCCCTCCCTCCTCCCCCCTCTATATCTCTCCTTCCCTATATACTTCTCTCTACCTCTCCCTCTTTCATTCCCTCTTTCTATCCCTCCCTCTCTCTCAATCTCCCAAACTTCCGCTTTCCCTTTATGCTCTCTCTCTCACACACTCTCTCCCTCCCCCATATCTCTCTCTGGTTTAGGATTTAGGGTTTAGGGTTTAGGGTTTAATCTTTATGGTTTATGTCAGGCTTTAGGTCCAAATCCATCTCTCTACCCCTCTCTCTCAAGTCTATCCATCCTTCTATCCCTCCCACAACCCTCTCTCTTAGGTATATCTATCACTCCATCAATCTCTCTCTTAGGTACATCTCTCACTCCCTCTATTTCTCTCTCCCAGGTCTCTCCCTCCTAGGTCCCCTCTCCCTCTCTCAAGTCTCTCCCTCCCACCCCTTCCCCTCTTCTCAAGTCTCTCCCTCCCACCCTAGCTAGAGAACACACACACTCTCTCTATATATCTCTAAGCTCTCTCCCTCAACCCCCCCTCTCTCTCTCTCTAAGGTTTCCCTCTCCCACCCCCTTTCCCTCTCTTAAGTCTCTCCATCCCACCCAAACTATATATCTCTCTCTCCCTCTCTCTCCTTCTCTCTCAATTCTATCCCTCCTAACCCATCCCCTCTTTCAAGTCTCTCCCTCTTACCCCCCTTCTCTCTTTCTCTCAAGTCTCTCCCTCCCACCCCCACCCCCTCTCGCAAGTCTCTCCCTCCCACCCTATCTAGAGAACACACACATACACACAAACACACTCTATCTATATCACTCTATCTCTCTCACACTCCCTCTATGTCCCTATCCCTATCTCTCCCTCCACCCCCTATCCATGTCTCAAGTGTCTCCCTCCCACCCTAACTAGAGAACCCTCTCTCTCTCTCTCTCTCTCTTTCTCTATCCCCCTATCTCTCAAGTCTCTCTCTCTCACACCCTCTCCCTCTCACAAGTCTCTCCCTCCCACCCTAACTAGAGAACTCTCTCTAGTCTCCCTCTCCATCTCTTAAGTATCTCACTCTCACCATAACTATAGAACTCTCTCTCTCTCTCTCTCTCCCTCTCTCTCAGCACTATCCCTCCCACACCCTCCTCTCTCAAGTATCTCCCTCCCACCCTAACTAGATAAATCTCTCTCTCTCTCTCTCTCTCTCTTCACCTCCCTCTCTTTCCCTCTCTCCCAATTATCTCCCTCCCACCCTAACTAGATAAATCTCTCTCTCTTCCTCTCAACCCCTATATCTCATGTCTCTATCTACCAACCCCTCTCTCAAGTCTCTCCATCCAACCCTAACTAGACAACTCTCTCTCTCTCTCAAGTTTCTCCTTCCCACCCTAACTAGAGAAATCATTGTCTCTCTCAAGTCTCTCTCT
>CM021109.1:444318914-444411052 GCA_007115665.2 Sequoiadendron giganteum | reverse complement strand
AGACCCCATTTCTTGGACCCATTTTTTTAAACAAGGCAAGTTAGGTTGCTAATTTCACTAAATTGGCAAACTAGTGGGCCCACTAGCTTGCCAATTCAGTGAAATTGGGAATGTAGTGGCCTATTTTAGAAAATGGGTCTAAGAAATGTGGTCTCTTGGTGAACCCCATTTCTTGGACCCATTTTTTCAAACAGGCCAAGTTAGGTTGCCAATTTCACCGAATTGCTAAGATAGTGGGCCCTCTACCCTCTACTCTTAACCCTCTACCCTTTATCTCTCTCCCACTCACTCCCTCTCTCTCTTTGTCTCTCTCTCTCAAGTCTCTCCCTCCCACTCCCTGTCCCTCTCTTAGGTCTCTCTCTCTTACTCACTCCCTCTATCTCTCTCCCCTCTACCCTTCACCCTAAAACCTAAACCATTAACCCTTAAACCCTCTACCCTCTACTATTAACCATCTAGCTTCTATCTCTCTCCCACTCTCTCTCTCTCTCAAATCTCTCCCTCCCACCCCCTCTCCCACCTCTCGGTGTCTCTCGCTCACTCCTCTATCTCTCTCTCTCTCTCCCATATCCTATCCTTCCAACCCTAACTAGATAACTCTCTCTACGCCATCTCTTTTCATTTTCCTCCCTCCCTCCCTCTCTCTCCCTCTCTCCCTCTCAAGTCTCTCTCTCTCTCTCTCTCTCTCTCTCTCTCTCTCTCTCTCTCTCTCTCTCTCTCTCTCTCTTAGATCTCTCCCTTCCACCCTAATTAGAAAATTCTCTCTCTCTCTTAGATTTCCCTCCCACCCTAATTATAGAATACTCTTTATCATGTCTCTCCCTCACACCCCCTCACTCTCTTAGGTATCTCTTTATATCTCTATCTATGTCTTTGTCTATGTCTTTGTCTCTTTCTTTGTTTGTCTTTATCTTTGTCTCTATCTTTGCCTTTATCTCCATCTCTTTCTCTTTATTTGTCTCTCTCTGTCTCTCCTAAACCCTAATCCCTAATCCCTATAACCTATAAATTTAAACTTAAACCTTCAACCCTATACCTATTATACTAAACTCTATATACTTAACCCTATACGCTCAACCTTGAACACCATCACTCAAACCTCAAAGCTATACCTTAAACCCTAAATCCCACACCTTCAATCCTCATCCCTATAACCTATACCATTAACCTTATACCCTAAACCCTAAACATTATCCCTTAACCCTATACTTAAACCCTAAAGCTTGCACTCTCAACCCTTAACCCTATACCTTATGCCCTAAACGCTACACCCTAAATCATATACGCAATATCATAAACCCTAATCCATATACCCTATACACTTTAACCTTATACCCTCAACCCTACATTAAACTATGTAACCTAAACCAAATACCCTCAACCCTATATTGAATACCCTAAACTCTAATCCCTCTACCCTATACACTTAACCCTATACCCTCAACCCTAGACACTATCCCTCAACCCTCAACCCTATACCTTAGACCCTCAACCCTAAACCCTCATCCCTCATCCCTATAGCCTATACCCTCAACCTTATACCCTAAACCTTAAAAATTATCCCTCAACCCTATACTCAAACCCTAAACCCTACATTCAGCCTTGTACCCTACACCCTAATACCTAAACTTATAACCCTCAACCCTATAACCAATATCATAAACCCTAATCCCTATACCTTATGCACTTAACCTTATACCCTTGAAAACTTGAACACTATACCTCAACCCTAAATCCTATACTTTAAACTCTAAAACCTACAACCTCAACCCTCATCCTTATACCCTATACCTAAAGCTTATACCCTAAACCCTAAACATTATCCCTTAACCCTTAACCCTATAATTAAACCCTAAACCTTGAAACCTAAACCCTAAACACTCAACCCTAAACCCAATTCCCTCAACCTTATACCCAATATCCTAAACCCTAATCCCTATACCCTATATACTTAACCCTATACCCTCAACCCTAAACACTATACCTCAACCCTCAACCCTATACCTTAAACCATAAACCCTACACCTTCAAACCTCATACCTATACCCTATACCCTCAACCTTATAACCTAAACCTTGAACATCATCCCTCAAACCTATACTTAAACCCTAAACCCTCAATCCTAAAACCAATACCCTCGACCCTATACCTAGATTCTAAACCCTAATCCCTATACCCTATACACTTATTCCTACACCATCAACACTATCCCTCAACCCTCAACTCTATACCTTAAACCCTAAACCATACACCCTTAACCCTCAACTTATACCCTAAATCCTAAACATTATCCGTCAACCTATACTTAAACAGAAAACCTTAGACTCTCAAGCCTTAACCCTATACCTTATACCATAAACCCTACACCCTAAACCCTATACATAATATCCTAAACCCTAATCCCTATACCCAATACACTTAACCTTATACCCTCAACCCTCAAACCTCAAACTTATACATAAATCATAAAGCCTAAACCATCAACCCTAAACCTAATATCTTCAACCCAATACCCTCAACCATATACCTAATATCCTAAACCTTGGTCTATATACCCTATACACTTAAACTTATACCCTCAACCCTCAACCCTATACCTTAAAACCTAAACCCTAAACCCTCATCTCTCATCCCTACACCCTATACCCTCAACTTTGTACCTAATATCCTAAACCCTAATCCCTATACCCTATACACTTAACCCTATAACCTCAACATTATACCTTAAACACTAAACCTTACACCCTCAACCCTCATAGTCGGAGAGAGAAAGATGGAGAGGGAGGGATTGGGTAGATAGAGGGAGAGAGAGAGAGGTTGGGAGGGAAAGGGGAGATAAAGATAAGTAGAGAGGGGAGGAGAGGTATAAAGGCATGATAAATAAAGAGTAGATGAGGAAAGATGGAGGGAGAGGGAGGTGAGAGAGATAGAAATAGAGAGAGTGTGGTAGGGAGTGATGGAGGGATATATGGGTAGAGAGGGATAGGTGAGATAGAGAGAAGTAGAGATAGATAGAGATAGATGGAAGGAGGGAGGGTGGGTGAGAGAGGGGAGGGAGGGAGAGATAAAGAGGGATAGATGAGATAAAGATAAGTAGAGAGAGAATGGTGATATTTAGAGGAGAGAGTTATAGAGAGAGAAATAGAGAATGGTGAGATAGAGAGGAGAGAGTGAGAGAGAAAGAGGGTGGTGGAGGAGGTAGAGAGAGTGAGAGAGGGATAGAGGGAGGGAGTGGACAGATAGAGAGTAGATAGGGTAAAAGGTGGGGAGGGAGACATATAGTGAGAGAGAGATGGAGGGAGAGGTAGATAGAGAGAGGGAAAGGGGAGATAAATATAATTAGAGAGGGAAGGAGAGATAGAGAGAAGTAGAGAGGGAATGAGGGAGGGATAGATGTGAGATAGAGAGGTGCAGAGAGAGTGGTAGGTAGTGATGGATAGAGAGGTAGGTAGAGAGAGATTAGGGAGATAGATAGTAGAGAGGGAAGGAGAGGGAGAGGTATGGATGGAGAGAGTGGGAGGTGAGATAGAGAGTAATAGAGAGAGTGGTAGGTTGTGATGGATGGAGAGGTAGGTATAGAGGAAGAGGGGAGATATAGATAATTAGAGAGGGAGGGATATGCAGTGAGGGAGAGAGAGGTGAGATAGAGAGAAATATAGAGTGATGGAAGGAGAGGTGGGTAGAGAAAGGGGGAGAGGAGATAAAGATAAGTAGAGAGGGAAGGATAGGTAGAGAGAGGAGAGATATAGAGAAGTGGAGAGGGAATGAGGGAGGGAGGGAGAGTTAGGGAGGGTGAGAAAGGTCAGATAAAGAGTTGTAGAGAGAGTGATAGGGTTTGATGGATGTAGATGTAGGTAGAGAGAGTGATTGGAAGATAGAGAGTAGATAGGGAAGAAGAGAGGGAGATAGTATGGAGGGAGAGAGAGGGAGATGAGAGAGAGGTGAGGTAGAGAGAAATAGAGAGTGGTAGGGAGTGATGGAGGGAGAGGTAGGTAGATAGAGAGGGGAGATAGTGAGAGAGAGAGGGGGGAGGATGGATGGAGGGAGGGAGATAGAGATAAGTAGAGAGGGAAGGAGGAGGGAGCAGGAGAGAAGTGAGATAGAGAGAATTAGAGGGAAAAGGAGAGAGAGAGAGAGTTATTGAGATCAAGGGAGAGAGAGTCAGATAAAGGGACAAAGATAGTGAGAGAGAGGTCTAGAGTGTAAGGGATCAAAAATGAGTCATGAAAGCGTGTTATAACACACTCACATTATATTTTTCTTTGGGAATCCCCAATCCTTGGGCTTGGTATTCACCTTGGAATACCAACCCAAAGTCTTGGAGGGCCTTCCCAATGCCCAGAGATGTGATTTTGAAAATTCTAAAATATTTCACATATTCGGGTTCATACTCATCATCAAGATTGCACATGTTTCAATGGTGAACAAATCAAACACCTGGGTAATGTTAGGCTCTCTCTAAGCTATCCAATGATGTAATTTTTTGACAATTTTAAGCCTTTGATCTATAAAAAAAAAAATTGTGTCTCCTTTTTGGAAAAAAACAGTGTTTGGAGATTTTTTCGTTATAAATTAACCATTCATCAAAATTTCAAATAAATTGCATTTTTAGAAACTAGACTCCATTCTACAATTTTTATTTTTTTTAAAATCAATTAGTTTCCAAAATTTGTAGGGGTAGCATGGCCAAAATTTTGTTTTTGAGGAAGTTTCCACTTAGAAAATTAGTAAAAAATCGAATATTCATTAGAAAATTATGAAAAAAATCATACATCAACTACATATTGTTAGCTAATTTCTCATCAAAGAAATTTTAAAAATACTAAAAATAGTTCACCATGCTAGGGACATACAAAAGTTGCTATGTTATGTTTTTATGACAACAACAACACCAATTTATGTATGTCCCTCTTTTGAACCCCTTAATCTCAACCATTTTCAAAATAAATTCTTAGTTTAGAAATTAGACTTAGAGCACTACGATCCTTTTTTTTTTTTGCATCTCAAAATTTTGAGTGTAACTATCCTCAATTTCACATACAAGGTCGGTATTTCCTAATTTAAAAAAAAAGTACCACTTAAGCCCCCTTTATGGGACCCATATTTTTGTACTTACGCACTTGTATTATCATAGAAGATAGAATTGGTTCATCATCTATCACTCTGATATCCTTTAATAATTGTCTCATCCACAACACTTGTGTGTAGCAAGATGCTGCTATAATGAACTCTACCTCTGCAATAGATAAGGATATTGAATCTTGTTTCTTGCTTAGCCATGACACTAATCTCCATCTAATAAATAATGCACCACAACTTGTACTTTTCCTATCATCTACATAATCAACCCAATATACATCCATGTAAGAACTTAGAGTAAATTTAGTATCCTTTGGATACCACAAGCCATGATCCTAAGTGCCCTTCAAGTATCTAAATATACTCTTCACTGTTGCAACATGTGACTCTATGGGATCTTCTTAAAATCTAGCCATGAGATAGACTGCATGCAAGATACCTTATCTAGTAGTAGTTATATATAATTGTCCTCCAATCATTGATCTATACTTGCTCTCATCAGCCTTAGGAGATTCATCATTCTTCCTCATGTTGCAACTAGTAACCATAGGGGTGCATACTGGTTTAGAGTCTTCCATTCCAAACTTCTTCAACATTTCCTTTACATACTTTGAATGTGAAATGAAAATACCTTTATCTATCTAATTGATTTGTAGCCCAAAGAAGAAATTCATCTCCCCAAACATAGACATTTCAAATTCTTTATGTATCTGTTCTACAAATTTCCTACACATAAATCCATTTCCTCCAAAAATTATGTCATCATATCATATATAACCACAATCAATATTTGATCTTTTTCAAATTTGAAGTAAAGATTACTATCTACGGTACCTTTATTGAATCCTTGTTGTAACAAGTAACTGTCTAACCTTGCATACCAATCTTTGGGAGATTTCTTTAATCCATATAGTGCCTTCTTTAATTTGTAAGCCATATCTGGTTTATCTGATAATTGAAATCCTTTTGGTTAAATTTTATGTGTACTTCCGATTCTCCATTCAAGAAAGTAGACTTCACATCCATTTGATAAAATTTGAAATTATTATGTGTTGCAAAAGTAAAAAACATTCTGATAGCTTCCATTCTTGCCACTAGAGAAAATGTCTTCTCAAATTATATTCCTTCTAATTGCGAGTAACCTTTGCATACAAGTCTTGCCTTATTTCTTACAATTTATCAACTCCTAATCTATTTTTTCCTAAATACCCACTTAGTTTCAATCACATTCTTATTTGTTGGTCTTGGGACAAGCTCCCAAGTTTTATTCTTTTCAATCTACATTATTTCTTCTTCCATAGCCTTGATCCAATACTTTTCCTTGCATGCTTCAATCATGTTTTGGGTTCAACTTCATAAAGTAAACATATATTTACCTATTCTTCAATAGAATTCCTTCTTGTCAGTACACCTTTTCTCTTATCACCAATGATATGTTCTTCAAAATGATTCTTCTACATATACTTAGGAGTTTTAGGAGTATTTTTCAAAGCTTCTTCCTATTCAATTTGTACCTCCCTTTCTTTATCTTTATCTTCTTCTTTGCAAGAAGACTCATTTGATTCATATCCATCTATTACCACTGGATTCTTCTATATGTATTCACCAACTTTGACACTTTCCCTCTCAAAAATATTTCTTAGCCTCTTATTGTAGCACCAATAAGCTTTTCTTCTAGTAGATTATTCAAGGAAGATACCTTCATTAGATCTTGCATCAAACTTTCTTTAGTTTTCCTCTTTTTGACGTAGCATTTTCTTCTAAACACTCTAAAGTATTTGACAATAGAAATCCTTCCATGCCACAGCCCTATTGAATAGTACAACTGAGAGGAGGGTGAATCAATTGTCACAAAATTAAACCTTTAATTCAATTACCAAAACTAATCCTTAACACTACTTAAATGATTAAACATTAAGTGCAAGTGCAGAAGCTAAAAACCATCACATAAACACAACAACACCAGATTTACATAGAAAACTCAATGAGGGAAAAACCACAGTGAGGATTAAGTCACACTATAGAGAATATCAAAATTGATTACAAGAGAAACAATGCCTAAGAAACAAGGCTCACTACCAAAACAAGGACTCACTGTCCAGAAAAAGACTCACTATCCAATAGGGCTAACAATTCAAAGGGCTCACTGCCAAAAATTTAACTTAAGAAGATAAAATAGATATGTTATAAAGAGATTATAATATCAATGCAACAGATAAATCCACCACAACTACTCACAAACATGCATGAATGATAGAGTACACCTTCTTCTAACTACATCCAAAAACTCATCATTTAGGCTTAGCATTGATTTGCCACACTCGCATCACACACACACAATAAATAACATCAATCTCGCATCTATCTAATATTTTTCTTTTTTTCTTATCTCTCATCTTCCTCTTGTGTGTATTTCTTCACCACTAACTCATATTGTATTTATACCATCTTCATATCCAGATTCAGCCATCCAACATTAAATTTAAATTAGGTCAATGCCAAAACATCCTAGGGTGGAATTAGAATGAGGGTTACCCAAAAACACACTTCATGAGGACCTAAATAGATCCAACATGCTTCATTAACTCTGAAGACAATTTTTAACACAACATTGACCAAACCAATGTAAAACACATAGAACAATTAACCACAAACTTTCTAGATACCAATATTAGCTTTATCACAATCATAGCAACACAATTCTCAAACCATAAGTGATAAGACTTTAACAAAGTGAAATTCAGACCAACAACATTTCTCCCGGACCTCAACCAGAACCTTAGAGAACCACAGTTCACAACTAGTGAACATAACTTGCACTGAACAATGAATCAACAACCAAAAATCTGGATATAGCAACTTCCAACAATCACGATCAGCATATCAGAACCACACAAACATAGGGGAAAAATCTAGAGAAAACCCCAAAGAAACCACTAAACACTTGCAACCATAGCTTTGAATATCTTGAATCTATTTAATGCATCTGATTTCTCTTTAAGAAATGTAACCCATGTATATCTAGAATAATCATCAATCAAAATCATAAAGTACCTTTCACCTAGTAGACTTCTCACTCTTTTAGGATCACATATATTTGTATGTATTAAATCTAGTAGTCTAGTATTGGACTACTCCTTTGATTTGTAATGACTTATTGCTTTCTTTCCAAACTGACAATTTCTGCAAATAACATTAATAGGATTTGTAATCCTTGGTAAATCTCTCATAGCCCGAACAAAACTAATCCTCGCCAAGTTATCAAAATTTGTGTGACATATTCTCTAATGCCATAACCAACTGCCATTAATCTGAGTCATAAAGCATCATCCATCAGTACCCTTAAGGTGGTAGATATTTCCTTTAGATTTTTTTCAAGAAACAATCAATTTTTTGGATCCATTTTGGATCTCACACCTCTCATCCTTAAACACGAGATCATATCCCTTACTACACATCTGTACAACACTCAAAATATTATTTCTTAAACCCTTAATATAGTAGACATCATCAGTATTATGCTTGCCATCAAAACTTACTTAACCTATCCCAAAAAAATTAGCACCAGTATCATCTCCAAACATAACCAAGCTTCCATATTTTTCAAGTTTAAAAAACTTACTTTCATCACCATTCATGTGATCTGAACAACCACTATCAACAACCCAATAACTTTATTTTATTTTTTAGCATGTAGGGAAGAGATAACAATACCTTCATGTTTCTCCTTCCCTAGAGGGCTTTCCTTCACCCATTTTTTAGAATTAGTAGAATTAGGTTCATCCTTTATAGACAAGAAAAATAATTCATTGCCATTAGGGTCCTCATAATCAAAATCATCATAAGATATACTAGCATTCTCATTTATATAATAAGCTATGTTAATTTTCTTTCCTTTTTTTCTTTCTCATATCTTTGTTTATTCCTCTTAGCTCTTTCTGAACACTTTGCAACATAATGACCTATTTGTCCACAACTAAAGAATTTAAAGGGTAACTTACCTTTATAATTTTCAGATCCTTTCCTCATCCTTCTTACAAATTTAGCTTCTATTTCATCAAGATTTTCTTCATTTGTATCTTTAGCTTTAATAGCCTTAAAAGTAGTTTTTGATTTGCATCCATTCCTTAGATTCGTCTTCCTCATCTCATAAGATTTTAGAAATCTCAACAACACATCTTTAGTTTAGGATTAATAATCTATAATGTGTTCAATAGACACACCTTCTCATTGTAAGAATCGGGGAGAGTTCTAAGAATCTTCTTTGTAATCCTGATTTCATCTATAGTAGCACCAAGTCCTTGCATTCTGACCAGTATCTCATCGAATTGTTGTACATAAGCTTTAACATTCTCATCTTCAGACATATGTAGAAGCTCAAATTGTGTTTCCAAATTTATAAACTTTTCCCCTTTGAATCTTTCATGACCTTCATGTGCCCTTTCAAAATCATCCTAGACTTCCTTAGCAGTATTCATATTTTGAACCTTAATTAACTCAGAATGTACTAAATTGTTCTTCAAAATGTATTTCACCTTGTTCTCTTCATGTGCTTTGATCTCATCAGTTGTGCTCAGACCATTAGCAAGAGGAGTGTAAGGATTCTTGTAAGCTTTCTCCACATCATATCCATAAAATTCTAGATATTCTTCCATCAATATTTTCTAGATAGCATAATTAGTTCCACCAAACCTCGGATAATCATAAACCATTTTGCTAGCCATCCTGAGCCTTCCTCTAGCGATTAAGCTCTTCACCAAGGAACCAAGCTCTAATAAAAAATTTTGAATAGGACAACTGAGAGGGGGGTGAATCATTTATCATAGAATTAAACATTTAATTCAATTATCAGAACTAATCCTTAACACTACTTAAATGATTAAATATTAAGTGGAAGTGTAGAAATTGAAAACCATCACACAAACACAACACCAGATTTACATGGAAAACCCAATGAGGGAAAAACCACAGTGAGGATTAACTCACACTATAGAGAATACCAAAACCAATTACAAGAATCTCACTACCTAAGAAACAAGGCTCACTGCCAAAACAAGGACTCATTGTCCAGAATAGGACTCACTATTTGGAATAGGACTCACTGTCCAACAGGGCTAACAACCCGAAGGGCTCACTACCACAAAGATACAAAGAAGATAAAAGAGATATGTTACAAAGAGATGAAAATATCAATGCAACAAATAAATCCATCACAACCACTCACAAACATGCATGAATGATAGAGTACACCTTCTTCTCACTACATTTGAAAACTCAACATTTAGTCTTAACACTAATTTGCCACACTTGCATCACACACACTACTGAATAGCATCAATATCACATCTATCTACTCTTTTTCTTTTCTCTTATCTATTTTCTCCACTGTTGTGTGTATTTCTTCCCCAATAACTCATCCTATATTTATACCATCTTCATATCCAAAGTCAGCCATCCAACATTAAATTTAAATTAGGTCAATGCCAAAAAATCCTAGGGTGGAATTAGAATGAGGGTGACCCAAACACACACTTCATGAGGACCTAAATAGATCCAACATGCTTCATTAACTCTGAAGATAGTGTTTAACACAAGGTCAGCCAAGCAAGTGTTAAACACATAGAACAATTAAGCATGAACCTTCTAGATACCAAGATTATCTTTATCATGATCATAGCAGCATAACTCTCGAACCACAAGTCATAAGACTTTAACAAAGATACAACAACAAGTCTCACTGACCTCAACCATAACCTCATAGAACCATAGTTCACAACTGGTGAACATAATTCACATTGAACAATGAATCAACAGCCAAAAATTTGGATATAACAACTTCCAACAATCATGATCAACATATCTGAACCACACAAACATAAGCGAAAAACTCGGAGCAACAACTGAACACTTGGAATCTGCCTTCAATACAATTTTATTAATATCCTCGACATATACAGTCAAAAACAACTAGTTGATAACCAAATGACTAGTTGACATCAATGACAACACCTTCATTCCTTCCATTCTTGCAACAAACCCATAGGGGTTCTTTTTGTTGTTTCTTGTTTCTTACAATTTTGTTAAGTACATAAACAACAGTATGAATTTCTTCTCTCTAGTAGACTTCTGATAGATTTTATTCTTTCATCATTGTCCTGTTCTTTATTTCAACCAATCCATTTTACTAAGGAGTCCTAGTAGTAGATAAATGCCTCTTTATTTCATGAATCTGACAAAATATATTGAACTCATTTGAAGTAAACTCTACACCTCTATCAGACCTCAAAAATTTTATTTTCATATCCATTGCATTCTCAACCATAACTTTGAATCCTCTAAAATTATCTAGAGCTTCTGATTTTTCTTTGAGAAAAGCAGCCCATGTCATTCTAAAATAATCATCAATCAATAACATGAAATACCTATCACCTTGAAGACTTATTACTCTGGTAGGACCACAAAAGTATGTATGCACCAATTCCAATAGTCTGGTAGAAGTTTGTTCTTTTAATTTGAAACTTCTTCTTGCTTTCTTTCCAACTTGACATTCCTTACAGACAACATTGTTAGGTTTGTAATCTTTGGCAAATCTCTCACAACTTGAACTAAACTTATCCTTAATAGGCTATCAAAATTTATGTGACACATTCTTCTATGCCATATCCAACTCTTATTGATCTAAGAGTCATGAAAAAATAACCATCAACACCTTTCAGTTGATAAACATTTCCATCTATCCTTCTTCCAACAGAAATCACAGTTCTGGAGCCTCTTCTGATATCACAATCATTATCCTAAAGCATAATATTGTGCCCTTTGCTACAAATTTTTCCAACACTCAAGAGGATATCCCTTAAACCCTTAACATAAAGAACATCAATAGTGTTATATGCTTGCCATCAAAACTAATTAGACCTTTTCCACATATCTTAGCAAATGTATCATCACCAAACCTAACTAGTCCTCCTTCATGTTTTTCAAGTTTAACAAGCTTACACTTATCACCAGTCATATGATTAGAGTATCCACTATCAATTATCCATTATTTCTTCTCATGTCTATCATGAAAAGTAGACACCAAAGTGACTTCAGTATTAGCACTTTCTTTTGGATCCCTTTCCTTCACACATCTCTTAGAGTTAGTAGAATTAGTTTCATCTTTTAAAGCCATGAACAAGAATTCACCATCCTCATCATCCCTATAATTAGATTCTTCATCAGATATAATTTCATCTTCTATATCATAATAACTTTTCTTAATCATATTACCTATGTTCTCCTTTTTTTTTTCATTCAAAGCTTTGTTTGGAATCTCGAAGCATTATGACCTATCTTTCCACAACTTAAATATTTTGAAGGTAACTTACCTTTGTACTTTTCAATGCCATTTTTAATTCTCCTTACAAAATTAGCTTCCACATCATCAAGATCCTCTTGATTTGGTTCCACAATCTTCTCTGATTTGCTAGCCTTAAAAGCAATCTCAACTTTTGCATTACTTTTACCAAATTCTCTCATCTCAAAAGTAGTTAAAGAGCCATATAACTAATCTCTAGTATATTGATTCAAATTTTATAATTCTTCAATATCATAAACATTATGACCATAATATTTAGGAAGAGTTCTAAGTACCTTCTTTACCATTTCTTCTTTCAGTTCTCCACCAAGACCTCTGATGCCATTGAAAACTTCATCCACCTTTTGCAAGTAGCTTGTGATGTTTTCATCTTTAGACATTCACAAGGTCTCAAACATGATCTTCAAATTATGCATCTTAGCTTTTTTGACCTTATCATCTCCTTCATAAATGCTTTCTAACTTTACCCAAATTTCTCTAATAGTTTTTAGATTCATAACTTTCACCAATTCAAAATTAGCAAGACCACTTAAGAGAGCATACCTTGACTTACCATTGCTTTCATAAGCCTTGATCTCATGATCGAGACTCAAAACATTTGCAAGAATAGTATATCCTCTCTTAATAGACTTCTAGATTTCAAATCCAAGAGAAACAAGAAAAACTTGAATCATTTTCCTCCAAAATGCATAATCTGATCCATCAAACAAAGGAACATCTTTCTTGTACGCCATCCTAGATCTACCTCAAGAGATTAAGCTTTCTTCCAAGAAACCTTTCTCTAATACCAATTGTTGAATGTATAAGACAATTGAGAGGGTAGGTGAATTAGTTGTACCTTAAAAATTAATACCCTCACAAACATTTAGATCCACATTAATTCAATTAACCCTTAATCTATTAGAATGATTTATTATGAAAGAAGATAACAAAAATAGAACCAAATTAACATCATACACAAAGAAACACTAGATTTATGTGGAAAAATCAAGAAGGGAAAAACCACAGTGAGGATTAGCTCACACTATAATGTAATATTAACACTTATTACAAAGAGCTCATTGTCAAAGGGCTCAATACCCAGAAGAAAGAAAGGCTCACTACCAAAGGCTCATTACTATAATAGAAAATAAGATAAAGACGAGTGCTACAATGAGAAATCTATCTCAATGCAACAAAAAATTAACCACATCACCAACACCTTTGCAGTCTTACTAAAGAATTGTAGACACCTTCTTCTTAGTGCCTTCAGTAATCTAACACATGAAAGCTTTCACTACACTTCATAAATTTGAACCTTACAACTTTTTAATTCGAATCATTCACATCTCTCACATCTATCTTATCATCCCTCAATAACTCAACACTTATTTATACCATCTTCAACCTTGAAAACATTCTACAAGGTCAGCTATGCACATCAACTATGTAAATTCAAATTAGGTTGGCACTAAAACATTATCATGATGGAAAGGAATGAAGATGGACCACAACACACCTTATCTAGGACCTAAATTTACTCACACATGCCAGACCACACTTCCAAAAAAATCAAATCAGCTTCGTAATTGGTGTAAACACCTAAGGTCAACTAAACTTGTGTTAACACTATTAACAATTAAGTACACACTTCCTTAAATCCAAAGATGAATCATAGAACACACACCATGCTTGAACACAATCTAGAATACTCCACAAGCACCCTAAAATATAACAAATTCCTTTGTAACAACTTTCACTTGAAGAATGTACACACCTAGTACACTAAAACAACTCTATCATACTCTACAGCTCAAGAAACTGAATTCCAAAGCACCCAACTTCAATTGAAGAAATATACAAATGCTATCAGCACCCTTCTAAATCCACAAGACCTAAAACAAGTCTATGGAGAAATGCAAAGAAAAAACACTTCTCCCAGACACCTCTAAAATACACAATTCACACAACTTCCTCTACACAATGATCCAACACACCAAATTCTAGATGCAACGCCTCTAATCATCATATCTGAATCACATAAGTATATTGTCAACCTAGAAGAAATGTTGAGCGAAACCAAAACACACATCTGCAACATTAAACACCACTAGAACACACTATTTCCTCTTTTTATTCAAATTTTCTCAAAAGAACTAGAGGCACATCTTCA
The DNA here is from genome assembly GCA_007115665.2 of Sequoiadendron giganteum. Taxonomy (NCBI): domain Eukaryota; kingdom Viridiplantae; phylum Streptophyta; class Pinopsida; order Cupressales; family Cupressaceae; genus Sequoiadendron; species Sequoiadendron giganteum. The sequence goes on along the minus strand of CM021109.1, from coordinate 444,396,464 downwards.
ACATCTTCAATACTTCCTCATCACCACCAAGCCAACTGCAACCTAGCAACTCAACCATACATCCATAGACAAAATCTTATCAAAGAAACACTAGAGCTTGATACCAATACATTACTAATGACAACATAACACAACTAATCAAAGCATCATCAAAGACAACACCAACTCAATACCAACTACTCATCCTTGCAACAAACTACTTCTCATACAATTGACGCCAATGACAACACCAAAGCTTGTTGGCATTAATGGCAACACCAACTACACATACTTGCAACAACCACCACCATACTTTTTGTATATTATATTTGATGTACATGTAAATTTTCTCCATTTGGTCAATCTAGGTGAGTCAAACCTTCCCATCAAACTTACACATTTCTATTCTTGGCATTAGGTTATGTAGTATTGAATGGATACTAACTTAAGGTAGTGGTTACAACATATATAGGATTTCATTGGATTGCATATTAATTACCAATAATTGATATGGTGGCTTTTATCACAAGTTTAATTTAATTGATTGAGTCTTTGTTAAATCTCATATAATTAGTGTAATTTTGAGTGTGTCATCTTGGAGGTTGTGCACACTATACCCAAGCTAGTTCATTTTATGATTTGCCAAAAGAATTCTATACTAGAAGATTCCTCCATTCCCATTTTTGGATCCACATCCCCCTTTACTAAGATTTTTCCTTATGTCTATGAATTCTTTCTTAGCCTCTAGTCTATGAACCCATCATGATGTGGACTTATTTTGCAATAAATTACACAAAATGAATATAGTTAAGCTAAAGCTTTTACTACAAATTACTTGGGCCTAGATCTCACTTTTCCAAAATATCCCCAAGAAGTTAACTAGTTTATAAGCTTAAGAGTAAATTTAGCGAAAACCCTAGTTTTTCAATAAATTCTTTAAAAACACTTCAAATGTTCTCAAATCTAAATTATAGTAGCATATGTAAATCCTTCTAGTAAAAAAATTATGCATTATAGAATAAATGTCATTTTTTTAAAACAATTGTTAGCTATATAAAAAATAAGTTATTAAAACTTACATAAAAAAAATCACAATTTTATCTTCTATTTTTTTTGGAAATATATTTAGAATTAACACAAAAAATCTCAAAAATAACTATTTCACATCATTTTCAAATTCTTAATTTTTTAGTTTCTATGGATGATAGAAAGTGAAATTTTGGTTTAAAATGTTGATTTTGATGTCCCCTTTGACCAAAAGGTGAGACACAATATTGTGGTATAACCCTTAATCAACCCTCAAAATTTTACAAAAATAAATTGAAGGGGATATTCACTTCACAATTTGAGCACCTAAATAAAATTAAAATGCTTTGTTTCTTTCCTTCTAGATGTCAAGATCATACTTTGATACCATTTATAATGAAATAACTTGCACAATATAAGAATGCAAAATTAAACAACTAGAAGTATAATAGAAATACTCACAAATACTTGATAATAAGAATCAACATTGGAAGGGGCAAAAATCTAAAAGTCTAAACAAGAAATAAAATTCTCAATAATATGATCTACTACTTAGTACCTCCCACATATATCATATGTATGTCTTGGATGTCATCCAAATTGACCAAACTACCTATAAAATATTATATAGTTTAATTAAAGGTTATGCTAACCACAAATCAGCTACACATATTCTAATACAATCAGTGGGTTAAGGAATATTCACAAACACTTGATATTAATAAACCACTTTAAAAGATCAAACATTTAAAATTCTCCAACAAGAAATAAAACTCTGAATAATATGATTAACTAGTTATTACCTCTCATATATACCATACTTATGTCTTGGATGCCACCCAAGCTAACCAAACTACCTATATAATATTCTATAAATGATTATATAACTTAATTAAAGATTATATTAATCAAAAATTAATTACACATATACCAATACAATCAATAGATTAAAAAATTAGTATATGTACTATATTCCTAATTTAATATTTACAACATAAATATTTATATGCAAAACTAAACGTGACATAACCCTACTTGCATCAACATATTCTTAAAAAATAATAAAAAAATGTTTCCTACTATCTAATCTACATTTAGTTTCTAATTCTGTCTTGAAACATGAGTCAGCATATGCTCGTTTAATTTACTAAGATCTATTTAAATATTCATTACTATTTAATATATATTATAATAGAAAGTCATTTGTATTTTTTACAATTTCAAATTTACTATCTTATCTTGCCCACTTTAAGCATTTTTCTTTTCCCTTTTTAAAATAGGTTAAGAATTTAAAGTTTTGGACATGCATGAGGTAAGTTGGCATATTAGTACGCAAGTTGAAGTAGAAGACAAAACAAATTCCTTTGGCAGATAAAATTTGTTTATATTATTATATGAAATTTGTATTGAGAAAGTTATGGAAATTGGTTATAATTTTTCATTATCTTTATTAAGATCAGAAGTTCAATTTTGACGTCTAATGTCATTATTGCTTTATTCAACATCATTACAAACTATTAGATTTTAGATTCTAGTTAGCAGTCACTATAAACCTGTTTTTTCTTGATAAAATCTAGTTGGAGTGAAGGAGATCCCTAACAACATAAAATTCAAACTGTCAACCTCTAATTGATAAACACTCAGTGATTGTCAATCTATCTACTACCCATACCCATATGCTTTTTGAATTTAAATTTACAGTTTTTCTTAACATTTGTATTATTCAAATGACAATTTATCTCTTTTTAATATCAGATAACTAAATAAATAGCACTTTTATATGTAAATGAAATGATAGAAAGATTGGTAGAATGTTATTCTTAAAAAACAAGTGGTTGTAGTTTGAAGTCTCATTACACCACTTCCAAGATCACCGTTTGATAATTTAACCACATTTAAAGACAGCGATGTCTGACCAATCAGTAAAATGCACGTTTGATTGTATTTATTAATTATTGATAAATACAATCAAATGTACATTCTACTCCTGCATAGACAATATTTTTAAAGACAATCATTTAAGTATATCCCAATATACTCTTTTGTTGACAGTTTCATGCTAATAAAAAATTAAGAGTGTTTATTTTCACAGTTAAGATATTTTCAAATATATGGTAAATATAAGTAGAAAATTTTAGTTAAATAAGTTTTCTTCCATAGATTATATCGTAATTGCAAGTAGCTTGGATAATGAATCAGTTAACATTTTGAAGATCATTTGGAATTTTGAACAAAAGATAAAGCATATTGAGATATTTTGACTATAACTGTGGAGAACTTTATTGTATTCCGCACATCTACTTTAGTATGAAACGAAAAGAAAAGCATTGCTTGTGGTTGGTTATATTCTTTTCATTCTGACAGGACATAAAACGAATTTTATCCTTTGCTTTCCACCATGTCCTGTAAATGGCCGGCTTTATAAATGGTGATGGGATCTACTGCTCTTATACCAACTTTTCTCAATCTACATATCACTTTATTCACATTTAAAAGCAGTAAGTAGTAATACTGGGAACCTCAATTTTACAGGCTCACAAGCTTACAGTTCACCTACTTGTGCAGGTATAAAACGTTTTAACACACCATGACTGTATAACAGGACTGTCAAGTACATGCAAATTGTGTCAGTTATGGGATTCTCATTTTGTTTGGCCATAAACTGTCAGGCTTTATTTGATCTACATATTTCTAACAAACTTGTTTTAGAAAATTTTATATCAATGATTGTTGAGTATATTTGGGAACTTAGATATATTATCGTTTCTGTAATACTTATATTCTTGTGAATGTTGTAATTTTAAAATATTATATGTTAATATATTGTTTCAGATATTTAGTTTATTTGGGATTATATGCAATGTTTCAAATTGCATATAATATATAGGCAAATTTTTCATAACACTCACATGTCATAATTGCACAATTATGTATTAGAGATGTCAAAGTGTCCTACAATGACACTCTAGAATGCAATGCAAAAGCACCAAGCAATGACAATACATGGTCCATACACACCAACATAGAAGACACAAATGGGAAAGTTCAAAATTTGTGTGACCATATTATAACAATAAAGAACTAGGGATCATCTTACTTTGACAACCACCCATACATACAAATGGATAGGAGATGATGGAAATTGTACAATGATACATCCCATGACCACCGACATTAAGAACAAATATCGACAATGTTGTAGACATGAAAAGATGACCTTAGCATAGATATGCCAATGGTTAGGTATGAGGAGATCAAAATCTCTTAAAATACCAAAAGGATCGCGTAAACTTACAAGCTAGACATGCAAAGTAGACCCTTAGGAATAATTATCTTTAAGGAATTGATTTTGAAAAACTACAAGTGCTTGCTATCTAAAGGGTTTAGATGATAGTGCACTTTTGAACAACACACTTTCAAGACTCTAGTGCACATAGAGGACTCTACAATGCCTTGAGGACACTAGTTCTTATACACTGTAGTCCTTGTTTATGTTGTAGTATTGTGCTTCTATTCTTAGATAGAGATTTCTTATAACTAACTTTTCATGTAAAAAAACTCAAGCCTTTTCCAAGGGTTCTCTGACATAGAAGAATGAATATAGAGAAGACTAGACAAGATTGAAAAAATATATAGGAATATGACCACCACATAGGATGCTATTTTCAACCAACCATCACATCATTCAATTGCATTAATTAAACAAAGAATACATCAAATCCACATTATCATACTGTGAACCCCTAAACCTGCAAATGCACAAGAGCAACAAACATGTTAGGTTGTTAGATCAATTGCATGCAAACATGAGGGATTCCCCATGAAATCCATCTATTCAAACTAAATTTAGGAAATGAAGAACACAATACAAAAAATGAAATTAAATCCTAATTAAGCCAATAGATTAGTGATCCCATGGGGGAATTGGTGCCAATGAGGTGTTGCAATTGGCCCTTTCCCAATTCCTAAGTTGCAATGTAGATTGATTGAGCAATGGTCAAATCTCCAAAGAGATTTGAGCATAACCTTGTTACAATTTATGAGAATGGTGAATGATTGAGTAAGATGGGCAAAATCAGCTCTCAATGTGAAGAGAGTAACTTTATATGAAGATTGTGGATGATGATGGATTTGAGTATAGTAAGTTTACTCAAATTATGGATGATAGAATGAGAGGAAGAGTCTCTCATTTATAGATTTCCAAAATGGAAGAGAGAGTGAAAATAAGCAATGTGGGATCATTCAACATCCAATGGCCAAGTGCCACTTGTCAAGATGTGAATGGTTGAGGAATGAGCACATTTTGGTCAATGTGTATGATAAATGCCATTGGATTCAAATTTGAATTTTGAATGCGATATGTTGGGGGGAGAGAAGAATGGAGTTAATGTCACCTGGATCAATGCACAAGGACATGTAAGAGGCATTGAATGCCTTATTGGAAGGACCAAACCCATTTGAATTTTGAATTCAAATTGAGGGAATATTCCCTTTTGATGCCATGCTGAGAGAAAATAGGCAATTTAATAAATCAAAGTAATTGATTTATTGTGCAAGTTGCATTCTCTAGAGGATTTTAGTGATAGGGATTGACTTAATCAAGGATTTGATTAATTTAATGAGGAATTAGGAGATGTGACAATTTAGACTTAAATTTATGAATTGATTTAAATCAAATTGAGAGGAAATGATTAATTAAATAAATGATTTTGATTTATTTAACTAAGGAGGAATATGTTAGATTAAATTAAATAATGTTTTAATTTATTCAATTTAATAAGAGGACTTTAGAGATTAATTTAAATAAAATGAATTATTTAAATGAATAGAGAAAGATGATTAATTAAATTAAATTGATTAATTTAATCACCAGAGGAGAAAGACCTAATTAAATAAATAATGATTTATTTAATTAAGGGATGAAAGGTGTTGATAAGCTGAGAGTATGATTCAAGACAAAACGATGTTAGTAGGATCATAATCAGGTGCATGTATATTTTACGTGTCTACACATACATGTTCATTCAATCAAGAATATGAAACCAAGTTTTATAATCACTCTTCTATTGCATAGATAAACATGAAAGAAGAATGAAAAATGCCATGCCCATTTGACAACAATGTCAAGGTGGGTCAAAAGAAAAGAGAGGCCTCTTTCCTCTAACATGAGTGAAATACAATCCAAATGAAATGATTTGAAAAATAATAATTATAACTATATAAAGAGGAAACCGATGTCCTAATTTGTACATTTTCTCTACAAGAGAGAGAAAAGGGTAAATTCACAACATCATTATTTGGATCCAAAAGAAAGGTTGATATCGATTTAAAAATATCATAGTATGGTCACAAAGATAGAGGCTACTTTCCAAACATAGAAGGGTCATGCTCCAATTCAAAAATAATACAATATAAATAATTATAACATTATTGATCCACTCCAAAGGTGCTCTAATAATCATAAATTACATCATAACAATAAATAAAACAACTTTTGTAGCTCATAGAATATTTTCAATAGGGGAGAAATTAAAGATGTTACACTCACCTAGCCATATTACCATCATTGAGTATAATAATTGCCTATGCCACTCTAGGTGACCCCTAAGCTATGGAGAGAGAAGATCATGGATAAAGTAAGAATAAATACATGCTCACACACATTTATAGAGTCTCAAGAAAAGCATATTCATTCACATAAGAGTCACATAAAGTTAGCCTCACACACACAACATCAATTGCATGCTTTTCTCAAAGAAAGATTAGATATAAATAGACAAATCAAATAGGGAAGGCAAGTAGAACTAAGGAATGGATGAGGTGTCCCCTTTCTCATTCAAAATCAAGCTAGGAAGTGAAACTGGTAGTAAAAGCCTCATGGTAAGCATCCACCTCATAGATACTCATCATTATGTAATAGTTTTTAGTGCTTGCATTGGTGTCAAAAAAATTTAGTGACTACACCATTCATTCTCTTTCATTAATGGAGTATGTTTAATCAAATTTAAAATTCCATATTACTTAATTATTTTACTATTCAATTTTGTGAAAGACACTAATTTAATACTTTCCCTTGTTAGAATATATAAAATAGATGATAACCCAAGATCTAATGTAGGAAATAGAAACTATAAAACTATAAGAACAAATTATCTAAGATAATTATAGTAATATAAAGTTAGAATGGACAACAAGAGAAATGCAAATGCTCCAAAAATAAAAATAGCATTAAAAGAGATCAAAAGCATGAAGCTACATGAATAAAAATACAAGCTAGAATAGTGAGTATATATAGACTAAGTTAGAGAGAAGAGTTGGAAAATATGATAAATAAGAAGAGTAAGTTGTCAAAATTATTCAAAAATAGGATTCAAGTGCAACTCCCACAAAAGATGTTGATGACTCACTCCACTAATACTAATATCCACTTCATTAACTTAAGGAAGCTTAAATAAAAATGTAGTAAAATCCTATACTAGGAAAATAAAAACCTCTAGTAATATCCCCTTATGTGTAACTTAGATAGGTGAAAATATGGGTCCTAGCTAATGAATCTTGATGATGTACCCATGTGCATATAGATACCTCCAAAATCAAAGAAGCCCCCATCAAGAAAAGAGATGATTTACCTCCTAAAATATAAAGAGAAATGATTCCCCTCAATGTAGAGTGAGAAAGAATGAATTACTTAGCCCCTCCAAAAAAATTGCCTCCTAATGTACTTGCAAGATCAATGAATTCATGTATTAGAGAGAGAATATAAATGAAAAATCTCTCAAAATAAGTGTTGAATTAAGTCCCTTCACAATAAATAAAAAACCTTTCTTTTAGAAGAAAGAAATACCACATTATAATTCTATTAAATTCTCACTCCAAATGTAGAATGAAGGGTATGAACAAGAAAAAAATTCTTAAAAAATATCATATATCTCCAAGTTAGTGCTCAAATACATAAAGTTATAATTAGAAGTCTTGAGCTTAATTGTAGAAGATGAAAATAAGGAATCATGAAATTGAAGAGAGAGAGCAAGATGACCTATAAGTACCCTCTTTATTGTTGCAAGTATGTGCAATTGGTGTTGTCATCGATGTCAAAAATATTATGTGTTTTCATTTGTGTCAACAGTATGAGATGGATTTTTTTGCAAGAATGAGCAATTGGTATTTATTTGATGTTGTCTCTGATGATTCTTTTATTAGTTGCATTATGTTAGTGAACTACTAGTGTCAACTTCTAGTGTTGCTTGATAATTTTCTGTCTATGGATGTATGGTTGAGTTGTTATGTTGCATTTGGCTTGGTAGTAATGAGGTAGTGCTAAAGATGTTAAAGACATTTTCTAGTGATTGGTTTCCAAGTGATTTTGAAAAAAAATGAGTAAAAAGAGGAAATAGTGTGTTGTAGTGGTGTTCTATGTTGTAGAGTAGCATTCTGATTTGGCTTTGCATTTCTTCCATGTCGAATATCTACTTGTGTAGTTTGAATATGTTGATCGGATATGTTTAGACGTGTTGCATCCAAAATTTGGTGTGTTGGATTGTTGTGTAGAGGAACTTGTGTTCACTAGTGTGTGAATTATGCATTGCAGAGGTTTCTAGGAGAAATTTTGTTCTTTGCATTTCTCCGTAGAGTGGCTTCAGGTCTTGTGGATCTGGAAGGGTGTTGATAGTGTTGTATCTTTCTTCAATTTAAGTTGTTTGAGGTTTGTTGCTTCAAAAGTTGGTTTCTTGAGTTAAATTATATGACATAATTATTTGGGTGTACTAGGTGTGTACATTGTTCAAGTTAAAGTTGTTGTGAAGGAATTTGTTGGATTTTAGGGTGTCTGTGGAATATTCTAGATCATGTTCAAGTGTTATGTGGTGCTCATGAGTCATCTTTATATTTGAGGAAGAATGTACTTAATTTTTTAATGGTGTTAACATAGGTTCGACCGACCTTAGGTGTTTACACTATTTGTGAAGTTTCTTCAGTGTTTATGGAAGCGTGGCTTGGCATGTATGAGTGGATTTAGGTCCTAGCTAAGGTGTGTTGTAGTATTCCTTTATTCCTTTCCACTATGGGAATTTTTGGGTTCTAACCTAATTTGAATTTTCATGATTGAGGTGCATATCTGACCTTGGATAATGTTTCAAAGTTATAGATGGTATAAATATGAGTTGAGTTACTGAGGGATGATAATATAGAAGTGTATGATAAGAATGATGTGAATTTTAGAGTTGTGAGGTGTGAATTTGTGCAGTGTAGTGAAAAATTTCAAGTGTTAGATTACTAGATGTAGTGAGTAGAAGGTGTAAAATTCTTCAATAAGACTACGAAAGTGTTGGTGATGTTGTGGTGTATTTTTCATTATAGCATTCTTTTCTATTCTAAAAGTGAATCTTTGGTAGTGAACCTTTCCTTCTTTTGGGCAGTGAGCCCTTTGTAATGGTTGTTGATATTACTTTATATTGTGAGCTAATTCTCACTATGGTTTTTCTCTTCTTGGTTTTTCCACATAAATCTAGTGTTTCATTGTGCATGGTGTTGCTTTGGTTCTATTTATATTATCTTCTTTCATGATAAATCAAATTCTAATAGATTAAGGATTAATTGAATTAATTTGGATCTGAATGTTTGTGAGGATTTTGAAGTTTTAAGGTACAACTGATTCATCCCACCCACTCAGTTATCGTGTGCATTTAATAACTGGTAACAAAGAAAGGTTCCTTGGAAGAAATCTTAACTACTTGAGGTAGATATAGGATGGTGCAGAAGAAAGTTGTTCCTTTATTTGATGGATCAAATTATGCATTATGGAAGACACGGATGGAAGGTTTTTTGGTTTTTCTTGGATTTTAAATCTAGAAGTCTATTGAGACTGGATATGCTATACCTTCAAATGGTCCAAATATTGATGATGAGATCAAGGCCTATGAAATTTTTTGGTAAAGCAAGGTATGCTCTCTTAAGTGGTCATGCTAATTTTGAATTTGTCAAAGTTATGAATCTGAAATATTGCTAGAGAAAGTTGTGTAAAGTTAGAAAACATTTATGAAGGAGATGATAAGTTCAAGCAAGCTAAGATGTAGAATTTTAAGATCATGTTTGAGACCCTGTGAATGTCTGAAGATGAAAATATCACAAGCTACTTGTAGAAGGTGGATGAAGTTGTCAACAATATCAAAGTTTTTGGTGGAGAACTGAAAGAAGAATAACTAGAAAAGAAGGTCCTCAGAACTCTTTCTAAATCCTATAGTCATAAAGTTTGTATTATTGAGGAATTATAAAATTTAAACCAATATACTAGAGAATAGTTGTATGGTTCTTTAACTACTTTTTAAATGAGATAATTTGGTACAAGTAATGCAAAAGTTGAGACTACTTTTAAGGTTGGCAAATTAGAGAAGTCTATGGAATCAAATCAAGAGGATCTTGATGATCTAGGAAGATAACTTTGTAAGAAGAATGAAAAGGGCTATTGTAAAGTACAAAGGTAAGTTTCCCTTCAATATTTTAGTTGTGGAAAGATAGGTCATTATGCTTCAAGATGTCCAAACAGAGCTTTTAATAAAAAAATAAGGGAAAATAAAGGTAAGATGATTAAGAATAGTTATTATGTTAGAGAAGATGCAAGTATATCTGATGATGAATTTGATTATGGAGATGATGAGGATGGTGAATGCTTGTTCATGGATTTAGAAGATGAAACTAATTCTACTAAATTTGAGAGATGTGTGAAGGAAAGGGCTTGGGAAGAAAGTGTTAATACTAAAGGCACTTTGGTGTCTTCTTTTCAAGTTATACATGAGAAGAACTACTGGATCATTGACAATGGATGCTCTAATCATATGACTAGTGAGAATAGTAATTTTGTTAAACTTGAAAAATATGAAGGAGGACTTGTTAGGTTTGGTGATGATACATCCGCTAAGATATGTGGAAAAGGTTTAATTATTTTTTATGGAAAGTATAACAACGATGATAATATTTATGTTAATGGTTTAAGACATAACATCTTGAGTGTTGGAAAGATTTGTAGCAAAGGATACAATCTTATGTTTCAAGATGATGGTTGTGAGATCAAAAAATGATCTAGAACTGGGATTGCTTCTAGAAGAAGAACAAATGTAAATGTCTATCAGACCAAAGGTGTTAATGGTTATTTCTTCACAACTCAAATCAATGAGAGTTGGTTATGGCATAGAAGAATGTGTCACATCAATTTTGATATCCTAGTGAGAATAATTTCAATTCAAGTTGCGAGAGATTTTCCAAAGATTATGAAGCCTATCAATGTTATTTGTAAGGAATGCCAAGATGGAAAGAAATCAAGAAGTTTCAAAGTCAAAGAAAAATCCTCTATGGATTGTTGGAATTGGTGCATATAGATATTTGTGGTCCTAATAGAGTAAGAAGTATTCAAGGTGATAGGTATTTCATGCTATTGATTGATGATTATTCTAGAATGACATGGGTTAATTTTCTCAAATAAAAATCAAAAGCTCTAGATAAGTTTATAGCATTCAAAGTCATGGTTGAAAATGAAATGGATATGAAAATCAAATACTTGAGGTTTGACAGAGGTGGAGAGTTCACCTCCAATGAGCTCAATATCTTTTATGATAATCATGGAATAAAGAGGTATTTATCTACCCCTAGGAATCCTCAGTAGAATAAAGTTATTGAATGAAAGAATAGGACTGTTCAAGAAACTACAAGGACAATGATGAAAGAAGAAAATCTACCAAAATTCTACTAGAGAGTCTAAGACAATTCATACTATTGTTTGTATACTTAATAGAGTGAAAGCAAGAGAAAAGAGTACAAAGACCCCCTATGAGCTAGTGTATGGAATAATTCCTACTGTCAAATACTTCAAAGTGTTTTGAAGAAAATGTTATATTAGAAGAGATGAAGAAAACTTAGAAAAGCTTGATGCAAGGTATGATGAAGGTATCTTCCTTGGATATTATACTAAAAGAAAACCTTATCGATGCTACAAGAGGCTAAGAAATATTGTTGAGACTGAAAGTGCCTAGGTTGATGAAGACCTACAAAATAATTTAGTGATGATAGATGGATATGAATCAAATGAGTCTTCTTGCAAATAAGAAGAAAAATCTAAGGAAAAATAAGTATAGATTGAAGAGGAAGAAGCTCCAAAAAAGATTCCTAAAACTCCTAAGTATGCGTAGAAGAATCATTCTAAAGAATAAATCATTGGTGATAAGAGAAAAGGTGTACTAACAAGAACGAAATTTGTTGAAGAACAGGTAAATCTATGTTTACTTTCTGAAGTTGAACCTAAAACAATGATTGAAGCATGTGAGGATGAGCATTAGATCAAGGCTATGGAAGAAAAACTAATGCAGATTGAGAAGAATCTAACTTGGGAACTTGTCCCAAGACTATAAAACAAGAATTTGATTGGAACTAAGTGGTTATTCTGAAACAAAGTAAATGAGAATGGAGAAGTGGTAAGAAATAAGGAAAGGCTTGTTTATAAATGATACTCACAAGTAGAAGGAATAGACTTTGGGGAAACATTTTCTTTGGTCACAAGAATGGAAGCTATCAGGATGTTTTTGTCTTTTGCAACACATAAGTATTTCAAAGTATATCAAATGGATGTGAAGTTTTCTTTCTTGAATGGTGTATTGGAAGAAGAAGTATACACAGAACAACTGAAAGGATTTTAGTTATCAGATAAATGGGATATGCTTTGCAGATTGAATGGGTTATATGGGTTGAAGCAAGCTCCTAGAGCTTGGTATACAAGGTTAGACATGTACTTGTTACAATAAGGATTCAATAAAGGTATAATAGATAGCAATATTTACTTAAAAGTTGAAAAAGATCAAATCTTCATTGTGGTTATGTATGTTGATGACATAGTTTTTGGAGGAAATGAAGCTATATGTAAGAAATTTGTAGAAGTCATGCATAAAGAGTTTGAAATTTCAATGTTTGGGGAGATGAATTTTTTCCTTGGACTACAAATCAATCATATAGATAAAGGTATTTTTATTTCACAATCAAATTATGTCAAGGAAATGTTAAAGGAATTTGGAAAGGAAGATTCTAAATTGGTATGTACCCCTATGGTTACTAGTTGCAAGCTGAGCAAGAATGATGAATCTCCTAAGGCTGATCAAATAAAGTATAAATCAATGATTGAAGGACTATAATATCAAACTTCTACTAGACCGGATATCATGCATACAATTTGTCTTGTGGCTAGATTTTAAAAAGATCCTAGAGAGTCACATGTTGCAATAGTAAAGAGGATATTCAAATACTTAAAGGGAACTCTGGATCATGGCTTGTAGTATCCAAAGGATACTAAATTTACTTTGAGTCCTTACACAAATGCAAATTGGGTTGGCTGTGTAGATAACAAGAAAATTACAAGTGGTGGTGCATTATTTATTGGATGTAGATTGGTTTCATGGCTAAGCAAGAAACAAGATTTGGTGTCTTTATCTACTATAGAAACAAAATACATTGTAGCAACATCTTGCTACACACAAATTTTGTAGATAAGGCAAAAATTAAAGGATATCAGAGTGGTATATGATGAACCAATTTCTATCTTATGTGATAATACAAGTGCTATCAATATATCAAATAGTACAGTAATACATTCAAGGATAAAGCATATCTCAATCCAGTATGACTTTTTGAGAGAAAAGGTTGTAGAGAATGAAGTGAATCTTGAATATGTTCCTACAAAGGATTGGGTTGCTAACATATTTAGTAAGTCTCTTCCTAAGGGTACTTTTGAGTATCTCTGGGAGAAGTTGGGGGTTATTTCCCCTTTGTCTTTGAACTAGATGCATAAGGAGATGCATCAGACTAGTGGATCTCAAGATTCATTCTTTGGTCTAGACTAATGTTAGTGGCTACCTCTCAAGTGGAATAGGTAGTAGCATTATTGGTTTTTATAGTAAGGATAAGTGAGAGTTGTCATTGTGTCATGGTTACTAATTGATGCAGTTTGGTATGTGCTCCTAAGCGGGAGTATGCAAACCACCAAAGGAAAGGAAGTTCTAGAGTAGTGGTAAATAGTATGGTTAATGTGAAAGGGGGAGAATGAATGATGAAAATATTTATGCCCTTTTCCATTAATGTTAAAGGGGGAGAGAGCAATGTGAAAAATATTCAGTTGAGAAAAGGGAAGAATGGGTCATGTGAAAAAGACAAGCTACAAAGGGGGAGAGAACAATATGAAAAATAAAAGTTTTAGTTATCAAAGGGAGAAAGTAAAAAAATATAGATAATGAGTTGGTATGAAGAAAAATATTTAATATTGAGGATTGGAGCTATTGTGTTTGTTGTTGATGGTTTTTCACATCATGTGTTGCCATCAATGACAAAGGGGGAGATTGTTGCAAGTATGCGAAATTGGTGTCACTGATGTCAACAAGCTTATGTGTTGTCATTGGTTTCAATATTATAAGGAATTTTTTCTAAGGATATTTATTTGGTATTAAGTTGGTGTTGTCTCTGATGATTCTTTGATTAGTTGTATTATATTGTCATTAGTAAGCTACTAGTGTCAACCTCTAGTGTTGCTTTCATAAGCTTATGTCTATGGATGTATAGTTGAGTTGTTATGTTTAGTTGGCTTGATGAGGTCGTGCTAAATATGTTGATGATATGTTTTTGGTGCTTGGTTTCCAAGTTCTTGTGATAAAATTTGAATAAAAAGAGGAAACAATATGTTGTAGTGGTGTTATGTGCTACAGAGTAGCGTTATGGTTTGGCTTCACATTTATTCCATGTTGAAGATCTACTTGTTTGGTTTAGATATGTCTATAAATTTTTTTCAAAGGCATTGTATCCATAATTTGGTGTGCTAGATCATTGTGCAAAGGAATTTGATTTCACCAATGTGTGAACTATGCATTGCAAAGATGTCTGGGAGAAATGTTTTTTCTTTACATTTCTCCATAGGGTGGTTTCATGTCTTGTAGATCTAGAAAAGTGTTGATAGTGTTTGTATATTTCTTCAATTTAAGTTGTTTGAGTTTTTGTGGTTTAGAAGATACTTTCTTGAGTTGTAGTGTAAGAATTATTCGGGTGTACTGGGTGTGTACATTCTTCAAGTGAAATTTGTTGCAAAGGAATTTTTTCGATTTCACGATGTTTGTGGAATATTCTAGATCATGTTCAAGTGTTATGTGGTTTCTAGGAGTCATATTTGGATTTGAGAAGCATGTATTTAATTTTTTAATAGTGTTAACATAGGTTCAACCAACCTTGGGTGTTTACAATATTTGCAAAGATGCTTCGGTGTTTATGTAATCATGGTATGGTGTGTATAAGTTGATTTAGGTCATAGCTAAGGTTTGTTATGGTTCACCTTCATTCCTTTCCACCATAGGAATGTTTTAATGTGGACCTAATTTTAATTTGCACAGTTGATGTGCATAGCTGACCTTGGAGAATGTTTCAAGGTTGAAGATGGTATAAATATGAGTTGAGTTATTGAGGGACGATAATATAGAAATTTATGATGTGAATGATGTGAATTGAGGATTTTTGAGGTGTGAATTTGTGTAGTGCAGTACAAGATTCCATCTGTTAGATTACTGGATGCAGTGAGTAAAAGGTGTCTATAATTATTTAGTAAGACTAAGAAAGTGTTGGATACTATGGTGGATTTTTTTGTTGCATTGAGATGGATTTATCATTGTAACATTCTTCTCTATGTTCTTTTCTATTTTGGCAATGAGCCTTTGGCAGTGAGCCCTTTGTAATCAGTGTTGATATTACTTGATATTATGAGCTAATCATCGTCATGGATTTTTCCTTCTTGGTTTTTCCACTTAAATTTGGTGTTTCTTTGTGTATGATGTTGATTTGGTCTTGTTTTTTATTTTCTTTCATGATAAATCACTCCAACAGATTAAGGGTTAATTGGAATAATGTGGATTTGAATTTTTGTGAGGGTTTTGAAGTTTTAAGGTACAACTAATTCACCCCCCCTCTCATTTGGGTAAGTGCAAAAATATGGGGGGCCAAAAAGGGGTCTTAAGTGGCCTATTTTTTTTCTTCTAAAAATAGGAAATACTGAACTTGGATGTGAAATTTAGTATAGTTACACTCAAAAAAATTAGATGCAATACAAAATAAGGATTGTAGTGCTTCGATTATACTTTCTAAACTACTAATTTTTTTTTTTAAATGGTTGAGATTAAGGGGTTCAAAAGAGGGAGCCACATAAATTGGTGTTGTTTTTGTCAAAAAAACATAACATAGCGACTTTTGTGGCTCCCTCAAAATGTTAACTTTTTTTTGGTATTTTAAAACCACTTCAATGAGAAATTAGCTAACATGTAGTTTATGCCTGAATTTTCTGATAATTTTTTAATGAATATTTGATTTTTTACTAATTTTCAAAGTGAACACTTCCTAGAAAATAGAATTTTGGTCGTGCTACCCTTATAAATTTTGAAAATTAATTGAAAATCATATTTTTTAATATGTGTAGAATGGAGTCTAGTTTCTAAAAATGTAATTTATTTGAAATTATGATGAACGGTTAATTTATAAAGAAAAAAAATACAAAACACTAGTTTTTGCCAAAAAATAGACACAAACAAAAGAAATTAAAGATCAAAGGTTTAACATTGAAAAAATGTGAAAATAAATATATCACTAGATAGCTAAGAGAGAGCCTAACATTACCTATGTGTTTGATTTGTTCGACCTTGAAACACATGCAAACTTGATACTTAGCACGAGGGAGAGATACCTGAGAGAGAGACTTAAGAGAGGGAGAGGGGGTGGAAGGGAGAGACCTAAGGGAGAGGGAGTGGGAAAGAAGGGGTTGGAGTGAGAGGTACTTATCTAGGTAGGGTGAGAGGGATATAGGGAGAGAGAGGGGGGGGGAGAGAGAGAGGGGGATAAAGAGAGAGTTATATAGGATAGGGTGCTAGAGGGAGAGACTTGAGAGTGTGGGGGGCTAAGAGGGAGATACTTGAGAGTGTGGGCGGCTAAGAGGGAGAGACTTAAGAGATAGGGAGAGAGAGGGAGTGATAGAGAGAGGGAGTGCAGAGAGAGAGAGACCTGAGAGAGGGAGAGGGTTTGGGAGGGAGAGACTTGAGAGAGATGGAGTGGGAGATATGAGGTTGGAGTGAGAGGGACTTATCTAGCTAGGGTGGATGGGATAGAGAGAGATAGGAGAGAGAGATTTACCTAGGTAGGGTGCCAGAGGGAGTGACTTGAGAGAGAGAGGGAGGTGGGAGGGAGAAACCTGAGAGATAGGGAGAGAGAGGGATTTTGAGAGAGAGGGATTTTGAGAGAGAGGGATTTCGAGAGAGAGGGAGTGGGAGAGAGAGGGATTGATGGAGAGGGAGTGGGAGAGAGATAGAGGGAATGAGAGAGAGGGAGAGAGTGTGTGTGTGTGGTAGGGACTAATTAAGTGAGAGGTACATAGAAAGAGGGAGAGAGTAGATAGATACAATTAGAAAGTGTAGGAGAGATGGATGGAGAGAGAGTTGAGAGAGAGAGAGAGGGATATGGGTTGAGGGATTATGGTTGAGGGTCCAATGTATAGGGTAGAGGGTTTAATGTATAGGGTATATGGTTGAGGGTTTAAGTGTTTAAGGGTTGAGAGTTTACAGGTTTAAGAGTTGAGGGATGAGGTTGAGGGTTTAAGGGTTTAGGGTTTAGGGTTGAGGGATTAGGGTTGAGGGTTGATTGTATAGGGTTGAGTATATAGGTTATAAGGTATAGGTTTGAGGGATTATGGTTGAGAATCCAATGTATAGGGTAGAGGGTTGAGAATTCAGGGTTGGGGGTTTAACATATAGGGTAGAGGGTTTAGGGGTTCAAGGGTTGAGGGATTAGGGTTCAAGGGTTGAGGGTTGATGGATTAGGGTTGAGGGATTAAGGGCTGAGGGTTTAGGGATTCAGGGTTGAGGGATTAAGGGTTTAGGGTTTAGGGTTTAGGGTTGAGGGATTAAGAGTTGAGGGTTGAGGGTTTAGGGTAGAGATTTTAAGGGTTTAGGGTATAGGGTTGAGGGATTAGGGTTGAGGGTTTAGGGTATTTGGTTTCGGGTAGAGGGTAGAGGGTTTAAGGGTTTAGTGTTTAAGGGTTTAATGTTTAAGGGTAAAGGGTTTAGGGTTTAGGGTTTAGGGTTTAAGGGTTTAAGGGTTGAGCAATTAAGATAGAGAGGGAGGGAGGGATAAGTGGGATAGAGAGAAGGAGGTAAGAGGAGGGAAGGAGAAATATAGATGAGGGTTGAGAATTGAGGGTATAGGGTTGAGGGTTTGGGGTATTGGGTTCAGGGCAGACGGTATAGGGTTGAGGGTTGAGGGTTGAGGGATTAGGGTTGAGGTTTTAGGGTATTGGGTTCAGGGTAGAGGGTATAGGGTTGATGGATTAGGGTTGAGGGTCCAATGTATAGGGTAGAGGGTATAGGGGTTGAGATTTTAGGGTTCAAGGGTTGAGGGTTTAGGGTTTAAGGGTTGAGGGATTAAAGGTTGAGGTTTTATGGTTTAAGGGTTTAGGGTTGATGGATTAGGGTTGAGGGATTAAGAGTTTAGGGTAGAGGGTTTAAGGGTTGAGGGCTTAGGTTTGATGGATTAGGGTTGAGGTTTGAGGGTATTGGGTAGAGGGTAGAGAGTTTAGGGTTTAGGTTTTAAGGGTTTAAGATTTAAGGGTATAGGGTTAAGGGATCAGGGTAGAGAGTGAGGGAGAGATGGAGGGAGAAGTGAGATAGAGAGGAGAGAAGAGGAGGGAAGGAGAAATAGATGAGGGTTGAGGATCCAATGTATAGGGTAGAGGTTTGAGAATTGAGGGTATAGGGTTGTGGGACTATAGGATTGAGGACCTATAGGGTTGAGGGTAGAGGGTAGAGGGTTGAAGGATTAGGGATGAGGGTCCAATGTATAGGGTAGGTTGTTGATGGATTAAGGTTTTAAGGGTTGAGGGTTTAAGGGTTGAGGTTTTAAGGTTTTAAGGGTTGAGGGATGAGGGTTGAGGGTATAGGGATTGAGGGTTTACGGTTGAAGGGTTAAGGGTTTAGGGATTAGGGTTGGTGGATTAAGGGCTGAGGGTTAAGGGTTTACAATTGAGGGTTTAATTTTTTAAGGAGAGAGAGAGATAGAGAGAGAGAGAGAGAGAGAGAGAGAGAGAGAGAGAGAGAGAGAGAGAGAGAGAGAGAGAGATGATATAAAGGGAAATATATATAGAGTGATAGAGAGTGATTGAGTGAGAGATACATAGAAAGAGGGAGAGGGGAGATACAAAAAATTAGAGATAGTAGGAGAGAGGGAAGGAGATATAGGTGAGATAGATAGATAGATGGATAGATAGATAGATGGATAGATAGATATATAGATAGATATATAGATAGATGGATAGAGAAATGGAGAGATAGAGAGAGAGTGGTAGGGAGTGATTGAGAGAGTGGTACATAGAAAGAGGGAGAGGGTAGATAGATACAATTAGAGAGTGTAGGGGAGAGGATGGGAGAGAGATATGAGATAGATAGATAGAGAGAGAGATGGATAGGGGTTAAGGGTATAGGGTTGAGGGATTAGGGTTGAGGTTTCAATGTATAGGGTAGAGGGTTCAATGTATAGGGTAGAGGGTTGAGTTTTTAAGTGTTTAAGATTGAGGGGTTCAGGGTTTAAGGGTTTAAGAGTTGAGGGATGAGGTTGAGGGTTTAATGGTTTAGGGTTGAGGGATTAGGGTATTGGGTCAAGGGGGTATAAGTTTTAAGGGTTGAGGGTTTAAGGGTTGAAGGTATAGGGTTGTGGTATTAGAGTAGAGAGGGAGGGATGGAGGGAGAAGTGAGATAGAGAGAAGGAGAGAAGAGGAGGGTAGGAGAAAGATAGATGAGATTTGAGGATCCAATGTATAGGGTACAGGGTTGAGAATTGATGGTATAGGGTATTGGGTTGAGGGTAGAGGGTTGAGGGTATAAGTTTGAGGGATTAGGGTTGAGGGTCTAATGTATATGGTAGAGGGTATATGGGTTGAGGGTTTAGGGTTTAAGGGTTGAGGGATTAGGGATTAAGGGTTGAGGGTTTAAGGGTTTAAGAGTTGAGGGTATAGGGTTGAGGGATTATGGTAGAGAGGTATGAAGAGATGGAGGGAGAAGTGAGATAGAGAGGATAGAAGAGGAGGGAAGGAGAGAGATGATGGTTGAGGATCCAATGTATAGGGTAGAGGGTTTAGGGTTTAGGAGAGAGAGGGAGTGGGAGGGATAGAGGGGGAGAGAGAGAGAGAGAGTTTTGTAGGTAGGGTTCTTGAGGGAGAGACTTGATAGAGAGAGGGGGTGGGAGTGGGGGAGAGAGGGAGTGGGAGTGGGATAGATATTAGGGTTTAGGGTTTAAGGGTTGAAGTATTTAGGGTTTAAGGGTATAGAGTTGAGGGATTAGGGTTTAAGGAATAGTGTCTAGGGTTGAGGGTTTAGGGATAGGCTTTAGGGTTAAGTGAGAGACCTAGATGGCTAAGGAGGGATGGATGGATAAGGAAAGAAAGAGAGAGAGGAAAACTTATGAAAATCAACATTTTCATAATGTGAGTGCATTTTAAAGAAGTTGAGATATATCCATTTTTTATAGCAAGAAAAAACATGCTTGTGTTATAACATGAGCATGTTATAATTCAAGTGCATTTTGGCTTGCTCTAAAAATGGTAAAAAAGTCAACACACCCATGATCTAGGCCCACATGGTCTGTTATTCTCCTAGTTATGCCTATGTTTTGAGAAAAATAAGATTTTGATATTGTTGGGATGTGCACATTCAAAGTTTTCACATTCTACCACCTTTGCATGAACTTTCCACCACCTTTTTATGGTTTGCCAACTCAGGAAGGAGGAAATAATATAATTTTCACATCGAATTTGATATATATCAATTCAAGTCTCAATTTTTTTAGTGTTGCAATGTTAATTGTGATTGAATTGTAGGAATCTAATATTATACATTGGTTATTAGTATTGTTGTTAGTAATTATATTCAAGAGTGATATATAATTGAACATTGAAAATTAAACAAGCTTGTGAAAAACTCAAAATTTTGAGGAGTTTGATGCAAGAAGAAACAAATACTACATAATTAGGTAGAACTCCTCCATTCGAATCTCCATTTATTAGGTATGTAAATTCTTTAAATATTTTCTTTACCATTTTGTTAATTCTATTATGTTTCTTTATCATCCCTTATCATACATGCTTAATACAATGCTTTGATTTTGTTATTATGCATATTCAATATTCATCATGGTTTGTTTTTCATTATAACCTTAGCCCCTCTTGGCACATTTTAAACTACACAATTATTTACTCTTTCCAATTACATTTTAAACCACCTCTCTTTGAGGCATTTTGTGAAACCAATTGACCTACCTTGTGTATGCTTCCTCTTTTTGTATACAAAAATATATGAGATTAGTTATAAGTATGTAATATAATACATCATTTATCAATACTTTTTTATGGATGTGCATACCCCTTTCCAAAGATTCCATTTTGCTATAGGCATGGGGGATGTTAGAAAATGCAATGGAATTTGGTTTTACACCTAGAAATTCAATTTTTTTGAAATTTTATAAAGCCTTTTCAACAAATCCATTTTGTGCATATCCTAAAATCATTGTAGTCCAGATAACATATCTCATTGAGGCATTTTGTCAAAGATTTCTACCAAATTAGTAGTTGATTTCCTTGTCTATGCTACCAAATTTTCCATACATGTCTACCAAGGAATTTTATCAAACAACATAGAAAAGGCAATCAACTATTTGAAAAAATGACTCAAAGAAATGTTGTCTCATCGTGATGCACATTTATTTGAGGAATTTTTTCAAATAGTTTATTGCCTTGTCTATGCTACCAAATTCCCCATGCATGTCTACCAAAGCATTTTATCAAACAACATAGACAAGGCAATCAGTTTTTTGAAAAAAAGCCTCAAATAAATGTGGTCTCATGGTGATGCACATCACCATAAGACCACATTTCTTTGAGGAATTTTTTCAAATATGTGATTGCCTTGTCTATGCTAACAAATTTTCCATGCATATCTACCAAATAATTTTATCAAACATCATAAACAAGGTAATCAACTATTTGAAAAAATGCCTCAAAGAAATTTGGTCTAATGGTGATGTGCATCACCATGAGACCACAATTCTTTGAGGATTTTTTTCAAATAGTTGTTTGCCTTGTATATGCTACCAAATTGTCTATACATGTCTACCAAAACATTTTTTCAAACAATCCCCTTTTCTTTCAATGTTTTGATTGATGCCTGGATACCTTTTTCCAAAGGTATGATGTCAAGAAAAAAGTTGTGGAATTTGGATTTATACTCAAGCCAATTGTATCTTCTTGAAAGTTTGTAATTTCTTTTAAAAAATCCAATTTTTGCATGCCTTGTCCATGCTTCCATTTTGTGCCTATATTGAAATAATGGCATTCCACGAGACCACATTACTTTAAGGAATTCCATTAAAAATTCATGTGAGCTTTGACAAGCTAGTGATCTCACTAGCTTGTCAATGCAAAGCTTCTCAATTCAGTGGCATTGACAAGCTAGTGGGTTATTTGAAAAAATGCCTCATAGAAATGGGGTCTCACAGTGATGTACATCATCATGAGACCCCATTTCTATGAGGCATTTTTTCACATAGCCTACTATTTTTTCTATGCTACCACATTATGCATACATGTCTACCAAAACATCTTGTCAAAAAATTCACATGCCTTGTCCATGCTTCCATTTTGTGCCTATCTTGCAATCATGGCATTCCATGAGACCACATTTCTTTAAGTCATTCCATAAAAAAATTCATGTGAGCTTTGACAAGCTAGTGAGCTCACTAGTTTGTCAATATGGTAGCATTGACAAGCTAGTGGGTTGTTTGAAAAAATACCTCATAGAAATGGGGTCTCACAGTGATCTACTAGCATGTCAATGCGGTAGCATTGATAAGATAGTGGGTTGTTTGAAAAATTTCCTCATAGAAATTTGGTATCACAATGATGTACTAGCTTGTACATCACTGTGAGACCCCATTTCTATGAGGCACTTTTTCAAACCTCCCACTAGCTTGTCTATGCTACCACATTTTGCATACATGTCTACCAAAACATTTTGTCAAACAATTCACATGCCTTGTCCATGCTTCCACTTTTTTCCTATATTAAAATAATTTAATTCCATGAGACCACATTTCTTTAAGGCATTCCATCAAAAAAATTATGTGAGCTTTGATAAGCTAGTGAGCTCACTAGCTTATCAATGCTGTAGCACTGGCAAGGTAGTTGGTTGTTTGAAAAAATGCCTCATAGAAAAGGGGTCTCATGGTGATTTAATAGCTTTTACATCACCATGAGACCCCATTTATATGAGGAACTTTTTTAAATAACCCACTAGAGCTTGTTAGTGCTATCACATTGACAAGCTAGTGAGCTCACTAGCTTGTCTATGTTACCACATTTTACATACATGTCTACCAAAATATTTTGTCAAAAAATTCACATGCCTTTTCCATGCTTCCATTTAGTGCCTATCTTGCAATCATGTAATTACATGAGACCATATTTCTTTAAGGCATTCCATAAAAAAATTCATGTGAGCTTTGACAAGCTAGTGAGCTCACTAGCTTGTCAATGTGGTAGCATTGATAAGGTAGTGGGCTGTTTGAAAAAATACCTCATAGAAATGGGATCTCATGGTGATGTACCCACTAGCTTTTCAATGTGGTAGCATTGAAAAATTAGTGGTTTTTTTGAAAAAATGCTTCATAGAAATGGGGTCTCATGGTGATGTACATCACCGTGAGACCTCATTTCTATGAGGCATTTTTTCAAACAGGCCACTAGCTTGTCTATGCTATAACATTTTTCATACATGTCTACCAAAAAATCTTGTCAAATAATTTTCATACCTTTTCCATGCTTCTATTTTGTGCCTATCTTGCAATCATGGCATTCCATGAGACCACATTTCTTTAAGGCATTCCATCAAAAAATTCATGTGAGCTTCAACAAGCTAGTGAGCTCACTAGTGGGTTGTTTGAAAAAATTCCTCATAGAAATGGGGTCTCATGGTGATGTACATCACTGTGAGACCTCATTTCGCATACATTTCTACCAAAAAAATTTGTCAAAAAAATCACATGCCTTGTCCATGATTCCATTTTGTGTATATCTTCCAATCATGGCATTCCACAAAACCACATTTCTTTAAGGCATTCCATAAAAAAACTAATTTGTGCTCTAACAAGCTAGTGAGCTCACTAGCTTGTCAATGCAGTAGCATTGACAAGATAGTGGGTTGTTTGAAAAACTACCTTATAGAAACGGGGTCTCACGATACAAGCTAGTGAGCTCACTAGCTTTTCTATGTTACCACATTTTGCATAAATATATACCAAAAAATTTCATCAAACAATTCACATGCCTTGTCCATGCTTCCATTTTGTGCATATCTTGCAATCATGGCATTCCACTAGACCACATTTGTTTAAGGAATTCCATCAAAAAATTCATGTGAGCTTTGTCTATACTAGAAATACTCTTCTATAGGATGATCATAAGTATTTTTTATGAAGGTTTGAATGACATATATTTCATTTATTTGTATGGATTCATCTTTAGTAACTAATATTTGTCTCTTTAGCATTCTATAGATAAATTTATCCATCATGTCAAGGAAATGATCAAGGATTAAACCAACACAGGAATAGATAGAAGCTAAGAATTCAAAGAAAGTAGCATGGATGAGGGAATATCGTGAGAAGAATAAACTGGAAACGATTGAAAAAGACATGCCAATTGAAGAGGAAGCTCAACCATCAATAAGAGAAATGGAATTGGTGGCATAAAGAGAATGAATGCAAAACCTTTGTGCTAAGATAGATTTGAATATCGTAGTTGGAGACACATCCTCTACTGCAAGTGAATATGGAGGGACACCATCTACCACAAGTTAATATGGAGGGACACCATCTACTACATCTCAAGTTGAGAATACATCATCACTTACATTTGCGGAAGGAGGTACACCATCATTCCTATCTCAACCTCAAAGTATGTCATTTATTCCATCCTCGATTGAAGGTACATTGTCTAGCCCATCTCATTTAAATATTGATTAAATTCCTAATGTTGAGATGAATTTACCTATGAGAACACCACCTACAATTTTGCATATAAATCCAAAGCTTTTGATTAATATTAATGAGAATATTTTGTAGCCAATGGAAGGTAAGATTCCATAATGCACTTGCAGAAGATATGCTCATAAGATTTGAAGATTGTTCTTTGAAAAGTTAAATGAGACCACAAGATGTCAACTATTTGTTGAAATGATTTGAATTATAAAGTATAGCTCTATCATGAAGATTATTGGGTTGAGAACTATGATCCTTTTAAAATGTTAGGTCCTAATGTGAGATTCTAAAATGATGCAATAAGAGGAAATAACATAAGAAAAGGGAACCTCAATGATTAGCCTGATAAATAGATGAACATGAAAGCAAGATAAAACAAATTGATTGTTGATTATACCTTCATGCTACTCCTTCCTTGGTTGGCCCTTGATATTTGGATGTCTTGTGTGCTCTTTGGATGGCAATGGAGTGAAATGGATGCAAGATGCAATATGGATTAATAATAAATTCTATGGAGAAAGCTAAAATGTTGCAAATGACAATTTGGAAAGAGTTTGGTAGCAAAAGACTTGATCCCCTAAATGAGAGAAATGAGGGGGTATTTATAGGATAATTGGAATTCTCTAGAGAATTCAACGATTGAGATTGATACAACAAGGTCAAGATGGAGGGCTATGGTGAGTTGAGGACTCAAAACCCTCACATCTTGGCATGTGGAATGTGAGATGTCCTAGGGTGGAATGATGTGGAAATGAGGTGGAAGAGAAGTACATGAGGTGGAAGAACGAAATGTACCTTGTAGGTACCTTGGGGGATGAGAAGATTCCTTGGAGGAATAAAAGTGAATTAAAAATTCACAATGATTGGAAGAATCTAGTGGATAAGAGAGGGTTTCCAAAAAGGTGGGGATTTGCCACATGTGAATGATGTGACAAGTCCAAGGTTCTAGAAGTCCTTGGCACATGTAAAGTGAAAATTCAAGCCTTCTAGAACTTGCATGGGGAAGAGAAGAGCATTGGGTGAATAAAATGGAATTAAAAATTCCTTGTGGGATGGGGAGAGTTGACCAAGGTACTGATTAGGCTAATGACCTTGATTAAGGTTGTGCAAACATGGTCTTATGATAATTAATGAGAGATTAGAGGCAAGTGGGAGATTATGGAGGATGCGACACTAATATTAATTAAGTGGTGCACATCCTAATCACAGATTAATTAATTTAATCCGGATTAAAAGAAGATTATGGAGAATGTGACAAGGAGAGAGAAAAAGAGGAATTAAAATTTAGTTTTAATCCAAATAGGTCAAATGAATAAATGAAAAAAATTGTCTTATCTATTTAATTTAGAGAGGAAAAGGGATAAGGTAAAGTATTTAATTTATTTAATTACATACTTTAGGAACCTTAGGCAGAAAATGAAATAATGATTAAATATTAAATAAATTATTTAATCACTATTAATGAAATAGATGAATAGAGTAGACAATTTTGATTATATGTAAGTGATAAAATTTAGATGTCTACATTTTGCCCCTCTTCGAAGTACCGTTAGAATAACTGTGCTTCGAAGAAAATAAAGTGCAGATGACTCTATAGAGGAAGTAATCAGAAGATGATGCCCTAGCGTGGGGAGGAGGACCTAAGCCATCCAATTTAGTGGAGGAATGGATGACAATGCCCCAATCCTGCAAGGGGATGACTATGGTAGGGAAAATAGATAAATGAGAAGGGTATGCCTCCTCGAGAGGGCGAGTGGGGAAAAATAGGGGTCTTGGGTGACCTCTCGACAGGAAGAAACAAAGGGTATGATTGGAAAGAGCGTGAAAAATTATGCAAGTTTGTATTTTGAATGAAGTCAAACAGACAAACGGTTTGCAAATGGCGGCCTCGAGAAGGGAAGGGATTAGTTTGAGGAAAAAAAGTTAAATAAGAAGTAAAAAAATACCCCTTAAAAAGGGAGGGAAGAGAGAGGGATCCCAAAAAAATTCTTGATAGGAAGAAATAGAGGATATGGTTGGAAAGAGCATGAAAAAATAAGCAAGTTTTCCTTTTGAATGAAGTCAATCCGATGCACAGTTTGCAAATGGTGGCCCCAGGAAGAAAAGGGAAAAAAATATCTACAAAGGGGCGGATTTGCCCCATTGCAGAAGGGTGGGTCCACCCCGAAAAGGGGCGCATCCACCCCGGGAGGATAGATCCACCTTGAAAGAGGGTGGGTTCACCCTGGAAGAGGGTGGGTCCACCCTGAAAAGGGGTAGGTCCGCCCCGGAAAGGGGCAGGTCCGTCTCAGAAAGGGGCAGGTCCACCCCAAGAGGGCAGGTCTGCCCTGGAAGAGGGTGGGTCCACCCCGAAAAGGGGCAGGTCTACCTTGGGAGGGCAGATCTGCCCCAGAAGAGGGTGGGTCCACCCTCCTGGTGGGTCCACCCTGGGAGGGTGGATCCACCCCCAAAAGGGCGTGTCCACCCCAAAAGGGCGGATCCGCCTCGAAAGGGTAGATCCACCTTGGAAAGGGGCAGGTCCGCCCCCCGGACGGGTGGATCCACCTTGGAAAGGGGTGGGTCTGCCCCAAAAGGGCAAGTCCACCCCTGGAAGGGTAGATCCACCCCATAAGAGGGTGGGTCCACCCTGGAAGGGCGAATCCACCACAGAAAAGGGTAGAAGAGCAGATGAGTGATGTAGGATGAAGGAATGTGGGAAAAGATGAGAGATAAGATGATGAAAGGGGATATGAAGACGATGATGTAAGTTGATGGATAAGAAATGATGATAAGCGGTGGGAGATAAAGGTGAGCACAAATGCATTTGAGGACACATATGATGTTGCCTCAGTCAAGCTACAAGCCAGGTTGGGCAGATGGTTGATGGAATGTTGTTTTGATAAAGAAAGGATACATCTGAAAACAACACAAGGATTGGGAAGGATACATCCTAATGAGAGTGTTATTGATGAGGGAAGGATTCATCCTAGAAAAAAACAAGGATAGGGAAGGATACATCCAGATGATGATAGCATTGTTGAGGAGGGAATGATACATCCCAAAACAACACAAAAGGACAGGGAATGATACATCCCAAAACAACACAAAATGATAGGGAAAGATACATACCGTTGATGATGATAATGATAGCATTGTTGATGAGGGAATGATACATCCCCAAAATAGCATAAAATGATAGGGAAAGATACATCTCAAGGATGACGATGATGATGAGGAGGATGATTTGATCAAGGCTTGTATCAAGGCTGGGAACAAGACCAAGAGTGGGATGAGATTATTTGTGCTAGATTGAATGGAGTAAGACGGGATGGGGATGCAAGATGGTTAAATTATATTATGGGGGACAATATGCTTAGAATAAGCAATCAATAGTATTCTAAGAAGATTGAAGAGATGATGATAAGATATTGGATGGATAGGGGAGAGAAATTGATGAAGGATTATGGATTGGTGGGGGATTTTGTTGGATGTGAGGATGAAGAATACATGAAAGATGATGGAATGAAAAATGAAATGCAATCCTAATGCAATTTTCCATCTTGAGAGAACTGATTTTTTCTATAGCATAAGACACCAGGCGTCAAGGTATGTAAAAAAAGATGAATTAGTGTCTAATGCATAAAACAAACACAACAAACAAGAAGGCTATCCCAACACCCCAAAGTCACAATGACTTTGGTTGGGCTAGGTATTGGAATAACCACAAGCACAAAAGGATGCCACAGCGTAACACAAGACCGCAGGGATCTTGGTGGGTACTACGTGGGACAACCAAGAAGATAGAAACAAAGAAATGAGCAAGATATGCCCCTATGTTGACTAGTCAAAGCAAACTGTGATATGATGGATCAAAGTGACCATGAAAAGTGATGATAGGGAGCTCAAATGATAAACAAAATCCAAAAGCATCAAAAGATCACAATCAATTTCAAATGTCCTCTACCATAGGATCAAGATGATGGATGGGGTTGATGAGGTCTATTAGGAAGGATACATCCTATTGAGACCTATGATGGATAGTAAACTAAAAGATCGATATGATGTAGGATATTCAAAACCGATTGGATCTGAGGATACAAATGGATCTTGTTTGTTGAGGACCAGCTAGATAAGAGCATACTTGATGATATGACAAGATGACAGGATGATAGGATGAAAAGACAGCAAGAAAACATGACTAACACACCCTAAAGACCTAGGGGACACAGGACCAACACACCCTAAAGATCTAGGGGCTCGAGGGTTGATCAAAGATCAACCTTGCCTATGTGAAATCGCAAAGCCCTTGTAGTTTGATAAAAGGCCATGGATAAAAGTAGAGAGAGGATAATGGAGACCTATGATGGATGGTGAAAGACATGATAGATACCCAAGGGGTAGACAAAATGATTTAGCCTTTCCCCTAGGAAGGGCACAGGGGCAATGTAGTTCAATACAAGGCCAAAGACAAAGGATGGAGGAGGGCAAGATAGACAAAAGATGCAGCCCCGGGGGTGGATCAAATGATTGACCTTGCCTATGTGAAAGCACAGGGGCAACATAGTTTGACACAAGACCAACGTCAGACAACAGATAAGGGATGATGAAATGACATAGATAAATGGGAAAAAGGATGGAGCCAATATGATGAGACAAGATAGACTTGCAGGATTGGATAGGACGATGGTTGATATATGTAAGATATGTAGGATGTGAAGCTCAGGGATGGGATAGGTAATCATATCATTAGAATATGAATTGGAAAGGTGAGATGAGTGATGAAGATGTGAGAAATATGTGGTAAATAGATAAGAGGGATGAATTACAATGTGAATGGCATTGGGTTGCATGCGGGTAGCCTAGAGCTAGATACCAATGATAAGGGATAATAGAGGGAAATGGATGGATGGATAAGAAGATGATAGGATAGGTGGATATATGAGATGAAGATTGAGAGGATATTGTAAAGATGTGAGAAATAGATAGGAATTATGATAGTGAGATAGCATGGCATTGGATTTCACGGGTGTAGCCGATAGCTAGATACCAATGAAAAGGGATGAAGAGATAGAGGGAAATGGATGGATGGATAAAGATGGGGAGATAGAAAGATGCAAGGATAGTTGGATAGATGGATAAAAAATTGGAGGGATGGAATTCATTATTGGATGGATAAATGGATGGGAGGATAAGGATTAAAATATGGAAAAGGACTAGTGGATGAGAGTATAGGAAGATAAGAATTGGGAGATGGCAGAGATTACTGGATGGATAAATGGATGGAGAGGTAAGGATGGGAAAGATGGGGAGATGGAGAGGATTACCTAAAGTTATGGATGGATGATGTCTCAAGGAATCAATCATAAATAAGGAGATTCCCCCACTCTAGATGTGTCATGCATGATGAGGAAAGAGGGATGGCAGGGTGGGTGGATAAGGGAGTGAGATGGGTAATGGAAGATAGATAGATGTGGATAGGATGCATGGACAATATGATAGTGTATGGATGAGGGGAATATATGCTAAGAGATGTCCAAATCATGGATATAGGTTTTTCCCCTACATTTATCAAGATCACAAGGAAGATGGAGGGACTAGGATATGAATGGGAGATGATGGGTAAGGTGTGGAAGATAGGTAGATGTAGGAGATGGAGGAAAGGACTGTGTAGGTGGAAGTTGCCCCCAATTGTGGAAGGAAATATTTGGATGTTGGTACAATCTTATTAGCAAGGATGGATTATGCAAGAGGATGGATTAAAGGGATTTGATGGGGTAGATATGTGGGATAGTGGACAAGATTCTGGAAAGGGTATGGATGGAATGATGGAGTGGATGTGTGGTGGGGGAATATGTTTAGGACCAACATTTGTACATGTGGAAGATGTAAAATTATATGAGGGTTGATGGGTGGAGAATGTGGAAATAATGGAGGCATTGGGATAGGGAATTTTGGGAAATAAGGACCCAAAACAGATTTAGGAGATGGAGGATGAAAATGATTAGCATCGGGATTAGCAACTTTGAATGGAATTAGGGAATTCTCATTTGAAGGCATGGCCTATTTTTTCTTGGGAATCCACATGGTTTTGATTTTTTCTTGAGTGAGCCTTGGTGGCCGTTTGGATTGATTTGGATTTTTGGATTCGATTTTTCTGTTCTTCAACATGTGTTTTGAAGGGGACATGAGGAGCTTTAGATTCATGTAGATGTTTAGAGTTCAAAATTATTTCTTTGGAATCCAAAGTTATTTTAGTAGCAATGGGATGGGTATGGAGAGATGGATGATGTGGAGAGGACGTGGATGGAGTGACAAAAGTAGGCATTTGACGAGGAAGTGTGGATCAAGGATGCAAGATAGCATACATGGAGGGGTGCCTTTGTTGATCATGATTAGGAAGTATGAATTTTGGATTTTTATGTGGAGGGATAGGTGGTGGATGGATGAAAGGATGTGTAGGATGAGATGGAGGAGGTGAATTTGGAATATAAGGGCCCAAAATGGATGTTGTATATGGAGGATGAGTGATGGTAGATGGAGGGACATAAGGACCCATAATGGATTTAGAGGGTGAAGGAGGAAGATGTACGGTTGTTTTGAGGTAATATGATGGAGGAGGGGGGATGGTGGCAAAGTATTTAGTAGAGCAACGTGAAGTGCCTCTCATTCCTTTGGAAAAGGATCATTTAGGATGTACAGAGGTTGTACCAACATCTTTAGAATGCGGGTTTTGGGAGATATATCCAAGACCATGTGTGCCTAGATGTTCTTTGACTTGGATGGGCTCTAAAGTACCTTTCTCTCAAAGGCCTAAACCTTTTCCTTGATAGTTCATGTTCTTGAGCATATGATCTAGGGTAGGATGCTTATTCTGTTGGAAGCATGATGCGAGCGCATGAGTAAGTGGAAGAGGTAGGGTGGTGCATACACAATTTTTTTGTTCTGTAAGAAGGCCACCATGGATAAGTTTAATATTACCAAGGTGATACAAAAGTGGCATTGGGATGGTAGGACTAGATGGTGATGAAGGATCATGTGATGGAGATGAGGGGATAGTAGCATTATGAGGAATGAGTGATAAGGGATTGGGATAGGGATTAGGGAAGATGATAGGATTTGGATTTTGGGTAGTGGATGATGAGGGCTCATGAGATAGAGTGATTGGATCTTGAATGCAAAGGGGATCATGGGATAGAGTGGATGAGCTAGTGTGATCTTGAGATAGGGTGGATGGGAGGATAGGATCACAACTTGGTTGAGGATAGGAATCATGATATGTGATGGATGGGGGATTATGATCTTGGGATGTAGTGGATGGTATGGGAGGATCTTGCTTTGGAGGAGGGGATATGCTTGTATGATTTGGATCAAGCTCTTGGCATGACTCATCTTGTGTGGGATGTATGATGATGGAAGAGTGTTGGAGGGATGCCTCAATTGGGGGAAATAGGAGGATGGAGGATTCATGAAGGTCATGGGATTAAAGTTTGTGAATATTAGGAATGGGAGGAGGGGATTAGATGTCTTAAATGGATTGGGTGGATCTAGGAGTAAAAGATAGGGATTTAATGGATTCGATGGGTTTGTCTGGCTCAACCGTTTGGACAGTTTCAAGAATGGTGATGGGAGGGATAGGTATAGGATGGAGGAGGGCCTCATCACCAGTGATAGTACATGATAGAGTGGGAAGTAATGATGTCTCTTCTTGCATGAGTCCTTTGGTGACATTTGGAAGGGATGTAGGATTAGGTAGAGTTATGGAAATGGATGGAGGATTAGGATTAGGGATTGGTGGATTAGGATTAGATGTGGGGATGTGATTGGATGGAGGACTAGGAGGAGATAGAGGATTAGGATTAGAGGTGGGTATGGGAATGAATGAAGGATTAGGGATTGGTGGATAAGGATTAGATGTGGGGATGGGATTAGATGTAGGACTAGGAGGAGATGGAGGATTAGGATTAGAGGTGGGTATGGGATTGGATGGAGGACTAGGAGGAGATGGAGGATTAGGATTAGATGAGTGGATGGGACTAGATGGGGGACTAGTTGTGGTTGGAGGAGATGGAGGATTAAGATATAATGTGAGGAAAGGGGGAGTGATGTAGGAGGATGCAGATGTTGGATTAGATTGGGAAGATTGGGATGGGGAGTGATAATAGGAAGGTGTGGATGAAGGATTATAATAGTTAGATGTGGAATTAATGTAAGGATATTGTGATGGGGGATTGTGATAGGAAGGTGTGGATGAAGGATTAGAATGGGGAGATGTGGACTTAATGTAAGGATATTGGGATGGGGGATTGTGATAGAAAGGTGTGGATGTTGGATTAGAATAGGAAGATTGAGGTGGTGGTCCACCATAGGAAGACATGTACGATGGGTTGGCATAGGAGGATATGGATGGTAGATTAGGATTAGAGGATTAGGATAGGAGGAATATTGGGATGGGGGATTGTGATAGAAAGGTGTGGGTGTTGGATTAGGATGGGAAGATTGGGATGTGGGATTAAGGTAGAGGTATTGGGATTGTTGATGATGATAAGGAGAGGAGGATATGGAGGTTGGGTAGGATAAAGGTTGAAAGGGAGGACATGTTGAATATGTCGATGGTGAGGATGTTGGATATCCCTTGTCAAGGGTAGCAGAAGGACTGTTATTAGATGTGGATGAAGGCATGGTGGGATAGTTTGAAGAAGTAGTGGGATTTTGGGAGGTGATTGGAGAGAGCTTGCTAGCAATGACAGTGTCAAGGGAATCTATATAACAATCTTCATGATCAACAAGATTTCCATTATCGTCATAAATGGAGTTAGGATTCCCCTTAACTACTATTATTGGTTGTGTGAGAGGGGGATAAAGATTCATGATGGATAGATATTAGTAGGAAAGAATAGATGATGGATAGAGAGCTAGGATGGATTGGAAGCTCATATGGGGATTGGATGAAAGCTTAGATTGGGATTGGATGATGGATCAATTGATGATGTATCAATCAATTTGATGATTGGATAAGGATTGGTTGATGGATGATTTTGATTGGATGATATCGGATTTGGATAGATTGGATTGGATTATTTGGATCAATTGGATAAGTTGATGGATCAATTGATGATGTATCAATTTGATGATTTAGATAAGGATTGGATTTGATTGGATGATGGGATTTTGATAGATTTGGATAGATTGGATTGGATTGTTTAGATAAATTGATGAATCAATTGATGATGTATCAATTTGATGATTTTGGATGAGGATTAGATTTGATGGAAAGGGTCCTAAATCCAATTTAGAAACCACCCTAGGTGACTTAATACATTGGTTGATCGGATTAAACTAGCTAAATCAATGATCACGACACCAAATCCACCTTGAGATAGAAGGGCATTGATTTGGGCCAATGACATTGACTTACAAAACAAATTCGCCTCAAGATAGAAGTGGATTGATTATGTTGAAGACAAGGATTGATTATGTAGGATAATGATCAACTTAACGCCTTGGTCAATTCAGGAGATAACTCCTAAAAAAAGGTTTAAGGGATTTTGTGTTTGAGAGATGATGATGAATGCAAATGGAAGATGTCTTGATGGAAATGTTTAGGTCACATGATAAGATGGGTATTAAATGGTGGAATGATCAATGTGGATGTGGTAAATGAACGTTTTAGAAAGTTTAAATGGAGTTTTGGAATGGTCAAATGGATGTTTGGATTGGTTAGATGAGTGTTTAGGATGATCAAATAGTCAAATGGAGACTTTGGGAGCTCAAATAGAGGTTTAGAATGGTCAAATGGATGAAGCTATCCATTCAGGAGGGTGTATACGCCCTTTTGTAGTCAAACAGTGAATCGGGAGGGCGTATCTACACTTATGTAGTAAAAAATGTTAGAAACGTCGAAACAAGGGGGCATATCCGCACTTCTGCAGTAAAAAAAATTGGCAAAAATGTCAGAACAGGGGGTTATATCTGCACTTCTGTAGTAAAAAAATTGGTACAAACGTCGAAACAGGGGGGCGTATCCACACTTCTGCAGTAAAAAGTGTTGAAACAGGGGGAGGAATCCGCCCCTCTGTATGAAAACAGTGACTTGGTTTGGATTGAGGGATTATGGCAAGGACTTGAAATGACTCAATGAAGGTTTGACTTATCAAAATTTACTATTTTTTCACAAAAAGACACTTTGAACAAGCACAATCCTATGATTAGTATTAAGAGGTATGGCCAATAAAGGTCTTACTCTAGGATGAACAAGGTTTCTAGGGAGTCCTCGATATACAATTGGTGTGTGAGCCACAACCGTGAACACCAATCTATCACAAGGGTGAGTTGGGAACCCCAACGAGATACTAAATGGCTTGGACCAACTCTTCACGTCTATCTAGGTATCACCCTAGCTTCGACATTCTACCAATTACGATGCAACTAGATTGGGGAACAACTTTAGCTCTCTCCCCTTTATATACTTTGCTAGTACGTGTGGTTGGGATCATCCCTTGGGGTGATGAAATCCCCAAGCAGGTCCTGTTAAGAAGAAGACACTAATTGTTTCCAACTACCCCCCGATCAACACAAAACTACAAGGGGAAGATGAAAAAAAACCAATGCCCCCTTAGGGTAACACAATGAAAAATAGACACAACAAACAAGTATTACTTCTCCCTAATTATGCTAAGTGAATAGATAAAACAATAAGGAAAACTTTAAAATTTGAATGAGATAAAGTCCTTGCAAGGAAGTGTTAGTTGTGAAAAATGTTGGAACAGGAGGGCATATCCTCCCCTCTGCAAAAACTGTCAAAAAAGTTGGATCAAGAGGGCATATCCACACTTCTGTAGAAAATAATTAGCAAAAACATCAGAACACGGGGGCATATCCACACTTCTGCAGAAAATAGTTAGCAAAAATGTCAGAACATGGGGGCGTATCTGCACTTCTGCAGAAAACAATTAGCAAAAACATCGGAACACGGGGGCGTATCCGCACTTCTGCTGAAAAAATAGTTAGCAAAAATGTTGGAACACAGGGGCATATTTCCACTTCTATAGAAAAACAATTAGCAAAAACGTCGGAACACGGGGGCGTATCCGCACTTCTGTAGAAAAATAGTTAGCAAAAACATCAGAATGTGGGAGCGTATCCACACTTTTGTAGTAAAAACTATCAGAAACATCAGATCATGAGGGCGTATCCACACTTTTGTAGTAAAAACTATCAAAAACATCAGAATAGGAGGGTGTATCCGCCCCTCTGTAGTGCCCAGGAGGGCAAGTCCGCCCCTCTGCGACCTAAACTTGCAAACAAGTTAAACAACAACAAACATAAAAGAAAGAGACCCTTTTGTGGGTCTCACCGGACGTGCCAGAAATATGATCCTTTTAAAATGTTAGGTCCTAATGTGAGATTCTAAAATGATGCAATAAGAGGAAATAACATAAGAAAAGGGCACCTCAATCATTAGCCTAAGAAATAGATGAACATGAAACCAAGATAAAAAAAAATTGATTGTTGATTATACCTTCATGTTGCTCCTTCTTTGGTTGGCCCTTGACCTTTGGATGTCTTGTGTGCTCCTTGGATGGCAATGGATTGAAGTGGATGCAAGATGCAAGATTGATTAATGAGAAATACTATGGGAAAGTTAAAATGTTGCAAATGACAATTTGGCAAGATTTTTGGTAGCAAAAGACTTGATCCCCTAAATGAGAGAAATGAGGGGGAATTTATAGGATAATTGGAATTTTCTAGATAATTCAATGGTTGAGATTGATCCAAAAAGGTCAAAATGGAGGGCTATAGTGAGTTGAGGACTCACAAGCCCTCACATCTTGACATGTGGAATGTGAGATGTCCTAGGGTGGAGTGATGTGGAAATGAGGTGGAAGAGAAGTACATGAGGTGGAAGAAGGACAAGTACCTTGTAGGTACCTTGGGGGATGAGAAGATTCCTTGGAGGAATAAATGTGAATTAAAAATTCACAATGATTGAAAGAATCTAGTGGATAAGAGAGGGTTTCCAAAAAGGTGGAGATTTGCCACATGTGAATGATGTGACAAGTTCAAGGTTTTAGAAGTCCTTGGCACATGTAAAGTGACAAGTCAAGCCTTCTAGAACTTGCATGGGGAAGAGAAGAGCATTGGGTGAATAAAATAGAATTAAAAATTCTTTGGGGGATGGGGAGAGTTGACCAAGGTACTGATTAGGCTAATGACCTTGATTAAGGTTGTGCAAACACGGGATTATGATAATTAATGAGAGATTAGAGGCAAGTGGGACATTATGGAGAATGTGACACTAATATTGATTAAGTGGTGCACATCCTAATCATAGATTAATTAATTTAATCTAGATTAAAAGAGGATTATGGAGAATGTGACAAGGAGAGAGAAAAAGAGGAATTAAAATTTATTTTTAATCCAAATAGGTCAAATGACTAAATTAAACAAATTGTCTTATTTATTTAATTTAGAGAGGAAAAGGGATAAGGTAAATTATTTAATTTATCTAATTACATACTTTAGGAACCTTAGGTAGAAAATGAAATAATGATTAAATAAATTATTTAATCAGTATTAATGAAATAGATGAATAGAGTAGACGATTTTGATCATATGGAAGTGATCAAATTTAGATGTCTAAAAGAACATCGGATGATTCAAGTGAAAAACTATTGTGAGGAATCTAATGGATGCATATGAGAGTGTGGGTAAGACCTCACAATAAAAAGATAGTAATTTCACAAAACATGTCATTACATCGAATTTAGTAAGTAATCAAACGAGGAAATCTCATATCATTAGAAATATGAGTCAACAATTGAGAATTAATAGAAAAATTTTGTCAAGAGTCATTCAATGGTGCCAAAGAATTGAGGACACCGATTCAATTGAATTTTGGGAATTCTCAAGGAGACTCCCATGAAAAGATAAACTAGTTGTTGAAGCATTGAGATCACTAATTGAAGAATATTGGAAGAATAACACAAGGGTGTCTATGAGTCAAAGAGATGTGGTAAGAAGGAGAATCGGTAGTCAAAATTATGAGCCACATCCAAAGCATTTTTTGGATTGACTCAAACACATTTTTGTTGTAAATTTCTAGAAGATTATCCTCAAGTTAAAATTTATCAAATATATTTTGAAATGCTTAAAAAATTTATGTTAAGATGAACCACACACACACTACTTTTTGTTGTAGATTATATATTGAATTTTCTAATCATTTTGATGTTTATCATTCTATATGTTTAGATTTGCATACTAACAATATTTTGTAGGATTGTGGCATACATTCCCCACCAACATCTTCAAGAGTCTTCTTATCAAAAAATTTATGTCAAAGAGAGGAAGGTCAAATATTCTACAAGAAATTATGCTTTGATGGCACATGTCAACATTGTGGTGGCTTGCAATGTATGCCAATATGTGAAAAAATGGAAAGAACACATGTAGATGGAAATGAACTAGTAGAGTTTGGAAAGTATAAAATAGTGGCCTACAATACAAAATATGGTAATCAAGAAGAAAGGTGTGATTTGGTTATTCAAAAGATTCAAGTGTATCCGTTTATGTCTACATTTTCTGACAACATAGTGTATGAGTATGCAAGGCATACCCATAGAGATCGATGGTTGGACTTGCAATTCAAGTTATGCAAGGACACATTTCTAGTGGATAACATTATTTCAATGGTCAACTTTGTAGAAAACTACAATCTACAGCCATAACATGAGGTGCAATCACAATATTACAACTCCACACAAGTTTCTATATTTGTGCACATAGAATTCATTCATGCAATTGATAGTACAAAGGATAACAAGAAGGTATTGAGGGATTGCCTCTTTTACATTAGTGATGATCTCACACATTGTACATAGTTCATGCAAGGTTGCTTTTAGATGTTTTATAGTGATTTGGCTAGAAGGGGCATAGCATAAAGTCAACATATAATATGGTCGGATAACTATGCATCACATTTCAAGAACTTGTGGATGTTCTATTGGTTGAGAAAGATGCATGTTATTACAGGTGTTCAACATTTGTGGAACTTTTGTGAGGTCGGGCATGGAAAGGGGGACCACGATGGTGCAGGAGTATCAAAAGAGAATTGGAATGAGAAGAGTTAAAGTATAAAGACAATGCAAATTTGATAGATACAAAATCAATCATCGAGTGGTGTAATGCTTTGATGGGTCTAGGTAATGAAGGCAAGTCTTCAATTTGTAGATTTTTTTGGTTGATAGATGATACTAACATTGCACCATATGAGGATTATTGTACACTAACAAGATCAAGTGAGCTACACTCTTTCCTTAGCTCAAATGTAGGTTCATGGAGTATCCATACACACAAGATGACATGATTTTGTTCTTCATGTGAAATTCAAGCTTGGAATGAGTACGAATCAAAAGAGTGGGTTATCGAATGATGGTTAAGTTATCTTAGCCAACTTCACACATATCAGCCTCTAATGGAATTGGAATTGACATAGATGGAATCATTGGTTAACTTTGACCATATATCAGATCTAGTTCAACTAGGTAATATATATCTACATAGTTTTTAAAATTTTGATTGTTATCTTACTTTGTAGTGTATTTATAATGTTGACTAATTTCATCTAATTTTCTAAATATATTAATGTAGGGCATGTTTATGTAGTTATTGTATATGAAGACAATGATGAGGGGATGGATTATTACTTGTGTCGTTGTGGTGAGGCCAAAAAGAAATTAGAGGCCTCAGTTATAGATGGAGAAAACATTGACTACCTTACAAGATCAGTGGTTGTTACTGAAACATGGCTTATAAGGTACCCACATAAGAGTGTTAATGTTTGGTTGTTTTAGGACTTTGACAGGAATCAAAAGATTCTTCATTACCTGAACCTTTTCATGGAATTCAATGTTCCATTTGATCAAATATGGTGGTAGACCTTTGATGAAGACCTTGTACAAGGTGGGTGAGTCTGATCATGAGGCAATAGTTGAAAAAATAAAGAGTAGAGAAAACCCAGATGGTTCATTGGATTAATATGTGAGTATAAAAATTGGTTCTTATTAATCTGTAAGTATGTGTGCATTAATTTTTATTAAAATTTAGAGTATGCACATCAACATTAGTTGATAGTTAGATCTTTTGTTTCTATATTTCAAGTTTACATGTGTTTTGGTTTCAAGTTTGTACAATATGTTTTGGTTCGAAGTTTACAAATGAATATTGGGTAGATTATATGTTTTGGTTCAAATTTTATGTATGAATATTGGGCAGATTATATGTTGTGGTTCAATGCATAGCATAGACAAGGTAGTGAGCATTTACAAGTTGAATACATTGTCAATGTAGTAGCAATAACAAGGTAGTGAGCCGTTTGAAAAATTCCTCAAATAAATGGGGTCTCCTGGTGATGTACATCACCTAGAAATGAGGTCTTTTGGTGATGTACATCACCTAGAAATGGGGTATCCTAAAAAATGCTCACTACCTTGTCAATACAGTAGCAATGACAAGGTAGTGAGTCATTTGAAAAATGCCTCAAATAAATGGGGTCTCATGGTGATGTACATCACCAAGAGACCCCATTTCTTTGAGGAGTTTTTTCAAACCCCTCACTATCTTGTATTCAATATTTCAAACAATATTCCTTCTAACCCCACTTATAGATCTAGGTGACTTTGCTATTAATTCATTGGCTATGAGTTCATTATTTGACTCAATATAATTTGGTCCACTTGATTAAGTAGTCAATTTTTAATAATCAATTTTTTATTCATCACCTCATTCTATCATTCATCCTATTGATTTTCATATTTTTACTCAATGATTAACCACTAGCAATACATCCTTTAAAAAATTAGTTTGATTGATCTCTTAAAAGATATATATTTGTGTCCTTTCCTCTTACATTTTATACCATTTTCATTAACATCCTAAATTTAGTAATGTGTAAATGCATTATTTTACATTAAAAATATAAAATCTATCTTTGACTATATTGTTCTCATATTTTCCTTTTATTAGTTTTCCTACAAGGTAGCAATGACAAGGTGGTGAGCTCTTTGAGGGATTTTTTCTTATAATTCTCACTACCTTGTCAATGCATCCACATTGACCATGAGGACATATCTCATTGAGACATTTTGTCAAATAGTTCATGTGCCTTGTCCATGCATCCAAATTTCACATGTGTCTACTAAGGAAATTGCAACGATAACACTCATGAAAATCCCCCCTTTTATGTTTTGATAGATTTTATACCCCATTCCAAGGTCCCATTGCTGCTATGGCTAAAAGCTTAAAACAGGTGCTTTCCAACAAACTATGGATGCATGGAAAAAAAATATCAAAGTATAATAGTAAGAAAAAGCATAGACAAGGTATTGAGTTGTTTGAAAAAATGCCTCAAAGAAATGTGGTCTCATGGTGATGTCCATCACCATGAGACCACATTTATTTGAGGCATTTTTTCAAACAAATCATTTCCTTGTCTATGCTACCACATTTTCCAAATGTTTTCCATTTTGGGCATATCGTATAATCATTCCAATATTTTATGGACAGATTGAAAAATTATCAAATGAAGCCAAATATTCTTGAACTTAAGACTTCTGTGGAGAAAATACAATTGGAAATAGATGATAAGTTAGAAGCAATATGATAACAATAGTTGGAAGTGTTGAAATTGAAGCAAAACAAGTGAAGACTAAAACTAATCACTTAGAAAAGTAATTAAAAGAAAAGAAGAAGATTTTATGATGAATGAAAATGAGCTTAGTCTTCTCTAAAAACACTTGAAAAATAAACAGACCAAATTGAATGAGATACATAATGTATTCAATGAAGAGATTCTTCTTGTTCTTGAAAAGTTGAGGAAGGTGTATGTGTATATTGTTCTCTATTTGTCACATGACAAAAATGACTATTCCAACACATTTTTTGGAGTGGTTTTATGCTAGGAAAGGCCCTCTTTCACACCCAAACATGGTGAAATAGTTTGAGCCACATTCTATCAGCAAAGTCTCCTAACAAACCAAAGTGCAAAATGGCAGAAAAATTTGATGAATGATTACTTAGAAACCATGGCACTTGGAAACAATCCATATAAGGATACAAGATCATGTAGGTCCCCTCTAAAATAACCTCTCTCAATTTTTGATAGCTCCAAGTTGTTTTCCCATGGTGAACATATTTTCGTCAACAAAAAACAGGTCAGTTGCATGTAGTTTAAAGTTAGAAAGTGGTGTAACTTTCATTTTATTCATCACACAAAAAAAATTGAATGTTACAACACATCCA
This sequence comes from Sequoiadendron giganteum, assembly GCA_007115665.2. Classification (NCBI taxonomy): domain Eukaryota; kingdom Viridiplantae; phylum Streptophyta; class Pinopsida; order Cupressales; family Cupressaceae; genus Sequoiadendron; species Sequoiadendron giganteum. The sequence goes on along the minus strand of CM021109.1, from coordinate 444,354,056 downwards.
TATGGGTGGATATATGTTGGGAATGGTCCTATTTCTCACCCAAACATGCCAAAATGGTCTGAGCCACATTCTACTGGTGAAGTTTGTTAAGAGACCAAAGTGAAAAAGGGCAGAAAAATTCAATGAGAGATTACTCAAAAACCATGGCACTTTGAAAAACTATTTCTAAGGCTATGAGATCATGTAGGGCCCCTCTACAATAAATTCTCTTGGTTTTTTATAGCTCCAAGTCGTTTGCCCGTGGTGAATAGATTGCAGTTGATGGAAAACAGGTCAGTTGCATGTAGTGTAAAGTTGGAAAGTGGTGTAGCTTTAATTTTGTTCATCATATGACAAAACCAACTATTCCAACACATTTTTATGGGTGTTTTTATGCTAGGAAAGGTCTTATTTCAAACCCAAACACACTGAAACGGTTTGAGGCACATTCTATCAACAAAGTCTCTTAAGAGACCAAAGTGCAAAAGAGCGGCAAACTTCGACGAGCAATTATTGGGAAAAAATGGCACTTGGAAACACTATGTATGAGGCTATGGGAACATTTAAGGCCCCTCTACAATAAAATCTCTTAATTTTTGATAGCTCCAAGTCATTTTCCCGTGGTGAATAGATTTCAATTGATGGAAAACGAGTCGTTTGCATGTACTGTAAAGTTGGAAAGTGGTGTAACTTTCATTCTATTTGTCACACGACCAAAATGATTATTCCAAAACATCTATATGGGTGGTTTTATGCTAGGAAAGGTCCTATTTCACACCCAAACATGCCAAAACGGGCTGAGCCACATTCTATTAGTGAAGTCTCTTAAGAGACCAAAGTGCAAAAGGGTAGCAAACTTCAATGAGCAATTACTCAAAAAAAAAATGGCACTTGTAAACACTCCATTTGAGGCTATAGGATCATGTAGGGCCCCTCTATAATAACCTCTCTCATTTTTTGATAGCACCAAGTCATATTCCTGTGGTGAGTAGATTTTAGTTGATAGAAAACGTGTTAGTTGTATGTAGTGTAAAGTTGGAAAGTGGTGTAAATTTTGTTTTGTTCATCATACAACCAAACCAATTGTTCCAACACATCTATATGGGTGGGTTTATGCTAGGAAAGGTCCTCTTTTTCACCTAGAAATGTTGAAACTGTCCAAGCAACATTCTACCGACAAAGTCTCTTAAAAGACCAAAGTGCAAAGGGCAGAAAACTTTGACGAGTGATTACTTGAAAACCATGGAACTTGGAAACACTCCATCTAAGGCTACGGGATTGTGTAGGGTCCCTCTACAATAACCTCTCTCATTTATTGATAGCTCCAAGTCATTTTCCCATGGTGAACAGATTTCAATCAATGGAAAACTAGTCAGTTGCATGCAGTGTAAAGTTGGAAAGTGTTGTAACTTTCACTCTATTCATCATACAACCAAACCAATTATTGCAAAATGTCCATATGGGTGGTTTTATTCTAGTAAAGTTCCTCTTTAGCACCCAAAAACACCAAAATATCCCTAGCCACATTCTACCAACAAAGTCTCTTAAGAGACCAAAGTGTAAAAGGGTAGAAAACTTTGACAAGTTATTACTTGAAAAAATGGAACTTGGAAACACTCCATATGAGGCTAAGAGATCATGTGGATCCCATCTATAATAGCCTCTCTCAGTTTTTGATAGCTCTGAGTTTTTTGCCCATGGTGAACATGTTTCAATTGATGGAAAACGAGTCAGTTTCATGTAGTGTAAAGTTGGAAAGTGTTGTAACTTTCATTATGTTTGCTATACAACCAGACCAACTATTCCAGCACATATGTATGGGTGGTTTTATGTTAGGAAAGGTGCTCTTTCACACCCAAACGCACCGAAATAGTTTGAGTCACATTCTACTAGCGAAGTCTCTTAACAAATCAAAGTGCAAAAGGGCAAAAAAAATTGACGATCGATTACTCAAAAACATGGAACTTAGAAACACTTTGTCTAAGGCTACAAGATCATGTAGGGCCCCTCTACAATAAAATCTCTCAATTTTTGACAGCTCCAAGTCATTTTCTCGTGGTGAACATATTTCAATTGATGGAAAAAGGGTTAGTTGCATGAAGTGTAAAGTTGCAAGGTAGGCTACTTTTCTATTTTTCTCTTCATGGGGCCAAATAGTTAGTGCCAACATGCCTAGGTGGGTGACCGTGATTTGATATAAAAATTTTGTAGTCTTTCCAATTCCTTTATGATCTTTAATAAGGCTTGCATGCCTTGAGTTTTTGTTTTTGATACTTAGTTGTTACTTTCCATTTCCTTTTGTTAAATATTTTATGATGTTTTCTTTATCTACATAATACATGAAGCATAAAGCATACAAGTGAATGGTAGCATCAATCATACATGTGGAATGGTATATTTCTTCCTCAATGATATAAAACATGAAGCATACACATGAAGCATGAAGCATGGTAGCATGGAGCATCAAGCATCAAGCATCAAGAATACACATGAATTTCCTCTGTGAAGCACATGAAGCATGAAAGCATGAAGCATTACTATATTCATATGATTGGTTTAATTTTCAATAATATTACAAGATAATAATGTTCAAAATTTAAAATATATTTACAATTATAGAAAAGAAGAGTGCATGGAAAACACTTAGATTTTAAATATTTGAAGTAAAACATCTAGAAATATCTATTGAATCATGGATTTATAATGCAAATATGGACATCATCAATAAAAAATTATTTGTATTAACCAAATAGCCATGTAGGCATACATCAATATATGTCAATATAAGTATAAAATATATACAAAATAGCCATATAGGCTTACAAAAATGCCATATAGGCATACCATATCAAGTATGTACAATACAAAATATGTCCAAAAATGCCATATAGGCATACAATAAAGGACCTCAATCAAAATTAATTTCCCTCTAGGTGAATGAAACAAACGGGTGGCCTTTGATGGTTGGGTGGATGGCGATGCATATGAAACTTGTTTACCTTGAACTCGAGGGCTTCTCCTCCTAGGGTTTAGTTCCTCATCAATCCTTATTTGTTACAATAACAAGTAAAGAAATGAATTTATAGAAATTACATTTTAAAAAATGATATATTTAATTAAATAATCACTTACCACCACTAGATGATCTCTCTCCTCACGTGAAATATTTGCATGCTCATGTTGTGGCATGCTGAAGTCCTATGGAAACCATCCAAATAGAAATTAAACTATGAATCAATAATCATTTTAATTTTCACTAACTAACAATTATAAAAACCAATGTAATTTTAAATTTACTAATCTACCTCATACCCCCATGAGAGGCATTGAGTTTTCTATTTCACAAGACACACCTTTCTTCGTTACCCTATCAAAATTCGAAGGCGATTCTACTTCCACCATCTAAAAATAAAACAACAAATTATTCAATCACAAAAAGTAGAATAGTGATGTAGTTCGTGGCTTATAATGTATGAGATAATCAACAAAATTTTGAGTACTTATTGAACTATATATTTCTTACTATTAAGCTTACTATTTTCCCTATCCATAGCTTGTTTGAAATCACCTATTTTAGGCTTTTATCCATAGTAGTGATGTAGTGAACTATTTCATAAAATGATTTGGTAGACATGTACGAAAATGTGGTAGCATAGAGAAGGAAGTGAACTATTCAAAAAAATGCCTCAAAGAAGTATGGTCTCATGGTGATGGAATTCCATGCAAAATTTGTTTATCATGGCATTCCATCACCATGAGACAGCATTTCTTTGAGGCATTTTTTCCAAACATTTCATTGTCTTCTTTATGCTATTATGTTGGGATGGGGTGGATGGTATAGTGTGGTTTTGGTTATGAGATGGAGGGGGGTCATGAGATGAAGAGGGATTGGTGTTTTGATCATGAGAGGAAGAGGATCATTAGATGGGGTGGAAGGTGTACTTTGAGACCACATTTTGGGAGCGATCATACAATGGAGTGGAAGAGGTACTTTGATTTGGACATGGAAGGATGACATTAGATGAAGTGAGTGAGAGGGGATTGTGAAAGGAAGGATGAAGGGATATATTTATTTTGAGACAGAAAGATATCATTAGATGAGATGAAAGGTATATGTTTTTCTTGATTGGAAATGGGATCATGAGATGGAAGGGGATCATATGATGGAGGAGAAGGTTTTCCTTTATCTTTATATGGAGGGTAATCTATGTTAGCATGCTTTGGATTAGGATATGGACATAGTTCATTTGATATGGATGGTGTCATGAGGGAGGAAGGTTTTATAGACTTCAATATGGATAGATGGATTGATAGGGCATTCATTTAAGATTTAGGGTATTAGGTTTTATCTTGATGTGGGGGTGATGAAGATGGATGCATGATATGGGAATATTGCACCACTTTGTTTTTGCATGGGGAAACAACCACCTTTGTAAATAGTCCTTGGAGGAAGTTATTATGAGAGACATGGGATGAATTTGATTGGTAATAGTAGGGTGATGTGGATTTTAAGGATGTGGAATATGAAAGTGGAATAAGAGGTGGAAGCTTCCATGGATTGGTAAATTGAGGATGAGGATGAGGACCTTGAAAAGGATTTGAAGGGGAATTTTGGCTAAAGGCTTGGTTTCTATTCTTAAGGAAGTGAGCTATTTGAAACAACTTGCTGCCTTGTCTATGTTATTGCTTACTATTATTCTTTGATAATATTTTTTTCAAGCATCCATAGTTTGTTGGAAAGCATATGTTTTAGGATTTTAGCCATAAGATCAATGTAGTGAATTGTCTAATAAAATGCTTTGGTACACATGTGGAAAATGTGGTAGCATAGACAAGGCAGTGAGCTATTTGAAAATATTCCTAAAATAAATTGGGTCTCATGGTGATGGACATCACCATGAGACCACATTTATTTGAGGCATTTTTTCAAACAACTCATTGCCTTGTGTATGCTATTGCTTACTATTATGATTTCATATATTTTTCCAAGCATCCATAGCATAGACAAGGTAGTGAATTGTTCAAAAAAATGTCTCAATAAAATGTGGTCTCATGGAATGCCATGACAGTAAAATACAATTTTTAGCTACTCCTAGTTATTAGTTATGTTATGTGAAGTAATTGCATCATTGCTTATGTTGACTTTCTAAAAACGTATATTATAATTGAAATTTTTCCATCTATCAACATCTAGTTATTATTTATGTAGTGTGAAGTAATGCTTTGAGTTTGAAATATGTGCAATGCAATGTAATCAATGATATGAATATAAAATACAAAAATCTATTAAGTATAATTCATTAGTTAAACTCTTTATTCTATTACCTGAGTGAAGGTTTGAACTCCGTTTCCACTGGGAGGTGTTGTCATGAAACCTCCAATATTAACCTATTCAACATCCAAAATCAGTAATTAGAATACCATTCATATAATAATTCTATTCACATGTAATATTTATAATTGTTTACTAGTTACATACCTCGGTAGTAGATGTAGTGGAGTAAAAAATAGATGGAGGTTCGATGAAAAAATATCAAGACTATGACCCTAAAATTTTATTACAATCACTAAACTAAATTACTTAATCTTGCATTTCAAAAATTAAATTTAATAAATTAAATTTAATTAATGTGCTAACATTTACCTAAGTATTGAGGTTGAAAGCCTCATTCAAGATGACATCTTCCATCACCAATTGGGGCAGCTATAGATGTATTATGTGCACTAGCCTCTTGACTATTTGTGGGGTCATATTTATAGGTCAACCTACAAACCTAACAAGAATGGGGTAGAACTCTACCCCTTGAACTCTACCTTGTCTAACGTTGTACTACAAGACTCACACACTAGATGATACTCTAGGATAAATAACTAATAGACTATAGAGTGTCCACCTCAACACTCTCCTTCACAACATAAGGGATAGCAATGTACTTATAATCCGGCCTAGCAAGTGCTCTATCACTTTCCTCTGAGGATCGAGACATGCACCTAGTCTATCTTGTGTCGACCCACCACCTCTCCCTTGAAAGTCTCGCGTATCAAAATAGTTAGGTATTTTGTTGAGGATTAACTCAAAATAGAGTTTCCTCAAGAAATATTAGGGGACCTCATTATTGTTGCATGGAGGATGGTCAAAAAACATCCACCACCTCTTCCAAAATTTGTTCTTTATCCTTCGGTGGTTGCACCAATGGATAGGAAACCTCTTGCTATCAAGGTCAAGAGTTTGATTTGTACATTGATTATTGAATAGTGAACACAAGTCATATTTTATAATTTTGTAATTTTTTACTTATTTGTATGATAGTTTATCTATATAAAAATCTCTACATTCCCTCCTCTTATCCGCCCAACCACTTAATTTCTTGCAAATTACATCTACATGTTTTAACATAGAATGAAGTGAATCTTGAAGCATGTTTCTTTTTGAGGTTGAACTTATAGGATCGTTCAACCTCGCAACTAACTCAAAAAAAAATTGTTTTCAATTTCCCCCATTAAATTTTGTTGAGTTCCTAGAGGATGTTGAGGAATTGTTGGAGGATTTTGTTGTTGTTGTGGATAATCAGGTGGATTTTCCACTCCTGATAATTAAATAAATTAACATCAAAAACAAATTAAATCTACCTATTTAACTATAAATTCACAAAACAAAAAAATAAAAGCCTACTCCTTGGAGCTTCCCATCGACACACCAACATTTTGGTGAAGAAATAGCAATGATTAGATGAAGAAAATTGATGAATTTGAGGTCTCCACAATGTGAGCATGCCTTGGAAGGGTTTGCAAGCTATAGATGAAGAAATATGATAGTCTAAAATGATTTGGATTTTATTTTTTTCTTATAAAGACTCATAATGTGATCGCATTATATGCGAGCACGTTATAGATTCAGTGTGACTGAGCCTTAGGTTCAATCACACCAAGCCATAATACGAGCACATTATAATACGCTTGTGTTCATGATGTTTTCTGCACAACAACAACTCAGACATAATATAATATCCTATTCCTCTTGAAAGGTAAATCTCTATGGGAAAGAGATAACCCCAAGGTCTCTAATGTCAGGTCTTGACAATGTAGTGAAACAACTCAGTGATAAATGTGAAAATGTTGGTAATCACAATAGGACCCTACTACAAGAAAACACTGGATTCTAGACTTATCATATTTGACAATGTATCGATACTTTCAATCTTGATAACCCTAAGATTTGATAATGCTTAAAGATAAAATGTCCAACATAGACAGATCTCTCATAAAATACTTTATGTTTGACCCAGATGAATCTACAATGTCACAAAAATAGTGCAATCTTCTGATGTATTTAAGATTTTCAAATCACAAACATTCATTCAAACATTCCTATTGCAATTGAGATGAATAAATCCTTATAACTGAACTAAGCACAAATGTAAGTCCAAGCTAACTTTGCAAAGTAGCTACCAATCAACTAACTATAAAAAGTATGCACTAGAGATCGTTGCAAACATTCCAAACATGAAACCCTAAGTATCACCAAACAATTTAACTATGAACTCATAAGAAATTTAAAAGATAGAGGAACAAGAACCATGCTAGATGAACTCCACAAGATAGATACCAAAGACAATATCTTCCTTATATTGAATCATCCAAAGTAGCAACAATTCCAGTTTTTTGTTACAATATTTGCTTGCAAATAAACCCTAATTTGCTCTAATATCAGACTCTATCTCTATCCTTCTAAATCTATTCTCTAATCTCTATAATCTCCTATCTATATTCAAATGAGGCAACATGCCTATTTTTATAGAGAATCCATAAGATAGGTCAGCCCAAATTATAATTTTACAATAAAAACATGACCTACAAGAAGTCGGCCTCAAAAGAATAATTCGAACATATGAAATGTGCCAATGGCACCAATTTCATCCAAAACCGCCAAGATAGCAAAAGGTCGGCCCAACACATGTGAACTAATGGGAAGCACAAATACCAATGTAACCCTATATAGTCACTACCCATCCTTGTCCTTAGCTTTATCCTCTTCACCATGTATGGCCAACAGGACCCTATCTAGCTCAACAACAGGTGGCATAGGCAAAACCTTAATATTTCTCTCAAGGGACTTGATGTCATCTCTCACTTGCCTAACTGTACCATCCCAATCATCCTTTTTGTTTGAATACCTGTCAATGATTGCAATATAAGTTGCTGCATCATCCAACTGATGTTCAGTAACTGGTCCTTCACTGACTGGAGAATAAATATCCCTCCACCATTCTCTAAGTTGCTCCAAACTGAGATGTTTTGGAGAAAACTTCTTCCTTCCAGTCATTACCTCGAAGAATGAAATGCACCTGTCATACACACCAGTCAGAGCATCCTCAATTTGTTTTTCCTATTTATTGATCCTCTTCGAAGCCTTATGCCTCATTAGTAGGATTTCAAACCATTCCCAAGGTTTAAAAACTCTTGGAAGAAGAAGAATCCCACATCTCACCAATTTGTCTTCAGGGAATCCCATGATTGTTGTAACCTTCTACAATAGGAGATCAATGTCTTCCTTGTCATGAGCTAACATAGTCCTCAACCATGTTACTAACCTAGTAGCATCTCCAACAGTAGACAAAATAGTCTTAATGGCATCATCTCCTTTGGTTTGGACACCTTGTAACCAAGTGACTGCAGCATGTGAGGTGCCCTTCATATTTTCTAACTCAAAAATGGTCTCCTGGGTTAGGCATCCTGCAGTAGAAGAGGAGGAGCCAATAGCCTGCAAAGGTTTCATCAACTCGTGCGAGTATTTCTTCAGTTTTTAATTCTTTCTCTCCAATTCATGCCTTGTCTGCACTGCCTTTTTCAGCCTCCCCATAATCACTGCACTGGAGCCCTCATATTCTTCAATATCCTGCTCCACGGTAGCATACCCTAAATTAACACTCTGCAAATTATAGTCCTGGGTAGTCACATTGTCCCTATCTTTGTTTGGAGCAAGGGTAGCAATATGGGCCACCCGGTTACTTGATTCATCCCTTTCAATTCGAGATACAACCCTTGCTTTCTTTTTGGTCTTTTCCCTCTCTACATTAGCCATGAGGGCATCCCAATTGGGAGGAGCATCCTCCAATATTACCATTTTTCTCTTCAAGTCTCTCTTAAGCCAATCCGGAATAGTTGACCCAATAGACACTGTATCTTGCCTATCTTGTCCCTGCTCTTGTTGATTAGTAGTTGCATCCTTTTCAACACTCAGACTTTTAGGAATCTCCATAGTTGGATTCTCTTCCTATTGTACTTGCTCTTCCACCACAACTCGGGTTGGTGATAAGACTTGAGTTACTAATTCCTCCTATTCAGGGGATTTGTTCACTTTCTCCTTTGTAGGTGAATCCGTATATGCCACCAGGGTTGACTGTATTACCTTATCAATTTTTTCCTCTATCCTAGATAGGTCTCCTTCCTGAAATTCTTCCTCACTCAAGGCTTTAGGATCCTCATCTTTCTTTGGTTCCTCTTGTGGGTTACTAGCATTTTGAGAAATAGAGACACTCACTTGTTCACCAATAGGAGTACTAAATGAAACCTTCTCCTTCACTGTAGCGTCCCTTGGGGAAGGAGTCCTTGACCTCCTCATTTAAACCTATGTCTTTTCCCCTGAACTTTCCACCTCTACCACTGGTGGCTCAATTTCCTTGTCAACCCTAGGAGCCTCTTCCACCCTCTATGATAGTCTTATGATTGTTCTTCTCTTTACCAATGGTGGAGTGTTTTCAACCTCTACCTCTTCTTCCTTATTCTTTTCAACTTCTTTCCTAGATGGATGCTTCCTCTTCTTAGCAACAGGCCTTCTTTGTTTGCTTACCTCTGCATCCTTCTCAGGTTGAACCTCCCTTACCTCAACTCTAAAAGGAGTATCTACCTTTTCTTTGCCCTTTTGTTCTGGCTGAAGTGACCCTTTGAAAGCAGAATGAGACTCCAAGTCTCCCATTAGGTCATAGGTGCATGGAACACCTTCACTTTCTAGCTCTAACATTTTGTTTTTCAACCAAATCTTATTATATTTAATCACTGGGGCCATGACTTGGTCCAACTCAGTCTTTTCCTCCTCTAGCCAGTCAACTTCTCCAACTGGACTACCCTTTACTGCTTCATATACATGGCCTTGGATCACATTTCCATATTCCTCAATCTGGTCAAGGATGGCCTTTACATTGTATAGTCTCACCAAATCCACTGGTAACCTAGAAAAATTATTCTTTCTTACCTCAAACTCATCGGTCAGATTAATTCAGTAATCCTCAATGTGAGTTTTATGGCCATATTCCCCACTAGTCTTCTTTCGGGCTTCACCAGTTATGTCAAATCTCGTCCTCTTGGTGTGGAAAGAAAGACCAAGAGTACCCATTTCATCCTCAACAACATGGACAGACTAAATAGAAGGACACACTTCTCCCATTCCAATCTTTAGAGGGAAATCATTCCCAAAACCTATTTTGCGCATTTCTACCTTCACAACATTATCAAAGTCATAGATTTGCCTAACAACTTCCAGCAATATAACATGATCGGTTGGATACCTAGGAAGTATGTAGGGAGCCCTTTGAAAACCATCTATTATGATATATGAGAAGGTTGGGAACTAGATAAACCAAGCTCCATATCTCCTTATTAACTCCTTTGCTTTATCTAAGATCCTCACATGCTTTGCACCTTGGAGGAGTCTGGTGATGTAAAATGTAAAGGCATCATTTGACCTCTGGTAGCTTGCACCAGTCAAGTGCAATTGTGGATACACTTCATAGATAGCATCCTACCCAAAAATACCCCTAGTGCTCAATCCTTTGTATGGATGAAGTCTGGCCAATGAATACACTAGGTAAGAGGTCATAGTGAAAGTCTTGGTCTACAAGACATTGCACAACTGATGATGGATCATATTACTTATAACACCTGCCCAATGATAATCAATCCCCTATTCCATTCTAGCTATCAGATTGAACATCCATGTGTCGAAGACACCTACACTCTTCAATCCTACCAACCTGCTGAGAAGGGTGATGGAATTATAATACTCCCTCTTGAATTTCAGCCTGAATAGTTGCTTAGGCAACTTAGAGAAATGGGATTTAGGCTTCTTTAGCTAGGAGTTGACCACTTGTTGGGACTTGAAAATGTTCTCATAATATTTCTTGGCAACCTTTAGGTCAAATCCTACCACATGAGACCTATCCGACATGTCAAAGGTTGTAGCAATGGCCATAGGACTAAAACCAACAAGAATCCTTCCCTAGGGACTGATTATTCTCTGTGTCCCACTATCATAATTTCTGGCACACTCAATCACCAACTCATAGCACTGCATAGAAGAAGGGAAACCTGCCACATGGGCCTACCCAGACTCCACCATTCTTCTTGCCAACAGAGGAGGGCTTGTTGCCGACATCTCAGCCTTGAATTCCTCATAGTCCCACATGCCTACATTTGTATATGTGATTCCTGACAAAATTGAGGTCAACTTGCTTTCAAGAATTCTTCTCTTTATATCTAACTTAACCTTTTCTGCATCCTTGATGGCAGAAGCCTCTGCACCTGGATCTGTTGCCTTCCCCTTGCCTCGACCAACAACACTCTATCCTAATCCTATCTGTAAACACACGAAGGTAACCCTAATTAGATCCATAAGAAGCAATAAGTGTAAAATTTCATTGCCTCAAAGTTTGGGATTTTGCCCCCCTCGCAGATTCTGCACTAGGATGGATTTTCGAGAAAACCCAGACCAGGCAGATTCCAGCGAACCAAACATACAAAATCCCATAATATCATCTAAATCATCAATTTAACAAGGAAAAAGCATTGAGAATACTTAGCATAAGCTCCTTAAATCAATCAAATAATTAACCAATAAATCCATTATTTATAACCATTAGATTCAACATTTCTTAAGAAAACCCGAGAGAATCTACCAGAGATAGATTTTGGCAAAAATATCAACAGTCAGAACTGACCCACGAAAAAAGAAGAGACACGAACAATTCAGGAAAATCCGGATGGAACAGATTTTAGCGAAATCCAAATATAATAGTATTAAAGCTCGAAATTGGAAAAACAACCTGACTGCGGACCTCAGGAAAATCCGGATGGAACAAATTTTGGCAAAACCAAATGAAATCCGGTAGAAAGTGGTAAAAGAAGAGGAGATAGAAAAATCAAGGGAATCCCAAGGAAGCAAAATTTTGTGAAGACCTCGAAAACCCGAACTTGTCTACATCTTTGCTACTTTTACCAAATCAATTCAAATCACTCTGGAACCAACTCAGCCTAGGACTCTGATTCATAACACGTGAACTAAGGACACAATTCTCAGCAATTTTGAGGAGAACTGATCATGCCCTAGGTTAAGAACCCTAAATGTCTGCCATGAAAGTACAGACGACGAAGCACAACTCGCTCATACACCAGAATAGGGATTTGTAACCACGGCAAGCATATTCCCAAATAGGAAGTAACACCAATCCAAAATGCAAATGTTCAATCAACTAATGTACTGGTGTACTAATAGAAAACCCCAAAATACTCAATGATGACGTGCACCCAAAAGAACCATGAAACCCATGAAGGACTCCCAAGCAAACGAAGAAAAGCAATCGAAATCAACAAAGAAAAAGGTGTATTTACATACCATGGAAGTGCAAAGGTTGTGATTGATGAACCCGGAAAATAACCATTCGATGCAAACCAAATACAGTTCATGCATAGGACATGCAAACACACAGTCCAAATGGCCTCAAAAATCCAGATATCTAGCAAAACACCAAGAACCTCAAGACACCAGCCCAAATGATAGCAAATGCACAACTAAAATGATCAATTACTTCTTAAAGAATCAATATATCAAAACCCCAAGATGCCCACACAAACGCCATTAATGCATATGACAAGACAGCCACAACCACAAACACTTCAAGGATCTAACATTGCGATGGACTTCGAGAATTCGATGGGGTAATGGATTTCGACAAAATCTAGACCATATGGATTTTCCTGAAAGTAGGACAAAAGGAAACAACTTCGTACAATGAAGGGGAACCGAGAGAATCCAGCCGAGGCGGATTTTCCCGAAATTAGGGCAAAACCTGAGATAAAGCCAAAACCTGAGAATTTCAATATATCTCAGAAGTATGCCACTTCAATTGGAAAAATGGACATTAAAGAAAAAACTCAAGCAAGCAAAACCCCAAGAAAAGAAGGGCTAAAATGCAAAAAGTGAAAAAAGAGGGTCCCCACCCTTAGTGGGGTGTGTGTGCAAAACTTGCACAACAAATGGTGACTCCGCTAGGGAAATGCTCTAGAGCATTTCAAGGATAAACTAAAATCAAGAACCCAGAATCTCTGGTTTCAATCTTCTCATTAAGACTCCGAAGAACAAAGTTTCAGAATCCACATGTAAGAAGACTTTTTCTTATACCAGGGTCCAAGTGTGTGTAGTATGCATTTATTTCCAGGTTGGTTAGTGCAATGGGAACCAAGAGTAAATCTGACCAAGCTACATAAGAATTCAAACTCCAAAAGTAACCTGGATAGAGCCTCATTGCCAGTCAAGCGTCCATAGCCCCGATGAGGTTATCGTTGTGAACCTCCCAAGCATAGCTCTACTGCCATCCAGGCATCCATAGCCCCGATAGAGATACTAGGATATTCCTAATTAGGTGAAACTCATTTGAATTTTCAAAATTTTCTCTTTTTCTTTTTATTTTATTTTATTTTATAGGACTTTACTCCTTCACCTTTGTAAGTAATGAAACTCACACTCAGGAATGAGGAACACAGTGGCACTGAAGCAGAATATAATATTTTTCACCAAGCCTAACTACTCAAGAACCAAATGCAACTCCAGAATTTTAATTTAGTGTGAGAATGTGAGACCCAAATATATTCCCAAGTATATCCAAAACAAGTGACTCTAATTCCAAGTACAAGGAACATTAGATAAGAGAAATCCACCACCCGATTCTGGAAAATTGATTGTAGTTTTTAAAATAATTTTTCAGGACAACCTCCAACAAAACAACCCTATTGCATAGGCGCAACGACCCCCAAAGAAACTAGGAACCCAAAAGCAAAACAAAAAAAATTAAAATCAAAACAAACCAAAGCAAACCTAACTACCAAAACAAAACAGAAGGCAAAAGCAAAGCAGAAAGCAAAAATACTCTACCTATGTACAAGATGAACTATAGAACAATTGAAGGTTGAAAATTATGCTTCAGATACTGCCCATTGATAGGCAGTGGTATATCCTCGCCAGTGAGGGTTTTCAAGCGAAAAATATTATCTCCCAAAATCTTTGAGATTTGGTAAGGACCAAGCCAAAGTTTATCAAATTTACCATGCTATCCCTTACGATCATGGGCTTTATCCCAGTAAAGAACTAAGTCAAAAATTCTCAAGGCCTTTATCTTAGCTCTCCTATCAAACCATCTTTTGACTACACCCTGATGCTTAGCAAAGTTTTCTAGGGCCTCGTCCCTTTTCTCTTCTAGGTGTAACAATTCAGCCAAACGGGCTTCACGCTTATCTTCTTCATTATAGTACTCATTAATGAACTGGAGGGTAGGGATTTTCAATTGTATAGGAAATACAAGTTCCAGGCCATACACCAAGTGATAAGGAGAGGTTCCTATAGATGCCTTTTGTCTGGTACAGTCAGCCCAAAGAGAAAATTGAAGTTGGGTGTACTTGTCCTTAGGATTTTGTTTTAGCAACCTACGGATAACTGTCAGTAGGTTCTTATTGGAAGACTCAACTAGACCATTACCCTGAGGATAATAATTAGATGAGAATTTAATAACAATCCCATGGTCAAATGCCCAATTAGAAAAATTCAGTGATGCAAATGCAGGACCATTATTAGAAACCAAAAACAGTGGACAACCAAAATGATTAATAATTTATGATTCAAGAAAATTGATTACCACATATGAGGTACATTGTTTGCAAGCCAAAGCCTCTGTCCATCTAGTAAAATAATCAGTTATGGTAAGAATATACTTGTGGCCCGTAGAGGATGGATGATTAATTGGACCTATGAAGTCCATAGCCCATTGCGCAAACGATTTTACCTCTATGACTAGTTGATGTGGGAGGGCTGCATGTTTTTCCTTACTTGTTGTAGTCTGACATATGTGAAAAGTTCTCACATGTTGATGTGCATCTTTGAACAAAGTAGGCCAATAGTATCCTACCCTGAGGATCCAGTGTGCAGTGGAGGATGTAGAACGATGGCCTGTGCCATATTTCTCATGAAATTCAATCATCACTCTAGCAGATTCCTCTTTACCCAGACATCTCAAGTATACACCCTCATGATTTATTTTATACAAGATAGCTCCTTTCATCATAAAACTTCCACTCTTCAAGTGCAAGGCTTGTCTCTGAACTGTCTTAAGATGATCAGGATGTCGCTGGTTCAACAAATAGAAAATGATTTCATCATACCAATCTCCTGGGGATACCTCTTGAAGGTAATAATGTTGAGTTGTGAGATCAGGCCCTGTCTCTACTATTGTCTTTGTAAGCCCCTGTCCTCTCACTAGTTTCATGGGCTGAATTTCCATATCATATTCTTGCAGTATGGTCACCCATTTGGCCTTGCGTTCTCCCAGCTCATTCTGCATTAACAACAACTTTATTGCAGGATCAGGGACTATAGCAAAAAAATTATTTCTTAAAATATAGTGCCTGAACTTCTTCACTGCTCGGACCAAAGCATAGGCTTGTTTTTCCACATTGTGGTATTTCAATTCTGCATCTTTTAAAGGAGTACTCATGAAGGCTATAGGGTGTTCATCCCCTTGATCAAACTTTTGAGTTAGCATTGCAGCACAAGAATGATCATAAGCGAATGAATATATATAAAAAGGCTTAGCATAATCTGGGCTCACCAATACAGGAGCCTCAGCAATAGCTTTCTTGATTTCAATAAATGCCTCCTTGGCTTCTAAACTCCATTCAATATTCACTTCTTTTTTTAACATAGCATTCAATGGTTTAACTATTTTTGCAAATCCAATAATAAATTTTCTAACAAAGTTAATCTTACCAAAGAATGACTTCATCTCCTTCTTACCTGTAGGAGGCCGAATCTTCAATATGGCCTGAATTCTTTCAAGATCAATGGCAATACCTTGTTCTGATATAATGTGTCTTAGCAAATTTCCTTCGATGACTCCGAAAATACACTTCCTTGGATTAAATGAAATGCCAAACTCTCTGCATCTTTGGAATACTTTGCATAAATCTGATATGTGATCACCTCGTTTCTTGGAAAAATTTGTCAAGTCATCCATATAGATTATGATGCACCTATTGATTATATCCTTGAAAGCGATGTCCATGGCTCTCTGGAATGTAGCTCCAACATTGATCAACCCAAATGGAATCCTTTTGTAAGCGAAGGTTCCCCATTTGGTAGTAAAGGCGGTCTTATGTCTATCTTCATACTACACCATAACTTGGTTATATCCAGAATACCCATCCAAAAAGGACATCATTTGAGATCCATTTACAATCTGAAGCACTTCATCTAGTGAAGGAACTGGATAATTATCTTTTTTTGATGCTCTATTCAGATTCCTAAAATCAACACACAATGTAATCTTTCCATTCTTTTTCCTTACTGGAACCAAATTCGCCACCCAAGTAGAGTGTCTGATTGGAAATATAATACGTGTTGAAAGTAATTTTTGTACTTCCTTTTGAATAATGGGTTCCAACAAAGCATTAATTGGCCTCTGCCTCTGTCTGAAAGGTTTAACATATGACCTTAGAGGGATGGTGTTTGTAATGATTGAAGTATCATATGTTTTCAAATCTTCATAACTCCAGGCTATTACATCATGATATGTATGTAAGGTATCAATAATCCCCTTTCTTTCTTTTGGAGTACATACGTTGCCAGTGAGAACGTTCTTCAAGTCATCTAGTGTCCCCATATTATATGTTTCACACTGACTGCTAATAGACTCTCGTTTAGTCTGTTGTTCTTGATCTCTTATCTTATCCAGGTCAAAAATACGTTCAAGTTGTTCCATACCTCTTGGAATGGTATTGGTCTTTAGATTAATGACTCTTTCAAAGTCTATTTCTGCTTCCTAAGGCTCTATCTCATCAATAACTTGGGAAGCAAACACATCACAACTTGTAATAGTCCAGAATATGCTTATCATCTTCAAATACCTAAAATTTGGTAATGTTGTCAGGCACTAAAGGGATTGGAGTGAGCTCTACTATAAATTTCTTCAATCCTGAAAGCGACAAAGGCTATAAGGTGCTAGAGGCTTGAGCCAAAGAATCAGCAACCTGATTTTTGTTCTGAGGGATCAATTGGATATTAAAGGCATCAAACCCTTCAATAAGATCCCATACTCTATGCCTGTAGTTGTTCATTCTTCTATCACAACATGAATACTATTTTCTTACTTGTTTGATCACCAATTCAGAATCTCTGAAAACCTGTAATGTCTTAACTTTCTTTCTTGATGCCATTAGCAAGCCATGGATCAAAGCCTCATATTCAACAACATTATTAGTGCATTGGAACTAGAGTCTATGAGCAGAAAATTAATTCTTACCTACAGGACTAATCAATTCAAATCCTGCCCTAGTACCCTATTTGGATTTAGATCCATCAAATCTTAATGTCCAACAACCATCAGGTTCTTTAGGCTTCAATTTACCTTGATCTTTGCTGAGGGTGGGAGAGTCTTTGGGAAGCATAGGGCTCTTACCCTTGTCATTATTTCTTATTTCTTCCTGCACGTTAAATCCTGTGGGTGGAACTGGATTAACACATTTCTGTATCTATCTGACAACAGTCTGACATAGGTTACACTCCAACTTAGAATGAGGTGCATCATGTACTCTACACCAGTTGGGAAGCAACAGCTCCTCAAAAGTCATACTTTCCTTCAAATGTATTTAATCTTCCATGCTTTTCTGGATGAATTTTTAAAAATTATCCAACAAACTAACCTGTCTGTCCCCACGATCATCAATTTCATCCTCCTATTCAATCAATGTTCCAAGACCATTGTCCTCCGAAATGTGTTCATTTGAAGAATCTTGCAGCATAAAAACTTCTTCACTATATGTAACTATTGCAGCCAACACATAATTCCCCATGCTAACCTCGGATACCAACACTTCATTAGAAATATTATGATATTCAATAATAAAATACTTCATTCAAGGCTCTCTTTCAATTCAAATCTGATTTGGAACTCCCTTCCATGGTAACCACATATGGGAATGATTTGTAGAGGTGTACCCATTCAAATCCTTAGTGAAGTCTCTGCCCAAGATCAAACCATAAGTACCAAGAATATCAACAACCTGTATATTGATCACTTGTTGCACCCTAGGATCTGATGCAAGCTGTGTGGGGATCATGTTCAATTCTTTGACCACACTTACCTCCATTTTATCCAATTGAGTAACCTTCTTCTGAGAAGATATAGGAGTAATACCTAAGGATTTGCAAACAACAAAAGGCATAACATTCATAGAGGCTCCTGAATCTAGAAGACAATTATGCAAATTATTTCTGAAAATATGAACATATATTAGGAAAGGAGGAGTTTTGATCTTGCCTTGAAACAAATTCAAATGAGTGTCAGCCTATGCTACTTGACCCTTATCCTTATCTCCACTTTTATCTATGGGTGGGACCTGATTTCTAGGTGTTTGGAAATTGGATGACCTAGTAACAACTTCATTGGCGGCCACTCCTTGTGATGTCATACTTGAACTAAATGACCCAAAAATTGCATTCCTAATAACAAGAACTCTTAACAATTCAAAAGCAGAAAGACTCACCTTTATTTTCTTGAATTCTTTGGTCACATATTCGCCTAATTGCTCCACATTCAGGTCAGCATGAGCCTCTTTGTAGCCACTGGCTTGTTTATCTTTGGATACTTCAACATTATTTCCCCTTGACAAGTGTTGTGTTGGTACATGAGGATAAGGTGGATTATTAATAGCTTGTGGGTTTGGTGGAGTATTGAAATTATTAGGAGGAATAGAAGTAGTGAAAGGACCTCCAGCTTGGGGACCCCTATTGGGTCTATTTCTCAAATCATACTTCTTTGTTGGTTGTTGAAACATCTGAACCTCTTCAACACTAACTTCCTCCTCATCTAAAGGGCCATTATCATTTTCATTATCCTCATTGAACAAGTGGGAAATCTCATCTTCATTCAACACCTGTTCTGCCTCATTCTTCAGATCACTGGATACTTCTTCTGGTTCATTTTCTTCACTTTTAGGAAAAGGGGCATGATTGAGTACCAGCACTGGAGAATAATAGGGATTTGAAGGCACAATTTCCTATCTAGTGGAATTATTTTCTACTTCATACTAAAAGATAGAAGCCGCAGTCTGAAATTCAGCACAATCTAATTCAGAATGTTGACTTGTCTTATGGAGCCTGCACCAACTAGACAAAGTTGCTTCTGCCAAGTATACTCCATTTGAAGGCTTCTCTTGAGTAGAGGGCTGATCCAAAGGAGTAGGAATCCCCCCATTCTTAGGTCTAGTATTCCATGACCTATTCTACCTTGGTTGTTGTCCTCTGTCAAATCCTTGTCTACCTTGTTGATTTCTCTCAAAACTCTTACCAGAACCTTGTCTTCTATCGAACCTCTGGCCAGAACCTTGTCCTCTGTCATAATTCTGATTCCTATCAAAATACTGCCCTCTTTCAAAGTTCCTATTTTCCCTGCCATAATTAGATTGTATATTTTTTTGAGTAGCCTGAAGCTTACTATTTTGATTCCTCAAATAGGTTACCTCTGTATTCAATCTTTTTACTTGTTTAGACAACTCATCCAATCTTTCCTTATCTAAACTGTTAGGTGGTGCCAAATTCATACTACCTGCAGGGTATCCAGGCATGTTTCTAGAACCAACAGCCTGATTCAAAACTTTTGAATTCTGCAAATATGTTGGAAAACTAGCTTGTTGTTGATGTACGGGTTGATTAGCTCTTTTCTGAGGATAAGAAGTCATAAGTTGAGCCTGATTTAGAGGTGGGCTTGGATGAGGAACCAAAGGTAATGAAGGTATTGGATTCATGATGGGAGCATGGGAGGTCAAAGCCTGATTAAGAGCCTAAAATTGTCCAGGGTGAGTTGTAGGTCCTAAGGAAGGCAAAGGTCCTGATAAATGTTGCCTTCAATCTTTACTAACCTTCACAACTTCTACATATGCAGTAAGTAAGGTGTTCGGAGGGTTAGCTCTTTGCTTAAGGAAAGTTGTTGTAAGGCTATCTAGGGCTTCAAGGTAAAGGTCCAAGGTTGTATTTGATTCCTAGCATAAGGTGGCTGGAGTCTGGTATATGCTCTATGGAACCTATCATTGAATGATCCTATGGGTTCATTGATTTCTCTTTTCACTCCAGTGAATTGCAGATATAGCTCATTAGCACTAATGGGAATTTTGAACTTTTGCAGAAATGCGGTTTCCAATTCAGTCTAGTTATGAACAGAAGCAGCAAGTATGTGATTATACCAGTAAAATGCCTCTTCTCCCAAGGAATAAGGGAAAATCTTGCATGCAACATGATCATTATTGATTCCTCTATCCCTCAAACAAGTCTGAAAAATATGAATATCTTCTTCTACTGTTCTATTGGGGTCATGGGTATGAAACTTAGAGCATAAATGCTCAGGGTTTTTGGGAATAACATTGTAATTCTTAAAGACTAATGGGGATAGATTATTAGCAAGAAATCCATTGGTGGAAGTGGGGGTGGTAATAACTGATTTATGACTGGTTGTGGCTGAGGATTAGGAATTCCTTTAGATTCAAATGAAGATGAAGATGATGGAGATGATGGAAGTGGGTGAGCGGATGATGATTCTTCCCCTGTTTTGGTTCTTCTTGACCTAGTAGGGACTTGTAATTTTTGAAATTCTTCTCCTCCTGGAGTAGATGTAGTTCTTCTTCTAAGTCTCTCAGGAGAGATGGCATTTAAGAAATGCTCTAGCTTGCTTGTTCAAAGGCCCTCCTTCTAGCACCAATCTATTGATGATGTTTTTTTCACAACAACAACTCAGATAGAATATAATATCCTATCTCTCTTGAAAGGTAAATATCTATGGGAAAGAGATAACCCCAAGGTCTCTAATGTCAAGGTTTGAAAATGCAGTGAAACAACTTAGTGATAAATGTGAGAATGCTAGTAATCACAATAGGACCTTACTACAAGAAAACACTAGATTCTAGACTTATCAGATCTGACAATGTATCGATACTTTCAATCTCGATGCAAATCAAATAACAAAGAAACAACAAAAGATAAAGGTTTCAGAGATAATTCTAAGACTATTTCTAACCCTAAGATTTGATAATGCTTAAAGATAAAATGTCCAAAATGGACCGATCTCTCATAAACTACTTTCTCTTTGACCCAAATGAATATGCAATGTCAAAGAAATAGTTCAATCTTTTGAGGTATTTAAGATTTTGAAATCACAAACATTCATTCAAACAATCCTATTGCAATTGAGATGAATAAATCCTTCTAATTGAACTAAGCACAAATGTAAGTCCAGGCTAACTCTACAAAGCAGCTAACAATCAGCTAATTGCAAAAATTATGGACTAGAGATCGTTGCAAACATTCCAAACATGAAACCCTAAGTATCACCAAACAATTTAACTATGAACTCATAAGAAATTTGAAAGGTAGAAGAACAAGAACCATGTTAGATGAACTCCACAAGATAGATACCAAACACAATATCTTCCTTATATTGAATCATCCAAAGTAGCAACAATTCTAGTTTTTTATTACAATATTTGCTTGCAAATAAACCCTAATTTTCTCTAATATCAGACTCTATCTCTATCCTTCTAAATCTATTCTCTAATCTCTATAATCTCCTATCTATATTCAAATGAGGCAACATGCCTATTTTTATAGAGAATCCATAAGATAGGCTGGCCCAAATTATAATTTTACAATAAAAACATGACCTAGAAGAGGTCGACCTCAAAAGAATAATTCGAACATATGAAATGTGCCAATGACACCAATTTCATCTAAAACCACCAAGATAGAAAAATGTCGACCCAACACATGTGAACTAATGGGAAGCACAAATACAAATGTAACCCTATATAGTCACTCCCAATCCTTGTCCTTAGCTTTATCCTCTTCACCATGTATGGCCAACAGGACCCTATCTAGCTCAGCAACAGGTGGCACAGGCAAAACCTTAATCTTTCTCTTAAGGGATTTGATGTCATCTCTTGCTTGCCTAATTGTACCATACCAATTGGCCTTGGTGGTTGAATACCTATCAATGACTGAAATATAAGTTGTAGCATCATCCAACTGATGTTTAGTAATTGGTCCTTCGCTGACTAGAGAATAAATATCCCTCCACCATTCTCTAAGTTGCTCCAAACTGAGATTTTTTGGAGAAAACTTCTTCCTTCCAGTCATGACCTCGAAGAATGAAATGCACCTATAATACACACCAATCAGAGTATCCTCAATTTGTTTTTCCTTTTTATTGATCCTCTTCAAAGCCTTCTACCTCATTAGCAAGATTTCAAACCACTCCCAAGGTTCAAAAACTCTTGGAAGAGGAAGAATCCCACATCTCACCAATTTGTCTTCATTGAATCCCATGATTATTGTAACCTTTTGCAGTAGGAGATCAGTGTCTTCCTTGTCATGATCTAACACAATCCTCAACCATGTTACTGACCTAGTAGCATCTCCTATAGTAGACAAAATACTCTTAATGGCATCATCTCCTTTGGTTTGGACACCTTGTAACCAAGTGACTGCAGCATGTGAGGTGCCCTTCATCTTTTCTAACTCAGAAATGGTCTCTTGGGGTAGGAATCCTACAGCAGAAGAGGAGGAGCCAATAGCTTGCAAAGGTTTCATCAACTCATGCAAGTATTTCTTCAGTTTTTCATTCTCTCTCTCCAATTCATTTCTTGTATGCACTGCCTTTTTAAGCCTCCCCGCAATCACTACACTGGAGCCCTCATATTCTTCAATATCTTGCTCCATGGTAGCATGCCCCAAATTAATAGTCTGCACATTATAGTCTTGGGCAGTCACATTGTCCCTATCTTTGTTTGGAGCAGGGGTAGCAATATGGGCCACCCGGTTACTTGATTTATCCCTTTCAATTCAAGATACAACCCTTGCTTTCTTTTTGGTATTTTCCCTCTCTACATTAGCCATGAGGGCATCCCAATTGGGAGGAGCATCCTCCAATATTACCATTTTTCTCTTCAAGCCAATCCAGAATAGTTTACCCAGTAGGCACTGTATCTTGCTTATCTTGTCCTTGCTCTTGTTGATCAACAGTTGCATCCTTTTCAACACTTAGACTTTTAGGAATCTCCACAGTTGGATTCTCTACCTATTGTACCTGCTCTTCCACCACAACTCGGGCTAGTGATAAGACTTGAGTTACTACTTCCTCCTATTGAGGGGATTTGTTCACTTGCTCCTTTGTAGGTGAATCTGCATATGCCACCAGGGGAGACTGTATTACCTTATTGATTTCTACCCCTATCCTATATAGGTCTCCTTCATGAAATTCTTCCTCACTCAAGGCTTTAGGATCCTCATCTTTCTTTGGTTCCTCTTGTGGGTTACCAGCGTTTTGAGAAATAAAGACACTCAATTGTTCACCAGTAGGAGTACTAAATGAAACCTTCTCCTTTACTACAGTATCCCTTGGGGAATGATTCCTTGACCTCCTCATGAAAACTTTTCTTTTCCCCTGAACTTTCCACCTCTACCACCGGTGGCTCAATTTCCTTGTCAACCCTAGGAGCCTCTTCCACCCTCTGTGATAGTTTTATGATTCTTCTTCTCTTTACCAATGGTGGAGTGCTTTCAACCTCTGCCTCTTCTTCCTTATTATTTTCAACTTCTTTCCTAGATGGATGCCTCCTCTTCTTAGCAATAGGACTTCTTTGTTTGCTTACCTCTACATCCTTCTCAGGTTGAACCTCCGTTACCTCAATTCTAAAAGGAGAATCTACCTTTTCTTTTCCCTTTTTTTCTGGCTCAAGTGACCCATTGCAAGCAGAATGAGACTCCAAGTCTCCCATTAGGTCATAGGTGCATGGAACACCTTCAATTTCTAGCTGTAACATTTTTTTTTTCAACCACATCTTAGTATATTTAATCACTGGGGCCATGACTTGGTCCAACTCAGTCTTTTCCTCCTCTAGCCAGTCAACCTCTCCAACTAACCTACCCTTTATTGCTTCATAGACATGGCCCTGGATCACATTTCTATCTTCCTCAATCTAGTTAGGGATGGCCTTTACATTGTATAGTCTCACCAAATCCACTGGTAACCTAGAAAACTTCTTCTTTCTTACCTCAAACTCATCAGCCAGGTTAATCTAGTAATCCTGAATGTGAGTTTTATGGCCATATTCCCTATTGGCCTTCTTTTGGGCTTCACCAGTGATGTCAAATATTGTCCTGTTGGTGTGGAAGGAAAGACCAAGAGTACCCATTTCCTCCTCGGCAACAAGGGCATACTAAATAGAGGGACAAACTTCTCCCATTCCAATCTTTAGAGGGAAATCATTCCCAAAACCTGTTTTATGCATTTTTCCCTTCACAACATTATCAAAGTCACAAATTTTCCTATAAAATTCCAAAAATATAACATGATCGGTTGGATACCTAGGGAGTCTGTAGGGAGCCCTCTAAAAACCATCTATTCTAATATATGAGAAGGTTGGGAACTAGATAAACCAAGCTCCATATCTCCTTATTAACTCCTTTGCCTTAACTGAGATCCTCACATGCTCTACACCTTGGAGCATTCTGGTGATGTACATTGTAAAGGCATCATTTGACCTATGGTAGCTTCCACCAGTCAAGTGCAATTGTGGATACACTTCATAGATAGCATCCTACCCAAAAGTACCCCTAGTGCTCAATCCTTTGTATGGATGAAGTCTGGCCAATGAATACACTAGGTAAGAGGTCATCGTGAAAGTCTAGGTCTACAAGACATTGCACAAATGATGATGGATCATATTACTGATAATACCTGCCCAATGATAATCAATCCCCTATTCCATTCTGGCTATCACATTGAACATCCATGTCTCAAAGACACCTGCACTCTTCAATCCTACCAACCTGTTGAGAAGGGTGATGGGATTATAATACACCCTCTTGAATGTCAACCTAAATAGTTGCTTAGGCAACTTAGAAAAATGGGATTTAGGCTTCTCTAGCCAGGAGTTGACCACATTTTTAGACTTGACAATTTTCTCCTCATAATATTTCTTGGCAACCTCTAGGTTGAAGCCTACCACATGAGACCTATCTGGCATGTCAAAGGTTGCAACAATGGCCATAGGACTTAAACCAGCAAGAATCCTTCCCTGGGGACCGATTATTCTTTGTGTCCCACTATCATAATTTCTGGCACACTGATGCACCAACTCATAGCACTGCACAGAAGAAGGGAAACCTACCACATGGGCCAACCCGGACTCCACCATTCTTCTTGCCAATAGAGGAGGGCTTGGTGCCGACATCTCAGCCTTTAATTCCTCATAGTCCCTCATGCCTATGTTTGTATCTGTGATTCTTGATCAAATTGAATTTAAATTGCTTTTAGGAATTATGCTCTTTATATCTAACTTAACCTTTTTTGCATCCATGTTGGCAGAAGCCTCTACACCTAGATCTGTTGCCTTCCCCTTGCCTCGACCAGAAACACTCTGTCCTGGTCCTATTTGCAAACACATCAAGGTAACCATAATTAGATCCATAAGAAGCAATAAGTGCAGAAGGTCATTACCTCAAAGTTCAGGATTTTTCCACCCTCGCAAATTCTACACTGGGATGAGTTTTCGAGAAAATCCGGACCAGGCGAATTCCAGTGAACCAAACATACAAAATCCCATAATATCATCTAAATCATCAATTTAACAAGGAAAAATCATTGAGAATACTTAGCATAAGCTCCTTAAATCAATCAAATAATTAACCAATAAATCCATCATTTATAGCCATTAGATTCAGCATTTCTTAAGAAAACCCAGGAGAATCTTCCTGAGATGGATTTTGGTGAAAATATCAACAATCAGAACTAACCCTGGAAAAAAGAAGAGACACAGACAATTCGGGAAAATCCAGATGGAATGGATTTTAAATAAATCCATATATAACAATATTAAAGCTCAAAATCGAAAAAATGACCCAACAACGGACCTCAGGAAAATCCGGATGGAATGGATTTTGGTGAAACCAAATTAAATCTAGTAGAAAGTGGTAAAAGAAGAGGATATAGAAAAATTGAGGGAATCCCGAGGAAGCAAAATTCTGCGAAGACCTCGAAAACCCGAACCTGTCTACATTTTCACTACTTTTACCAAATCAATTCAAATCACTCCGGATCTAGGCCATAAATCTGAAACCAACTCAACTTAGGACTCTGATGCATAACACATGAACTAAGGACACAATTCTCAACAATTTTGGGGAGAACCGGTCATGCCCTAGGTTAAGAACCCTAAATGTCTACCATGTAAGTATAGACGATGAAGCACAACTCGCTCATACACCAGAATAGGGATTTGTAACCATAGCAAGCCAATGCCCAAATAGGGAGCAACACCAGACCAATATGCAAACATTCAATCAACTAATGTATTGTTGTACTAATAGAAAATTCCAAAATACTCAATGATGACGTGCACCCGGAAGAACCATGAAACCCATGGAATCCCAAGAAAATGAAGAAAAGCAATCAAAATCAATAGAGAAAGCATATTTACATACCATGGAAGCGCAAAGGTTGTGATTGATGAACCCGAAAAATAACCGTTCGATGCAAACCAGATACAGTCCAAGCACAGGACATGCAAACACACAGTCCAAATGGCCTCAAAAATCTAGATATCCTGCAAAACACCAAGAACCTCAAGACACCAGCCCAAATGATAGCAAATGCACAACTAAAATGATCAATTACTTCTCAAAGAATTAATATATCAAAACCCCAAGACGCCTGCACAAATGCCATTAATGCATTTGACAAGATAGCCATGACCACAAACACTTTAGGGATCCAACGTTGCAACGGACTTCAAGAATTTGATGGAGGAATGGATTTCGGGGAAATCCGGACCATATGAATTTTCCTGAAAGTAGGGAAAAAGGAAACAACTTCGGACAATGAAGGGGAACCGGGAGAATCTGACCCAGGCAGATTTTCCTGAAATCAGGGCAAAACCAAAGATAAAGCCAGAACCTGAGACTTTCAATATATCTCAGAAGTATGCCACTTCAATTGGAAAAATGGATATTAAAGCACAAACTCAAGCAAGAAAAACCCTAAGAAAAGAAGGGCCAAAATGCGAAAAGCGAAAAAAGAGGGTCCCCACCCTTAGTGGGGCGTGTGTGCAAAACTTGCACAATAGCTTGCATTATGAATCTTCAAAAAAAATATAAGTTGGCCACAATTTGGCCCCCAAACTTTTTGCACCTGCCCAATTGTCTTGTGCATTCAACAAATATATTTGAAATCCCCACCAAAGAAGAATGATAACTAAAAATGGGTTATGATAACAAGGCCATATCAGGTATTCAAGCATCAAGATGATCCCCTAAAGAGAGCTAAAGAGAAACCCCCAAAATATAGAGTACAAGGATGTCTCTAGATATTTATCCATAAAACCAATGCTAAATTGTGACAAGTACTAATAAAAAATCAATTAATAAATAAGACTCAAGATATCCCAACATTAGAATTAGAATTGAGAAATGACCAAAGTACTCATCTAGAATTGGTCAACATAAATGTAGACTTAAGTGAATTTGTAGGATTGAAAAGCTATAGTTTATGTCATTATTTAAGCATTTAGAGGTAAACAACATATTGTAGCGTCATAACACCCATGAAAATATCACACAATGTTTTGCTCCCCCTAAATTAATGAGCCTAATTGGGTCCCTAATTTCCTAAATTATGCATTTTGAAGGCCTATTTTTACCATTTTCTAAAGGATTTCAAGCATTGAATAAATGCAAGAAATTAATTCTTTGATCCTAACACTCAATGTCCTAGAAGATAGGGCCAGGACGCATACACCCATGGGCATATGGGTTCCCCTATCTATTGGGGATAAATTTTTAATATGTTTTTGGTGGTATTTTAAAATTCAAAATTCAAAGGATATAATATATGAAGAGGGGATCCTTTTGAAATAATTCACACCTCACAAGATTAGTTATCCTTGCCCCCCAAGCGTATGGTTAAGGACAACCATATGTGGATATTATTTTGTTGCTCCTTATTAATGGAATATGGTTGCAGAAAATTTTTGTGTGCCCCCATCCATGCAAATGAGCATAACATGATGCTAAAAATGTTACATAACAAGGAGTAACACCATAGTAATTGATTTATTATCTTGTATAGATCTATATATCCATGTCATTTATTTAAATTAACCGCTATAATTTCTCTTTAAAGCACACCACTCGTCAGTATAATGGCCAAACATTTGATGATATGTAGAAAAAGACATATCTTGATTTGTTTGTTTAGCATATTTTATTTCACAAAGAGGTGGTAAGGTGATTAATTCCCATTTCAAAAGTGTGCCTAATGTACATTCTATTTTAGACAATGTATGTGGATTGGGAAGAAAACTATCTCCAATTGGACCAAGAGGTGGTGGTGGGATTGAAGCTGGAATAAATTTCTTATGCAAAGATGGAGGGTGTTGATAACTAGTTCCTATTGTAGAGGTATTTAATGTTTTTTCTAAGAGAACCTAAATTTAATATACACTTTTTATATCACAACCTTATTTAAAAAGGATCTTAAATCCATAGCCATAGAATTTTTCTAGATCAATGGGTATATCACTAGCTTTGTTCACATGAGATTGATGAACATTATTAGGAAAATAATTTTCTTTATTGGAATTGGAAAGGGAATTTATATGCAATGGGTGAGGGATTAATTATAAATGAGTCTCTTTGTGAGAGGAAGAAAACATGTCAAGTGAAGGTATGATAGGCTTGGCATATTTTTTTCTTAGGTGAGGAGGCTTGAGATTAGAGGGTGATATATGGACCCTTCATTCTTGGGTATTATGTTTTTAAGGATGATGTTGGTTTCAAGGGTAGGTAAGTTATTGTTTGGAGATCTATCAATGATCTCTTCTTCTTGTACCAAATTATCCTCACTAGAAGGAAATGCATTGGGAGAAAATAATACATGATCCTCATCGCTTGTTGGAGAAGCATCACCAAAGATACAACATGAAACATCAACCAAGGACTTCAAAGAAATCATTTTTTGAAAGAATTGAGATATTTTGAAAGATTTTACCAACAATTATATGTACTAAAATAATGGAAGTTACATAACAATTACAAAGAAACTAGGAACAGATCTAGACAAAAGACTCAAAGAAATTCATGTCACTGAAATTTGATTCAAAATAAGTTGGACAAAGGAATTGGTGCCCTACACTAGAGGATTTAAATTTATATGTTTTCAAAATTTGAAACTAAACTATAATGTGTGAAGGTTTAAAGTTGCAAATTTTTGGGTCTATATGCAAACATATTTTTGGAAATGCACAAAACCCTAACTTTTCTATATGGAACATATAAACATGCATAATATTTTGTGTTTTTGAAGTAATGCAATATGCTGAAAAGACAAATTTCAGATTTTAAGATACAATAATCAACTAGATCTATCTTGCAATAACTAAAAATGAACAATTTTACCTTTTGAAATGAAACTACCATATAGTTTCACATTATTAATATTTTTTATGAAAATATGTATATATAAATGATAAATTCAAACAAACTAAGATTGCACTCATATTTTAAAATAATATTTAAATTTCAGAAGCTTTTTAAATATGTAATAAGAATCAAGCTCACAAAAATATGATGTAAGATAAAGGGATCTAGGATCTAAATCACACCTCTTCCTATATCAAATGGGGAACGAACCAAAAATGATATCAAACACCCACTTGGATATTAACCTCAATGGAAGAGCTAGAATGGTGGAGTAGGGTTTTGGTTCTTTCTTGGGGGAGTGATTTGACATTGATTAATTGTCTTAATTTGATAATGTAAAGATGCAACTAGGTTAAATATGAAAATGCAATAAATAGTTATGATTTCAGAAAAAACATAGAAGAGAAAACCAAAAATAGAGTACAGAGCAGAAAAAGGTAGAAAAAGAGGAACCTAACATATAAATATGAGCTTGAAATAATTATTCAGGGATGCTGGCACCCTAGACTTGGAAGTTAAAATCTTCAAAATCAAAATTCATATCTTAGATGACCTCTACTTGTAGGCTCTTCCCTTCTGGAATCAGGGTCAGAACTTTGTTTATCTCTAATAAATTCCACTTTCCCTAATTTATTGACTTCTAGGGCATGAATGCTTGATTGAATAATTAGGTCTTCAATCCTCTCCTAAATTTTCTTCAGATCTATAAAATACACATAAGAAAGAGGGGAAAGGGTTGTGTCATATAAGGGATTTCCTAAGTCAAACCTTGTTTTGGTATTTCTACCTCCATAATGGCTATGATGATGTAAAAGAGAGCTCATCCTCAGTCGAGTAGAGGCTAATAGATAAATAAGTGACAAATTGAAAATTGTTGCAACCCACCACTCAGATCTGTATTCCTTGATGGTTGAAGTCATTGTACTCACCACCTTCAAGGAGATTTGGATGCTTGATTTGAAGTCTTGCAAGTGTTATTACTCATAAAATAAATGAACATAAAACATAAAAAAACTCACATGAAAAATTGATACATTGCTAACATGATACTTGATTGAAATAATGCTATAATGATTTTGTTAATTCTACTCTTGACTACTTTGTTTAGAATGCTCAATTATGATCTCAATTGCCTACGATTTTAAATGGGGAAAAGTACTTGTACTTATATGCAATTCATTAATTTCTTGCAAATTAATTATTGATAGCTAACAAATGATTTTAAATTCCTAAGTGTTAAAATGTTAAAACTAATAGATTTGAATTGGTTCCAAAATAGGTTGGAAAAGGGTACTAGTGCCCTAGTCTAGACTTACCTTGGGGCCATAAGTGTTGATAAATGAATATTGATCATCAATTCTTAATTTAATCATAATCTCTTGAAGATTATCATAAAATGGGAAAATTAAGAGCACAATTGGATCCAAGCACCTAAGAGGGAACTAAACCTAGTGTGAAATTATTAAGGGTGACAATCTATGTCTCTACATAAATAACTTAAAATTGGATTAGTATATCATTGTAAATTTATTCTAGAGGTTGAGAGAGAGTATTTTAACTATATCGAAGCCTAACTAGATGTATCATTTAATGCTTCAAAATAATTCAACTTACTCTTGAGTTGAATTTCCAATTTTGTCTAAGTTTTTTATGTATCATTTAATAGTCCTAGCACTTCATGATTTCTTCCTAATTCTATAGTATCATTGGGATAAAATTCAGTGTGCATATATATTTCTCCCATTGTTTACACTCTAGGAATATATATGCTTAATATTTCATTCAGATCATCCTTATGTTGTAGGTAGCTAGTATATGCATTTCTCAAATTGTTGTAACCTGCCCATGTGTCATCCAATTTACTTAAGATACTTGTCAATATATGACCCAATTCATCAACAAGGTTGACCATATTTATACTACCCTCATCTTTAGCTACTTTCTCTACTTCCCTAAGTGTTTTTAATTTTTCATTCATTTCCTTTATTCCTAAGGATAATTTCTCCATATCTTGGAATGTTGTATAAATTTAAATTTATTGAGGGGTTGTAGGATTTTAATTGATTATCTAAGGAGGAGGGATTAATTATTAAACCTTATTATATTCCTACAAATTTATATGATTTTTTTGTAACTTGTCAAAATTAGCTCACAATTTCTTTATTATTGCTTCACTAAAAAGTAAATTATTACTACCAAGGATGCTGTTGGAGGATCACTTGCATCTGTAAGTCTCCTAATAATGATGCTACCTATAAGTTACTTGAAATCCTTTTCTAATTGAGGTTTCCTAGTTTCTAGAAAAACTACCCATATTGCTAATATTTCAAACCTTGTGCTAAATCTAGACCCAAAATATATGTCTTTGGCCTGCTCCTTAGATGCTAGCACCTCCTCATCAATTTATTTCCCCTTGATAGTGTCCAAATTAATTTCTAAGGAAATTTCCCATCCTGGCAATAGAAGACAAGCACTTTCTTGCACAATTCTTTTTCCTTTGTTAGGAGTAATATTGTTGACATAAAAGTTAACTTCCTAGATGACATTCTTGGATATCTCTTGCATGTATTCCTTTTTTTACTTATCCCTTTCTTTATTCATCCTTTTGATGAAAATATCCATTTCTTTATTAGTTAGGAATTCCTTAAATTAATTAGACTTCATAAAATTTTCATATATCAAAAATTTAGTGTAGATAAGGGCTCTTATGTCACTTGATACATTACCACTAGCCCTTAGGTTAACTATCATATTTTCTTGTGGAGGATCATAAATTCTTGCCCTTGGTGGAGGAGTAAGGACTTTATTCACATCCTTAGTATCTATTACATTCTCTCATATTTTCTTTGATTCAATATAATCCTCTAAATAATCCAACAAGGGTTGAATACCACTTGGTTGTCTTGATACCATTATTGGAAGAAAATTTTATGTTGATGGAGCCTCATGTTGTTGAACAAGATGTTCAAATTCTTGTTCGATTGATCTTGATTCTTTTATTATTGGACTTTGTGGTGCTGTAGAAACCATAGGAGCAAGAATGACGATATTGTCCAACATAGTCTGCACTCTAATAATAGGATCCTTAATCTCCTTATATGCCCCTTGATAACTTGTTTCAACTTGTTTTTTATGTTCTTTTCCCTTGAGAATTATAATCAATGTGTTCTTCCTTATCTTGCCTTCTACATCAAAGGCATAATTCTTGAATATATGTTCATTTCTATCAAACTCATGGTAGAAATTAAAATTCTTCACCCCTATCCTAGTGTGATGAATGAATTTTTTTGGGTCACAAATCCTTTTTGTATATACCTCATTATATAATATTGCAATATAGGATATAACAACTCCAACCCTTTCTTAACAGTGATAAAAAATTTCTAGAAGAAATTACCATTTCTTGTGGTTTCTCAAATGAAGCTTATCTATCTCATTCAGTTGACACATGATCTCAAAAAATTCAATTCTATCTAGCATACTCCTTGGTAGTATATGAGGTTGTACTAAAGATAAATAAACTCTAATAATTATGGTATTAGATTGGAGGAACTAATCACCTTAATTATGGTTCAGTCCCAACTTAGGTTCTTTATCATTAGCTTTGAAGAACTTCATCACTATGTTAGATATCCTAATGGCTTGAAATCCCATATTTCTTAGGACCCCATACATAAAACATTCTTCAAACACTACATAATTTGAAGATTGAAAATGCATGTCTCAAATGTATTTCCATCCTTGAACTAGAAATAAAACCCCTTCAACATCATGCAACTTCAATTGCATTGCAAGACTCTAGATAAATTTCCCATTATAAAAATAATGTGACACAACGAGACTACCATTTGAATTTTTTTTTTATCACCTTTCATTCTCACCAAGCCTTTGTGGATTCCTTTTGCAATGAAAGTGGAAAAG
Organism: Sequoiadendron giganteum; assembly: GCA_007115665.2. Classification (NCBI taxonomy): domain Eukaryota; kingdom Viridiplantae; phylum Streptophyta; class Pinopsida; order Cupressales; family Cupressaceae; genus Sequoiadendron; species Sequoiadendron giganteum. The sequence continues at coordinate 444,320,317 of CM021109.1, read as the reverse complement.
TCAAATATTTTATTCATTTATCTATGTTGGATGTGAGTTGCCATCATTATTAGGTGAATTTGAATTTATTCCTTACAATCCATAGGGTAAAAGCAGAAAGTTGTGTCACACTTTATAAAGGAAACAACCAATGCTGATCCAACTTTTAAACTTGAATCACTAAAAAGTACCATATATGTTTTGAAATTTTAAATGATGTAAACTACTAAAATATGTATTTTTTAGTATATTTTATGTTTTTATTTTTTATAAGAAATTAAAAATATATTTTAAACTAGTTTTTCTGTCCTAAATTTGTGATTTTTGTTTCAAATTTTTTGTGTGTATTTATAACTTGAAACTTTAGTGCATGGATATATTTTTTTCCCATTTTTATAAATATATATTTGTATATAAGTATTAAAATGTCTCTAAATAAAAAACAACCATTTTCATCGGACGTCAACATTCATATTGAATATTTATATAAAATGGAAAAAAAATTATACCATCTTGAAATAGATTCTTTTATCTAGTGCATCATATTTTTTTTTATTTTTTTTAATAAGTTTTAGTATTTTTCCTTGACATGGCAATCAGCCTAATATTTTTTGCTGATAACCTACTCTTAGTATAAATAAAAATATAAATAATAATAATAATTAAACTATTAAAATAAATATATTTTTGAAAACTACACTTGTGGATCTACAAAAGGGTATTTTTACATTTAAAAAAAAATGTTATTTACATGAGGAGGAGTTATTAAAACTTCAAGTTTTTCAAATAATTTTTTTTTGTTGGTAAATTGGACTCAAAGTGGTGCTCCATATATTTTTAGCCAAAAATTTAGTTGAATAAGTTGTGGAAGTATCTAACTTATCTAGAATGAATCTTACTAGGTCATATGTTTGACCAAAATTGATTTTTAGTTAGAAATACTTAAATTCAGTTGTGCTGATATGTTGGCTGAAAGTGTGACACAACTTTGTGCTTTTACCCCATAGCCAAGACCTAACATAGGGCATAATAGGTGTTGATGAAGTAGTCTTCAAAATATCAAAGTTGAAAGACTCGACATCATCTTTGGAAAATCTCATAAGTTTCTTATTTTGATCCCTTTTTGTGATGAGAAAGTCACATGACTTGTAACTATACTTTTCCTTGGAATGTTATCTTCATAATGAATTAAAATTCATGGGGATATTGGAAATTACATTCAAATAGAATACTTCAAAAATGAATTATTTATCTCACATAGTCAGTAGACCACCCTTATCATTCAATATTGCCCTAGACTATAGACCATACCACTTAGAAATTTCCATTTTCAATTCCACATTAACAAATACATTTAGCACCACTAATCTTTCTAATTCCAGGTTCCATGTATTTGATATAGGTCTTGTATCATTTCTTCTCCT
>CM021109.1:444222722-444315884 GCA_007115665.2 Sequoiadendron giganteum | reverse complement strand
AGCTTTGATACCATGTTAGAGTCACTAATAGAATCAAGCTTCCAAGATCATTTGTAAAACCAAATTATGCCTTTCCACACTATAAAATATAAAGTAAAATATTATTTGATTATGGACACAATAGATGGTACCTTATGATTGCATGGATTGAAATGTACATATGATGCCTTTCTTATATAGGAAAGGTTGAGATATAGGACTATACAAGATTATGAGAAGTTTCTTAAGCCTATGAAATGAGACTAGTGATAAATTAATATAACCTCACATGAAAACTAAGGACTTCTAGAAAGATTCCTAGATCCCTAAGTAAACTTAACATGTGAACATGTGTGAATATTACTTACTAGGTGACATAGTTAGGTAAAATAGCTTATTCACACCAACACACCCCTTAAGTGCAACTTATGGAGAATTTAAAAAATGTAAATTATGTAAAGATAATGATGTGTCTTGGCTACTAGGCCATATCTGGTACCCATGAACAAATGCAATCTCTCAAAAATGAAAAGGAGAAAATCCAATGGGACAAAAATTCTCTCTATAATAGAGACAAGAAAGTGAAACAAGTAATAAGGACACATTATGATCCCTCAAGGACTAGTTCTATAACTAATATACAATAATTTTTCCCTCAATGAGAGGGAAAATGAGAAACCATATATCCTCCTGTGATGTATAATGTCTTGTAGAAATGGTGAATGATTGAAGAAAAAATATGATCCAATGCCTACAAACAAAAATTTTCCCTTTAGGAAGAAACAATACCAAGTATAAATGAAGGAATGCTTCTCATTTTGAATAGGAATTATTAGAAAGTAGAAATCATATATTTGATGATGATGTCTCTAAAATATTCTCATGTGTTTCCATGTCCTTGGTAAATGATGATGCCACGATCAAATTAGGTATATGCCTAATCAATGGAGAAGGTTATAAACTAGGATTAAATGGTAATTGTTGTTGAACAAGATCCAAAGATAATGAATATGTTACAAAAGCTATGATGGAGCTGACATCAAAGAGGGGAGATAACCCCTCAAATTTTCCTCCAAATCTAAAATGTGAGACTCCACAAACAAGTCTAAAATACCTATCAAATAATCATACCACAAAGATGAATTTAAAAGACTATGATTTGTTTGCTGCAAAGAATCACTAAATGTTCTCAAATAATTATATATGAACTTTGATGAATCAAGAAAGCTGGATTTGTGATAATAGGAATAGGAGAAACTTGAGAGGTCTCTTTATCATCATCATGATTAAGAATTGCATCATATTAAAGATCCTCTAATGTATCATCATCAAAGGGTATTTTCTTACACCATCAAGTGGAATTAGGAAATCTAATAATGGATCATCTAGGAATGGAGGATTATGTGGATCTCCATAGATCTACAAAATATTTTTCCAAAATAGTGCATGAGGACCTAATTCCTAAGATCTTATAGTAGGTATACTAAAATATGCTAGCATCGATGATTTTACCAATTAATCTTATTATGTGATTATTTGTATCACCCCAAACTGATTTCTTCCATTGTGTCTCTATCTTCGAGATCACTCCTTAAAGATGAGGCAAAATATTGAGTCACTTGAGTGGTATCAAGATGCACCTTTTCCAAGTCTCATAAATATCCTTAGTCAAAATGATTATAGAAGGATGACTTGCATAACCCATTATAATTAAAATGACACACTCAAATGATAAAATCAAAGATCAATACAAATCAAGCAACTGAATTGAATTGATTTGATCAAAATAAAAAATATCCAAGTGCCAAAATATCTAAGTAATCCTCTTGAATGCAAATATGAAAAAATATAAATAAAATGTACTTAATGCTAAATCTAGAAAAAGTGCATGGATGGCTTGACAGAGATTTTCAATACCTTTCAAATGTCAAAAGAATTGTGAGAATTAGAGATCTAGGAAAAAAATTATGAGCTTGAAGGCCAAAAAATAAGATTTGACTTTAATCAACAATTAATTACACCTACAAAAAAATATAGCTAAATGGACTACACCACTACAAAGTTCTCAAAACCAACTTTTAGTCCATATCTCATTTGTAAAATTATTAGCCCCTAGGTGCTAGCTAAGTGTCTATGTGTTTGGATTCAAGTGTCTCAACCTTAGATTCCTAGCATTTGAATGTTATTATTTGATGTTAATTATTTATTTTTTAAGTTAATTTTTCCTGCCAAATATGTTGTCACTATGTGGGAACCACCAGTGATGTGGCATCCTACATGGAAGGTGACATGTAAAATGTAAGATATTTTTGTGGAGGTAGGAATTCAATTTGGAGGACCTATATTATAGGCTAGATTGATGGAATTTTTCATAAGTTTCTATGTCATACATCTGAAAAACTATGAAAAATTGCCATGACATTCTATGACAATCATAAGAGTCAACTATGACAGCTACGTTATCAAGACTCATGAGTAATTGGTAGTTATTAGTCTTTCATGTTGTAGACACCTTTCATGTTGAGGAGAATATCTTGTATTAAGTCTCATGCCTTGCATGTTGAGAGGACTAATTTCATTGCATGGTAATTTATGACAATTGTCCTACATGTTGAGAATTTATGATAGTTGCATAGGCAGGTGAAGTTGGATGTCTTGCATGTTATACATCTTCAATTGCATGCATGTAGTGATTGTGGAGGTGACACATGGTATTCTTGGGTGCCCATATTGTACAACTATAAATTGGTGATGAGTTAGAGAAATTTTATGATGATAGGTTGAAGATTATTGACATGTCATTATACTACATGAATTTTACACTAAATTTTTGTCATAGTGTGAAGACTCTTGTAGAGAATTTATCTAAGATTTGTATTGTAATTGTGTTGTTTATAATACAATTGAGTTATGTATTTGGAATGTGGATCTTTTCCTATAGGGTTTTTCCCACACAATCACTATGTTATGGTTTGCATAATTTTTCTAATGTATTTTAAATGTGCGTCTATTTATAGTTGTAGCTATTTAAGGTGTTAAAAATAAATTTTTATAACTCTCCCCTACTTAGATTAGTTTAGGAAGTTGCTTTAGTTCACTCATCTTCATTTCAATTGGTATCAGAGTTTGGCCAACATTGATTCCTTTGTGAGTTTTGAAGGGTTTTTTGAGTTGATCTTTGTTTTAGTGAGAGTTTTTCAGAAGAACATTTCATGACCTTTTTGCAAGAAAAATATGGCAATCACATCCGAAAGGATCTAAATGGAGAATTTTAACAACAAAAAATTTGAGTTATAAAAGTTAAAGATGGAGTATATTCTTGTGGAAAAATATTTGTGGGTTGTAATATCTAGTACAAAACTGTATATTACAACCTAGGTAGATTGGGATCTAATGGATCAAAAATCCAGGGGTATAATAAGAATTTTCTTGGCTGATTTTGTGCTCTTGAATGTCCATGAAGTGTAAATGGTTGAATCTTTATGGAAGAAACTTGGAGCCATTTATCAGGATAAATCCTTAGTAAACAAGTTCTTCATGAGAAAGAAACTTTATTCTTTGAAGATGGAAGATGGACGACCTGTGGCAGACGAACTGAATGCATTTAAAATGTTGATAGCTCAACAAGGTTATGTTGGGGATATTATTGAAGACTAGGATTGTTGCATGGTTATGTTGTTTTCTTTATCAAACTCATGGGATCACTTGGTAATGGCCATTAAGAGTAATACTACTAGTTTCAAGATAGATGAGGCATTTTCTTTGTTGTCTTTTGAAGATATGTAGAGGAAGTCTTCCAAGATATCTAAGGATTCCGTCGTTGTTCATGGTAGTTTGAAAGAGAAATGCAAGAATAAGGACAAGAATTCCAAATCAAAATCTTCAAGGAGATCTAAGTATCTTGTAAAGTCCAAGGAAAATATTGGAACTGCAAAAAATTTGGTCGTTTTAGAAAAGATTCAAAGGAAGAGAAGAATAAGAAGAAGAATAAGGAAGGAAACAAGAATTTATAAGATTCTAACTCTAACAAATCCTCTCAAGATGATGCATATTCCTTTGTCACAGCCTTGGAAACCCATGCACCAAAAGATGTGTAGTTGATAGACTCAATTGCTTCCTTCCACAAGACCTCACAAAGAGGTTAGTTCTCAAAGTATGATGAATATGATGGTGGGAAGATGTATTTGGGTAATGAATCTCACAAAAATATTTTTGGTCATGGAAGAGTCAAAATAATATTCCCTTTGATTGAAGAGTGAAGGGGATTGATGGTGTCTTGCATATCTCAAGTTTGACTCAAAACCTACTCTATATGAGTAAGCTAAATGATTCAGGGCTGAAAGTTGTTTTCTTGAGTGGAGGATGCAAGATAACGAGAGGATCTATGGTGTTAGCTAAGGGTTCTCATAGTGGCACCTTTTACAAGTTGGATGCATGCACACTTCAATGCAATAGTTCCTCTAATGCATCAAAGAAGAGACCTTTGGATTCTTCATCTTGACTATCAAATCATGCAAAGAATTCTGTAGTAGCTACACCTGATGGTCATGCATGTTGAGTACCTAGGGTTGCTCATTCCTTAGAAATGAAACTTCTTGCTAAGAAGACAATTTTGTGGCACCAATTACTTGGTTACATTGGTGAGAAGGGTCTTAGAGCCTTGAAAAATAAGATCCTTGGTAAAGGCCTTGATGATTGTAATCTCAAGTTTTTTTTTTGTGAATATTATGTGTATGGAAAGAAGCACCATGTTTCTTTTATTCCTATTTTCATAAGTCTTTTGGGTTTTTGGAATATGTTCGTGTAGATGTGTTTGGTCCTTTAATTTTTCCTTCAATATCAAGATCTATATATTTTGTTTCTTTCATATATGATTATAGTAGAAGGACATTTTTTTGTTTCCTTCGGAGTAAATCTGAAGTATTTAGTCGGTTTAAGGAGTTTAAGGCCTTGGCTAAAAATTAGTCTAGTAGAAATATTAAGTTTTTAAGGATTGACAATGGCAGTGAGTTTTGTTTGGTATAATTTGAAAATTTATATAAAGAGCACGTGATTGAGAGTGTTTAATAGAAAAAGTAGGGTTTACCACCATGAATGAACAAGATGATAAACCACTAGGTATTTTTCCTATTAAAATATTAAATTATGAGGGCCAAAACATGCAAATAACAATCAAAAAATTACCCTAACTGTTATAGAAACTATGAGGGAAGTTTTGAGAGCTTGAAATAATGTGTACCTAGTCAAAAAGTTATTGTTTTTAAGCTACAGAGGACTCATTCGCCTTTAGTGGCGAATGGGTCCTTTTAGGTTTTTTGAAAAATGATTTATAGGTCTTGTAATTCAATGTCCACACTCTCAATTCCTAGGTTTCCATCTCTCAAATGTCAAAAATTAATTTTGTAGAGCTCTTTCCATGATCTTGCAAGGTAGATGACAACTTTTGCAACTTTGACAATTTTGCTCCAAACTTGCTCCACTTGATCTTCAACCTATAAATCTGCAAATACACATTCAAGGGAAGAAAAAAAAATTGATTGTTAGTGGATAGGAGTTTTCCTTGGTCAAACCCCTTTTAGATAATTAAACCAAATGATGAAATAAATGAAATGAAGCATGAAACATGAAACATGTAGTTGATGATACCTTGGATGTTGTATTGGAATGAAAATTTGCAATCTAACATGAAGTGGCCATGAAAAATTTAGATCTTGATCTCAAATAATGATTGCAAGATGGATCTTCAATGCTACATAAACTTTCTTAGCTCAACAACATGCATGCATGGATTAAAACCTTGACATGATGAATTGATCTTGAATTGTTGCAATAAACTCTTGATATTTGCCTTGAAATGCCTTGTTACTGCTCTTGAAATTACCTAATTCTTGTGAACTTGAATGCTTATTCCTCTTGTAAAATTACTAGGAGAAAAACTGTGAATTAACCCCTTATTTATACTAAATTAGGAGATTATCACCAAAATTCAAACAATTAAGGCCGACACTAGATATAGAAAAAAACTTTATTAAATTCATGCCATAATAAAATTCAAAAAGGGTGGTCTCATTAAGTGAGGACCCATTCACTACCTAGGTTGAATGGGTCGTGGCACCATTTTCTAGGACCAAACTTTTTGCAATGAAATATTTTATTAATTAGATTATAAGTGTCGGGATAGATCTTCGAGAGGTGTCATAATTAAGGCTTAAAAGGGGGCTAATTACTCCAATTACCCAAAATTAATTAATTACCACCTAGATAAATGTGAAAGTGTTTTATAACACTTTACAAGACTTAAACAAGGTACACATTATGTATATTTTATTAGAAAAGGGACCCATTAGGCTTAATTAAGCAAATACATCCTAGAAAAGTGTAAAAGTGTGTCACAACACTTTACAACACCATTGCAAAGTATCAATTAAGGCATCTTTTATTCAAATAAAGGTCCTATAATAGTGTGAATATGTATAACACATTAGAACACCACTCCAATACATCATTAGTTCAGTTTTAATGTCAACTATCAAACCAAGTAAAGAAAAAGGCTTACTTTTTCCATTACTACATTTTGCCCCCACTTTAGTGAGAGGATGACCCCATGTCAAACTTACACTAAAGTAGACATTCAAGACACTTAAGTATTCAGAAATAAAAAATATGCATGATCATACCCTTTCAAAGGCCAAAAGAAAAAAAAAAACAAAGGATTAAGCACAACAGTTTCAACGAGATGTGAGACGTAGTTATTTGTCTATAACATATGTTGCTCACTCTGGGGTAGTGGAACCTCATTCTGTCCACTAGGTGAGTTCTCCTAAAATATGTATGCTCACTTTGGGGTAGTGTAACCTTAGTCTTTCCACTAGGTGAGTTATCCTGAAGAATTTTTTTAGTGAGAAATTCATGCTAGTGTATCGGCTTCCCATCATACTAACTATACCGAAATTATCCTCCCGATAACTTTAATAAGGCACCACAATGTAAATAATTTTTTAAATGCTTTTGTCATGTAATTTTTTTGGTAAAGTGGATTTTTCTTTGTTCATGTAATGGTCTTCCTCTTAGGGAGCATTGTGCCTAATGTCACCAAGAGAGGACAAGTCAAAAGAAATATCGTACTCTTGGAGGAAATCAAGACCGATGACACCACCAAGAAAAGGACACATCATGAGAATAAATAAAATCGCACAGTGAAAAAAGAGTTTTGATGTACACCCCCACTTTAAAGTGATTGCTAACACCATTGTTGTGAGACATTTCTTTAAAGTAGAAGAATACATGAGAGCTTATTCGGAAAGCCCTATGCCAAGTCATATGTTTCCAATAAGATACATCATGAAAAGGGAAGGGGTTTCCCCTAAAACTCAGTACATCACATGCGAGCCAACTTAAGGAATTTAATCCACATCCCAAGCTTGCTCTTATATATACATGGAAGGTGGTCAACTAGCCAAAAGAGACAAGTGGCATACGAGGACAATGCTACCTAACTCCTTTCCCCCACTTAGTGCAAGACTTGAGGATGAGCTGAAATGATTGATGAGAGGCATGTTAGAGTGAAAATTAGTATCAATTAGAGAAATTAGGTGTCCCCACATAAGGAAAAGCACCAGACTCTTTAAGATGTTGGATTTTACTACTCAAAGCCTTGAATTCATTAGTATAATGACCATAAACTCTATGATATGCACAAAATGAATTCTTCTTGTAGTAAATTTATTTCCCATCCTTCGAGGGAGAGATATCAAATGATCTTGGAGGCTCAACAAGATACTATCTTGATCAAAAGTAGAATACGTTCCTTTAGTTTGCAAAAAAGATATCTCTTGCTTAGTACAAGATTTCATACTTACACAAGACTCTTTAGAGTGGAAGATTTTGTAATCTCCTTTATAGGAGGGTGTAAAATATATCAAATTTGAATCATTATTGTTTTGTGTGATGACATTGATATTAAGCAAGGAATTCTTTATTTCTTTCATTTATTTCCAAGGATAGTAATCAAGACCACTAGTATCTATCAGTTCAGGATGCACTAATGTAAAAGTTGGTTTAGGAGAATATTTTGTAAGAGTGTTTATATTGAGTGAAGGCTTTTTTGTTGGTTCAATTTCTATCAAAGGATAATAACCAATACCACAAGTTGTTTCTTGCATGTTAGCTTCTATAGGAACATGGATACCTTGTTCTCTAGCACCATATCCTTTTCCACTATAACCAAGTTATTTCATAATTTCATAACCTCTTCCATAAATATTTTCCATTTCTTTTAGATTTGATGGTTGCTCATAATCAGCTTCATCAAAGTTTGTTGTGTAATTTGTATCTTGTAAAGTAGTTGAAGTGGATTCTTTTGAATTTTGCATTGAATCTTGTGTTGACATTACTGCTTTTTATTTTCCCTTGTCAGAATATTTTCTTATGATATTGCATTCTCCTAGGGTAAGTGCATGGATCAATGACACAATTTTGGCTCTTAAGATGCCACTTTTTTTTTTTTTTTTAAATCAACAAAATCTGATTTGCACGAGAAAATGAAGATAGTTATGCTCAAAATTTCAAGATGCAACAAGAAAAAAAGTTGAACTGCTCTGAGTCTAGTTCCTAAGCTGCTAATTTTTTTAAAAATTAATGAAGATTAAGGGTCTCAAAAGGGGGGGGGCAAATAGGTCCTATTTTTATCAAAAAAATAACATAGTGCCTGAGGGCTCCCCCCTTTTTCATTAACATTTTTTTAGAATTTGAAAAATCACAATAGTGAGAAATTAGCTAACACCATGTAGTTTATCCTCATTCTTTCGGATAATTTTTTTAATGAATATATAATATTTTATAAATTTTGAATGTGGACACATCCTAAAAAGTTGAAATTTGAGCGTGCCCTCCTAATTTTTTTGAAAACTTATCGAAAATTAAAAAAAAATCATCATGTGTAGAATGGAGTCTAGTTTTAAAAAATGTAATTTGTTTCACGTTTCTATGAATGAGTAAAAATCTATCCTAAAATTAGCACATGTTGGTTTTTGACCAAAAACAGAGGCATTTACAATAGAAGTTATGGATGAAAACCTTAGTTGAATAAAAACAAAAAAAGAATTATATATTTAGATAGCTAAGAGAGAGGTTAACACCATCACAATTTTTTTCTAAAATTGTATTGAAAGATATGCAAACATGATGGTGAGCATGGGAAAAAATATGAGGAAATTTGGCAAATCTTGTCAATTAACACATCCAAAGAAAGTCATTTGGCGCTTGCCAAATGCCACCTCACATTTGGCGAGCACCAAATTTGGCTTACACCAAATGTGATGTGTCATTTGGTGAGCACCAAATTTGGTGCTCGCCAAATGACATGCTTTGAACAAAACCTTAATTCCCCTCTCTTTGGTTGGTGACTTTGATAATGCTTAGAGTGCACAGTTTATGATCGTAGATGGATAGTTGAGGTTTTTCCTTTCATACGCTCTCTAACTCATTACCCTAATTGGATAACTCTCTATCCCTCTAAAATATCTCTCTCGGGTCTCACTCCCTCCCACACTACCTGGACTACTCTCTCTCACTAAAATCCCCTCTCTCGGGTCTTGTTACCTCCCACCTAGGTACCTAAATAAATCTATCTCACTCCAAACCCCTTTCTCGCTCTCCCTCTCTCTCTCCCCCTTTGGTCTTTTTGTCTCTCATTCCATCTCCCTCTCTTAGGTCATTATCTTTCTCTCTTTGTCTCTCTCTCTCTCAAGTCTCTCCCTCCTACCCCCTCTCCCTCTCTTAGGTCTCTCAATCACTCCCTCTCTCTCTCACTCTCTCTCTCTCAAGTATCTCCCTCCCCCCTCTCTCTCTCACACACACACACTCCCTCTCTCTCACTCCCTCAATCTCTCTCCCACTCTCTCTCCCTCTCTCTTAGGTCTCTCCCTCCCACACCCCCATCTCTCTCTCTCTCAAGTCTCTCCCACCATCCCCTCTCCCTCCCTCTCTCTCTCTCCCACTCTCCCTATATCTATCTCACTCCCTCCATCTCTCTCTCTCACTTTGTCTCTCTCCTCTCTCTCTCTCTCTCAATTCCTCTCTCTCCCACTCCCTCCCTCTCTCTCTCAAGTCTCCCCTCCTACCCCCTCTCCTCTCTCTCTCTCTCTCCTCTCACTCCCTCTATCTCTCTCTCCCCTCTCCCTCTCTCTCAAGTATCTCCCTCACCACCTCTCCCTCTCTCTCTCATGACATTTATCTCTCTCCCACTCTCTCTCCCTCTCCCTCTCTCTCAAGTCTCTCCCTCCTACCCCCTCTCCCTCCCTTTCTCTCTTTCTCAAGTCTCTCCCTCCTACCCCTCTCCCTCTTTCAATTCTCTCTTTGTCTCTCTCACTCACTCCCTCTATCTCTCTCCCACCCCCTCCCTCTCTCTCTCTCCCCCTCTCTCTCAGGTATCTCCCCCCACTCCTTCTATCTCTCTTTTTCTCTCTCTCACTCCCTACATCTCTCTCTCATCCCTCTTTCTTAGTAAGTCCCTCTCCCTCCCACCCCCTCTCCCTCTCTCAAGTCTCTCTCTCTCACTCCTTATATCTCTCCCATCCCTCTCTCTCCTACTCTCTTAGGTGTCTCCCTCCCATCCCCTCTCTCCCACTTTGTCTCCCTCTCCTTCTCTCTCAAGTGTCTCCATCCACACTCTCTCCCTCTCCCTCTCCATCCCTCTCTCTCTCTCAAGTCTCTGCCTCCTCTCTCTCTCTATATATATATATATCCTCTCTCTTAGGTATCTCCCTCCCCCCCCCTCCCTCTCTCTCCCTCTCTCTTAGGCATCTCCATTCCACCATCTCTCTTAGGCATCTACATTCCACCCTCTCTCCCTCTCCCTTTCTCTCAGGCCTCTCCCTCCCACCCCCTCTCCCTCCCTCTCAATTTCTCTCAAATCTCTCCCTACTACCCCCTCTCCCTCTCTCAGGTCTCTCTCACTCTCTCTCATTGGATTCCTCCATCTCTCTCCCACTCCCTCTCTCTCTCTCACTCTCTCTATCTCTCTCACTCCCTCTATCTCTCTCACTCCCTCTATCTATCTCCCATCCCTCTATCTTCCACTCATTCACTCTCTCCCTCTCTCTTTATCCCCCTCTCAAGTAGGAGGGAGATACTTGAGAGAGAGTGAGATGGAGTGAGAGAGAGAAAGAGGGTTGAGGGATTAGGTTTGAATGTTTAGTGTTGAGTTTTTAAGGGTTGAGGAATTAGGTTTGACGGTAGAGGGTATTGGGTTGAGGGTAGAGGGTAGAGGGTTTAAGGGTTGAGGGTTGAGGGTTTAGGGTTTAGGGTTGAGGGTTTAACGGTTGAGGGTATGTGGTTGATGGATTATGGATTATGGTAGAGAGGGAGGAATGGATGGAGGGAGAGATGGATGGAAAAGTGAGATAGAGAGAAGGAGAGAAGAAGAGGGAGGGACAAAGATAGATGAGGGTTGACGATACAATTTTTAGGTCAAAGGGTTGATAATTGAGGGCATAGGGTTGAGGGTAGATAGTTTAAGGGTTTAGGGTTCAGGGTTTATAGTTTAAGGGTAGAGGGTTTAAGGTTTTAGGGTTTGAGGGTTGAGGGTTGAGGTTTTTAGGGTTTAAGGGTTGAGGGTAGAGGGTAGAGGGTAGAGAGTTTAGGGTTAAGGTTTTAGGGATTAAGGGTTAATAGTAGACGGTTTATGGTTTACGGTTTAAGGGTAGAGAGTGTAGGGTTGAGAGAGAGGGGGGGTTGAGAGTAGAGGGTAGATGGTAGACGGTTAAGGGTAGAAGGTATAGGGTTTAAGGGTTTAGGGTTTATGGTTTAAGGGTAGAGGGTTTAAGGGTTTAGGGTAGATGGTAAAGGTTTTACAAATGAAGACACTGTAGGAAATGTTTATGCAATGATTGCAGATGAAGACAATGAGGGATATGTTTATGGGTTTACAGTTTAGGGTATAGGGTATAGGGTTTATAGTTTAAGGGTTGAGGGTTTAAGGTTTAAGGGTTAAGGGTTGAGGGTTGAGGCTTTTAGGGTTTAAGGGTTGAGGGTTAAGGATAAAGGCTAGAGGGTTTAGGGATTAGGGTTTAGGGATTAAGAGCTAAGGGTAGAGGGTTTAGGGTTGAGGGATTAAGGTTTATGGTTTAAGGGTAGATGGTGTAGGGTTGAGAGAAATAAAAAGGAGGGGTAGAGGGTAGAGGGTAGAGGGTAGAGGGTTAAGGGTAGAGGGTAGATGGTTTAAGGGTTTAGGGTTTAGGTTTTATGGTTTATAGTTTAAGAGTAGAGAGTTTAAGGGTTTAGGGTAGATGGTAGAGGGTTTAAGGGTTAAGGGTATAGAGTAGAGGGTTTAGGGTTTATAGTTTAAGGGTTAAGGGTTGAGGGTTTGAGGGTTTAGGGTTGAGGGATTAAGGGTTGAGGGTTGAGGGATTAGGGTAGAGAGTTTAGTTGGGTTTAAAAGGGTTAAGGGTTGAGGGTAGAGAGTATTAGGTTTAAGGGTGGAGGGTAGATAGTTTAAGGTTTTAGGATTTAGGCTTTAGGGTTTATAGTTTAAGGGTAGAGGGTTTAAGGGTTTAGGGTTCAACCTGGTTAAGGGTTGAGGGTTGAGGGTTGAGGGTTTTAGGGTTTAAGGGTTGAGGGTTAAGGATAGTGGGTAGAGGGTAGAGGGTTTAGGGTTTAGGGATTAAGGGAAAAGGGTAGAGGGTTTAGGGTTTAGGGATTAAGGGTTAAGGGTTTAGGGATTACAATTTATGGTTTAACGGTAGAGGGTGTAGGATTGAGAGAGAGAGGGGGGTTGAGGGCAGAGGGTTAATGGTAGAGGGTAGATGATTTAAGAGTTTAGGGTTGAGGGTTTAAGGATTTAGGGTTTCAGAATTACGATTTATGGTTTAAGGGTAGAGGGTTTAATGGTTTAGGGTAGATGATAGAGGGTTTAAGGGTTAAGGGTGTAGGGTAGAGGGTTTAGGGTTTAGGGTTAATGGTTCAAGGGTTAAGGGTTGAGGGTTGATGGTAGAGGTTTGAGGGTTGAGGGTTGAGGGTTTAGGGTTTTAAGGTTGAGGGATTAGGGTAGAGATTTTAGTTAGGTTTAAAAGGGTTTTAGGGTTGAGGGTAGACAATATTAGGTTTAAGGGTAAAGGGTACATAGTTTAAGGGTTTAGGGTTTAAAAGTACAGGGTTTAGGGTTTATAGTTTAAGGGAAGAGGGTTTAAGGGTTTAGGGTTTGACCTAGTTAAGGGTTGATGGTTGAGGGTTTTAGGGTTTAAGGGTTGAGGGTTGAGGGTTTTAGGGTTTGAGGGTTGAGGGTTGAGGATAGAGGGTAGAGGGTTTAGGGATTAAGGGTTAAGGGTAGAGGGTTTAGGGATTACGGTTTATGATGAAGGGTAGAGGGTGTAGGTTTGAGAGAGAGGGGGGGTTGAGGGTAGAGGGTTAAGGGTAGATGGTAGATGGTTTAAGGGTTTAGAGTTTAGGTTTTAAGGGTTTAGGGATTATGGTTTAAGGTTAGATGTTTTAAGGGTTTAGGGTAGATGGTAGTGGGTTTAAGGGTTAAGGGTATAGGGTATAGGGTTTAGGGTTTAGGGTTTACATTTTAAGTGTTGAGGGTTGAGGGTTGAGGGTTGAGGGTTGAGGGTTGAGGGTTTATGGTTTAAGGGTTGAGGGATTAAGGGTTGAGGGTTGAGGGATTAAGGGTTGAGGGTTGAGAGATTAGGGTAGAGAGTTTAGTTGGGTTTAAAAGGGTTTAAGGGTTGAGGGTAGAGGGTAGATAGTCTAGGGGTTTATAATTTAAGGTTGTAGGGTTTAGGTTTTAGGGTTTATAGTTTAAGGGTAGAGGGTTTAAGGGTTTAGGGTTTAACTTGGTTAAGGGTTGAAGGTTGAGTGTGAGGGTTTTAGGGTTTAACCTTAATTTACTGGCTTGGACCTCTAACAGAGGCCTGACCAATTTATGCCCTTATCGCTTTAACGTGGTGTTCTCATTTTGTCGGCTTGACCCTTTGTTCATTGAGACTTAGACTAATCGGCGACACTTTGAGGGTTGCCATAGTGATGGGCCGACAGGCGTAGGGTTGACAGATTATTTTTTGGCCTTGGCTTTATCGGCAAAGTAGTCATCTATTGGTGGAAGGAAATGCTAAGTCTCACTGATGTGTCGGTGTCTTTCATCAAGGACTGCTATCAGCTTCATCCAAGAGTATTGTCCATATATTGTGGCATCCTAAAGTAGGTATAGTCAAAATCTTTTTCACGGAGTGGAATTGCATGTGTGCATGACGCGTGGCATCCTATCAAAGAGGTGAGTGCAGCGAAGAGAAGAGTAACTCTTCAGACTATGACTCTTCTCAGAGTAATGTAGATGCCTTCATTGCATCCTTGGCAACTCAAGTATTAAATGATGTCTGGCTGGTTGACTCGGGTGCATCCTTTCACATCATGTCTCATAGAGAATGGTTCACTAAATACGAGAAGTATGATGGTGGAAAGGTGTACCCAGCGAGTGATTCAACATTGGAGATTGTTGGCTGAGGTAGAGTCAAGATACAGTTACTTGATGGCAGAATCAAAGGGATTAGTGGTGTACTGCACATACCAGGTCTGGCTCATAACTTACTTTATGTGAGTAAGTTGAATGATGCTAGTGTAGAAGTTTCTTTCTCAAGCAAAGGATGTAAGATGGCTAGAGGTGCAATGGTGTTGGCTAAGGGTGTACGTACTAACACTCTGTACAAGCTGGATGCACGTCTTATTTAATGTAACATCATCTTTGTAAAGTCAAGCAAAGTTGCTCCTGTAGAGAAGGATGATGAAGCTCTTCTGGGTGCAAATTCCTTGGAGGTGAAACTCCCAGCTGAGAAAACCATGTTGTGGCATCATAGACTCAGTAAAGTCATGCAAAGTTGCTCCTGTAAATTCATGCATTTATGTTACTCTTGTTATCCTATATGTGTTGATCTTAAGCGTTTTAAAGTTATAAAACTAGTTTTTGCACTTCTCCTCTGTGGTTTTAGTGTTAGGAAAGTGTTTTCGCACTGTTGCTTTTCCTTTAGAGTGGTATCAACGCTTGGCTAGTTGTTTTATCCTTGTTAGTAGGGCTAGTTTTTTGTGCTAATATTATTCCAGTGGGATTCTTGCAAAGTTAGAACCTAGTTATGTTTGAGATGGAAAGTACATCAAGTAGAGTAGAGATTGAAAAATTCAATGGTGGCAACATTGAGTTGTGGAAATTCAAAGTGGAAGACTTTCTTGTGGATAGAAACCTCTGGATTGTTGTGTCTAGAACTATGCCACAAGGTATGAAATAAGAAGATTGGGATCTTGTAGATAGAAAAGAAGAGGACTGATAAGACTTATTCTGCAGCTTCGTTATGGAAGAAGCTTGGTGATATTTATCAGGGAAAGTCTCTAGTAAATAAGTTATTCCTGAGGAAGAAGTTGTACTCCTTGAAGATGGAATAATGTGCATCTGTTGTAGACCATCTAAACTCATTTAATATGAGTGTTGCTCAGTTAGCATCTGTGGGTGTGAAGATAGAGGAGGAAGATCATTGCATGCTCCTGTTATGTTCATTACCTAACACTTGGGATCATCTTGTAATGGCTATTGTAATTATGACCACTAATTTAAAGATGGAAGAATTGGTTGCTTTACTGCTATCAAAAGAGATGCGAAGGAAGTCTTTAGAGATGGCCAAAGAGGCCCTTGCTGTTTGAGGTAGATCAAATGAGAAAGGCAAGAAGAAGGACAAGAATTCTAAATCCAAATCCGAAGGGAGATCAAAGTCTCTTGGTAAAAACTCCAAGGTGAAATGTTGGAACTATGGACATCTTGGTCATATCCGAAAGGATTGTGAGGAGAAGAAGAAGAAGAAGAATAACTCTTCAGACAATGACTCTTCTAAGAGTGATGCACATGCCTTCATTGTAGCCTTGGCAACTCATGCATAAAATGATGTCTAGTTGGTTGACTCAGGGGCATCTTTTCACATGATGTCTCATAGAGAGTGGTTCACTAAGTATGAAAAGTATGATGGTGGAAAGGTGTACCTAGAAATTGATTCAACACTAGAGATTGTTGGATTTGGAAGAGTCAAAATACAATTCCCCAATGGAAGAATCAAAGAGATTGGTGATGTACTACACATACTAGGTTTGGCTCATAACTTAATTTCTTTCAATAAGCTTAATGATGTTGGTGTGGAAGTTTATTTCTCGAGTAAAGGATGTAAGATGGCTAGAGGCGCTATGGTACTGGCTAAGGGTGTATGTACTAGAACTCTGTACAAGTTGGATGCACGTCCTATTCAATGTAACAACATCTCTGTAAAGTTAAGCAAAGTTGCTCCTGTAGAGAAGGATGATGAAGCTCTTTTGGGTGTAAATTCCTTGGAGGTGAAAATCCCAGCTGGGAAAACCATGTTGTAGCATCATAGACTCGATCACATAGGTGAGAAAGATTTAAATCATTGAAAAATAAAAATCTTTCTCAAGGGCTTGAAGATTGTAAACTTGAGTTTGATTTCTATGAACACTGCATTTATGGAAAGCAACAACATGTTTATTTTTCCTCGAGTTCTCATAAATCTTTTGGTGTACTGGACTATGTTCATTCTGATGTGTTTAGTCGAGTTAATTTTCCTTCATTATCAAAGTCTAGATATTATGTTTCTTTTATTGATGACTACTCGAGAAGGGCATTCATATACTTTCTTAAAAGTAAATCAGAAGTGTTCATTCATTTTAAAGAGTTTAAAAACTTGGTAGAGAATTAGACTGGAAGGAAAATAAAATTTTTGAGGATGGATAACGACGGTGAGTTTTGTTCTACATATTTTGATAGATATTGTAAATACCATGAGATTAAAAGGCATAAAACTACACCTTATACTCCACAATAGAATGGAGTTGTTGAAAGGTTGAATAAGACATTGATGGAAAAGGCAAGGATTATGTTGAGTAGTGCTTGTCTGGAGAAAAAATTATGGGTTGAGGTTGTGGCTACAACATGTTACCTGGTAAATATTTCTCCTTGCTCTGCTCTTGTTGATAAGACACCTTTGGAAGCATGGTCTGGTAAGAATCCCTCTCTAAGACATGTTCATGTCTTTGGTTGTGAGGCATATGCATATGTGTCAAATGAGAAAATATCTAAGCTAGAGAACAAGGTTGTTAAATGTATCTTCATTGGCTATGGCGTTGGTGTGAAGTGATACAAGCTTTAGAACCTTATCACTAAGAAGGTTATGTACAACAAAAGTGTAATATTTTGTGAGCTGAAACCTTCAGCAACTGATCCACAACTAAAGATAGATCAAAGAGAAAAGAAGAATGATGTAGTTGAGATTCCCCAAACTCCAAAAAAGGGAGAATTGCATGGTGTACCTAAAATTGAGGAGAGCTCTAGTAACTCTGAGAGTTCCAAAGATGAAGAACCACAATCTTAGCCAGCGAGAAGTTCTACATGTCAAAAACAACAACCTGATGGGTATTTTTCTCCATTTTAGATTTGAACTGTGCCTATGCTTTAATTACTAGCACTGGGGAGCCTAGGACTATTAAAGAGGAAATTAATATGCCTGATGCAAATTCCTGGTTGGAAGCCATGAATGAAGAAATGGAATCATTGGAAAAGAATGAAACCTAGGATTTGGTACCTTTTCCTGAAGGAACAAATTATGTTGGCTGTAAATGGATATTTAAGGAGAAGACTAGTCTTGAGGGAAATGCTAAGAAGTATAAAGTGAGGTTGGTTGCAAAGGGGTATTCCCAGGTAGAGGGAATTGATTATGGAGAAGTATTTTCCCCTGTAGATAAGCTGAAATCTATCATATTTATGTTGTCACTTGCAGCCGCATATGACTTAGAGATCGAACAGATGGAAGTGAAAAAATCTTTTCGCCATGGAGAGATGGAAGAAGAAATTTACATGTCCCAGCTTGAGCACTTTATTGAAAAAGGTAAAAAAGCCTAGTCTACAAATTAAAGAAATATTTGTATGGTTTGAAGCAGTCTCCTAGAATGTGGTACCACAAGTTTGACACTTTTGTATTGTCTATAGGATTTGTGAGATCAAAATATGATCATTGTGTGTACTATAAAACTGAAAATGATCGTGTGCTTATTATTACCATGTACGTAGATGATATGTTGTTCATAGGAAATAGTAAGTCTATGATTTATGATCTTAAATCTCAATTGTCTACAAAGTTCGAAATGAAAGATTTGGGTGCAGCAAGGTATATTCTGGGGATGGAGATAACCAAGGACAAAAAGGGCAGAAATCTTAGGGTCAGCCAGAGTAAGTACATCAACACTATTCTATAGAGATTTGATATGAGTTATATCAAGTAACTAGTTGTTCCAGTATTGCAGGGAACAGAGCTATCTATTAAATATTGTCCAAAATATACCACTAAGATGGAGGACATGATTAGAGTGCCTTATGCAAGTGTTGTTGGCAATTTAATGTATGTGATGGTCTGTACAAGGCTAGACATTTCCCAAGCAGTGGGAGTACTCAGCCAATTTATGGAAAATCCAAGAAAGACGTATTGGGATGCTATAAAGAGAGTGTTTAGATATCTGAGAGCTACCTCAAAATGTGCTATGTGTTACCATGGCAATTTGGTTGCATCACAAATAACTCTCAAGATTCATGGATATGTGGACTTTGATTCGCTAGGGGACATTGATAGCAGAAGATCCACTAGTGGATATACTTTCATGTTCAATGTTGGTGCAATCAGTTGGATGAGTAAGTGATAGGCTATAGTCGCTTTGTCCATGATGGAGGTAGCATACATGGTAGTGACTCACACCTAGAAAGAAGTTGTTTGGCTCAGGTGCTTATGTTCTAATATTTGTTTCAATGTAGGGCATATCACTATTTTTTGTGATAGTCAGAGTGCCATTTATTTGGTGAAAAATCCCAACTTTCTATGCCATAACGAAGTATATCGATGTGCAGTATCACTTCGTGAGAGATATGGTGGAGGATGGAAATGTTTCTTTAGAAAAGGTGGATACTCTGAAGAATGTTGCTGATGCACTGACAAATCTAGTAAGCATGGAAAAGTTCAAATGGTGTGCAAGTTTGATGGGCCTTGGGGCCTATGATCGTCAATAAATTTCAAGTCTAGAGGAAGCCAGTAAGTCTTTGTCAAGTGGGAACTTGTTGGAAAATGTGCCTCAATTTTCTGGCTTGGACCTCCAATAGAGGCTTGACGAATTTATGTCCTTATCGCTTTAACACGGTGTTCTCATTTGGTGGGCTTGACCCTTTGGTCATTGAGACTTAGTCTAATTAGTGAGACTCTGATGATTGCCACAACAATGGGCCGATGGGCATAGAGTTGGCACATTGTTTGTTGGCCTTGGATTTACTGGCAGAGCAGTCATCTATCGGTGAAAGGAAATGCTAAGTCTCGTTGATGCATCAACGTCTTGCATCATTAGCTACTATCAGCTTCATCTGACAATGTTGGCCGTGTTCTACAGCATCCTAAAGTAGGTACAGATGAAAGCCTTTTCGTCGAGCGGAATTGCCTGTGTGCATGACGTGTGGTAGCCTGTCAAAGAAGTGAGTGCAATGAAGAGAAGGTGGGCCTCGAGCTGCTTTATGTGAAGGGCTATCTGGTCATGGACACTTGTCTACGCTTCAGGAGTTCCTTGTGGAATCTAGCAGATTCCACTAGAGATTCCTCGAAGGAGCTCCAGCGGCTTCCATGTAAGCCAAGCGGAGAGCGCGAGTGGTGGACATGTGGCAGCCTCAGAAGCTCATTCCGAGAGGGATCATGGAAATCTTGGTGATTCCCTCCTAGATGCCTAGAACCTCCTGAGCAGCAGACACATGACTTGTGGGACCTGATAGAGCTAGCATTTGGTGTTTTGGCGATAGCAGATTATTGTCGGCTCAGAATGTGATGAAAGAGTTAGCGATGGCAAAGGGTTTTGGGAGCTCGATGATAGTTGACCGATCACTGCTCAGTCAAGCAACAAAACAAATAGCAATGCAACACATGGTGATTTCTCATTGGTTGTTTTTGCACTATTGTTGTAAAACAACTTTAATTGTCAGAATTTGGATTGGTGAAAAGTGATTTTATTATGCAGTCATATGAGATCGGATTTTGGTGGCTGGCAGAGCCCGAATTTAGTATTTTCTCTACAATGAATTTATTGTGGGGATGGCTTGATGTAGGATTGCAGGTGGTTCAGATCTAAGATCGATTTGGCATGTCAGTGAAGAACTAAAATGAATGCACCCTAATTGGTGGTTGTATGGAGACTTGTAATAGTCGGTCTTGACTAGAAGTTGTGGGATATTGAAAAAAGAGTTTGTATTCACTGTATGCCGAAATAACATTGTAACAGTGAGTACATGAAAACTCAAGTGCTGCTATGAGCTAACTATCTGATTAAGAGGACTGTAACTTTGTATGTAACCTTTTGCTTACTATAATACAAAGTATCTTTCTCTTGGTGTGGTGGGTTTTTCCCGAAAGGGTTTTCCCACGTAAATTTGGTGTTATCTCTGAAATCATTTTAGTTTTGTTACTCTTGTTACCCTACATGTGTTCATCTTAAATTTTTTTATTTTTTAAAACTAGTCTTTGTACGTCTCCTCTATGGTTATAGCATTAGGAAAGTGTTTCTGCACTGTTCCTTTTCCTTACATTTAGGGTTTAGGGTTTAGGGTTTAACTTGGTTAAGGGTTGAAGGTTGAGTTTTGAGGGTTTTAGGGTTTAAGGGTTGAGGATAGAGGGTAGAGGGATTAGGGTTTAGGTTTTAGGGATTAAGGATTAAGGGTAGAGGGTTTGGGGTTTATGGTTTACAGTTTAAGGGTAGAGGGTGTAGGGTTGAGAGAGAGAGGGGGGGTTGAAGGTAGAGGGTAGAGGGTAGAGGGTAGAGGGTAGAGGGTAGAGGGTTTATGGGTTTAGGGTTTAGGGTTTAAGGGTTTAGGGTTTAGGTTTTAGGGTTTATGGTTTAGGGTTTATGGTTTAAGGGTAGAGGGTTTAAGGGTTTAGAGTAGATGGTAGATAGTTTAAGGGTTAAGGGTATAAGGTAGAGGGTTTATGGTTTACGGTTTAAGGGTTGAGGTTTGACGGTAGAGGGTAGAAGGTAGAGGGTAGAGGGTTGAGGGTTGAGGGTTGAGGGTTGAGGGTTG
Organism: Sequoiadendron giganteum; assembly: GCA_007115665.2. NCBI lineage: Eukaryota > Viridiplantae > Streptophyta > Pinopsida > Cupressales > Cupressaceae > Sequoiadendron > Sequoiadendron giganteum. Next base: position 444,294,772 of record CM021109.1, on the reverse strand, counting down.
ATGGTAGAGGGTTTAGGGTTTAGGGTTTAAGGGTTGAGGGTAGATGGATTAGGGTAGAGAGTTTAGTCTAGTTTAAAAGGTTTTAAGGGTTGAGGGTAGAGGGTATTGGGTTTAAGGTTAGAGGGTAGATAATTTAAGGATTTAGGGTTTATTGTTTAGGGTTTATAGTTTAAGGGTAGATGGTTTAAGGGTTAAGGGTAAAGGGTTGAGGGTTGATGGTTTAAGGGTTTAAGGGTTTAAGGGTTGAGGGTTGAGGATAAAGGGTAGAGGTTTTAGGGTTTAGGGATTAAGGGTTAAGTGTAGAGGGTTTAGGGTTTAGGGATTACGGTTTATGGTTTAAGGGTAGAGGGTGTAGGGCTGAGAGAGAGAGAGAGGGGGGGGTAGAGGGTAGAGGGTAGAGGGTTAAGGGTAGAGTGTTTAAGGGTTTAGGGTAGATGGTAGAGGGTTTAAGGGTTAAGGGTAGAGGGTAGAGTGTAGAGGGTAGAGGGTTTAGGGTTTACAGTTTATAGTTTAAGGGTTGAGGTTTGAGGGTAGAGAGTAGAGGGTTGAGGGTAGTGGGTAGAGGGTAGAGTTTTTAGGGTTTAAGGGTTGAGGGTAGATGGATTAGGGTGGAGATTTTAGTTGGGTTTAAAAAGGTTTAAGGGTTCAGGGTTGAGGGTAGATGGATTAGGGTGGAGATTTTAGTTGGGTTTAAAAAGGTTTAAGGGTTCAGGGTAGAGGGTATTGGGTTTAATGGTAGAGGGTAGATAGTTTAAGGGTTTAGGTTATAGGGTTTAGGGTTTATAGTTTAAGGGTAGAGGTTTTAAGGGTTTAGGGTTTAGGGTTTAGGGTTTAAGGGTTAAGGGTAGAAGGTTGAGGTTTTAGGGATTTACGGTTTAAGGGTTGAGTGTAGAGGGTTGAGGATAGAGGGTAGAGGGTTTACGGTTTAGGGATTAAAGGTTAAGGGTAGAGGGTTTAGGGTTTAGTGATTAGGGATTATGATTTATAGTTTAAGGGTAGAGGGTGTAGGGTTGATAGATAGAGGGGGGTTGAGGGTAGAGGGTAGAGGGTTAAGGGTAGAGGGTAGAGGGTTTAAGGGTTTAGGGTTTAGGGTTTAGGGTTTAAGGGTTTACGGTTTACGGTTTACAATTTAAGAGTTTAGGGTTTAAGGGTTTAGGGTTTAGGGTTTAGGGTTTAGGGTTTAAGGGTATAGGTTTTAGGGTAGATGGTAGAGGGTTTAAGGGTTAAGGGTATAGGGTTTAGGGTTTACGATTTAAGGGTTGAGGATTGATGGTAGAGGGTAGAGGGTAGAGGGTAGAGGGTTTAGAGTTTAAGGGTTGATGGATTAAGGTTTGAGGGTTGAGGGATTAGGGTAGAGATTTTAGTTGGGTTTAAAAGGGTCTAAGGAGAGGGTATTGGGTTTAAGGGTAGAGAGTAGATAGTTTAAGGGTTTAGGGTTCAGGGTTTATAGTTTAAGGGTTGAGGGTTTAAGAGTTTAGGGTTTAAGGGTTAAGGGTAGAGGGTTGAGGGTTGAGGATAGAGGGTAGAGGGTTTAGGGTTTATTGTTTAGGGTTTAGAGATTGAGGGTTAAGGGTAGAGGGTTTAGGGTTTAGGGATTATAGTTTACTGTTTAAGTGTAGAGGGTGTAGGGTTGAGAGAGAGGGGGGGTTGAGGGTAGAGGGTAGAGGGTTAAGGGTAGAGGGTTTAAGGGCTTAGGGTTTAGGGTTTAAGGGTAGAGGGTTTACAGTTTACGGTTTAAGGGTTGAGGTTTGAGGGTAGAGGGTAGAGTGTTGAGGGTTGAGGGTAGAGGGTTTAGGGTTTAAGGGTTGAGGGATTAAATTTTGAGGGTAGATGGATTAGGGTAGAGATTTTAGTTGGGTTAAAAGGGTTTAGGAGTTGAGGGTAGAGGGTACTGGGTTTAAGGGTAGATGGTAGATAGTTTAATGGTTTAGGGTTTAAGGGTTTAGAGTTTAGGGTGTATAGTTTAAGGGTAGAGGTTTTAAGGGTTTAGGGTTTAAGGGTTAAGGGTAGAGGGTTGAATTTTGAGGGTTTAAGGATTGAGGGTTGAGGATAGAGGGTAGAGGGTAGAGGGTAGAGGGTAGAGGGTAGATTGTTTAGGGTTTAGGATTTAGGGATTAAGGGTTAAGGGTAGAGGGTTTAGGATATAGGGATCACGGTTTACGGTTTAAGGGTAGAGGGTGTAGGGTTGAGAGAGAGAGGGGGGGGAGTTGAGGGTAGAGGGTTTAAGGGTTTAGGGTTTAGTTTTTAAGGGTAGAGAGTTTAATGGTTTAGGGTAGATGTAGAGGGTTTAAGGGTTAAGGGTATAGGGTACAGGGTTAAGGGTTTACAGTTTAAGGGTAGAGGGTGTAGGGTTGAGAGAGAGAGGGGGGGTTTAGGGTAGAGGGTAGAGTGTGTAGGGTAGTTTAAGGGTTTAGGGTTTAGGGTTTACAATTTAAGGGTAGAGGGTGTAGGGATGAGAGAGAGAGAGAGGGTTGAGGGTTGAGGGTAGATGGTAGAGGGTTTAGGGTTTGTGGTTTAAGGGTTGAGGGTTGAGGGTATAGGGTAGAGTGTAGAGGGTAGAGGGTTGAGGGTAGATGGTACAGGGTTTAGGGTTTATGGTTTTCATTTTAAGGGTTGAGGGTTGAGGGATGAGTGTAGAGGGTTGAGGGTTTATGGTTTAAGGGTAGAGGGTTTAAGGGTTTAGGGTAGATGGTAGAGGGTTTAAGGTTTAGGGATTAAGGGTTAAGGGTAGAGGGTTTAGGGTTAAGGGATTAGGGATTACAGTTTATGGTTTAAGGGTAGAGGGGGTAGGGATGAGAGAGAGAGAGGGTTGAGGGTTGAGGGTAGATGCTAGAGGGTTTAATGGTTTAGGGTTTAGGGTTTAAGGGTTAAGGGTAGAGGGTAGAGGGTTTAGGGTTTAGGGTTTAGGGTTTAAGGGTTGAGGGTAGAGGGTAGAGGGTATTGTGTTAAGGGTAGAGGGTAGAGGGTTTAAGGGTTTGGTTTTAAGGGTTTAGGGTTGAGGGTTTAGGTCTCCCATCCCTCTATCTCCCACTCACTCTCTCAGGTCTTCCCCCACACCCTAATTGAATAACTCTCTCTCCCTTTCAAGCCTCTCTCTCTCAGGTCTAACTCCCTCCCATGCTACCTAGAATAATTTGTGTCACTCCAATGCCCTCTCTCATATTCCCTCTCTATCAGGTCTCACTTACCTCCCACCCTACCTAGACAAATATATTTAACTCCAACCCACTCTCCCACACTCCCTCTATCTCTCCCCCTTTTGTATTTTTGTATCTCTCAAGTCTCATCCCTCCCAACCCCTCTTATTTTGTCAGGTATTTCCCTCATTGTAACTAGATAACTCTCTATCCCTCTCAAGTCTCTATTGCTCTAAGGTCTTAGTCCCTACCATGCTACCTATACTAATCTCTCTCACTCCAATCACCTATCTCTCTCTATCTCAAGTCTCACTCCCTTCCTCTCTATCCAAGGTGAACATTTCAAAGCAACACATTTGGCACTCACCAAATTTAGTGAGCACCAAATTTGGCACTCTCCAAATTTGGCAAGTGCCAAATGTGTTTTACCTTGAAATGGTAAAATAGGGGTTGACCCCATGATTTTGGCCCACATGCTTCTGCATTTTTCTGGTTCAATGCTTTATCTGACTTAGAAATGTCTTTTTTATGCAGTTGACTCCCTGTTGTACCAATCTATGTTTGATCCATCACCTTTTTACCACCAATCTGCATGCTAGACAACATAGAAGAAGACATTTTGAAGTTTCTACATCATTTTACATTATATCAGGTAATATATTCATTTTGGTAATATTGAAATGTTTATATTTAGTATATTTTTTAATTTTTGACAATATAAACTAAACTCTAATTATTTTATTAATCATAACAATTGGACATAAAATTCAACATTGAATTAGATGGGAGTTGCATAAAAAAGTTTAATTTTTATGAGTTTGAAGAACAAAAAAATAAAAAACATGACATTTAATTTATAGAAATTCATGTTTAAACTTATATAAACGATATCAACTTAACACAACTTTTCTTATGAATTCTATTTGCATTGCTTATAGTAGTCCATTTCTAGCATGGCTAGTGGAATTCACTCTATTTGATTTTAGGTAGATGTTTATATTGAGTTTTTTTGTTTTATTGTCACAATTTTTAGACCATTCATTTGATGATTTTTTTAATCTTCATTTTTACACATAGAATTCAACATTAAATTAGATGGATGTTGCATGTAAAAGTTAAAATGTTAGGAGCTTGAAGATATAAAATGGAAAACATGACATAATAGATTCAAATTCATTATTAGTGATGGTTGTGGGAAACTTTTATTTTCAACTAATTTGGAAAATCTTATAGCTTTCATCAATGTTAATGCATGTTTCCATTAATTATTTTGTTCCATAAAAAATTCACCTTCATCGCATGTGCTTAGATGAATTCAAGCAATTTGACATAGTTGTTAATGCAAGTTTCCATTCATTCATACCATTTACCTTTTTAATAAATAAAAAAAAGGAAAATTTTGTTCAATTGAAAATACTTATTGTCTTTCTAAGTCACCTCATTGCCAAAGAAATAGTGAATAATTCCAAGATATAGAATCACAAACCCTTCTTTGAATTCATATTCTTCATGCCTTCATTGACAATCACAATGTGGTTTTGACAACAATAAACACAAGATTCTCTATTTTCCAAAGGTGGAAGCAACTTATACCCTGGGTTTGACACTTGTTTGCTCCTAATCACTTGTCCACACTTTAAATACTCCCCTCAAACCCAAGTCTTAACATTTATCAATGCTTACATGAAGCAATTTTTGTATAAATCCTTCAAAGTACTAGGTTTTACATAGTATAGTTGCAAAAATAAAAAAACTATCCTCAAAAACTCACACAAAATGACGATTTAGAAACCCTCCTTTTGTTATCACATGCAGATAGGCATATAGAAAATTAGTACCAAGTTTCATATATTTTAACCTGATGCATCAAAAGATGGGTTTTTGACGCTTGTTATAAATAGTAGGTTAGGGACAACAATGTTTGATAAGATATGTAATGTTTGATAAGTCACATTAGTTATGAAATTTAAAGTAATGCTTTGAGTTTTAAAGATAGGCAATGCAATTTAATCAGCAATATCAATATGTTTCATAAAATGCTTGTTGTGTTTCATAAAATGCAATGCAATCACTGGTATGAATATGTTTGTAGATTTATGCATTACTCAATTTTCTTGTTGTATGGAGGTAGATTTATGTATGAAAACTATTGTAGCATAGACATGTTTGATAATTCCAAACAACTCGTTGCCTTATTTCATAAAATTCTTTGGTGTGTTTCATATTTAATGCAATGTAGTCAGCGATATCAATATGTTTCATAAAATGTATTACTTACTTTTGTTCTATGTATGTTTTTTATTCTATGTGTGTTTGTGAACATGTATCATTCAACGTCATGCCGAGGAAATTACCAAACTCTCTAACAATAGAAGAACGTGAAATTAAAAATGCAAGGAGAAGAGAATCAAAAAATGTAGTTCATAAAGGAAAGGAATTGCAACCCATATAGCCAAAAATTCATGTGCAATCTAAGAGAGATGTCCAATTGGAAAAACAAAGGGCATGAATGAGGAAAGATCATGAAAGGAAAGGAATAGATACCGAAGTTGGGGGAACATCATCAACCATAGGTAAATTTCAATGCACATCTCTAGTTGAAGACACATCGGAAAGAACATGTGATTTTCTAAGTACATAAGAAATGACATCTCCAATTGAAGACACACCATCAAAAATATTGTGTTTCAAACGTACATCAGCAAACACATCTCTATTTGAAGGCACTCCAAAAATGACATCTCAAGTTGGAGGTACAACATCGTTTACATGTCAATCTCAAGGCATGTCATCAATTGCACCTCTGATTGAAGGTACACAATCTATCCCCGATGTTGTTGACCTTCCTAATGTTGACAAAAATTTGAATTTGAGAACTCCTCCTAGAGTTTTGCATAGAAAACCTACATTTTTTATTGATATTGATTCCAATGTTTTGAAATGGATGCCTAATAAGATTCCAAAACATTCATGTCAAAGATATGCATAGAGGATATGGAGTTTATTTTTTATGAAGCTGAGTGAGGATGGAAGATGCCAACTATTTGTTGAAATGATGAAGCAACTCAAATTTAGGCCCACGATGAAGGCTCTTGGGCTAAGAGTTTTGAATGACTCAAGTGAAAATTCCACTGTAAAGAACATGATGAGTGAATACAAGAGCATGGGCTCTACCTCACGCACGAAGGATAGTTGTGCCACACGACATGTGATGAAAAAACTGTTAAGCAATCAAACAAGGAACAAGGTGAACCATACAAAGAAAATCAAGTCTTTGAAAATAAGTAAATCATCTCTAATGAGAGCCAAAGGAAGGCATGAAAGAGTGGAGGATCCAAATAGCAATGAGTTATGGGAATTCTTAGGTAGAGTGCCATGAAAAGACAAAAGAATTTATCAAGGCTTGAGATGTTTAATAGTGAATTATTGGAAGGATAACACAAGGACCTCTCCTAATAAAAGAGATGTAAGAAGGAGAATTGGTAGTAAAATCTATGAGCCACAATCCAAATTATTATTTGGATACCACTCAAACTCATTTTTTTTCTGATTTTGTATAAAAGTTTCTTGAAATTAAAATACATCAAAGGTATTTTGAAATGCTAAATCATTTTTATGTCAAAATAAATCACACACGCACTACTTGTTGTTGTATAGTTCATATTTATTTTTCTAATCATTATGATGTTTATCGACGGATATGTGTAGATATGCATACTGCCAATGTTTTGCAAGAATGTAACATAAGGCCTCAACCTAAATCCTCAAGGGAATTCTTATCTTCCATTTTATGTGAAAGAGAGGATGGTCAAATTTCTTACCACAAGTCATGTTTGGATGACACATGCAATCATTGTGGCTGCATGCAACATTTTCCAATTTTCCAACACATGGCTAGTACACACATAATTAGAGACAAAATTGTGGAATTTGATAAATACAAGATAGTGGCCTATAATCTAAAAGATGGCAAAGAAGCAAATAAGTGTGAATTGGTCAGTGATAAGATTCTAGTGTATCAGTTCATGGGAATTTTTTGTGATCAAGTGGTCTATGAGTATGCAAGGCATACGCACAAAGCTCAATGGTTGGACTCACAGTTCAAGTTATGCAAGGACATGTTTCCACTTCATAGCATCATTTCAGTTGTCAACTTAATGGAGAACTACACACTAAAGCCACAAAACAAGGTGCAATCATAGTATTACAACTCCATGCAGGTTCCTATATTTGTGCATATAGCATTCATTCATGCAAATGATAGTATAGAAGAAAATAGGAAAGTATTGAAGGAGTATCACTTTTACATCAGTGATGATCACACACATTCTATAGAGTTTGTGCAAGGTTGCTTTCATATGTTCTATGTTGATCTGGCTAGCAGGGGCGTATCATTTAGTTAGCATATCATATGATCAGATAATTATAAATCACAATTTAAGAATGCAAGAATGTTTTATTGGTTGAGCAGGATGCATAGGATCAGTGGTTTTCAGCATATGTGGAACTTCTCAGAGGTCGGGCATGGAAAGGGGGAGCATGATGGATTAGGTACATGTATCAAAATATCCCTAACTCAAGAAGAGTTAAAATACAATGACAGTGTAAAGTTGATAGATGCAATATCAGTTGTCCAATGGTGCAATCGTGCAATGGCTCTTGGTAGTGAAGGTAATTATTTAGTTCATACATTTTTTAATTTAGTAGATGATAGTAACATTGAAAAATATGAGGATTGTTGTACACTAATAGGATTGAGCGAGCTACTCTCTTTTAGAAGCTCCAATGAAGTTACATGGACTATCCATATGCAGAAGATGGCATGCTTTTTTTTTGCATGTACACTTCAAAAATAGAATGATTGCAAGTCAATAGAGTGGGATGACGAATGGTCTGTAAGAATTTTAACCCCACTTGACACTTATTAGCTCTTGAAGGCTCTACAAATCATGGAGATGCAATCATCCGTTGAATTCAATCATGTATCAAACCTACTAGAACTAGGTAATATATCTTACTTACTAGTTTTATTGTGATGTTTAGTAAATAAATCTAACAAGATGAACATATCAATGTAGGGCACATTTCTGTGGTGATTGCAGATGAAGACAATGAAGAGGGTACAAATTATTAACTATGTTGATGTATTGAGGCCAAAAAGAAATTGGAGGCCCCAGTTATAGATGGAGAAAACATAGAATATCCTACAGGTTCGGTGGTTGTTCCTAGAGCATGGCTTAGAAGGTACCTAGTTAAGAATGTTGCAGTTTGGTTGTTTGAGGACTTCAACATGCATCAAGATATTCTTCTCTACTCGAACCTTGTCATCACCACTAACGTTCATTTGATCAAATATAAGGGTAGACCTATGAACAAGAACTTGTGGAAAGTGCATGATTATGACCACGAGGCAATACTTGACACAATAAAGAGTAGAGAAGACCCGAATGGTTCCCTGGATTGATTTGTAAGTATGCACATTGAATTTTTAAATTCATGTTATTGATCATTGCTTTCCTTCAAGCATTTAAGTTTGATTGTACAAGGGTTTGCAAAATTGCATTATTGTAGATATGCAAAATGATGGTTATATGTTGCTCTCTATTGGCCACCTTTAAGTTCATATTCTCTATTGGTGTTTTATGTCATATGCATTTATGACTGTCATTGATCCATTTATGATTGTAGGTAATACTTAATGTTTTCAAAGTTTAAGAAAAGAACAACATCAATTGTTGGTGCAAGTGTTTAGTGGTATGAGAAACATCGGTTGTTGGTGCATTTTCTGGTTCTCAATCTTCTCTTTCTTTTCCATCTCATAGATTTATTAGATTCTTATATGCTACATGTTTTATGTTAATTATGTCAATGATATATTTGACATTTATATGTACGATCATCGAGAGATGAGAAAGTAGTGAAATATGGGCCACATCACCATTGTTAGACCTAAACAATCAATCTAATTAGAGCATGCATGAAGGTGATAATAGATTTCATCAGGTGTATGTATGACAGTATTTAATTATTTCTCTTTTAATGATTTTTATGTGAGTCCATGTCTAAGATTGATAGGATTTTGTAGGCTTTTTGTGGACCAAGTTCTAGTGAGAATCCACAACCATAGAGAGGCTACTACCCATGTGTTTCCAAGGGAGCAGGGGATGTACATGTTTTGAATCATTTTGGAATGCAAATAACTGGGCCACCTAAGGTGGATTGGAGAAAAGAAACTAGGCAACAACTCCTTTTGTTTCTTCTTGTACAATATATTTCTTGATCTGGGATACAAATGGGAGGATTATTTCCTACATGTATTGCTACAAGTATTGACAAATGGGAAGATTTTCAAGATGTTCTTCCATCACTATTGTAATATTTGTTATTGACTTGGTGTACTTTTTGATATACAAAAATTATGAGAAATTAATAAATGTAAATGTGTATTTCCTTAATATATGCTTCAATTAAATGTGTATATTAAATTTAAAATTAGTTGTAATGCTTCATGGTTTACATTTAAATTTTTCTTCAAGGAAAAGCATGTGGATTTATGACAAAATCTAAAACAACATCTTATATTGTACAAAGGCATATTTTATTACCCCTACCTTGTAAATCCTACCAAATTGGCAAGCTAGTGAGCTCACTGGCTTGCCAAATCGATAGGGTTGACAAGGTAGGGGCAGTGTAGGCCTCATAGAAAAGGGGTCTCACAATGATGCACTACCAAGCTCACTAGCTTGCCAATTTAGCGCAGTTGACAAGGTAGGGGCAATGTATGCCTCATAGAAATGGGGTCTCATGGTGATTTGTTTATGGATTTAATAGATGATTAGACAGATATGTGACTACATCATCATGAGACCCCATTTATATAAGGCATACGCTACCCCTACCTTTTCAACCCTACCGAATTGGCAAGCTAGTGAGCTCACTAGCTTGCCAATTCAGTAGGGTTGACAAGCTAGGGGCACCTATGCCTCATATAAATGGGGTATCATGGTTATTTTTTGATATGGATTTAATATATGATGCTCTTAATTCATTGCAATGTTTTGTGATGCTCTTCTCATTTTTTTCATGTGAATGGTTGAAGTTCTATTAAGATTATTAAAGAATATCATCATAGTCAAAGGACACTATAAGACACTTGTCTTATAACTCCTATATTCCCTCCAAAATAATAATAAGGAAAGACTCCTTCTCAGACCTTTTTCCTTATGGTATTTTTGAGCATTGTGAGAAGTGGCTTCTTCACCCACCTTTCACTTCACCTTGTCAATGTAGGAGGAACATATTCCTAGTTTATCTCCCTCATCCCAACTGATGCAGATCAAGGAGGAGTTTTCCAAATAAATCACAATACAATTAGTATTGAACAACTTTTTCACTTGGAAGACCTTAACTTGGTGTTTTCACTCAATTTTCTCAATTTTGCTTATGGCACATCAAACAATGAAATTTGGGCATATACTTTAGAGAAGGCCTCAAACCCATAAAATAAATACTATTTAGGATACCCTTTTTTCTCTTATTGAACATACCAAATTTATTCATAGGCTTGTTTCAGAACATTCTCTCCTAAAATGGACTACTATGCTGCCCCTTAAGCCTAATTAGGCCTGTTTTACAAAGCAAGTGTGTGATATTCTTTCCCCAGATCACCAATCTTCATTCCCAAACCTTGTACAAATCACATGGGGTTTGAAACAACATATTTTCTCACTTGAAGCACCCACCAGCTCATGTAACAACAAAACCTTACCTCTACCTATCAAAACTAGCCTAATACATTGAAATATTAGGCCAGGGATTGCACAAATAGGGCCCTAACTCCATCCCCTATATCTAAAATTCTACTAAACATGAAAAACACCCTATCTAGTGCCATTCCATTGATTTGTAGCAATTTCCACGGATGGAATGGTTCAATATGCCATTTTTTCTCTCAAACCCTCTTGACTTAGGGTTTTCATACCACTTCCAGCAAATTACTTATAAAAACCTTCAAAATTTAAGAAAATAGATCAAACCAATGCCAAAAAAATCTAGTTCATGCCTCCATCAGATTCGATTCACCTTATGTAATTTAAAGATTTTACAGAACCGTACCAATGCCTATAGCAACAGATTTACACAAAAAATTGTAGAAAATAGAGCTATTATTATTCCTTTCCCTTCAAAATCAACTTCAAAACCTTGCCTCAAAGTTTGTTAGACCTATTTAAACTCATGCCACAAAAAACTAATGGTTCCAACCAACCTTTGAACTACATGACCGTTCAACTTCCAAATATGACAAAATTGCAAAGTTGAAAGCAACTTTTAACAAGATTTGCAAAACTTAACAAAACTTGATAACTCTTTCTAATACTGACCCCACATGACTTATTACATGTCACAAGACCAATTCTCTAATCGTTGATCTTGTTCCACATCCATGTACAGTTCCTTAGCCTAAAAAAGGAATCTCATCACCTCCATTTTTTTCACACACAAGAGATATCATACTTACATGTTGCTTAAATGATGTAGAGTAGGGAGGAAAACCTTCCAACAATCACAATTTGATCAAACTCAATCAATATTTTTTCGCTCAAATCCCCAACTCAACAATTTTTCACAATTCCTTCACAAACTCCTTGTAGCATTGCAAATAGAGGTTTTTGTCCATATCTTTCAAAATACAATGAAGACCCACAAACCAAACATCATTCAAGATACCCATTATGGCATTCTTCAACATATCTCAATTATGCATATGCTTGTTTGAGACCATCACCTCTTAAAATTGATTGGTACGCTACCCCTTGAGCCAATTAGGAAAATTTTCCAAAGAAACTTTAAGGGATCCTTCACTCAGAATTCCAAAATTTTTTCCAACACTTTCAATAGGGTTCAAAACCTTAGAATCAACTATTTTCATCAAGGGAAGCAATCACAAATTTACCAAAGCATCAAACCCTTATTCTAGGTTATTTCAAGCTTGTACAATAAGGGCTAATTGAAACTATGTTCTCCAGACCCTATTTCAGCCTATCAACACTTCAGAAACATCAAACTAAGCCTAACCAAGCTTATTCCATCAACTACCAACCTTTAACATTTTCTTTTCACCAAACTTCAACTTTTACCCGCCATTTTCAAGCCAGAATACATGAAAATACACCTAGGGCAGCAATCAAAATCCACCAAAACACATTACCTACTCTTAAAACCTATGATAACATCTAAAACTACCCTAGTGCACCCATTCCACAAATTTAAAATCAAATTTATTGGTGGAATGGGAATTTAAATCATTTAAGTGCCTTCAAACCCTCAAAACAAGGTTCTTAACCCATTCTCATAAAAAACATAACAAAATCCTTAAAATTAAATGAAAACACACCAAATCGTAACCAAAGGGAAGCTACTTCATATTTCCATTTAATAAAATGTAATTTCAATAGTTAAAAAAAACTGTATAGAGTCGTACAGTCACTTGGAAAAACTAATTTACCAAAAAATTACAAGGAAAACAGTGATTTCTTATTGATGCAACTTCAAAAACATCATTCCCACCCCTACCTCGAGGTTTACAAGCCTTATTAAAATTTTCTCACCTCAACCAATGGTTGCAACTTCCCTTTGAAAACTAAATGACCTTTGGGCTTCCTATTCAGCATTTTTACACTTTTGAACATGACCACAATTTGACAATATTGTAAAATATGACAATATGAACTCAAACCGGCCCCTAGATGACTTAAGCATTAGAAATGGTCTATTATAACCTTATTTGAAGAAAAAGTAAGACTGAAACACCTCACAACCTATTACATTACCTTATTAAAAAAAAATGGACTTGGTGCCCCTACACTATAAAACTGATATCAATTATCCAAAAGTGTGCCTTTATCCTTGCATCATCATTATCATAGCATTAGAATTATCATTATCATTGCATTATCTTAGCATAACATAGAAATATCCATAGAATTGTAGTTGTAGCTACTTCATTGTAGGATCATATCCTCATCTCCATCTTAGCATCATCAATAGCTTCATCAATCTCATATCCATAGCTTGCATTGTAGAAACAATTCACACTGCATATCAAGCTTGGCAAGCTAGTGAGCTCACTAGCTTGCCAATTCGGTAGCATTGACAAGGTAGGGGCTGCGTATGCCTCATAGAAATTGGGTCTCACAATGATGTACATCACCTTGAGTCCCCATTTCTATGAGGCATACGCTGCCCCTACCTTGTCAACCCTACTGAATTGGAAAGCTAGTGAGCTCACTAGCTTTCCAATTCGGTAGGGTTGACAAGGTAGGGGCAACATATGCCTCATAGAAATGGGGATTCATAGTGATCACTATCTTTCCAATTTGGTAGGGTTGAAAAGGTATGGGCAGCGTATGCCTCATAGAAATTGTGTCTCACAGTGACATACATCACCGTGAGTCCCCATTTCTATGAGCCATATGTTGCCCCTACTTTTCAAGCCTACTGAATTGTCAAGCTAGTGAGCTTGGCAAGCTATTGAGCTCACTAGCTTTCCAATTTGGTAGGGTTGAAAAGGGAGGGGTAGTGTATGCCTCATAGAAATGGGCTCACTATGATGTACATCATAGTGAGCCCATTTCTATGAGGCATACACTACCCCTCCCTTTTCACCTACTCCAACAAGCCAAAGTTTAGTGGGATAACACCTTTACTCATCTCAAATAAATCTTTAAATCTATCCTTCTAGTCGATTGAGATAACAAATATATCTTGAAGATAAGACATAGTTTTGAAAGGATGGATGATGTGGTGCAAGGCACCATAGGCCTCCATGATCCATGAAAGAGTCTCATGTTGTGTTTTTTGTGTTTGAGTCATGTTTTTTATTGAATAAGGTCTATTTATACCATGTTTAATGTCTTTGTGATGTTTTTGAGTCAGTTGTAGTCGAATTGTAAAAGTTTCTATGCAATTTTGCAATTTTTGCATTTGGAGGAGGTTGAATGGTTAGGGGTTAAAAATGTAGTTGTAGTAAATTGATTTTTCTTGGAAAATCTTTAATGCACCATGTAATGGTCAAACCAAGGATGTGGAGGAAATTTTGTAAGTTGAACATCAATAAAGTTTTGGTTTTCTACATTTTCCTATTTTAATTTGTTTCTACAAGAGGTTGTATAGCCTTGTACAGCCTACAAGTGGTCTCAAATTGATTGGAGTTGATGTGGAATTGAATCTACTTTCCAAAAAACTTGGTTTCATTTAGTTTTGAGCATTTTAAAAGCAATTTACTCTATACCACTTTGAAACCCTAGGTTTTGGTGGTTTGGGAGAATAAAATAGAGTTTTGAGCCATTCTACCAGTGAAATAGCCTGAGAATTGGTGGAGTGGAATTAATTAGGATCTTTTTTGATTTTGTGAAGTTTGTAGGAGCAGGGGTGAGGGGAGGAGGTTTGATGAAGACTAGGTAGTGCCCTAGGTCGAAAATCATCTTGTTTAGGCATAAAAGGTTGCATAGGAGTAGGGTTTTATAGAAAACGTGTTTGGAAACCATTTTAGTTGATATAATTTGCATGTGTAGACCCCATATCAAATCTTGGGCACTCTGGAATGAAGAATTGAGGATTGGAGTTGGTAGAACCAATATTTGACCTATCAAACAAGCCTAATTAGGCCTATGGTGAAGCGTAGCAACAAAAAATTGAGGGATGTGTTGCAAAGTAACCACCCCTATAATTTTTATATGTTTTGAAGTGTCCAAAAGGGTAATTATAATAGTCCTCTTTCTCAACCAAACATGCAGAATCACTCCGAGCTACATTCAACTAACAGAATCCCTTGAGAGTCCAAAGTGCAAAATGACTGCAACCTTCAGCATGCTCGTATTTGAACATCATGATGATTAGAAACTTCTTGTTTGAGCCTATGTGATTGAATTTTTCCTCTCTATAATAACCTCTCTCAGTTTTTTCTATCTCAGAGGCCTTTTATCGTGGTGGTGAATTTTTGCTTGGGGAAACAGTTGTCAAATGCAAGTAGTTGAAAGTTGCAAAGTGGTACAACTTTCATTTTGCAACTCATGTGACCAAATGGATTGTTTCAACATGTTTGTATGGGTAATTTTACACTAGGCATGGTCATATTATGCACTCAAACACTTGGAATCGCTTTGAGATACATTCAACTTGCAAAATCCCTTAAGAGTCCAAAGTGCAAAATGGCTGCAAACTTCAACATGGTTGTATTGGAACACCGTGATGCTTAGACACTTCTCATCTAAGCCTATGGGACTTCATTTGGCCCCTCTAAAATAACCTTGATTTTTCTATCTCGAAGGCTTTTTCCCGTGGGTGTGGATTTTTGCTTGTGGAAAAAGTTGTCAAATGCAAGTAGTTGAAAGTTACAAAGTGGTGCAACTTTCGTTATGTAGATCGTGTAACCAAACGGAATATTTTGACACATCTTTATGGGTAACTTTATGCTATACATGGTCCTTTTACACACCCAAACATGTTGAATCACTCTGAGGTACATTCAACCGACATAATCTTTTAAGAGTCCAAAGTGTAAAATGGCTGCAAACTTCAACATGCTCGTATCCAGACACCATGATGCTTATATAATTATCATCTGAGCCTATGGGATTAAATTGGGCCCCTATAGAATAACCTCTCTCAATTTTTTCTATCTCAGAAGACTTTATCCATGGTGGTGAATTTATGCTTGGGAAAAAAGTTGTCAAAAGCAAGTAGTTGAAAGTTGCAAAGTGGTGCAACTTTCATTTTGCAACACGTGTGACCAAATGGATTGTTCTAACACATCCAGGTGGATAAATTTATGCTAGGCATGGTCCTCTTTCACACCCAAGCATGTGGAATCACTTCGAGCTACATTCAACTGACAACATCCCTTAAGAGTCCAAAGTGAAAAATGGATGCAAACTTCATCATGTTGTTACTCAGACACTGTGACACTTAGAAACTTCTTATCTAAGCCAATGGGATTATGTTGGGCCTTTCTATAATAACCTCTCTCAGTATTTTCTATCTCGGAGGCCTTTCCTCATGGTGGAAAATTTTCACTTGGGGAAAAAATTGTCGAATGCAAGTAGTTGAAAGTTGCAAAGTGGTGCAACTTTCATTTTGCAACTCGTGTGATCAAGCAGACTATTTTGAAATGTCTGAGTGGGTATTTTTACACTAGTCATGATCCTCTTTCACACCCAAACACGTGGAATCGCTTCAAACTACATTTAATCGACAGAATCCCTTAAGAGTTCAAAGTGTAAAATGGCTGCAAACTTTAGCACGGTGTTATTCAGACACCATGATGCTTATAAAATTCTCATCTGAGCCTATGGGATCATTTTGGGCCCCTCTATAGTAATGTCTCTTAGATTTTTCTATCTCAGAGGCCTTTTCCCATGGTGGTGAATTTTTGCTTGGGGAAAAAGTTATCAAATGCAAGTTGTTGAAATTTGCAAAGTGGTACAACTTTCATTCTGAAACTCATGTGACCAAATGAACTATTTTGATGCATCCAAGTGGGTAAATTTACACTAGGAATGGTCCTATTTTAAACCCAAACACACGGAATCACTCTGATCTACATTCAATCGAAAGAATCCCTTAAGAGTCCAAAGTCCAAAATGGCTGCAAACTTTAGCAGTTTGTTACTCAGACACCATGATGCTTATAAACTTCTCATCTAAGCCTTTGGGATCACATTGGACCCCTCTACAATAACCTCTCTCAGTTTTCACTATCTCAAAGGATTTTTCTCGTGGTGGTAAATTTTCGCTTAGGGAAAAAGTTGTCAAATACAAGTAGTTGAAAGTTACAAAGTGGTGCAACTTTCGTTCTGCAACTTATGTGACCAAAAAAACTATTTTGACATGTCTAGATGGGTATTTTTACACTATTCATGGTCCTTTTTCACACTCAAACATGCGAAATCACTTTGAGCTACATTCAACAAAAAAAATCCCTTAAGAGTCCAAAGTGCAAAATGGCTGCAAACTTTAGCATGGTGTTACTTGAACATCGTGATTATTAGAAAATTCTTGTATAAGCCTATGGGATTACATTGGGCCCCTCTACAATAATCTCTTTTATTTTTTGCTATCTGTAAGGACTTTTTCCCGTGGTGGCAAATTTTTGCTTGGGGAAAAAGTTGTCAAATGCAAATAGTTGAAATTTGCAAAGTGGTGCAACTTTTGTTCTGCAACTCGTGTGACTAAAAAAATTATTTTGACACATCTGAGTGGGTATTTTTATGCTAGGAATTATCTTCTTTTGCACCCAAACATGTGGAATCACTCTGAGCTACATTCATCTAGCAGAATCCCTTAAGAGTCTAAAATGCAAAATGGCTGCAAACTTGAATATGTTGTTACTCAGACACTGTGATGCTTAGAAACTTCTCATATGATCCTATGGGATCACATTGGGCCCCTCTATAATAACCTATCTCATTTTTTTCTATCTCGGAGGCCTTTTCCCGTGGTGGGAAATTTTTTCTTGGGAAAAAAGTTATCGAATGCAAGTAGTTGAAAGTTGCAAAGTGGTGCAACTTTTATTGTGCAATTCGTGTGACCAAATGAATTGTTATGATGCATTTGGGTGGGTAAATATATTCTAGGAATGGTACTCTTTCACATCCAAACATGTTGAATCGCTCTGAGCTACATTCAACAGGTTGAATCCCTTAAGAGTCTAAACTATAGTTGTTGTCACTGAATAGTGAACCCTTGCTAAAATGCAAAACTCAACCTACTAGTGAAACATTGGATCTGAATATTCAATATCCATGACATATGGTTTGATTTCCTATAGTGATTTTCACATGTAGAAAAACCATGAGACAATAGCTTGTTGCTTACTATTAAGCTGATTTTCGCGTGAAGAAAAACCATGAGACCATAGAAAAGGTAGTGAACTGTTTGAAAAAATGCCTTGAAGAAATGTGGTCTCATGGTGATGGAATGGCATCATGAATTCCAAGACAAGAAAATTGTTATGGATTGTCATGGAATTCCATCACCATGAGACCACATTTCTTTGAGGCTCTTTTAACTAGCTCACTGCCTTGTCTCTGTTGATGCTTACTATTATGCTTTGATAGATTTTTTCCAAGCATCCATAGCTTGTTTGAAATCACATAATTTAGGATTTTAGCCATAGCAGAAAGGCAGTGAACTATTTGATAAAATGCTTTGTTAGACACGTATGAAAAATGTGGTAGCATAGACAAGGTAGTGAACTTTTGAAAAAAAACCTCAAAGAAATGTGGTCTCTATTGAAATGCACAAGACAACTGAGAGGGGGGGTGAATAAGTTGTATCAAATTACTTTACTTCTAATCTTAATCAATTTCAATTTAACTTCAATTTATTATTAAGTGTAAAAATTAAATGTAGATAACAAAAAGAAAACACTAGAGACACCAGATTTATGTGGAAAACCAAATGAGGGAAAAACCATGTTGAGGATTAGATCACAATATAGTAATAATGAAATACTGGATACAAAGACTTACTGCCAAAGGGCTCACTTCCCAAATACAAAGGCTCACTACCTACAAAGGGACTTACTATCAAGAACGAGGCTCACTACCTACAAAAAAAGAAAAGATGAATAAAGATCCACCACAAAGGTTCCACACACTCACAACTTGATCAAAAAATTGTAGACACCATCAGATAACTACTTTCAGGAATCTATAAAATCCAAGTACTACTTCTCTTGCACACTCTCCTTTTCACACTTGTTCACACACTTCACTTGCTTGCTTGATTGACGTACAATTCGAATGATATTGATTTGATTTTATACCATCTTCAACCCTAGAAACATTTTCCAAGGTCGGCTATACATCCTTTAATTTTCAAATTCAAATCAGGTCAAATACTCAACATTACCATGGTGGTTAAGAATGAGAGAGGACTGATTATATATTTAATTAGGACCCAAACAAAATCTTGGATCAATCGCATTCTTCCTTAATTCGATGCAAAACATTTATGTAATGTGTAGACACTAGGTTGGCCAAACCTAATGAAAACACCAATGATCTTTAAATTACGTGCATCTCTAACAAGATGATCACATGTGGATAAATCAACATGCTTCACCAAAAATTTTACCATCTCTAATAAACCTTTAGGTACATCCCCAACAATTGCAACATTCTTCATTCACGGAATGTTCTTCAACAGTCCAACTAGACCAACCAACAACACATAGGAGCTATGGACCAAGTCTTCCAAAGCACCAAATAAAAAACACCTTTGTCAAAACACAGAAATCATCAATATGAATAATTTCCCAAATCTACAAGATCTGAAACCAAATGGCAGAAGACTGTAGAGCCAAAAAATTTATCCCAGTCCACAAATAAATAGTTTTGTCAAACTAGTTCACACACTAGTGAACACATCTTTCATTCTTCATCAATCTAGAAGCTAAAACTTGGAATATGTTATCCATTGAAGCTCATGAACACAACTACAGATCCACACATGCATAGGATCAACACAGAAGAAATGCAGAGCACAATACCAGAGCACACTTAGCGAACCACCAAAAACATGCATTTAGGGAAAGAGGATTCCCCAATAGGATCCTAGGGTTTAGAATAGGTGTTATGTGTGTTGAGTGTGTCTAGATGCTGGAAATGGAAAATAAAAACTAACTATTAATGTAAAACCTAGAAAATGCAGCTACATTTGAAAACACATAATGATATGCACACATGTACAAGATGACCTAGGAATGTAAATTAAACTAAAACAGAGAACTATAAATGGAAGCTATGCACCTGGGAGTGAGTTAAAGACTGGATTAGAGTTTGGAAATGTTGTTTATGTCAACTAGGACACTTGTGCCAATCTGGGTGACATAGTCCTAGATCTGGTAAAACTGCCCAGAAACCCGTTTTTGCCAAATGGGTATCTAGATCTACCAAAATATTTGAAAAGAAGGTTCAATGGGACTAGGTATCCATTGTTAGTGACTTAGTCCACTTCTGAATTTCTAAAGATCAGAAAGTGGAAATGGAAGCCCTTGGTCTTCTCTTTCTATTCTCCCAAGTATCTGATTCTAAGACTTTGATTCTCAACCTGTAAGAGAATTTTAATGAATGTTTTTCCCTAGCCAACAAGGAGGTTTCTTCAAAAATCTTTCAATCCATTATCCAATGATTTCCAAGCCTTCAATGCACCTAAATCTGCAAACACACAATGAAAGAAAGAGAGAAGTTGATTATTAGGGTATAGGGGTTTCCCTTGGTCAAACCCCTTTTGAGTAATCAAACCAAGAAGATGAAATAAAGTAATGAAGAATGAAAACAAGGAGTGATGGAATTTAGCTTTCCATGATGATTGATCTTGATTTGTAGCAATGGAGGATTCATCCCTTGAATGCTTCTTGAGAGATGTCTTGATGACTTAGAATACTCAAACCCTAGCTTGCTTGAGAAGAATAGTGGATGAGAGATGAGTGAATGATGAGTTAGAATTAGGAGAGATGAAAATAAGGGGAAAAAACCTTATTTATACTTTTGATGCCCTAATTTCCCCAAAAATAACACAACATAGGCTGACCTTAAGGTTTAGGAGACAAAATCCCACAATAATTTTAATTTTAATTTGATTTTTATGCCACATAGGACTAAGTCACCCAAGGTGGCGACCTAGTCCACCTAGGAAATTTTGAGTGGTAAAAAATTAAAAGATGATTAATGATGTTTGTTGAGATTGTCTTTTGAAAAACACTAAAGTAAGGCATGTAAGTGCATTAAGGGCTCATTACGCCACTAGAAAGGGTTGATTTGGTGATGACAAGCCTAAGAAAGTGTGAGGGTCGGTTACAACACCTTATAACACTTTGAAAACAAGGCTTGGAAAGGGGTAAAAAGAGGTCCAAAATCCATAGGAAAGGCCCAAATGAGTGAAAAGTGTCAAGGCTACACTTTTTGGTGACACACTTGGAACACAGACTTCAACACTACCTTTCTTATTTCTTAAATTTTCTCAAAATCACATGGAAAAAACACAACTACAACTTCATAAATATAGCTCGATGTACTCTAAGAACTTCTATAATATCTCAACTATACAAGTACCATCTGTAATCAGCTTGAACTGTGTTGAAATCAATGACAACATTAATGAAAACACCACCAAACACATCCATACTTTCAACAATCTCCCCCTTTCTGATTGATGGCAACACATGATGTGAAAAACCATAAAAGGCAGCATACACAATCTCCTCCTTCTTCTTCAGATTAGACAACCTGCACAAGCATACATTTTTCACAAAATTTCTCTCCCCCTTTGACATCAATGGGAAAGGGAATTTTCATGAAGGGTATGTGCAAGATCATCATGGAAAAAACAGGCCCTTAAGTGGCAAAATAATCAGAAAAACAGAGTTAGGAAACTTGACATAAAAATTGAAAAATTTATCTATATTATTTCAAAAATATGTAAGAATAGAATTTTTAGAAAATTGAATGTAGTTTCTAAATTACTAGGTTTATTTACAAAAGAATAAAATCTGGTGAAAATTTGAAATTTCAATACAGTAGTACTTAAATATCAAGGAAAAAATAAAAAGTAGGTGTCTATCTGACCACCCTAACCACATTAAAATGATATATTTTTTGATAATATTTTATATATAAGTAGAGGACTCATGTCCCAATGTGATACATTTTTTTTTGTAATTTTTTTCCAAGTAAATAATTAATTATAAAAAATTTATGATAAATTTTTAAAAATATAAATACTTGTATATCTGACCACCTTAATTTGGTCAAAACTTCATGAAATTCAATTTTTTAGTTTTTAATCTTATACTATGTGAAGCATAGAATGTTACACATGTTTTGGATTCAAAACATATGATACTGTTTGAAATCTATAGATGTTTTTCAATCAGCCTAAAAATTAGGATTTTAGTCGTAATTCAATAGAAAATGAATAATAATTATTTATTAAATTCAAAGTAAAGCATAATTTATATTGGTGGAAAGCTAAGAATCTCCTTTAAAAACCCTTTTCGTTTCATCAATTTTGGGTTAAAAAAAAGTCATTAGCCACATACCCATCATATTGCCACTTTTTGGCCCATCATGATCCTACACATACCCTGAAAACTCTTGCCATATAAAGCTTTGTTCACTCCCCCTTAGGAATGCATCCGCATCACATACTACAACAATGCACTTCCCTACTCCCGTAGACCTCAATCATCAGTCCAGATCAAAATAATTTGTGAATCCACTGGACCGATGCACCTCCATGTGCACTTAGTTCAAGGAAGGAGGGGTAGTAACCCATAAATTCTCCCTGAGATACTCAAAAGTATCCTTCAGAAGGGCCTTAGTGAATAAGTGAGAAATTTGTTCTTCTGTAGGTACATATTCAAGTCTAATTTCATTCTTCAACACCTTCTCCCTTAAGAAGTGATACCTAATAGATATGTGCTTTGTCCTAGAATGAATCACTGGATTCTTTGGAATGTTTATAGCACTTGTATTGTCATAAAATATAGAGATAAGTTCATCACACAACACACGTATATCCTCTTCACAGTTGTAACATGTGCTTCCTTAGGTTCTGCTTGAAAACTTGCAACTAAACATATTGCATGCATGATATCTGGTCTAGTAGCAGTAAGATACATCAGTCCATGAATAATGAATTTGTACATGCTTTAATCAACTTTAGCAGATTCATCATCCTTACTTAGTTTGCATCTGGTTACCATAGGGGTACAAACCAATTTGGAGTCATCCATTCCAAAATTATTTAACAATTCCTTAACATACTTAGATTGTGAAATGAATATCCCTTTGTCAATTTGATTTACTTGAAGTCCAAGGAAGAAATTTAACTCACCAATCATAGACATTTCAAATTATTTTTGCATCACTTCTGTAAATTTCTTACACATTCCTTCATTTCCACCAAAGATGATTTCATCAACATATACCACAACTATCAATATATTTTTTCTCAACTTTGAAGTAAAGATTGTTGTATGCAGACCCTTTGTTGAATCCTTTCTATGTCAAGTATTTGTCCAATCTTGCATACCAAGCTCTAGGAGCTTGTTTAAGTTGATATAGTGCCTTCTTTAACTTGCAAACCATGTCTAGTTTGTCTAACACCTGAAAACCTTCTAGTTGCTCCATATAAACTTCTTCTTCCAATTCTCCATTCAAAAATGCAAATTTGACATCCATCTGATACACTTTGAAGTCTTTATGAGCTGCAAATGCCAAGAATATTCGAATGGCCTCCATTGTTGCTATAGGTGCAAAATTTTCTTCAAAATATATTCCTTCAACCTATAAATATCTTTTTCATACAAGTCTTTCTTTATTCCTTACCACTTCACCATCTTCATTTAGCTTATTCTTAAATACCCATTTTGAACCAATTACATTTTTGTTTACAGGCCTAGGGACTAGTTCTCATTTCTCATTCTTCTCTATTTGTTGTAGTTCCTCTTTCATTGCTCTAAGCCAACTTTCATCATTACATGCTTCATTCACAGTCTTATGTTATATCTTAAAAAGTAAACACAAATTTACTTCAACCACTTTGCTTCTTGTCTTTACACCTTCACTTATGTATCCAATTATTTGTTCCTCTAGATGATTTCTCTATACATATTTAGGAGTCTTAGGTGCAAGTTCCAAAATCTCTTCTTCATCACTTTGCTCTTTTTCTTCCTTTTATTCTTCTTGCACTTTCTCATAGATAGGATCATCTAGTTCAACTTCATTTATTTCTACTAGTCTATGCATTGCTTCATCAAATCTTACATTAGCACTTTCAACTATTTTCTTCGACCTTTTATTAAAGCATTTGTATGACTTCTTATTATATGAATATCCAAGAAAAATTCCTTCATCACATCTAGCATCAAGCTTTCCAAGATTCTCATCATCTCTTTTAATATAACATCTGCTTCCAAACACTTTAAATTATTTAACACTAGGAGTCTTACCAATCCATAACTCATAAGCAGTCTTACTACTAATACCTCTAATCTGGAATGTAAATGACAATGTGAATTTCTTCTCTCCAATACACTTCAGGAACATTTTCTTCTTTCATCATGGTTCTGGAAGCCTCTTGAATAGTCTAGGTCTTCCTTTCCACAATTCCATTTTTTTGAGGGGTTCTAGGAGCATAATAGTGTTTATTTATGTCATGTTCTTCACATAATGCATTAAACTCACCAAAGTTAAATTCTCCACCTCTATCAAAACTTACACATTTTATTCTCAAGTTTGCCTCATTCTCTACTCTAGCCTTGAATACCTTGAATCTATCAAGAGCCCAAGCTTTCTCTATAAGAAAAGTACCCATGTCATCCTAGAGTAATCATCAATCAAGAGCATAAAATACTTGTCACCATTAAGGCTTTGTGTTCTTGTAGGTCCACAAAGGTCTGTATGAATTAATTCCAGCATTTTGGTAGATGATTGTTCCTTTCCTTTAAAATTGCTTCTTCTTTGTTTCCCTAACTGACAACTTCTGTAAATTGAATTTGAAGGCTTTGTGATTCTAGGCAGATCTTTGACAACTTCCCTAGAATTGATCCTTATCAAATTATCAAAATTCACATGTCCCATCCTCCAATGCCACAGCCAACTTTCATTAATCTGTGAAACAAAACACTGACCATCACCACTCTTAATTTGATAGATGTTTCCATGAGTTCTTCTTCTTGCTGCTACTATAGTTCTGGATCCTTTTCTAATCTCACAGGTGTTATCCTCAAACACAAGCTTAAATCCATTGCTACACATTTGTCCAACACTTAGGATATTATGCCTTAAATCCTTAACATAATAGACATCGCTAGTACTATGTTTCCCATCAAAACTAATTTTTCCTTTACCAACAATCCTAGCACCAAAATCATAACCAAAAAACTATTCCTCCATCATACTTTTCAAGTTTAGTGAGCTTACTCTTATCTCCAGTCATATGATTTGAACACCCACTATCAATTACCCAAAATTCTTCATCCTTTATAGCATGAAAATCAGTCACCAAAGTTCCTTCCATCTCATCCTTCTTGCTCTCTAGACTAGATTCCTTTGCACATCTTCCATGTTCAATAGATATAGCTTTATTTTCCAGAGCTAGAAATAAACATTCATCCTTATCTTCCTCAAAATCATAATCATCATAAAAAATTCTTGCATCTTCCTTGACATAATACAGTTTCTTGAACTTCACATCCTTCTTATCTTTGTAATTATTATTATTATCCTTGTTCTTCTTGTGTGTATCTCTATTAGGACATATTGATGCATAATGACCAATATTTCCACAACTAAAACACTTAAAGGGAAACATACCTTTGTATTTACCAGTACCTTTCTTTAATTTCCTTGTGAAGTTTGCTTCCAACTCTTCTGAATCATCATCCTCAAAGTCATCTCCTATCTTCATTTCTTTAAAGTTTGTTTAAGTTTTCTCCTTATCTCTTACAAATTTTCTCATCTTGAATGTAGTCAAGATACCAAATAGGTGCTCCTTTGTAAATGTCTTTGGATCATATGATTCTTCAATGGAAGACACTTTGTCACTGTAATTCTCTGGTAAATTCATCAAGATCTTCTCAATTATATCTTCATCTGACATGGTACCACCTTGATTCTTGATCTCATTTGCTACAAGTTCAACTCTCTGATAATAGCTCGCAATATCTTCTCCCTCTTCCATTCTCAAGTTTTCAAGTTTTCGCTTAGCTGTTAGCTTCCTTGATAGTTTTACTCTATCATTCCCTTCATAAATGTCTTTCAATTTTTCCCATACTTCATAAGCAATGCCTAAAGAGATAACTGTTGTCCTTCCGGTTTTAGATAGAGAACTGAAGATAACATACCTTTCCTTTTCATTCTCCTCATAAGCCACAATCTCATCTGTAGAGGAAGGACCAATGGATGATGCAACATAATTTTTCTCCACAACTTTCTAGATCTTGAAACCAAGAGAAACCAGATAATCTCTCATCTGTTCTTTCCAGTCACTCTAATCATCTCCATCAAAAATAGGGATCTACAACTTGTGTGCCATTTGATCTACCTCAAGCGGTTAAGCTTTTCACCGAGGAACCAACACTCTAATACCAATTTTTGAAATGCATAGTACAACTGAGAGCGGGGGAGTGAATCATTTCTATCAAATTACTTTACTTCTAACCTTAATCAAATCCAATTTAACTTAAATCTATTATTAAGTGTAAACATGAAATGCAAATAACAAAAATCAAACACCAGAGGCACCATATTTACTTGGAAAACCCAATGAGGGAAAAACCACAGTGAGGATTAGCTCACAATATAGTAATAATGCAATACCGGATACAAAGGCTCGCTGCCTACAAAGGGACTTACTATCCAAAATGAGGCTCACTACCTATAGAAAAATAAAAGATGAATAAAGATCCACCACAAAGGTTCCACACATTCGCAACTTGATCAAAAAATTGTAGACACCATCAACTCACTACTTTCATGAATCTAGCACATCAAAGTATTGCTGCTCTTGCACACTCTTCTTTTCACACTTGTTCAAACACTTCACTTGGTTACTTGATTTATGTACAATTCACATCTTGATTTGATTTTATACCATCTTCAACCCTAGAAACATTCTCCGAGGTCAGCTATACATCCTTTAATTTTCAAATTCAAATCAGGTCGGCTACTCAACATTCCCATGGTGGATAAGAATGAGAGAGGACCAATTATATATTTAATTAGGACCCAAACAACATCTTGTATCAATCACACACTTCCTTGATTTGATGCAAAATATTTATGAAACATGTAGACACCAAGTCGGCCAAACCTAATGAAAACACCAATGATCTTTGAAGTACGTGCATCTCCAACAAGATGATAACCTGTGGATCACTCAACACACTTCACCAAAAATTTTACCATCTCTAAGAAACCTTCAGGTACATCCACAATAATTGCAATAGTCTTCATTCATAGAATGTTCTTCAACAGTCCAATCGGACCAACCAGCAACACACGGGAGCTCTAGAGCAAGTCTTCCAGAGCACCAAATAACAAGTGAATTTGTCAAAACATAGAAACCATCAATATGAATCATTCCCTAGATCAACAATATTTGAAACCAAATGCCAGAAGACTATGGAGCCAAAAAATTTCTCCCAATCCATAAAAAAATAGTTTTGTCAAACCAGCTCACACATCGGTGAACACATCTTTCATTCTTCATCAATCTAGAAGCTAACACTTAGAATATGTTATCCATTGGAGCTCATGAACACAACTATAGATCCAAACATGCGTAGGATCAACATAGAATAAATGCATAGCATAATACTAGAGCACAATCAAAACACACACTTTAACACTGCTTTCATTATTTCTTAAATTTTCTCAAAAGCACTTGGAAAAAACAAAACTACAACTTCATAAATATAGCTCCATGTACTCTAAGAACTTCTATGGTATCTCAACTATACAAGTACCATCTGAAATCAGCTTGAACTATTTTGACATCAATGACAACATTAATGACAACACCACCAAACACATCCATACTTGCAATAGTCTCATGGTGTGATGGAATGACATGAAAAGTGAATTGTTGTGGATTGTCATGGAATTCCATCACCATGAGACCACATTTCTTTGAGGCATTTTTTCAACCAGTTCACTACCTTGTCTATGCAACTTCTTACTATTATGCTTTGATAGATTTTTTCGAAGCATCCATCACTTTTCTAAAAGCACTTGTTGGAGTCTCTTAGCCATAGTAGAAAGAGAGTGAACTGTTTGATAAAATGCTTTGGTAGAAATGTATGAAAAATGTGGTAGCATAGACAAGGTAGTAAACTGTTTGAAAAAATTCCTCAAACAAATGTGGTCTCATGGCAATGGAGTGCCATGAAAATCTAGTGAATTTTATTGTCATGGCATTACATCACCATGAGACCACATTTCTTTTGAGGCATTTTTCAAATAGTTCATTGCCTTGTCTATGCTATTGCTTACTATTAATCTTTGATAGATTTTTTCCAAGCATCCATAGCTTGTTCGAAAGCACTTGTTTTAGACTTTTAGCCATAGCAGCAAGGTATTGAATTGATTGATAAAATGCTTTGGTAGACATGTATGAAAAATGTCATAGCATAGATAAGGCAGCGAACTATTTGAAAAAAATGCCTAAAATAAATGTCGTCCCATGGAGAGGGAATTCCATGACAAGCACATTGAGACCACATTTCTTTGAGGCATTTTTTTGAACAGTTCACTTCTTTTTATATGCTATTGCTTATTATTATTCTTTGATAGATTTTTTCCAAGCATCCATAGCTTGTTTGGAAGCACCTATTTTAGGCTTTTAGCCATAGCAACAAGGCAGTGAACTGTTTGATAAAATTATTTGGTAAACATGTATGAAAAATGTAGTAGCATAGACAAGGCAATGAATTGTTTGAAAAAATATCTCAAAGAAACTTGGTCTCATGGTGATGGAATTCCATGACAATCCATAGAAATTTTCTTGTCTTGGCATTCCATCACCATGAGACCACATTTCTTTGAAGCATTTTTTCAAGCAGTTCATTGCCTTGACTATGCTATTTCTTGCTATTATGCTTTGCTAAATTTTCTCCAAGTATCCATATATAGCTTGTTCAAAAGCGCATGCTTTAGGGTTTTATCCATAGCAGCAAAGCAATGAATTGTTTGATATAATTCTTTGATAGACATGTGTGAAAAATGTGGTAGCATAGAAAAGGCAATGAACTCTTTGAAAAAATGCCTCAAAAAAATGAGGTCTCATGGTGATGGAATGCCATGACAATCAAAATCAATTTTATTGTCATGGCATTCCATCACCATGAGACCACATTTCTTTGAGGCATCTTTTCAAATAGTTCACTGCATTGTCTATGGCTTGTCATGACATTCCATCACCACATTTATTTGATGCATTTTTTCAAATAGTTCATTGTCGTTTCTATGCTATTGCTTATTATTATTCTTTTGATATATTTTTTCCAAGCATCCATAGCTTGTTCGAAAGCACTTGTTTTACAATTTTAGCCATAACAACAAGGCAGTGGACTGTTTGACAAGATTCTCTGGTAGACATGTATGAAAAATATGGTAACATAGATAAGGCAGTGAACTATTTGAAAAAATACCACAAAGAAATCTGGTCTCATAGAATGCCATGATAAGAAAATTCTATTCGCAGCTGCTCCTAGTTATTAATTATGCAATGTGAAGTAATTTCATAACTACTTAGGTTGACTTTGTAAAAACTATATTGTAATTGAAATTTTGTCATCTATTAACATCTAGTTATTAGTTATGCAATGTGAAGTAATGCTTCGACTTTGAAAGATGTGCAATGCAATGTAATTAATGATATGAATATAAACTACAAAAATCTATTTTTTACAATTCATTAGTTAAAATATTTATTTTATTTTCTCTCTATATCTCTATGTGCTATGGAAATACCTCTCAATTTCAAAAAAAATAGTTTTTATCTCTTGTTCTACAATTTTTACGTTTTTTTAAATATGATTTTTTCATGATTTTTTCAAAACTCTTATACTTTTGGTTTGCCGATTTTTTTCCCAAAAGATTTTTGATGCTATGCATTGGAAGCATGAAGCATACACATGAATACATGCAATATATGTGAAGTATACATGTGAATAAGTGAATCATACAGGTGAATACATGAGGCACAAGTAATTGAAGCATTGCAAAGGATACAAACTGCTAAGAATGGAGCTTATTTACACAATACGCTTTAGATGGGGCTTATTGAGAAATTGACAGTAATTAATTAAGCATTAGACGTAAAAAAAATCCATTCCTACAACATTCAAGCATACAATTTACACAATACGCATGATAACATCATTCAAGAATGGTAGTAGCAAAATAAATTTTTCTTTAATCAAAAAGTCGTAAGGCTATACAATGATATATATTGATAGAAGTATATACAATATATCCAAAAAATACATTCAGGCTTAGTACAAAGGATCCATATGGACATAAAATTTGACATATATATCGATACTACAAAACATATGTTCCAAAATGTCACATAGGCATCAACAAACAACCCTAATACATAGTCATTTCCCTCTAGGGGAAGGAAATAGATCTCGTGCTGCCTTCAAAATTCAATTGGATGGAGTGACTATTGGTTCTCTTCTCTTTCTAAATGTTTGCTAGCCCTCCTCTCTTCACTCTAGACCTTTAACTGATAGAATAAAAATTAATGATGTTAATACATAGAAATTGAATTGTGGAATGACATATAAAAAAATATAATCACTTACCGCATACATATAGTCATCATGCACATTTACAACATTACCACGTCCACGATCTAGAGTGACAACCACCTGTAGTGACCATCAAGATAGAAATTAAACTACATAAAAGTATCGTGAAATTTTTCTATAATAGACCATAAAAGAGCAAATATAATGTCAATTCGAATAATCTGTTACATACCTCTCTCAATGGATCAAAAATGGATATTTCTATAGTAACTCCATGGTCCATCATGCCACCAAAATCACCAAGGTTTTCTGATGTCAACAATTGCAATTGCAACAACATATCTAACAGTAATATAAAGAATTTCAGGTAGTCCTTTTATAACTATCATAAATGAAAGAGTAAATGGTTGGCCTTAGTTGAGACTAAAATATAGAGCGTATAGATCACAAAATGGTGAAAGTACTAAGTCCATTGGGATAGTCCAAACTCTTGAATATTACAAACTTCAGTGCTCATTGAGATTCAAATTGCATATGTTGATGAACTAATGTTAATGAGGGCATGTTGTCAACATAGTGATAATGCCGCAATGAAGTTCACATGAATGAAGTGAGGATTATTATATTACTATCATCTTTCAAAGGGATAATGGAACATACGATGGATTAGGACATGTCTAGGGTTTTGCTATAGCACATGAAGTTGGTTGTTGAGGTGTGCAATAGTAATGGAGAAGACAACTTTGGTCAATACTAAGTGGAAGGAAATTTATTTCTTCTAATGGTGTATAGGATAAAATTTGGATGGAGGTGTTATAGCATAGATGGGATAAAGAGACAATACCAACAAGGGATAATGGAACATATGGTGAAATAATAGAGGGTACAATGGGATGGGAGTCAAATGTGATAATGGAATATGGGATGGACTAGAATATATTAATGGGATGGGCTAGGATGGGATAACAAAATATAGCGTGAACTATTAGAGGTTAATGGGATGGGATTAGGAGGGAATAAAGGAACATAGGGTGAATTAGGGAAAGATAGTGGGACAAGACCAAGAGGGCATAATGAAACATAAGATGAAATAAGAGAGGGTAATGGGATGGGAATAGAAGGGGTTAATGGAACATAGGATTTACTATTATAGATTGATAGAGTGGGCTAGGATGGGATAAAAAATTATAGGGTGGACAATTAGAGGTTAATGGGATGTGATTAGTAGGGATAATGCAACATAGGGTGAATTAGGAGGTGTCTAGGGTTTGAGTATAGTACGTGAAGTGTGAACTTGACCTATGTGTAGCAATAATATTGAAGAGTTATCTAGGATGAAACATGGATAAAGATGGTATAACATAGAATGGATAAAGGAACATAGGGTGGAACATATAGGGTAAAATAATTATGGGTACAATAAGATGGGAGTAGAAGGGAATAATGACACATAGTATGAACTAGAAGATATTAGTGGGATGGCCTAAGAGGGGATCATGGAAAATAGGGTGAATTATTAAATGTTAATGGGATGGGATTTGGAAGAAATAAAGGAACAAAAAGTGAATTAGGAGAAGATAATGTGACACAATTAAGGAATACAAATTAAATTTTTGTGTTTCTCATCTATTTTTTAGATTTGTATAAGCAAAATTATGAAAACTAGCTAACATTATTTTACAACACCATTAATGAATAAAGGCTACCTAAGTGTAATTTGTTTGAGGAAATGAATTGCGAGGTGTGGAGGTCGAAGGTCCACTAGGAAACTGTTTGAAATCCAAAGAATGTTATGAGAGAAACATTCAACTATTCAAATGCAATAATAATATCTTTAATACTAGTTGTATACCTTTAGACTCATTATTGAGAATGAATAAGGGTCTGTAGGAATGGAGCACGTCTTATTATCACTTCGACCTTGAAATTTCATCATATCAAAATTCTACTAATCTAGTTATTCTTAAATTTCAAAATATAATTTAATAAACAACATTAAATGAACTTGCTAAATTTTACCTGAGTGTCAATGTCGAATGTATCCTTAAAAAAATCATTTGTGAAAGTCGACGCCTCTACAACTAATGTAGGTTGTATAGTTTCATCTTGATCACTCTGATAATCATACGTGAAAACAACAACACAATGGTGGGTTGGAGCTCGGGGCCTACACATCTCCTCCACATCAGGCTCTACTAGAGGCCTCACACATTGTAAAATGGTCTGGGTGAAAGAGCCAATTGTCTCCAACATGTCTGCCTCTACACTATCCTTAACAATGGAAGAAATGGTGACATTCTCCACCATGGGTTTGGCCAAGGGTCTCAGTGCCAACTATGGATTACGTAATGCAATAGTTCTATCATGTGTGGAGCCTCCACCTCTACCCTAAAAGTCTAAGATGTCAAAATAATTTGGCATATTATTAAGGAAAAACTCATAATAAAGTTTCCTCAAAAATTATTGTGGAACCTCATGGTTATTGCATGCAGGTTGGTCAAATACCATCCACCACCACTCCCAAAATTTATTGTTAATTAACTCATGGTGGCACCAATGGATGGGGAACCTCCTGCATGCATGAGACAAAGGTGTGTTGGTTTTTGGGTCTGTAAATAGGACACACAAGTTGGCTTTGCTAATTTATTTATTTTTCACATTTGCATATGACAAACCACTAGCATAAAATTGTCTCATCTCATGCCTCTTATTTGACCAAAAAAATATTTTCTCACTCATTTATCATACACGAGATACAATTTACTTTAATGATTCAGCAATCCCTCTCCTATAAGGGTGGGTTTTGGAATGCTCGGTTAATCTTCCAATTAATTGTTCAACATCTCTTTTATTGTTTTCAATTTAATTTAGAATATTTTCTTGTGTTCCTTGAGGATTCCTATGAATTGATGGAGTGGTTTTAGGTTGTTCTTGTATAGGAGGCTCTTCGTGAGGGGGTGATTGTGAATTCTCAATGTTTCGAGGTGGAGATTCATTCCCTAATAATTAGAACAAATTTTTATTATAAAAACCTATTTCAATATTCATTTTAAATCAAATTCAAAATAAATAGAATAAAAATACATACCTCTTCACAATCTTCAACCTCTCTGACGTGTTGGCATCATCCTCGTGAAAAATCACAAGCTAAGAGTGCAAAAATTGAAGAGATTTGGCGAGCACGAGTTGCCGAGCTCAAAACCTCCAAGCCAAGCTACGGGTTGAAATGAAAATGTAGGTTTGAAATGCATTTTTTGGTTTTTAACTTACTTTTACATTTGACGCAAGCTAAATTTGGCATGCGCCAAATGCTCAATTTTGACCTTTTTTTGCGAATTTTTCCAATTTGGCATCAAAATTGTGTCACGGATTGGTGCACTTACCCCCCATGAATGTTGGTGTGAAATGTAAGGAACCCCAATCATCTTCCAACAACTTAGTTACTTCCTCAGTTTGCTTCATGTTTTCTTCTTCCTTTTTGATTTCCACTTTGTTAGTTGCATACAATGTTTCCAAAGGATCTCATCCTTCTCTTTAAGCCATCAAATAACTTTTGGGTTTGGGATCAGCTTTTAGCATGTAGACTTTGTTGTTATAGACATACTTCATGACACAATTGAAAGTAGAAGGGACACCATTGAATCCACGGTCTCCCTAAAAGTAGGTTGTAAGAAAGATCATCAGGAATAACGTGGACTGTAGTTTGTAACATTAATTCCCCAACTCTGATAGGAAATGTGATGACTCTAAGTGGTTGTTTTCCTATTTTGTCAAATCCTTGAATTGATAAAGAATCAAGTTTAATATCGTTCTTACTCATCTTAAGTCTTTTCAAAAGGTTCACACTACATACATTCAAGGTTGAACCATTGTCAACAATACTCCATTTTATTGCAATTTGGCCAATGTGGATTATTATGTTGAAAGCTTCATAATTCTAGATTTCCAAGGGAGGTAGCTCACTTTGGTGAAAGACTATGTCCAGGTTCATTTCTTTCATCTGTTGGATGAGTGTTGTTACATCGTTTGAACTAGTGTTAGAAGGCATTATAACTTGTTGCAAGGCCTCTTGGAGTATGCTATGATAACTAGGCGATACATGAAGTAGTTCCCATACAAAAATCTTAGCATGAGTATTCTTAAGGTGCTCAACAAGATTATATTCCTTTCCATTGTTTGGATTCAAATGAGGAGCACTAGGTAAGATAGGATTAGGTAATGGGAGGGATGTTGAAGGTGTTTTTTTTTTTTTTGGTTGAGTATTATTCCTCGTGCTATATGTATGAGCAATAGTGTTATAAGTCGATTGTTGCATAAAACAACCTCATAGACCCCAGTGAACACCTGCATGCAATAAATTGTCACAAAGTATGAAAGATGTACATAACAAAAAATATTCTCTACAAGCCTCAAGCTAAAAAATGCATTAAGAGAATTCAAATAATTACAATGAGATCAATCCTTATGAAGGAGATCGAGAAACCCTAAAGTGTAACCTAAAAGGGAAACCCTAGTGTGCACACTTAATAATTAATAATTAATTAATTATTAATGTGCCTAAGTTTAGCTTAAGTAACTAAAGTGATAAGTGACTTAATTAATTAATCAAAAAAATATAATTAATTAAGTGAAATAACTTATTGCTCTAACACTCCCCCTTAAGATGAACTTAGGAAGTAGCTAAAACACCAAAGATGCATGAAAGAAAAGATGGGTCCCGACAACAAAGGTTTGATCAGGTACCCATTTACAAATGCAAGGATGAGGTAGAGAAGAAAATCCAGTGGGAAAAAATCCCCTACAATGAGATGACCTACTATAAAGAAGCACTAGAAGAACACTGTGGAGTAATACTAGAACATGAATCCGACAAGCAAGGAAAGATACTTTTGTTTACTACTAAAACCAGATGAGAATCACTGATTGACTCAAGGAATCATGATAAAGCAACAACAGACCTGATGCCATAGAACACTAGAAAACTCAAAACCTAGAACAACCCTGGAATCTATGAAGCAACAGTAGATTATTGAATTATGTATTACTGAAATTAAGTGTAAAGATTCAAGTTTCACACTTCCAACTGCCAAAATATTCAAGTAATCTCCAGAACACCCATCGGGCCAAATCTGAGATAAGTGATCAACTTGGTAAAAATACAAAAATAGTGCATGAGTGAAAAAATAGAGCTCCTTAATACCTTTCCAACACCACAAGAATCGCAAAAATCGGAGATTGTGGAAAAACGTTATGAGCTCAGGAGCCATAAAGGAAGATTTGACTTCAGACAACAATAAATTGCACCGGCAGAAAAATATGACAAAAAAAGAAACAACACCATTGGATAGTGCTCAGAATGGGATTTCCGATGATATCTTGTTTTCCCAATTTTGACAATCGAGCAAAAAGTTACGCTCATTTTCCCAATTCTGTCTATTTTGCAATAAAAGCAAAAAAAGGAAAAAAAATTGGCCCCCAGGGTAGGGCATTGGTCACGCATGTGACCCTGGCGGCTTTATATTTATTTTAAAAAATATAAATAAATAAAAAACCCCACACCCCCGTCAACGGTTAGCCAGACAGCTAGCAGTCATCGCTAGTGGTTACTGCTGCCACTGGTGATCACTGCCAAAGCAGGTGGGCATCGCAGCCATGCGACTGGTAGGCTCCGCTGGAGCTCTACTCCATGGGCGGCGCACCATTGTGGCATTGCTCCATGGGTGGCGCTTCGGTGGTGCCCATATTTTTATTTTTATTTTTGATATTTTTTTTAATTTTTTTGCCTCGGATTGCGTGTTGGGGAGGTCGTACGACATCTGGAAAATTTATTTTGCCTCAGAAACCAATTTCTCCAAAATTGACAAAATGATAGGCATTTCTAGGGTTTTTGGGCACTCTGAATGTGATGGTGATGTCCGTTTTTCCCAAAAAATCCCATAAAAAAGGCTTACCCCAGATCTTGCAAAAAGATGCCCGGTTGAAACCCTTGCACTTATAAATCACAGTAAGGCAATACCTTTCAAACAATGAAAAAAAATCTGCAGATTTGAAGCTCTGATACTATGTAGAAGTTGATAAACCAACCTCACAGACCCCATTGAACACCTACATGCAATAACCTGTCACAAAGTATGAAATATATATAGAACAACAAAGATGCTCTACAAGACTCAAGCTAAAAAATGCATTAAGAGAATTCAAATAATTACAATGAGATCAATACTTACGAAGGAGATCAAGAAATGCTAAAGTGTAACCTAAAATGGAAACCCTAGTGTGCACACTTAATAATTAATAAATAATTAATTATTAATATGCCTAAGTTTAGCTTAAGTAACTAAAGTGATAAGTGACTTAATTAATTAACCAATATGATATAATTAATTAAGTGAAATAACATATTACTCTAACAAGTGTTATAATTCGATTGTTGTGAAACATTATTCTTAGGTAGTTCGAGGATGAGGATAGGTTTATTTTGAGTTTGAGGTTTTTGTGAAGGTGGATAAGTAATTAGAGTATTCTTAGGATGTCCCATAGGGTATGTAGAAGGTCCATTAATCAAGAGGGGTCTAATGGACACTTGCGCATTCGTAACCTCAAAAGTTTTGATTTGATGTCTTTCTAAGGAAGAGGAGTCTAGTGTCATCTTTTCACCATCACCTAAGGAAGCCACATTACTATTGTTGTCATTTTCTTGCATCATGATATTCTTCCTAGGAGGAGAGTTTTTAGGAGAACTACAAACTAGATGTTCATGACATTCATTGTTTGGTTCTTCTAAAGTGACTTTATCACAAGTAAGGGAGCCATCAATGGTTAGATTGTCTTGTTTATCAATAATGTTTTCCTTAGGGGAAGAGAGGAAACTAAGATTCCCATGACTCTCATTGGTTGGATTTTCTATCAAAATATCTTCTTTAGAGATATCAGGAGAAGGCCCAATTTGATTGTTATGATTGTCCATGATTTCATCCTTTTTCTCTAAGGTCTCATTCTCTTGTACAATGACTTCTACCCTAGTAGGAGAGATTTTAAGAGGTTGATCACATTCCATGATTTTATTTTATAAAGTAACTTCATCACAAATAGGGGAGATATCAAGAGAAGGACAACTATTATTTTCAAGCTTACCAAATAGATCTTTACAAATGGTAGGAGCATTTGGGAAGGGAGGAGCAAGATTCCCATGGCTCTCAATAGGTGTATCTTCTAACACCAAACTATCTTCTTCACATCGAGGAGGGATATTAGGAGAAGGAAAAAATTTATTTTTATGGTTATGTATGATTTCATCCTCTTTCACTAAAACATTCTCACAAGCAAGGGATAAATGCAGACTAGGTAAGGTGATGTTTAGAAATGTTTTTATGGTTTCATCCTCTTGTTTCATAATATCTTCCCAAGAGGTAGGAGGAGAGATACGATCAAGACTTTCATGATTCTCAATTATTGTACCTTCTTTGACCAAGACACCTTCGTCACTAGTAGGAGAGGTATCGGGAGAAGAATAATTATGGTTTTCATGATTTTCTATGCTTGTATCTTTTTGTATCATATCATCCTCACCAATGGGAGAGATAATAGGGTTTGAGATAGGCAAAGAAATATTAAGGATTGTGTCAATGGTTTGATCCTCTTGCTCTAAGATGTTCTCATAACTAGGAAAGATAGTGGAAGGATGGCTAACATGTTTCTTAATGACCTCAATGTTGTACTCTAAATTGAATTCATAAGGGGGATGTACTTATGCAATCTATTTTTAACCACTTCTCTTAAAAAGAAACATGCTATCATGAAAATTAAACTATACAATTTTCATAACCTAAACAAGGCCATTTATTGATTGCACTATGCTCAAAACTGAAAATGAAATTTTGTAAATGTAATTTTGAATTTTTACAATGCATTAAATGAAGCAAATTAAGCTAAATTCACTAAATTTGATGAAATACAAAATTAGAAAATTGAAAAAAAAATGTAACAACAACAAAAAGAAGCATAAAACAGAGATTTTAAATCCTAAAAAATGTAGTTTCAGATCTAATCAGGGACTCATTCACCAATAAGGGTGAATGGGTCCTGGTTAGGTATTTTTGAAATGTTTCTGGTGATTTCTAAGTAATTTTTGATGCTTTTCAAATGCCAAAAGGTACAAGATTAGCCTAATCAAGGACTCATTCATTAGTAAAGGCGAATGGGTCCTAGATCAAGGTTTTAAAGAGGTGAAAACTGCAATTTTTAAGTTGTCTTGTGTTCTTTTTGTGCCCAATTTCAAACTGTAAATCTTATGACAAAAAATTCCAAAATTTGATGACTCGATGCAAGTGAAATGAAGGGAAAATGATGACCTATATAACACCTTTTGAATGCAATTTTGTTTTGAGTTTAAAATGCAAATTTATGAGATCTAAATGATATGAAAAATGACTAATTTGTTTTGTATTTTTCAGATTTAGAGAAATGCAAAATAATGCAATTCTAAATCCTAAATGAGATGCAATTTTTAAACCCTAAATGAGATCTAATCCAATGCAAAATGAATGCAAGATCTAATCTAGGGTGCAATGAAAGACTTCCAAAATCATAAAATTGCAATGTTCAATGAGTCAGGTTCACCATAATGTTTAATAGAAAAAGTAGGGTTTACCACCATAAATGAACAAGATGATAAACCACTAGGTCTTTTTCCTATTAAAAAATTCAATTATGAGGGCCAAAACATGCAAATAACAATCAGAAAATGATCCTAATTGTTATAGAAGCTGAGGGAAGTTTTGAGAGCTTGAAATGATGTGTACCTGGTCAAAAAGTTGTTGTTTTTAAGCTACAAAGAGCTCATTTGCCTTTAGTGGCGAATGTGTCCTTTTAGGGTTTCAAAAAAATAATTTTTGGGTCTCGTACTTCAATCTTTGCACTTTCAATTCCTAGGTTTCCATCTCTCAAAAGTCAAAAATTAATTCTATAGAGCTCTTTCCATGATCTTGAAAGGTAGATGACAACTTTTTCAACTTTGCAACTTTGAAAATTTTGCTCCAAACTTGCTCCACTTGATCTTCAACCTGTAAATATGAAAATACACATTCAAGGGAAGAATTTTTTTTTTTATTGTTAGTGGATAGGGGTTTTCCTTGGTCAAACCCCACTTAGGTAATTAAACCAAATGATGAAATATGAAATGAAGCATGAAACATGAATCATGTAGTTGATGATGATCCTAGAAAAGTGTGAAAGTGTGTCACAACACTTTACAAAACCATTGCAAAGGATCAATTAAGGCATGTTTTAGTCAAATAAAAGTCCTAGAATAGTGTGAATGTGTACAACACATTATAAAAACACTTGAAGACATCATTAGTTCAGTTTTAATGTCAATTATCAAACCAAGGAAAAAGGCTTACTTTTTTTGTTACTACAGAGAGACATAAGAAAACTCCATACACCCCATAGTAGAATGGATTTGAAAATAGGATGAACAAGAAATTGATGGAGAGGGATAGGAGTATGCTAAGTGGTTCTATCCTTGAGCAGAAGTTTTGGGTTAAAGCTAAAGCCATTACATGCTATCTAATCATCAGATCGCCTACATCAATTCTTGTTGAAAAGACAGCCATAGAGGTGTGGTCTAGTAAAAATCCTTCGATGAGACATCTCAAAGTTTTTGGTTTTCAATATTATACTCATGTTCTGATTGAGAAGAGGTCCAAATTGGAGAACAAGGTGGTTAAATGTATCTTCATTGGCTATGGTTTCATTGTCAAGGGGTACAATCTTTGGGATCTAGTAGCCTAGAAGGTTCACTACAACAAAAGTGTAATTTTTGGAGAGATTAAACCTCCCATTGTTGAGTTGTAGCTAGAGAAAGAGAAGAAATAGCAGGTAGTTCATATTCCACCTACTCTTATGAAAGGTGAACTAAACACTCTTGCTAGACCTTATGATGAGGAGAGTTGGAGCAGCTTTGAAATTTTTAAAGAATAAAAATATCAACCTCAACAATTGAGGTCGATGTGTGAGGAAACAACCAAAAAGGTTTGGATATTTCCTTTTGGGCTCCAATTGCATTTTTTATTTGATTTCTAGCACTAATGAGCCTAGGAATATTAGAGAGGACATAGGTATGAGTGATGCAAATTCCTAGATGAGATCCACGGATGAAGAGATGACTACATTGAAGAAAAATAAGATGGGATTTGGTACCCTTTCCTATTGAACGTAAACCCATTGGTTGCAAATGGGTGTTCAAGAAGAAGTGTGATCATAATGGTAGTGATGAGAAGAATAAGGCATGGTTGGTTGCTAAGGGATATTTCAAGTGGAGGGAATTGACTATGGTGAGATATTATCTCCTTTTACAAAGTTGGCATCTATTCAGTTCTTGTTATCACTTACAACAACATATGATCTAGAAATGGAATAGATGGATGTGAAGACAATGTTACTTCATGGTAACTTGGAGGAAGATATTTATATGTCATTGGTAGAGCATTTTATAGTTAAATATAAAGAAAATCTAGTTTGCAAACTGAAAAGGTCTTTGTATGGTTTCAAATAGTCTCCTATGGTACTAAAAGTATGATACCTATGTGTTTTCATTGGGATTTATGAGATCTAAATATGACCATTGTGTGTATTAAAATTTTTATAATGGTTTCATTCTCATTATTGTTTTATATGTAGATGATATGTTTTTTATTGGGAATGGTAAAAGAATGATTTAAGATTTGAAGTCTTTGTTCTCAGCACAGTTTGAGATGAAAGATCTAGGTGCAACTAGGTATATTGTGGGAATTGAAATAAGAAAAGATAGAGCTAACAAAAATATTTGGTTAAGTTAAATTAATTATGTGAACTCAATGTTGGAGAGATTCAATATGATAGATTGTAAGCAATTATTTGTTCTTGTAATGTAGGGGACAAAGCTTTCGATGGAAGATTATCCAAAATATTCTATTGAGATGGAGGAAATAACCAAAGTACCATATGTGAGTGTTGTTGGTAGTTTAATGTATGTTATGGTTTGTATGAGGCCATAAATTTCCCACGTAGGGGATTCAGTCTATTTATGGCTAATATTGGATGGTTACATTGGGATGCAATGAAGAGATTGTTCAGGTATTTGTGGGGTACTTCTGAGTATTCCATATGTTTTCATGGTTATACTACTAGACCTCAACATATAGTGAGTATTCATGGATACGTGGATTTAGATTAGGAAGGTGACATTGATAGTAGAATATCCACTAGTGGTTATGTGTTTATGATGTTTGGTGGTGCTATCAGCTAGATGAGTAAACGATAGGTTGTAGTTGCTTTTTCCACTACAAAATAAAAGTACATGGAAGCTAATAATACTTGTAAGGAAGCCATTTGGATTAAGATATTGTGTTCTAGTATTGCTTTATATTCAGGGAAGATTACTATTTGTTGCAACAGTTGCCATGGTTAGCAAAGAACTTACTTTCCATGGCAAAACAAACCGCATTGGTGTTTCATTTCATTTTTTTGTGATATGATAGAAGATGGAAAGGTGAATTTGGAGAAATTTGAAACTTTGGTGAATGTTGCAAAATCACTGATGAAAACAATGAGCACAAAGAATTTTAAGTGGTGTTTTGTTTCCATGGGCCTTGGGGCCCCTAGCAATTGATTTCAAATGACTCTTGATAGGTCTTCAAAAAGTGGGGAAATTTTGGGATTAGGGTGTCTCAACCTTAGATTCCTATAATTTAGATGCTATTATTTTATGTTAATTATTTATTTCTT
Organism: Sequoiadendron giganteum; assembly: GCA_007115665.2. Taxonomy (NCBI): domain Eukaryota; kingdom Viridiplantae; phylum Streptophyta; class Pinopsida; order Cupressales; family Cupressaceae; genus Sequoiadendron; species Sequoiadendron giganteum. The sequence goes on along the minus strand of CM021109.1, from coordinate 444,252,545 downwards.
AGGTTAATTTTCCTAACAAATATGTTGTCACTTTGTGGGACCCACCAATGATGTGGCATCCTACATGGAAGGTGATGTGTAAAAGATGTAAGATATTTTATAGATGTAGGTGTACACTTTAGAGGACCTCTATTGTAGGCTAGATTGATGGAATTCATCATAAGTTGTCATGTCATGCACTATGACAGAATATGATAACTTGCCATGATATTCTATGCCAACTATAAGAGTCAACTATGAAAACTACCTTATCAAGACTAGTGGGCAATTGGAATTTGTTAGTCTTGCATATTGTAGATGTTGTGCATGTTGAGGAGAATCTCTTGCATGAAGTCTCATGCCTTGCATGTTGAGAGGACTATTTGTTTTGCATAGTAATTTATGAAAAATGACCTACATGTTGAGAATTTATGATAGTTGCATAGGCAAGTGAATTTGGACACCTTTCATGTTCTCCATCTTCAATTACATGCATGCAATGATTGTGGAGGTGACACATGTCATTCTTGGGAACTCATCTTGCACAACTATAAATTGGTGATGAGCTAGAGAATTTTTATGATGATAGGTTGATGATTGTTGACATGTCATTATGATGTCAAAATTACTCCAAATTCTTGTCATAGTGTGAAGACTCTTGTAGAGAAGTTCTTTAAGATTTGTACCATAACTATTTTCTTGTTGATAATACAATTGAGCCACGTATTTGGAGTGTGGGTTTTTTCCTGTAAGGGTTTTCCCACGTAATCACTATGTTATGGAACTTGTATAGTTTATCTATTTTATGTATTTTGAATGTGTATTTTTTTGTATTTGTAAAGTTGTTTAAGGTGTTAAAAAATAATTTATGTAACTCTCCCCTACTTAGATTGGTGGAGGAAGCTACTTCCGCTCACCTAATTTCCTTTCACCATGTGTTAATTTTTTTAGCATTATTTTTTTCACCCATTCATGCATTGGGTGGATGATGCCTTAATGATAGGATTAGTCATGTTGCCTATAGGTTTAGCCCCCCACTCTAGTGAGAATCAAGCGTTGCATTGGATATATGACCATAACCTAAACTCTATGCCCAATTAGCCTTTGAATATTTTAATAATAAAACCAACCACTCATACTTGATGTGATTGCTATTGACACTAAGTTGTACGTTGACTACACATTGAGGATAATATTCCCTATGATGTGACAATTCCATAAAATATACTAGAAAATTTTAGGGTTAGAAGGCAAATATCTAACAAGTTAAATGCATATTTGATCAATAAAACAGAGAAATAAAATGCATGGGAAATTATATCAGAAACAAGACAACACAAAGAATTTAACATGGTTCACCCAATCTGGGCTACATCCGAAAAACCGCAGCCATCCAATGATTTTATTATCCAATGCAAAACATATTATAATATTGTGAATAATGCCATGCTACAACTCCCCATTCCAACCACTTATAACAAGCTTTTAGAAGCTTCTAGAAATTAGGATACATGAAGAGTGTATAGTACTAAAGAGTGTACAATATAGCATGATCAGTCACCACATACCAATAGAAAATATGTTGGATTCTTTGTCAATATGATTACTGATGCCTATGAATCATATGAATAGATACAGACTATACAAATTCCATATAGCTATATGGATGAATTTTCCATGACTTGTCAAAACCCTCATAAAAGCCCAATTTTTTTTTTGCTTAAATATCAATTATTTTTATATGAAAATAGGAGTTTTGGGCCTTCTAGGCTCAATGGTGAGGTTTGTTTTTCCCCAAGGTGCACCTAGAAAAATCTCATACCTTATTATCCCCTAGATTTGAGAAGGGTCTTTTAGATCTAAAGCTCTGATACCATGTTAGAGTCACCAATGAACTCAAGATCCCAACATTAGCTACAAAACCAAAAGATGACTTCTACAAGAGAGTATAAAGAGACAAATATTGCTTTATAATGGACAATAGATTATGATTAAACCTATTATGATTACATATCTTGAAATGTACATATGATGCCTTAATTATATAGTCAAGGTTGAGAGATAGGACTAAACAAGATTATGAAAAGTTTCTTAATCCTATGCCATGAGAAAAATGGTGATAAGACAAGATACGATCACATGAAAACTAAGGACTTCTATAAATATTCCTAAAGACCTAAGTAAACTTAACATGTGAACATGTGTGAATAGAACCTAATTGGTTATCTAGTTAGTTAAAATAGCTCATTCACACTAGCAAGGTTGAATTCACAATGGAAGCAATATTAGCTAAGCATCTATTACAGAGATATTAGGTAGGTGATACATGTACATGAAGTTACAACACCACTAAAAATAACATTAGGATTAATTATTATTTAAGATAAATATTCATGTACTAATAAAATTATTAATTAATTAACTAATTATTATTTAATATGTTAAAAATAATATTTTTAATAAAAGGTTGTAAAGCCTTTTATTGGATATTTTAGAAATTTTTATTGTATGGCTATATATAGATTCCTAATAACATCTAATGGGGAACTATTTGGAAAAGAGCATCTAAGGACTAGGTTAACTTTGAGTATTACTTTATATTATGTGGGAAGACCCACCTGGTAGGTGAATACTTCATCATACTAGCATAGTACTATGGTGACATGGTACTACTACAATAGATTGGGGATAAAATTTTGTGTATTTTCTTAGTTATATATGTGCATCTATGTGAGCCATGAAAATTAAAAAAAATTGTGTCTGCAATAAGCTCAAAGCATTATTTCACTAGAACTAGAGTGGGTCTAGAATTTGGAGACATTTGACCCATCTTGAAATATATTTTATTGATGTGAATTCTCCAGAATTTTGGTTGTTTACCCTCATGATCATAGGAAAAGGGTTTTCCTTGCAATATATTGTGTACCTTTAAATTTTTGACATCACAAGTGACTATTTCATGCATAGGTTTAATAGTATAACTAATTTTGCATTGATGACTTACTTATATCTTATTGTCTTCCTATAGATATCATAAGGATTAAGGGGTTGGATGTGTATTGGTGGAGATTCCAAGATGCTACATTACACTTATTGTGATAATTTTATTTTGGTTGTTGCTATTGGTGGTGATGTGTGTGGCTTGTCATTAATCTAGTACTTTATCTTGAAAATAAATTTACATTCTCCTAAATTATCTATTGGAGTTATGGAAGAGGCATTGCACCTTTTTATTAGTTCACTATCCTTAGGTTTTGATGTTTCCTACATGATAAGTTTTTATTTACTAAAAAAATTGTAGTTATTTTATAAGATATAATGGTGAAATTAGATCATTGCAGATCTTGTGGAAACTTTCCTTAATCCTTATTTGGTGTAAATTCCCTAGGATACTTTTGTAAAGTGATGATGTTTCAAATTATATATTTCATGTTAGAAAATTCTAACATGACACATAAGACTAGTGGTTCTCCTACACAAGTCTAATTCTATATAGGGAGAGATGACATTGTTTCATCTTTACCTTGGCCTTGATTTTGGATGCATGAAAAATACTTGGCCCAAAGTATCAAATGTAAGGAGATTCATCTTAATGTAGATGAGAAATCATATTCGTTTGAGGATTTGCAGGTTCTTTGACATTTTCTTGTATAGGTGCATAGAGTAAAATATGAACTAATTGGTGTAAGATTCCATAATTTGGCTGCTATATTGCACCAATATAATTGTTGAAACTTCATAAATACATTCTTCTAGTGCTTAAGGGGATAATACTCATCCTATGGAGCATTGAAAAAATTATTATAAGTCGTCGTCATATTGTGCTCCCTATAACACTACACATGTGTTGCCTACCACTAGTGGTGTATGATTAGGTGGGATAATTTTAGAATTCTAAATGAAATATTTTCAATATTCCTAAAATTATTGACGCAAAAGTATGATTTAAGTTTCTAGTTGTCTAGTGTTACAACATTGATTTTACCTACAAACATTGGAATATCAAGGTTGACCTTCACCCTGAAAGGATTGTGATGAGGTGCTATATTTTTCTATTTAGGATGCACCAATAATAGTCTAAGATGAGTCATTTAATTACAGAAATATTTGAATATTTCCTCATTTTTATTTCTAGGGCCACTTTAAGTAGTTGTTGCATGCTTGTTATCTCCATAGGTCGACACTTATCTATGATTATATGACACTTAGATGTTGAACTGAGTGCATAATCCTTTGGATATGATGTGAGAGTTTTTTAACAAGAATAATAATAAAAAAATTAATATCTAATATAAATTATCTAAACACAAAAATAATTGGAGAAAAAACCTACAAATTAGTGAGTTAACCTGCAAAATTTGTAGAACAAGAATATAAAACTCTAGACTAGCATGTGAATGTAAATTCAAGATGAGTAGAAGGTTTTCCAATGTAATTATATTGCATGAAAAAAAATGTATAATATTATTTATACAATATTTTTCTAGTAGGAACTTCTTTATCTATACCTCATATAAGATATGTGTCTATAGAATGTTTTAGCTATATCTTCAATAATATACTAACAAATATCATGCTTCTATGGTTTACTCTCCATGTAGATAAGAGTGTGATAAGTGTTTATAGTATATGGTGCTAGTTATAACATATTATAAGATGGTGTTAGGTGTTGAACTTTTATGGTGCTAGGTATTGAACTTGTTTGGTGCTAGTTATAACACATTATAGGATGGTGTTAGTTGTCAAACTGACATGATGCCAATTAATTTACATGATTATGTGTTTTAGGAATTTCCATGTGTCAAACATATATGGTGTCAAACTAAGTGCATGTATGCTCACATGTAGGATTACATTATGTACACATGTATTCTCACACAAGCATAAGTAAGAACTAGACTCTAAGTTTTGCAAAATGTTATGTTCTATGGTATAATGTTGTGTTGATTTGCACTAAGACTACATGGCATGCATAGAGTGGAGATGAGAATACAAGTTATGTGAATTTATGAGACTAATGATATGTGTAGACATCCAAATTTGATCACTTCCATATGATCAAAAATCGTCTATTATATTCATCTATTTCATTAATAGTGATTAAATAATTTATTTAATCATTATTTCATTTTCTACCTAAGGTTCCTAAAGTATGTAATTAAATAAATTAAATACTTTACCTTACACCTTTTCTTCCCTAAATTAAATAAATATGAAAAATTATTTAATTTATTTATTTAACCTATTGGGATTAAAACCAATTTTTAATTCCTCTTTTTCTCTCCTTGTCACATTCTTCATAACCCTCTTTTAATCCAGATTAAATTAATTAATCTATGATTAGGATGTGCACCACTTAATCAAGATTAAGTGTCACATCCTCGATAATCTCCCACTTGCCTCTAATATCTCATAAATTATCCTAATCCTATATTTGCACAACCTTAATCAGAATCATTAGCCACATTTAGCTTACCTTTTTTGGTCAACCTTCCCACTTACCATTTTTAGCCTAGACTCTTTTTTCCATGTGAATTTTTAATTCACATTTATTTTCCCAAGGCTCTTCTCTTCCCCATGTGAATTTTTAATTCACTTTTGTCTTCCCAAGGTCTTCCCCATCCCCATGCAAGGGTCTAGAAGGCTTGAATTGTCACTTTACATATGCCAAGGACTTCTAGAACCTTGGACTTGTCATATCACCCACATGTGACAAATCTCCATCTTTTTGGAGACCTTCTTTTACCCAATAAAATCTCCAATGAATATAAATTTTTAATTTGCATTTATTCTTCCAACCACTTCCCCTTTTGCCATGGAGATTTTTGAGGAATTCTAGAATTCCTCAAATATCTCTTTCATCCTCATTTGGGGACAATAAGTTCTTTTTTAAGAAATCTTCTCATCCCCCAAGGTACCTCAAAGGTACTTGTCCTTCATCCACCTCATGTACTTCTCTTCCACCTCATGTACTTCTCCTCCACCTCATTTCCACATCATTCCACCCTAGGATATCTAACATTCCACATGTCAAGATGTTACGGCTTGTGAGTCCTCAACTCACCATATCCCTTCATCTTGATCTTGTTGGATCAATCTCAACCATTGAATTCTCTAGAGAATTCCAATTGTCCTATAAATACCCCCTCATTTCTCTCATTTTGGAGATCAAGTCTTTTGCTACCAAACTCTTGCCAATTTTCCATTTGAGCGCTCATCTCATAATCATCATACCCTCATCCATCTTGCATATCATTTTTCACATTCAACATAACTTTTCATCCAAAGAGCACACAACTCTTCAAGAATCAAAGGGCCAACCAAGGAAGGAGCAGCATAAAGGTATAACAAGTTTCAATTAATTGTCATCTTGTTTTTATGTTTATCTTGCCTTAGGCTAATCATTAAGGTTCCATTTTATTATGTTATCTCCTCTTATTGCATCATTTTAGCATCTCACATTAGGACTTGACATTTTAATAGGATCACATTTCTGGCATGCCTGGTGGGACCCACAAAAGGGTCTCTTTCTTTCATGTTTGTTGTTGTTTAACTTGTTTGTAGGTTCAGCTCACAGAGGGGCGAATTTTCCCTCCCAGGCATTGTAGAGGGGCGGATACACCCTCATGATCCGAAGTTTCTGTCAGTTTTTACTACAGAAGTGCAGATATGCCCCCACGACCTGATGTTTCTGACAGTTTTTACTACAGAAGTATGGATACGCCCCTGTGTTTTGACGTTTTTGCCTAACTATTTTTCTACAGAAGTGCGGATATGCCCCCGCATTTCGACATTTTTTCCTAACAGTTTTTTTCTGTAGAAGTGTGGATACACCCTCATGATCCGACATTTGTGCTAACTGTTTTTTGTATAAGTGCGGATACACCCTCCCAATTCAATGTTTTCTAACTGTGTTCTGCAGAGGGGCAGATTTTTCTGAAACAACACGTCTGAGAAGGTAAAAAAGTTGCATTTTAGTTTTATTTTTGTCTCTTTTTTTTTTTTTTTTGTGCTCTAATCCTCTAACCCTATTTGTTGGTCGGTGAAGTCAGATTTATTGCTGATATCTTGACTATTTTCCTAAAAATCAAAAAGGGAAAAAGATAAAACAACTAACATTTGCTTGCAGGGCCTTTATTTTATTCTAATTTTTGAAGTCTTTCCTTACTGCTTTATCTATTTACTTAGTATAAGTAGGGGAAAGTAATATTTTTTGCTTGTTGTGTCTATTTTATTTGTGTTATTCTAAGGGGGCATTAGTTTTTTTTCACCTTCCCCCTTTGCACTTTTTGCGGATCTGAGGGGGGTAGTTGGGAACGATTAGTGTCTTCTTCTTAGCGGGACCTGCTTGGGGATTTCATCACCCCAAGGGATGATCCCAACCATGCATACCGATGGGGTATATAAAGGGGGGAGAGCCAAAGTTGTACCCCAATCCAATTGCGTTATAATTGGCAATACATCAAAGCTAGGGTGATACCTAGATAGACATGAAGAGTTGGTCTGAACCTTTCAATATCTCACTGGGGTTTTTGACTCACCCTTGTGATGGACTGGTGTTCATAGTTGTGCCTCACATACTGAGCGTATATCGAGGACTCCCTAGAAACCTTGTTCATCCTAGAATAAGACCTTTGCTGGTCATACCCCTTAATACTAATCATAAGATTGTGCTTGTTCAAAGTGTCTTTCTATGAAAAATAGTAAATTTCGATAAGTCAAACCTTCATTGAGTCATTCCAAGTCTTTGCAATAGTCCCTTATTTTCAAACCAAGTCACTTTTTTTTTGTAGAAGTGCGGATACGCCCCCCTGTTCTAGCGTTTTTGCTAGTTTTTCACTGCAGAAGTGTGGATATGCCCCCCTGTTCCGATATTTTCACAAGTTTTTCACTGCAGAAGTGCGGATACGCCCTCTTGAATGGATAGTTTCATCCATTTGACCATTCTAAACCTTTGTTTGAACTCCCAAAGTCTCCATTTGACCATTTGATCCTCCTAAACACTCATCTAACCAATCCAAATATCCATTTGACCATTCCAAGCCCCCATTTAACCTTTCTAAAATGTTCATTTAGCACATTCACATTGATCATTCCACCATTTGGGATACCCATCTTACCGTGTGACCTAAAAATTTGCACTTTCCAAAAAGATCAACAACCCATCTTCCATTTGCATTCATCATCATCTCTCAACAGAAAATCCCTTAAAACTTGTTTTAGGAGTTATCTCCCAAATTGACCAAGGCGTTAAGTTTGATCATTATCCTACATATCATCCTTGTCTTCAACCTAATAAATCCACTTCTATCTTGATCTGGATTTGTGTTGTAATTCAATGTCATTGGCCCAAATAAATCCCCTTCCATCTCAAGGCAGATTCAGCACCGTGATCATTGATTTAATCTGATCAACCAACGTTATAAGTCACCTAGGGTGGTTTTCAAATCAAGTTTTAGGATCCCCTCTATCATCCAATCCTTATCCAAATCAATCAATTGATACATCATCAAATCCAATCATCATCCAAATCATCCAATTGATACATCATCAATTGATCCAAACAATCCAGTCTATCCAAATCCTACATCGTTCGATCAAGATTTTGCCAACCAATCCAAATCATAAAATCCAGTCATCATCCAAATCATCCAAATGATACATCATCAAATTGATACATCATCATTTGATCCAAACAATCCAATCATCAAATTAATACATCATCATTTGATCCAATCCTCATCCAAATCATCCAATTGATGCATCATCAATTGATCCAATCAATCCTTATCCAAATCATCTAATTGATACATCATCATTTGATCCAAACAAACCAATCCTCAATCCAAATCATCCAATTGATACATCATCAATTGATCCAAACAATCCAATCCTCATCCAAATCATCATCTAATTAATACATCATCAATTGATCCATCATCCAATCTAGATCAATCAATCCAAATAATCACCTAGATCATCCTTTAGAGATTGCATCTTGAAATCACTTAGTTTTTTCACGTTCATGCCCATTCAAACCCGTTCACAAACCACGTTCATGCCTGTTCAAACCCGTTCACAAACAAAAAATCAAATGATAGACCAACAAACTCAAGGTTCCCAACCAAATGTCCCTCAAGATCCTAATAACATTCCACACGATCCCCATAACGGTGTCTCATCTCAATTGAACACCGACATCCAGAATATCACACCACCTAGTGATGAAAACATGGTCAATCAACCCGAAGTCACTGTTGACGAATATCTTAACAATCTTGCCAATGTCCAAATGATAGATCATCTCCTAAATGAATGTGGGGATAACATCCTTGCCACCTTACTCATGAAGGGAGTAAAACCACCGTTTGGTTTCAATACATCGCAATATGCCCTTGTTGGCCCACAAACCTCACAAAATATTCCAGAAGGTTCCTACGTTCCTAAAGGTGCACCCACTAAAAATTGGTACCACCCTGAACTTGGAATTGTCGTCATCCATCAAGTCCAAGAATATCCCTGTCTTCCAACCACAACATCTACTATTCCACCACCTGATCCTAATGATCCTCATACCTATAGCATGTTGCCATACATCCCATCTATTGCACCACTTCCTCCCCCATATTCTAATATTGGGGGCACACCTAATCTTACCAATGTGCTACCTCTTGCATTTCAACAACCTCCAAATAATCCACACCAATCCACCACACTACTAGCACCACCACAACATGTTGCTACTATTATAGCTTCATCTCAACACTTGCATCCACAACATCTACAACACACTTCCATTCTCACACAACCATCACATCAAGTAGTGCAACTTTCATCTCAACAACAACAACACATCTCACCTCACCCATCTCAACAACAACAACACATCTCATCTCACCCATCTCATCAACAAAAACGTATCTTATCTCACCCACCTCATCAACAACAACAATGACCTCCACAAAAACATGTGCATATCCCTACACAAACACATCATAATCCGCTTACTAAGTACCTCTATCATCCCACTAGCACATACATTGTTCCATCCCACACGAATCCTCATCGGAATGCACAAAACCAAACACATACCCAACCGCCACCTTACACCAATTTTTCAAAACCTCAACATCATCCCCACCAACAAACATCGAATCCATACCCATATATCACACAACAACCCACCATTGTGTAACAATACCAATCCTATCTGCCCTACTTTCAACAACAACAAACTCACCAATAGAGGACACCTTACACTTCCTATTACCAACAACCATCATCACATCAACAAAGAGCTCCTACCTCTACGCATTACCAAAGTGTTATGCAGCAACAGGACCCCTCTCTTGTTTCCTAATATCAACAATAAGTAGCTCCCACTCAACACAATCAATCATCCAACTACCAATCCACTTACAATCAACCAACACATTCATATCTAACTCAACCCGTTTATGATCCAACAATAGTAGGGCCATCCTCATCATATCTTTATCCATACAATCAATCCACTTTGACTCCCATAACTCCCGTCAATAAGGACTTGAAGAAGTAAAAGCAGCATTAAAGGACCTACAAGTTAGAGCGGGTAAACAATCATTCAAGTTTGAGGACATATGTCCTTGTCCTTTTGATCCCTCCATCTCCTTGATTCCTTTTCCCAAATATTTTGAGATACCAAAATTTGACAAATACAAAGGAACCAGGGATCCTAGAGCTCACCTTCAAGAATTTTACACTCATTGCCAAGAGGTCATGCATAATGAAAATTATGTTATCCGACTTTTCCCAAAGAGTCTACAAGGGGTTGCCCTTAACTAGTTTATGGGTCTTGAAAAAGAATCTATCAAAACCTTTGCACAATTATCTGAAGAGTTTGTCTCCCACTTCTCTTTTAATCTAGAGAAGGATATTGACACACTTGATCTCCTCAAAGAAAAACAACATGATGGAGAGACCTTTGCAAGCTACTTGCAAAGATGGCATGCCTTGGCTAGCATGACGAAATCCCCACCAACAGAAAGGGACATGGTCATGCTATTTATCAAAAATTCCCACCCAGATATGGCTCATAATTTCCAACTCCATTATATCACCACCTTCTCGGCACTCATGGAGAAGGGCCCTATCTGAGAATGAGCCCTTGTTACAAAAGGTCAAGTCAAAGATTTTAATTCTGATAGAGAGAAATCCTTTGGGGATAAACCTCGTTATTGGAATAGGAATAAAAATGATGTCAATGATGGTATCACTGACACCAAACATGTTCAAGTGGCCACCACCATGCAAAGATATCCTCCTGAGCAACAACCATTAGTCTAGAATGCCATATCCATCCCACAAGGGGAACCATGACAACAATCCAACCAAAATAACCAAGGGGGAAACAAACGACAGTTCACTTAGTTGGGAGAACCCCTTAGCGTGGTGTTTAACAAGCTTCTTCAAGCCAATTATCCCATCACATATCTTGTCACCAAACCTCTTGATACATCTCAACCCAAGCCTGCTTGGTTTAAAGACAGTGAATATTGTGAATTCCACAAGATTAAGGGACATACCTTAGATAAGTGTCAAGGCCTAAAAACCTACATTCAAGGCCTCATCGATCGAGGTGAAATCCATGTAGATGCTAACACAAAATCTTCATCCAATGCTCAACTCCAGATATATCAAAATGCTTTTCCTAACCACAATCAAGGTCCTAGTACTTCCAACTCTAATCCTGGACCTAGCAATAATAACAAGCAAGGTAACAGCACCAATAACATCGGCTATAAAAATGTGCCATACAATTATCAAGGTGTGGTCTCATATGTAGAACAAGTGGAGCCACGTGTATCCATGATACATGTCAAAAGAAAAGATCCAAAATGCATTGTTAACACTCAGTGAACCCGCATCACAGTCCCAACAGCTCCTCCATCTACCCAACGACCATCCGTCAATTCACAATATAATATCATAGACCATCTAGGCAAGACTGCAACAAAAATATCCATCTTAGATCTGCTTAAATCATCACCCATGCATCAATACATCTTGACTAAGGCTTTGCAAAGCACCCAAGTGCGTGATAATATTGACCCTACCCAATTCCAAGCATTGGTAGGAAATCTCATCAACCTATCAATTAGCCTTTAGCCAAAAAGACATGCCGCATCTTGATTCAAGCCACAATTGCCCCCTCCATCTTGAGGTTGGTGTAAATTGTCAAAAAGTAAAAAGGGTACTGGTAAATAATGATTCGGCCCTAAATATTTGTACATTAAAATTCATACAACAAGTTGGATACACCCAGACTGATCTAAGAAGTCAAGTTATCACCATCAAGGCATATGATAATGCAAAGCGGGATTCTGAAGGCATTATTTGCCTCCCTATTCAAGTGGGCCCCATTGTGCAATACACTATTTGTCATGTTCTGGACCTTGAAATTCCATACAACATCCTTCTTGGTCATTCATGGATTCATTCTGTGTAAGCCATCCCATCCACCTATCACCAATGCTTAAAGTTCCCATTTCAAGGAATGGAAGTACCATACAAGCTGACCCCCAACCTTTTGAATATTTCCGTGCCTTGGAAGCTTCTTTTCTGCATTCATATTACTACCCTGGAGTCAAAATGGGGGCATCCCCAACATCTGATCCTGACCTATCTACCAATAAACTAAACACTTCATCCCCACCATCATCCACACCTACTTCCATCGTCACCAAGATCCAGAACATAGACAAGGGATGTGGCAAATACGAAATGCATACCACACTAAATGTGGCAACCATGCCACCTTCACCCCGCACATATGGACAACCAATTCTGCCAGTACCACAAGTGGAAGAAAAGACACTCACACTCACCTCCAAGAACATGGGGTCAATAACATTCAATGATTTAGGATCCCTCCAAGATCAAATGGACAAAGATATTAGTCAATGGGTTTATCGAGAAAAACCTGAGCCACCATGTCCCCTTATTGAATACTTTCAAGAAGTCTATCCATGTGCCTCCAAGGTCATTGAAAAGTGTCATTACCAAGGCGGAGGCCTCGGTGCGAAAGAGCAAGGAAAATGTCTGCCCATTGAAGCAACTACCATACAACCTAGAAATTTGGGCTTGGGTTATGATACTAAATAGAAGGGTCCTGCAACATCCTCTAGCACTCCTAACAATGTTAGTGTTGAAAATGGCTCTCTTGAAGACATACTAGAGGAAGAGTCCATCATACACACATACAATGACTTGAATCACATTGACCTCCCCACCATGTTTGGATGCTTGTCTGTTTGGACCATAACCTTGTCCCTCAAACACCCCAAACTTATCGATCATGACGTACAAGGTAGCGCACCTGTCAGCACATTTTCCTCTGAGGATAGATGCGTACATCTAATGGGATTGGGGGAAGATGAACGCCCTAATCACAAAAACAAAAAAGAAACAAAAACAAAATGGGTCATCAAGTGAAAACCTCACCGAGGCGCTTTTTGACTACGAAAAAGTAAAAAGAAAGGATGTATCTGACAGTGAAAACCTTGATACGACACTGGAAGATGGGGACGTTCATCTTCCCATTGTAGGAACACAACTATCTGAGCAATCTTTGATTCTCATTGAAGAAACAAAAGAGGTAAATTTGGGGATAGAAGAAACTCCAAGGATCACCTATGTGACCAAATCTTTATCTGAAGAAGAATATCTCACCATTGTCCACATTATTCAAGAAGGGGTTATCAATTTTGTATGGGCTTATTATGATATGCCTGGCCTAGATCCTAATCTTGTTGTACATCATTTGGATGTCCATTCAGATGTCAAACCTATCAAGAAGAAGCTCTGAAAGATGCACCCGCAAGTAGCGCTATTAGTTAAGAAAGAATTGGAAAAATTACTAGATGTTGGCTTTATCAAGCCCATTGATTATTCTGATTGGATTTCCAATATAGTACCTATTGCTAAACCTAACGAAGACATCAGAATTTGTAGATATTTCTGGGATCTTAACAAGGCTAGTCCAAAAGACAACTTTCCCTTACCCAACATCAACATGTTGGTAGACATTATGGAAGGACACGAGATGTTATCGCTCATGGATGGCTTCTCTGGCTACAATCAGATCCAAATTGCCACTGAAGATCAGCACAAAACCGCTTTTACAACACCTTAGGGTACCTTCTGTTATAATCTCATGCCCTTTGGTCTCAAAAATGCGGGGGCGACATATCAACAAGTGATGACTGTCATATTCCATGACCTCATCCACATTATCCTAGAGGATTATGTTGATGAATTTCTGGGAAATCTGGAACCAAAAAAGAGCACCCTGCCATTCTGAAAAAGATCTTCAAGCGCTTAGAACAGAACAACCTTTGACTGAATCCAGAAAAGTGTGTGTTTGGTGTTACATCAGGGAAATTGTTGGGCTTCATAATTTCTCGAAGAGGCATCAAGGTTGACCCAACTAAGGTGAAATCTATCATGGATATTCCTCCACCAAGAAACCTGAAACAATTAAGGAGCCTCCAAGGGAAGCTACAATCCATCTGTCGGTTTATAGCCTAGCTTGCAGATAAATGTCAATCATTCACCCACCTTCTCAAGAAAGACACCACCTTCAATTGGAATCAACAGTGTCAGTTGGGTTTTGACATGATCAAAGGATACTTGGCCCACTCGCCGATCTTGATGCCACCTATCCCTGGAAAACCCCTCTTGTTGTACATATCTACCACGTCAGTTGCATTGGAGGCATTATTGGCACAACATGATGAATTCTCAAAGGAATGGGTGATCTATTACATTAGCCAAACACTGATCAGTTATGAACTCAATTATTCACCAATGGAAAAAGCATGTCTCGTTGTGGTCTTCAGCACACAAAACCTACACCACTATATGCTTAGCCATCCTATAAAATTGATATCCAAAGTCGACCCCCTCAAATGCCTGTTATCCAAGACAACCCTAACTGGTCGAATGGCTAAATGGATCATGCTCCTCAGTGAGTTTGATATAGAATATGTGGATAGAAAGGCCATTAAAGGACAAGTAATAGCAGATCAGTTGGCAGATGCCCCGTTAGTGGACTCCTATCCTATAGAAACTAAATTTCCAGATGGAGTATTTGTCATCTCAGAAGCCACCACTTGGACATTGTACTTTGATGGATCACACACTCATAATGGATCGGGGGCAGGAGTCTTGCTTATCACCCCCCAAGGTGATTATATACTAAAATCATTTAGACTAGATTTTGCCTACACCAACAACATCTCTGAATATGAATCCCTTCTCACAGGCCTCAAAATTGTAGTCCAATGGCACATCACTCATCTGCAAGTTTTTGGTGACTTCTAGTTGATCATAAAATAGGTCAATGATGAGTTTTTGACAAAAGATGAATTTTTTTTGCCTTACAAATGAATGGTGGATGAATTCAAAAAATATTTCACTTCCATTCAATTTGAGCAGATCCTGAGACTCCAGAATAAGGCAACAGATGCTATGGCTACTATTGGTTCTCTTCTCGACATGCCAAAAGATTGCACAAATTGTCAGTTCCTAGTCGAGCAACTTCTAATCCCCGCATATGATATCCCTGAGATTGACATGGTGTGTGCTATTGTAGGTCTTGAACCCCCTTGGTACCACGACATTTACACTTATATTCATGACAACACCCTCCTGCCTGATCTCATGAGAAACCAATGTAAATCATTTATCCAACGCATTGCCCACTACACCATCATTGATGATACTCTTTATCAATGTGGATATGATGGAACTCTCCTCCATTATTTAGATGAAATTGAAGCCCGCACTACATTAACAGAAGTGCATAGCGATATTTGTGGGGCCCATTCTAATGGTATGGCCCTAGCCAAATGGATTCTCAGAGTAGGATATTACTAGCCTACAATGGAATAGGATGCTTGTGAATATGTTAAAAAGTGTCTTCCCTGTCAACAACATGCAGATCTGATTCACACTCCAGCACAAGAGCTCCAACCCATCACGACACCTTAGTCATTTTCACAATGGGGTTTCGACTTGATTGGCAAGATTTATCCTCCATCCTCTGATGGACACACCTTCATCATCATAGCCACTGAATACTTCACCAAGTGGGTAGAATCCATACCACTCACTCAAATCACTGGTGTTCAGATCTCTAAGTTCATCCTCTACCATATCCTCTGCAAGTATGGTATCCCCTCTACCATCATCACTGACAACAGAAAGCCATTCAAAAATAAGTGTATGAAGCTCCTTTGTGACACATATCATATCCAACATCATTGGTCCACTCCCTATTACCCCCAAGGTAATGGACAGGCAGAAGCAACAAACAAAACATTGATCAAAATAATTAAGAAGATGGTCAATAGCACTGGCTGCAATTGGCACCTCCATATCCATCCCGCTCTTTGGGCCTACCATACATCCATCTGTACCCCTACCGGTGCTACTCCATACTCTATTTTCTATGGCATTGAAGCCATCTTGCTAATCGAAGTTGAAATCCCCTCACTCTGAATCTCCCTCAAGAATCTCATCACTAATGAAGACACCCGAGTGGAACGCTTGGCACAATTGGAATTGCTGGATGAAAAATGGGTCAAGGCTTATAACCATCTACAATATTATCAGCACCAACTCAAAAGGATCTACAATAAGAAAGCCTGCCCTTTCCAATTCAATGTTGGTGATTTGGTCCTTAAAGAGAATCAGCGGAATCAACAAGATCGAGAGAAAAAGGGTAATTTTGAAGCAAACTGGTTGGGCCCTTATGTCATCAATACAAAGTATGGTTATGGTGCCTACAAGCTCTCCACCCCTAAAGGAGAGCCCTTGGAGGAACCCATCAATATCATGCACCTGAAAAAGTGCTATACTTAGGTCAGCCGAGGTATCCTTCTTGATAAAAGTCAAAAATACAAAAAAATCCAAAAAATTCAAAAATCCAAAAATAGTAAAGAGAAATAATTCATCCTCTGGTGAAAACCATCCCTACGTGGCACCTTGGATACATACGATTGGTGAAAACCTGGCAACAGGCACCTCTTGTATAGGTCTTAATCATTATCTACCTCGCATCCCAGTTACTTTATGGCTTATCTATCGATTCCTCAATCCCCATATCCTCCCATCCGCTTGCATCACCTTGTCGCTTGGTATATTCTGGTTGAGCATTGGACGACCGTCGTCCGCTATCCAACATATTGAGCTTATCATCCTAATCTAATCTTGTGTCATCTCTTTGTTGTGGTTGTCTCCATCTAGGCTCATTCTTTGTGTTCGTCTCCATCTAGGTCTCATCGCGTCTCCTTGTGAACTACGTTGCCCCTGCGCTTGCACGTAGGCAAGGTTGATCATTTGATCCACTCCCGGGGCTTCTCTTTGTCTTCTTTTGTGGTCAATCCATCTAATCATTGTCCTCCATCATCTATCATCATTGCCTTCTTTCCACTTTTATCATCATCTCCTCTTGAACTACGACGCTTCTGTGCTTGCATGTAGGCAAGGCTAATGTTTGATCGGCCCCCGAGGCATTTTGTTCTTCATCATTTGTCCTCATGGTCCACTTTTCGATCTTTTCCATCCTTGGTATTTTTTCATATCTGAACTACATTTCCCCTATGCTTTCACATAGGCAAGTTTGATCTTTTGATCTACCCCCGAGGCTTGTGTTTGTCTTGGTCATCCATCATTTTCCATTAGTCCACTTTCTGCTCTTTTATCGTGGTCTTTTCCTGAACTACGAGGGCTCTGCTCTTTCACATAGGCAAGGTTGATCTTTGATCAACCCTCAAGCCCCTAGGTCTTTAGGTTTTGTCTTGTCCTCTTGTTATTTTTTTGTCACGTATGTCCCTATCATCATTGATTCTTCACAAACAAGATCTTCTTGTATCGAGAAATCTGCCCAATGGCAATTATCCTGCATCATCTAGGTCACTTTAGCTTAGTATCCATCATCGGTCTTAATAGGATGCATCCTTCCTAACAAACCATGTCAACCCCATCCATCCTTGGGATCTTATGGCAAAAGACTCTTGTAATTGATTATGATCTTTTGGTACTTTTGGATTTTTTTAATCATTTGAGCTCTCTATAATCACTACTCAAGATTTCCATGATCCTTCATATTATGGTGTGTTTTTCCTAGTTAACATAGGGACATCTCTTGACTTTTTCTTGTTGTTGTTTGCTGGGATGCTCCATGTAGTACCCACCAAGATTCTTCTCGGATCTTGCGTTATGTGGGGCCATCCCTTTGTGTTTGTGGTTATCCCAATACCTGGCCCAACCAAATTCATCGTGACTTTGGGGTATTGGGATAGCCTTCTTGTTTGTTGTGTTTGTTTTATGCATTAGACATTAATCCATCTTAGATTACATGCCCTGACACCCGATGTCCCATGCTATAGCAAAAATTAGTGCTCTAAAGGATGGAAAATTGCATTCATGTTGCATTTCATCTCATTGCATATTCCCCCTTCATCCAATCTTGCTCCTACATCTATGACCCCTGATTTTGGTTGTGAAAAATATCCCTCTCTCTTACTAACTTTTCTTCTCAGGATCCATATGGTTCTTGATAGGTACTACGCTCCACACACCCTATGCCTACCCATTGATACCTATGTCTACATTCATTTAGGTTCATTTATCCATTTACATCCATTTATCTATCCATATTGCATCAATTCATTTAGGTTGATTTATCCATTTACATCCATTCCTTTATCCATTTGCATCAATTCATTTAGGTTCATTTATCCATTTACATCCATTCATTTATCCATTTGCACCAATTCATTAAGTTCATTTATCCATATTGCATCAATTCATTAAGTTCATTTATCCATATTGCATCAATTCATTAGGTTCATTTATCCATTTACATCCATCCATTTTTCATCAATTCACTAAGTCCATTTATCCATTTACATCCATTCATTTATCCATTTTCATCAATACATTAAGTTCATCTATCCATATTGCATTAATTCATGTAGGTTCATTTAAATTCATTATGATCATTTATCCATACATTTTCATATCCACCCATACATCATTATTAGACCCATATTAATTACATCATATATACAATTGCATTACCATTCATAAATCATTAACATCATCCATAATCACATCATCCACACATGCATAAATAAATCATTAACATAATAACACAACATCCATATCAAAACAAAAACATCAATATAACACCATATGCATAACATAAATCATCCATCACAAAAATGTGCAGCATAATATCAATGGGGACCATCACATATCATCATCAAAATAATATAATGTCCATATCCAAAATATAGTCACCACATAATCACCTACATATCATCCTCAAATAAGAAGCATAATCTCAGAATATGCGTTGCACCTCCATTTGGTACCTATCAAAACACCTGTATCCTATCACCTGTCATGTGCCTGCCCTAAGTTGCCTACACCTAACCTTTGAGGAGACTCAGGTACCGGTCCCCTGTGTGTCAGAGTCCCCTACGACTCACGAGCTAGAGTCCCAAATCGTGAAGGAGTCGGCTGAAAATCACTGTACCCCCTGGTTTGTGTCCCTAAATACTGGGACATTGTCGACATCTGTGGTATCTGCCTAACATACTGTGTTGTACGTTATATTGGATTTGGCACTACTTGCTCATATGAACCCCTCTAGTACGCTACCTCGTACATGTACTCATCTCTTTGCTCAACCTGGAACTGAGCGGCATTCCACTTATACCTATACCTATCCCTCTCTTTACTAAGGGGTCATTACTCCTGCTCCCATGCCTCCTATGTCGTTGTCAGTCATTGTACCTACTCTACGGACCTCTCCCTCTTTGCCCACATAGTCTCTAGCTCTATCTCATCACCCTTCCCTTGGTGTGCCTACTTCTAAGCAATGTCACTCTCGGCCATCTCACCCCATGCCACTGCTGCGTCTCTCTGGAACTATAGGATTTGGACCTGTCTTAGTACACTATCCATCTCCCCTTGTAGTGCCTGCATCTGTCCCTATACACTATCCCTCTCCCCCTGTAGTGCCTGCACCTGTCCTTGTGCACTCTCTCTCTCTCGCTGCATTATCTCTAATCCAACCTCTGTGGCCTCGACCCTCGCCCTCATCTCCTCTAAAGATTCATCTGTTGTGGATACCCTCTCCTGCAACACTGTCCTCTCCTCCAAAATTCCTGTCACATGAACTCTTAGTGCCTCCATCTCCCTCTTGGCCTGCTGAGAACACTCCACTGAGACATGATCTCCTCCCCCTACTGGCTCTAGCTAACCTCGCATCTAAGAAACTATCATCACTGCCTCTAACCTGTCTTGGTCCCATGTCACCCAAGCCAGCTCCCCCTGTACTCTCTCCATCCCTACTTGCATCTCATCCCTCTCTCTCTTAGCCACCTGTATATTTGTTGTCATCTGGCCCACAACACGATCAAACACTATCATCTCTGTATCCTTCACCCTCTGCACCTCTACCTCTGCCCTCCTCAACTCCTCCTCTAACACCCATACCCTCACTTGGGCCCCTCTTAATAACATCACTGGATCGTCAATTGCAGCTACTGGTACTACTGCTAGAGGCTCCACCACCTATACATCCAGGTCCATCGCCTCCCCCTCTCTCTCCTCTTGCACCTGCTCAGATCAGCTTGTCAACCGAATCCTCCACGGCTATCCTCTCCTCCCCAACTTTATTAGTCTTTATGGCTCCCCTCCAAGCCCCCTCTCCCCCTCTGGCTCCCACTCCACTAGCTGGACCCTCCTTTATCGACTGCTCTTGGGCATCTCCCCGAGACGTTCTCGGGCATTTATCACCCTCTCTACTCCCTCCTAAGGATCTCTACCCCTCACCTCCTCCTATGGATCTATGGATCTTGCCTCCTCCTGTGGATCTGGAGCTCTCACCTCCTCCTCGGCTCTAACCTTCACCCGCCTCCACCATACTCTACCACCAATCCCTATCTGAGTTGCCCTCCCCTCCACCACCCAAAGCATCTCCACCTCCGACTCACTCACCACCTCTCTCTCCTCTCCCCCATCATCTATCCCTCCTACCTATATCTCCTCTACCCCACCACCTACCCCTCCTGCCTCTATCTCCTCTCCCCCACCACCTTCCCCTCCTGCCTCCATCTCCTCTCCCACATCTCTCCTCACCCTCCTCGCCCTCCTCAGAGGTCACCTCCTCCTGACCCTCCCCCTCCTTGTCGGTTGATCTCCAACATCGCCCTCCTCCGCACCATCACTTTGATGTCCCTCATCCTCCTATCCCTCATCCTCATGTCCATCCTACTTTGGCTCCTCCTTCTTTCCCCCCTGCTCCTATTCATCCTATGCCCCCCACTTCATGGCTCCCAGCACAAGCACATTCAGTGTAACCCTCTCCCATCGATGGTTGCGAAACCACTGATCATACTGATTTATCACTCTGGCATCCTCTAGACCCTCCCCCCTCCCTGGATAGGGCACCCCACTTGCCATCACCCACACCTCCCTCACACCTCTCACTGATAACCTTGCCCACCAGGGTACCTCTTTGGTAAGACAATGAAACATAGTCGATGCTCCTGGAATGTCCTGCACGAGTCCAAACTGCCTCATCACCTTGTCTGGATGATGCAGCTCTACTATGTGTCCCTGACTCCCAATCAGAAAACATCTACATTTGAAGAAATCTCGATGTTTCTCCTCCTCAGCCCTCCATCCCCTAAACCATTGATACATGTATGGACACCATATGATGTGCTCCTCCCGTAACTCATCAAATGCTCTCCTCCACTGATCCATCTCTCCCTGCATCTCATAGTGTAAGATGCAGCCCCTGACTGCCCCAAACTCCCAAACCACCGGCTCTCTATCATCCAACTCTCCTCTCCCGACCACTATGGATCTCATCATTGTGATATGCTCCCACCCCCACACCTGTAATAGTGTCATGTGTGTCATTCTCTGCATCCCTTGATAACAAATCATGTGCATATCTCGGTATAACTGGGCCAATACACATGACCCCCAAGAAAATTTCCCCTCCCGCCACTCGACAATATATCATATCACCTCCATATACCGTAGGCTGCAGAATCACCTACTCTGATCTGGTAATAGTATCCCACTTATCAGAAAACACAAAAAAAGTGGTAATGTTGGCACCTCCAGGGCTAGGCATTTGTCTATGTCCAGTTGCCCCCTCTGTATCGACAAGTCATCTCGCCTGGATAGCACTAGGATAGTCTCATCTAACTATGCTCCTCTCGACACCTCCTCACTCAATAACTGACCTGCTATCGGTAATCTCAAGATCCGCCACACATCCTCCAACGTCACCATCATCTCTCCTATTGGTAGATGAAAATTCGACATAGTCCAGCTCCATCTCTCTATCAGGGTTGTGAGCATCGCTTGATGCGCTCTCATCTTTGGAAACTACACTAAGTGCAGTAACCCCACCTGTTCCAGTGTTGTGTGGTCCGCCCCCATCATTGCCTCGATCATCACTGCTAGTGTCTCTAGCCTTCGCTCGTGGGTCTGTAATCTACCAAAATCTTGCAAACATCCAAAATTCTTTGTCAAAATTCCTCTTCCTGATCCCATGACTTTCTTTTCCCTTTTCTCTCTCTCCTTTTCTCTCTCTCTTCTTCTCTCTATCTTCTTCTCTCTCTTTTTCTCTTCCTTCCCCCCTCCCTCCCTCCTCTTGGCCGCGGGGCGCACCCTACCTTGCAACGGGGTGGACTCGCCCTTAACCAGGGCAGATCCGCCCTTGGCCAGGGCAGACCTGCCCCCATAATGGGGCTAACCCACCCTTGGCCAGAGTGGACCCGCCCCTACAGTAAGGGTGGCCCCGCCAGGCAGCGTCGCCGCTAGTCACGGTGGTGCCTGTCCGCCCCGTCACGGGGTGGACCCACCCCTCCAGCGGGGCGGACCCACCCTAAGCCGAAGCAGACCTTCCCAACCTCAAGGCGGACCCGCCCTAAGTCAGGGCGGATCCGTCCAGTGGAGGGCGTATTTTCCCTCCAGCAAAAAAATTTCTTTTTTGAAAAACCCATTTTTTTTCAACTTTTTTTTAATTTTTTCTTGACTACCCGTTTTTCTATTTTACCTCGCCCACAAAACCCATATTTCACATTTTTAATAAACATCTCAAATGCATTAAAAATATTAAAATAATGCATAGTGTTTTGTTGCCTACCTGGTGGGGCCCACCCTGCTCCATGTAGGACCATCGAACCTTGTTTATCCGGTGGATGATCTCAGTGTCATTATCCTGCGACATCTTTGTTCCTCGTCTACTTGCTCTCTTCTCCTCTTCTCTCAACTACCATAGTGAAAATGAGGTGAGGTAATTTTTAAAACTACCTTATATTCACTTTCCCCCTCTTTTAAGAGGTCTTTTTTACCTCTTTTTTACCTTTTTCTCCTCTGATTAATCTCTTCCCTTCTCAAGGCCGCCATTTGCACCTCGTTTGTTTGATTGACTTCTTTCAAAATACAAACTTTCCCAATTTCTTGCCCTCTTTCCAACCATATCATCTATTTTTTCTTATCAAGATGTCGCCCGAGGCCCCTCTTTTTGCCCCATCACCCTCTCGAGGGGGCATACCCTTCACATTTATCTATTTTCTCGGCCATAGTCAATCTCTTCCAAAATTGGGGCATCTTCATCCATTACTCTACTAATTTGGATAGCTCAGGTCCTCCTCCCTACGCTAGGGCATCATCTTCCGGTTACTTCCTCTATAGAGTCATCTATACTTTCTTTTCTTTGAAGCATGGTTATTCTAATGGTACTTCGAAGAGGGAAAAAATGTAGACATCCAAATTTGATCACTTTCATATGATAAAAAATCATCTATTATATTCATCTATTTCATTAATAGTGATTAAATAATTTATTTAATCATTATTTCATTTTCTGCCTAAGGTTCCTAAAGTATGTAATTAAATAAATTAAATCCTTTTCCTTACACCTTTTCTTTCCTAAATTAAATAAATATGAAAAATTATTTAATTTATTCATTTAACCTATTGGGATTAAAACCAATTTTTAATTTCTCTTTTTCTCTCTCCTTGTCTCATTCTCCATAACCCTCTTTTAATCCGGATTAAATTAATTAATATGTGATTAGGATGTGCACCACTTAATCAAGATTAAGTGCTACATCCTCCATAATCTCCCACTTGCCTCTAATCTCTCATTAATTATCATAATCTTGTGTTTGCACAACCTTAATCAAAATCATTAGCCACATTTAGCTTACATTTTCTAGTCAACCTTCCCACTTACCATTTTTAGCCTGGACTCTCTTTTTCATGTGAATTTTTAATTCACATTTATTTTCCCAAGGCTCTTCTCTTCCCCATGTGAATTTTTAACTCACTTTTGTCTTCCCAAGTTCATCCCCATTCCCATGCAAGGGTCTAGAAGGTTTGACTTGTCACTTTACATGTGCCAAGGACTTCTAGAACCTTGGACTTGTCACATCACCCACATGTGACAAATCTTCAACTTTTTGGAGACCTTCTTTTACCCAATAAACTCTCCAATGAATGTAAATTTTTAATTTTCATTTATTCTTCCAACCACTTCCCTTTTTCCCATGGAGATTTTTGAAGAATTTTGAAATTCCTCAAATGTCTCTTTCATCCTCATTTGGGGACAAGAAATTCCTTTTTGAGGAAAACTTCTCATCCCCCAAGGTACCTCAAAGGTACTTGTCCTTCATCCACCTTATGTACTTCTCTTCCACCTCATATACTTCTCCTCCACCTCATTTCCACATCATTCCACCCTAGGACATCTCACATTCCACATGTCAACATGTGAGGGCTTGTAAGTCCTCAACTCACCATAGCCCTTCATCTTGATCTTGTTAGATCAATCTCACCCGTTGAATTCTCTAGAGAATTCCAGTTGTCCTATAAATACCCCCTCATTTCTCTCATTTTGGAGATCAAGTCTTTTGCTACCAAACTCTTGCCAATTTTTCATTTGAGCTCTCATCTCATAATCATCATACCCTCATCCATCTTGCATATCATTTTGCACATTCAACATAACTTGTCATCCAAGGAGCACACAACTCTTCAAGAATCAAAGGACCAACCAAGGAAGGAGCAACATAAAGGTATAACCAATTTCAATTAATTGCCATCTTTTTTTATGCTTATCTTGCCTTAGGCTAATCATTGAGGTGCCCTTTTATTATGTTATCTCCTCTTATTGCATCATTTTAGCATCTCACATTAGGACTTGACATTTTAATAGGATCACAATATGCATGCCACTATGCTCAAATATGGAAGCCTCTAGATAAAACTTCAAAAGGTTTAAGAGTTGTCTTTACACCTTTCTTAATGCCTCCAAAGCTACTATTAATTCCAAAAAATATTAAATATAAACTATCAACACTTCTCTTACTAAAAATATTTTTTTCCAAATTCTTGAGTTTACCAATGGAATATTTGGTTGGACCTTTAAATATTTTGGGTCCCTATGAGTTTTAAATTAAAAAAATGGTTGTTGGTCAAATATTCTAGGAAAATTAATAAGATAATCATAAGCTACAAAAAAATGGATGGCTTAATCTTATGGGTAGAATAATTTTAACTAAATATATTATTTCTCACCTTAAAATTTGAAAAATTATGATTATATCTGACTCATGTTTCTATTATACATGAGTTTGATAGAATCAAAAAAATTCACAGTCCAAAAAGTTTTTATCATCTTTCGTTCTCTATTTTTGTATGTGGTATGTTTGGATGGACATGAACTATAAAATATTTGAAACTAGAGTCACTCAAGAAATATTTGATAAAAATATTTAATATGCAATGATTAAAAATATCAAAATCTCGTTTCAAAGAAGAACAAGATTAAAGATTCCTCTCTAGCGTTGAAATTAATCTTCTCAAAAGGTGGAATCTTACTAAATTTATCAAAAAAATATACCATTATCAAACCTTATATCAACTTTAATTATCCAAGCCTATTTTTAATGGTGCTTAAAAAGCTAACCCCTAGCAATTGCTTTAGTGGTGGAATCCTACATGATCTAGGTCATACTCTAAAATTTTATAATTCTCATGAATTTGGGCCATGACTTCAATATTGATGCTAGTTTGATGGGTTGTAAGATTATATTTTCTCTTATAGTTTTTTTTTTTTAACTAGTTTATGAGGACTCTAAATTGCTTATCCAACACTTTTCCAAGAATTAGGTGGTCAAATCTATTAAACTCAAACTACTTTTAATTAAACTACTACTAATTAAAGTCAAAAAAATTCTTAAGATTTCAATCAAATTCATTTTTAATATACATTCTTAGGAATTTTAACTCTCTTGTTGATATGAAAGGCAATGAAGACATCATTTTCCCTTCATTATCTAATCATGTTAGAATATTTATATATATAGGAATGTTGAAAATCTTCTACATGAATAATGCTAAGTTTTTGCTTATGGTGGAGCTCTCCATATTATGGTTTTTCCCCTCAGTAGTGGAGGATCTAATGCTTTTATAATTTGGATTGTTCTTTTATATTTCGCCTTATTCAGATTTTTAAAATTTATTAATAATTTTATTTTTTAAATAATGTTTTAGAAAATATAGATTTTTAAAATATAAATTGTAAAGAAAATAATTAAATTAGATTAAAATTATTTAAACCTATCTAGATTATGAAATAATTTAAAAGATTAGAAAAGAAAAATACTTGGAAGGTGGTCAAAATACATGTGTAGGATTTTGTTAGTCAAGGAGGACTAGGTTTAATTGAAAGAGAGTTTTAGACAAGATGACAAAAAAATTGATCATCTCACATATATTCAAAGTGACTTTGATCTAATCTTAGAGGATTTTATTTCTAAGAAACTTCAATAGAAATCACCCTTGCTATGGAGTGTCACATGAGTATTGAGCCGGTTTAATATAGTAGCTTGATTGAAGTTTCCTTAGATTAAACCTTGATGCATTTTTTGTGGATTTTAATGGTCCATAATTTTCTCTCTTAGCCCATTAGTTTGACACAATATTTTTCTTTCCCCTAGAACTATATATTGGTTTTCAACTCCTAATTGATTCCCCATTATTTTAATAGTTATATTCATTTCCCTTCATTTTTGTTCATTAGGGCATAGGGTTTGAGTTGGTTGCTTACTTGTGACTAAGGTGAATTTTTCCCATTGCATAGTTCTCTGTGTACTTTGTATCTTTGATTTTCAAATAAAGTGTGTCTCTTATGTGAGGGGATATAAGAACTTGGACAGGTTTTCTTCATCTTATACTTCCACACAACCTTGACAACATGTTATTGGGAAGGCCCTAAGATTTCATAAGGAAGTATTCAAGTTTAACAACTTGCATATAATTGTAAAGAACTAGCATATTTTTAGACTTTTGTATTGCTTGGTACTCACTGATTCTATATTCTCTCAAGAACCTAAATATCTAACATAAATAACTATAGTGAAGAGGATATTATTTTGCACATACCACTTCACTGTAATTGGAACATGTGTAAACTGGATTTAGCTCAATCTCTTCATACTATAATACTTCCATCAATAGAGAATTTTAGATATTTTTCATGATGTGGGAGGTGATTATTTTGCAATTAATGGACTTATTAATGATGTATTATTCTTCCAATTAATTGTCAAACTTCTTCATCTAGATCATTAAGATTGATTTTCCCTAGAACTTTTAGATGCCAAGATTAAATTAAATAATGAGTATAATCTAGTGGTAAAGTGGAGAATTAATGGGAAAAGAGGATGTTGTGGTACTTGGGGTTAATTCATTAAACTATGATAAAATTTATTTTTATTCATCCAAATATTCTAATATGAGTTTGTAGAACTCTTTCAAAGAATGTTACTTTGCATCATTGGACATCTGGAAATGTGTCACTATTTTATAGGTAGTTTGAAAGATGGTAGGGTTATATATAAATTTTATGAACTAATGAGTTTAATCATAAAAAATTGGGGCAATAGAGGATTTTAAAAATACTCACAATTACAAATATGAGACTTAGGGTAGATAACTTCTCTAATTCTTTTGAATTTTTTTAAGAACATGATTTTCATTAATAACAACTTAAAAGATCGCACATAGAAAATATTTTTAACTCATTTTATTGTCAAATGTAATGTATATTGCACAATTTCACCTTACATTAAACATTTATTTTAATGCTCACCACCCTAAACATGTATATGGCTCATTTTGACTATTTCCTAGCTTATAACCCATCCTTGGTGTTTCATCTAAGCCAACATAGACTCTTATAATTGTTACCAAACCTCACCTTAAGAATGGAGTATTGATTTCTCAAAGATACTTATGTATCTATTACTAAGACACTAGTTCCTTGAAACACTAGATTCAAGTTCAAATTTAAATAGTATTTCCCTCCAAAATTTTAGAAATTTCTAAGCATTAATTTTTCTCTAACTATTAAATGAGCTAAGGAACTCTATTTACGTATTTAAGAAACCTTCTCTCTCTCTCTCACACACACACTCATGCACATGCATGTGTGCACACACATACATGCATGCATGCACACATAGTTTCTCATCATCATATTCCTCCAATACTAAGTTTTTCTTATTCAACTTTGATTTGTTGTTATTCCTCAGTTTATTAACATACCTTTGCAACCTACATTGGTGAAACTCACTATAGAAATCCTCTTTATCCTTCAAATCTAGAATCCATAGCCTCCTCCAATTTTCCCTCCCATTGTTCATATGAACTCCCTACACATGTACTAAGCTTTATTCTATCCAAGTTAACATATTTATTAGTGCAATGCAATTACACATAATTCAATTATAGTTATTGCATAATTAGTGAGGATCATACCATTCCAGGGGTTTTCCCAAAGAAACCCCAGAGATATTGGGTGGGGAGGAATCGATAGCCTAGCCATCCACCATGAACCATTTTTAATAAATCCTTGTGGTTGATGCACTAGTTCACAATAGGTATAAATTTGATCGACTAAAATAGTCGGAGGCGGGTAGAAAACCGAGAGTTACATGCCCCCCTTTTGTACATAGTGTGAGTTATAGATGTACAATGCTCTAGATCATTTTTTTTTCTTCTCATTCATTTATCTCATTCATAAAATAAAAACTCATATCACTATTTTATATCTAGTCCTAGATCAAACACAATCTATTTAAGTTTCTAATAATTTATAATACATCAATAATTTTGATGCTCATTAATAAACACTTAAGAACAACCATTTAATATTACCTTCATTACAAAAAAATTGTGATGTTCATATTTCACTTTTTTGCGATAGTTTTGGTATCACATTCTTTCTATGCTATTGGTTTTTGTTACCTTGACGTCTACAACATGAATATATTTTTGTCATCTATCTTCACACCCACAGATGCTAGCTAAGTAATGATCATGTTAAACACATTCAAATGATCTACAATAGATGCTCCTTCCTCCATATTCAGAGAATACAACTTATTCCTCAGGAATAACTTATTTACCAAAGATTTCCCCTGATAAATGTCACCTGCAAGCTTCTTCCACAAAAGTTTGTAGTCTTCTATTCATGCAAATTCAGGGAGAGTTGAATCAACCAAACACAGTCAGATCAGACCCTTGGATTTTTGGTCCATTGCATCCCAAGCATCTTGTGAGGTTGTTAATGGTTTGTTAGAGGACACTACAATCCATAACTCTCGATCCACAAACAAATCTTCCATTTTAAGTTTCCACAACTCAAAATTGCCACCATTGAACTTCTCAATCTCTATTCTTTCGGATTTT